>CM076604.1:11217083-12434166 GCA_038502835.1 Octonoba sinensis
ATGCATGTAAGGCATTTCATAATGTTTTAAGACCTGGAGGCAATTAACTGCCAATGAAAAATATTTGAAAATGTTAGCGAATGTTCACAATGCTGAGTAATCGTACCGTTACGTGCATGAGGACAGGATGATACATTTCTCTTGGAATAAACTGTGTAGTTTAGAAATCCGGTTATTTCGCTGAATAAGGCAACTGTTACGCACTGAAAACTACGTACTCGATTTGGACACTTTCTACGATATTTGCCGAATTGAGCTTTTGTCGTCACTTCAGGAAAACATGCTTTTGAAAAAATGCACGTGTTTCATGAAAATGACCAGTTAATTAAAATAAAATTGCTAATGACACTACCAACCCTCGGATCCGTTCGAAATAGCTATTCTGTTTTGTTCTAATTAAGTCATCTACTATATTTGAGGTTAAAATCTAGTCTGGGCTCTATTAACGAAGGGGTACAAGATATGGACTTCCCCTAAAACTCGAATGGATTCGTCCTTTTCTCCCATGCGCAGAAGCGTCCAAGTGGCAGAACTTCATGCTCGAACTGTACTTATACATTTAATTAAAGATGTCACTCCCCTTTTCTGTTACAGAAACACTATTATGTTTCGTTACCCTATAAATTATATTCCAAAATAGACAAAAATACTTTTTTATACAAAAGGGGTACGTTTGAAATAATTAAATTGGCATCTCATCAAGTTTCGCGGTTAAGATTGAAGTCGCCTTCAATTAATAAATAAAGTTGCATATCCATTGCAAAGATCTTAAATTTGTTATGATTCATTTGGTAAAATAATTCTTTTACACAATTCTTTTAACGAATGTCGTCAATAAAACAATTTAAAATGTTTGTGTTTCGCAACAAGTAGGAATTCTACCAATGGGCTATTAAAGCTCTTGAGCCATCTGATTATTCATATCAAGATAGCGGTATGATGATGGTGACAGAGTCCACGCGAACAGATGGTTGTTGGCCCATGTGATGTGTCTGAAAATACCACCTGGCAGCTTATCAAAGCTTTCGGAAATGATTAAGAAACCCTCTAGATACTTTCCTGCGTTCAGTATTATTTCGCATGCAAAAGCAATATTATCGTATCCATTGATGCTTTAAAATTTCATTTTGCACAGAAGTTGCGAACAAAATTGTCTATTTTAGTGCTATTTTTGGTTGGATCATAACAGAAATGCGTAGAAGTACTTAAGTTTTCGTCTTCTGGTCGTCGCAAACGTTGACTACTTTTTAGATTATTTTTCACACCATCGTAAATAGCATAATTATTAACGAAATTTTCTATATTGTAAACCATATAAAAAGTGTGAACTATTTTTTGTTATTTTTCATACCATAGTAAATTGTAAGCCATATAAAGAGTTTGAACTATTTTTGCCTCATTTCCAACTGTGACATTGCCCCCCCCCCCTCCCCGTATTCGTCAAAGTTTTTCGCTTTTATTTATTTATATTTATTATATTAATCTGCCGAATTACGAAAGCATTCACTCAGGTAAAGTTTCATTAAAAAATTAAATAAAATAATATAAACCCAAATAAGGTATGGATTTCAACCAAATACTAATACTACAATGCTGTTTTAAATGACTTTACAAACAGTGCAATCGTTTTTTTTTTTGAAGGATGTATGCACATTCGCTGGATGCTAGTAGTATTAGATTCTTATTCATTCGACATCTTTCTTAAATTAATAACATAGGTACCATTTTTCCTCATTATTTGACAATTCATCAGAAGAATCAGAAAGTTACAACCGATGTACTGCCCGGATTGAAGCAAATATAAATGGGATTAAACATTCCTTTTTGTCTTGTTACCGCACGTTTTGCTCGACTTTATTTTCAAATATTTCTTTTGACACTTTTCCCCCTTTAAATTCGTAATAGGCAAGTTATTAAATACCAACTTTTACGTGTACTGTTTTGTATGTTTCGAATTTTATCTAATCAGAAGGTTCGTTCATCCGTTGACTTCACATTAAAAAATTCGTTATCGAATGATCAATTCATTCGAGTATGAAAATTCATTCAAGTGACACTTGACCGATCATTCGTTGTAGGTGTCAGAATGCACTAATAGTTTCCTGTTTCGTTCAGAATTATGTTAGAATGAAATTCTAATTAGTTAATGCAATGCTGTTGTTGAAGTAAATTGTGAAGTTTCCAATTTCATTCTTTTGGAATCAATACCAAGTATTTTTAAGAACATTTATCCTTCAGAAAAAACATAAAAGAACAGAGGTTCTTTATTTTCACGTAAATATTAAAAATTCTTTTTATTAGTCATTGCAAACTATAAAAAAAACAAAAAAACTTGCTTTATTTTTTATTTTGTGCGCCTGTTATTGCTAAGAAATTTGTTCACCCGCTTGCAGGGGGGAGGGGTAATGGTCAATTTATGTATATATGTTGCCTTTAAATTCAGTAATTTCATAAAACAACTATTTATGAAATAACTGGACTTCAGTTAAAGTACATAATAGATAAAATGTTTCATACTTTGCCTTGGTTTTTATTGAAATAGCTAGCTGTTTTACGAAATAACTAATGATAGACCGTCAAGTGAAATATAAACTACTTTAAAGTTATTTTAGTAATTGATTGATTATAAATGGCTAAAATCTCTCGAAAATATATTTTATCCGTATTGCAGATGGTTAATTGATAAATAATAAGGAAAAGCAGATGATATAATTTATTATTGCTTATATTGATAGCATTAGTTAACATAAATACACTGTCTACATTCTACGTCTAATAGCAACGGAATGAAACGTACACTCACACGTCATTGCAACTGACTTGTCCTTTTATTTCATGATATAAGATATACCTAGTTATTCTGTGAAATACCGTATTTCACCATAACAAATGATATTTTAAAACAATAATTATTTCATATGGGAATTGGAAGTACAGTAGTATAATTAATTGGAATTACAGTCTGGAAGAATTTTAAGTACCAGTCTCTCTCCACAAATCACACACTCCGGAGTTGGACATTCTTCAACTCCACGCCACGTAAATCCCATTTTTATGTATTCTTCCTTATACATCCTCAATTTCGTGTTCTTGCTACTGCATATTGGCGAGGAATAAACAGAGGTTTGAAACACACTATTTAATTCTTGTTCAGTAATTACTGAAGTGTCAGACACACCACTTGGCTGTCGCTCTGCATCTGATGCTTCATAAACTATCAAAGGTGTCTTTCTGACAATAAATTTATCCATAGCGGATGGGTTCCGTAAAAGTTATGTCACTTTGAAGCAGGTAAAATAATGGCGTGTGTCACGATTGAAAGAAAGAAGCAGACTGAAGGAAATGTACAATGCCCAATGTCGCCGCTCGAAGAACTAGTTAAAACAAGAAGCTTATAAGAGAGCGCCAATGTACAGCAGCACAGTACAGAGACATATAGCGCCATAACTGGTCGTTACATGGACAAATTGTAGAAATCCAGACATCGATCACGGGGTTACTATGTAATCTATGATTACACTGAACCAAGAAAAGGATGTTAGATATTATTTTATTTATCAGTTGATATTATTGCATAAGCTCTTCATTCGTTTTGCAATCTCGCGACACCCTTGATGATAATACGCGACACCCAGTTTGGAACATTTGTCGAACGGAGGAATTTCAGAAACTACTTCATCCCACGCGTGCTGATGTTAAAAATTCGTTTTACTTCAGAGATGCAAATTTCTATAAATAGCTCTCTAGTAATTTTTAGTGGTATCTGTACTGGGCGAGCTTTGTGTTGCGAGTACACTTGTTGTGTGCCTTTTGCGGGCGATGATTCACCTCAAGAACAAAGGCTACAATTGTATTTTTCTTTTTCCCGTAGAGATGCATCCATTGTGAAGATCCATTCCTTTTGTCCTGGATCCAAAACGGTCACTTCCGCCCGACAATGCGTTCAGACAAAGAGGGAAAAGTAGGAGGAGCGCTGAGAAACTGGTTGTGGTTTTTCATGCGCTGTCGCTCGCACTTTTCTCCGAAATTTCAGCGAAGATTCCACGTGTCCATGCCAAAAGTTGGCCTTCGGGAGTGTTGTTACGTAACACTCACCCGCCAAGGCCAATGTAAAATGGGCTTTACTCTGCTCAGAGTTTTTTGAATAATAAGGAACCCGCTTCAGTTTTTTTTTTTGCTTTTTTTGTCGGTGCTTAATTTTATATAACCTCCACATTTTCCGATTGTAACGCTCTTCGAATATCGTTTGGGTTATGGAAGTGTGGAATATTGTTTGGGTCATTTGCCCTGGTATCAAATAAGAACAACATTTTAATCATTGTAAAGGTTTAAATCGTTTCACAATGAGAATTTAAACAAAAGAATCAATTTAACAAGTAGAGTGCCGGTTACGATCTATTATCGCAACGCTGAGAGCTGTTTGTCATATAAATTTGGCGTTTCATATTGTAAATTATCTATTCATACGAATTACAAATGAATTATACAAATTTATGCGTATAATAAATACTACTTCGAATATTTATTAGCATGTGTAGTTTAAGTACTGCAAAGCATTAATTCGCATGGTGCTCTTCATGGTGGCAAATGCCTGAGTAAGATTCTTCAACGTTATAGCTATCGATGCAGAATTTTAAGTCCCCAGAAAAACTCGATGTAATAAGTAGTTTTCACTAAACAATTAGAAGTTTGGCGCTTATTGGAATAGCTGGTTCAAATACAAATTTTTAAATAAAAACTTCACGCAATGCGATATTATTTTGAAAAATGTTTATTTTTCATTATTATATATTTTTATTTATTATTTGTTTTGATTTCTGAAATCAGAGCCGCGTTCCATCATCATCAAACTCATTTTCAGCTGTATAACAGGATTGAATTGAATATGTTCAAGGATCGATCCGGCATTTTTAACAGGGTACTATTTTTGTGAATTTAAATGAGATTTTTGTGACAAATCAAATAATTTTGTGGAAATTCAATATTTAAACGTACAATACGTAGCTATATATGTACTACATGTATATAAATATTGTTATGTTTCTCTAATTAATAAAAAGTTCAATTTGGTAGCTGGGAATTTTGGGAGGGATACGTTTTCATCGTCGGGACTAAAAATTTGTTTGGTTGTATCAGTAATCTCTGCAGTGAGATATTACTATGGTTGCATTTTGTACTGAGGAATGAAAAGAAAGCATCCCAGATTTAAAAACAACATATGAGCGAAAACAAACTGAAAAATCTATTCGTCGTTCTTGGCCGTTTTTCCACACATCTTCAAAATGGAAGGCTCCGTGTGAAACGCTTGATTTAGGTTCTAGTATTTGAACATTTCTAATGTGTTTGTGTAACTCCTTCAATATTCCGCCTCCGAAAATTATTTGTTCTTCCACTCTATATAATTAATTTCGTGCGTACCTACTTTCAGAAACAGATTTTTCTGTAGAATGTGCAATGTAATTTTACACTAAATTCTCAATTTATTGAGGTTTTCCCTTTCAATCGTTCTCAGAACGAATCATCTGCCACCTGCAAAATATTTATTTCAAGTTCGTCTTTCTGGAATGAAATGCCTTGCGAACCATCCTTTTTTTTTCGAAGAAATAAACGCATCACTTTTTCTCCCGGTAGCTGCAAACTAGAAATCCTACTTACTTATCGCATTTGGCATAGAGCCAAATACGTCCATTCCGTTATTTGCGAGGAACAGCACCTATCCCTTTTTCTTCTGGAATTCCAATCCATAGAGCTCCCTCCCACGTAGAGTTAATTCGTTGCAATGAACTCTTTCTCCCTCCCGACTCTTAGCACAGAAATTTTGATTGCATTATACTAAATTTATATGTGTGTTTGGCTTATATATACATATCTTTATACAATTTTTAAAATTTTGAAATTAAATTACTTTTAAAGTGACCTTCAGCGACCCTTTCTAAATTTGTGTCGCCAATTGAGACAACGATTATCATAAAATTGTAGAGTAATCATGTTGCATAGAAGCAAAAACTCTTCAAATAAATTTCTGTTTGCAGAATGTTTTTGTTATGTTTGAACTTAAGGTTAAATAGAATTTGGTCTATGTTTGGGTTCCTGAAATAAAATATTAACAAGCTGTGCTACATTATTACATAATTTGTTTTGCTAATCGGAGCAGAGATGTGTTAATTATTGTCAAACTAAGCTGACAATTGTTTATTTTTATTGAGAAATTTTAAATTAATAATAATAAAATAAAAATGCGGTAGACGATATTTATTGTTTGGAAGCTATTGAATATAAAGCGTTGAAATGTTCAATAGACTCGGTGTTATCTGACTGACATAATATATTTTTAAACTATAATATACTTTCCATTTACCGTTACTTTATATCTTGTTTTTGCGCAATTTTTTTCATTGAACAAGAAAAAATTGCTTGTTAGTGATATATCATGTACATTTTGGAACAAAGAAACGTTAAATATTTATATACCGTAATTATCTGTGTATAACCCGCGGGTTATTTGCGAAGAAACTCCTTTTTTTACTATCTGCGGGCAATATAACGATGCGAGCAATACACGGAATTTAAAAAATAATAATTTTTATTAAAATGAAAATTAAATTGATTGTTAAATTGAAAGAAATAAATGATAGGTTTCGAAACGATAATCCAATTTCACCCTTCCCTCTGAATTTCCCCATGCAAGCCTTTGCTTCCACATCTATTAAATCACAATAGGAGGTCCAGAATAAGCAAAATGTATAAACAAAATACGGCAAAATGTAAACTTTTTATAATATAATTTTAAATGTTAAGTTAAAATTGTTTCCTTATAAACAGTGTACCTTACAGAATGATTTGTTCATATAATTGTTTTTGTTTTGGGTGCGGGTTATGCACCGAACTTGATTTTTTTTAGGATGAATTTTTCTTCCTGCAGACTATACAACGATGCGGGCCATTTACCGATTATTACGGTATATATATATATATTCATACGAAGTTCTTTTTTCCTTTTCACTATTCCAACTACTGCAATTTGTACTTTTTTGGTTTTTAATTTTTGAACAATTTCAGAAATTTAAAATCCATTAAAAGGAACCTGTCGTTGAAAAAAAACCTGTAGAATTTATTTTAATTTTGGTTACGTATGTAGAGCAATAATGAAATGTTTTAATGGTTCAGATATTTCAGGGAGCCTAAAGTAATAAATTCTGGAAACAGCATTCCATTTGAAATTCAAATTCAAAATGACTAAAAATGAAACCACCATCAAAAAAAAAAAAAAAAAGATAATAGCCACAGAGAATTCGAAGCCGAACTATTTTGTTTTTGCCTTCATTGATCTCGGTGCCTGGCAAGAAGTGCTGCAACAACAAAACAAAGCGCGCGATCTCGGGCCAATGGGAACATGCAGGCGTGGCTTTCGGGTACTCTTCTGCGTTTCCATTGGTTCGCTACGGGAGATAAACAGAGGTCCCAGTGAGGGCAATGATCAAGCGATATTCTCCTTTCCATGATTTGTAGAGGTGACCTTTACGCTACCCGGTGTGATCGCCCGATGATATTCTTCTGCAAAAAGCACTAGGAGGGATTGCTCGATGCAAAAGCAAACTATAAAGAAACCTTTTTCCCTCATCTCTCGCTGCTTTTTATTCTCTCCAGTTTTCATATTTTTTTCTTTTTTCTTTTCATCTTACAAACTACACTGCGTCCAAATTGCAAATTGCTCACGAGAGAATAAAGTGAAATTGATTTAATATATTAAATATGATTTTTTACAATAAAGGAACATTTCAATTTATTTGTATTATCATTTTTTCTTTTGCATAGTTAATGGGCATTTCAAGCAGTATAGTCGGAAACAAAATGCCCTTTATTTTATATATTATTCGAGAAACAATTCTTCTAAAATGCTCCTCAAGCCAAAATTGAAAATTTGAATTTCCTCTGTACTAATGTTTATTGAATAAAGACAAATTTACAAGGACATATTTTTCTTTCTTTCTCATCAAAATAGTCATCTTAAAATGAGTGTTTAATTATTTCTACAGTTTACTAGCAAAAACTCTTACTTCTGTACGATGTTTTGAAGCAAAATCTGGGAACGTAATCAAGAACGCTCTTATTTTTTGTTATGAAGAAGTGAAGAGCACAACAATATTAATATTCTGTGAAATGACATTGATGCAAAAACTTTGCTTATTATTTGTTTAGTTTTACTAACTCAGTAGAGATAGTAGTCTTCTTTAAAATTTGAGAGCCAATTTGAATGTTTTGTCATAAAATTATATAAACATGTAAAGCAACCTTAAACAATATTTGGGGGAAAAAAACTTGTTTAGAAAATTCTACCAAATAAAAATTATTTATATTGGTAGATTAATAATTTTTTCTGGTGAATGGAAACGTAATTTTCTTCATGGAACTAATACCAAAGAATGGGCATGATCCGAAGTTTAATAGCCTCTTTTGTTTGCGAAATAAAAGTAGTAATAAAATAAAAATATAACTGAATCAATCATGAAGTCTTATAATGTAATTTCTTATAAATCATTTGATATTGATTTCATATGTGCAATATTTAATGCATTTTTAATTTTTGTGTAATATTTAAGCTTTTTTCGTTATTTATTCACATCTTAACTGTTTAGGTACTACATTTTTTCAAGAAACGTATCGGAAATAAGCCTACCAAGAATGTGACATCTCTAGTTTCGATTTTTTCCTTGAAAATAAGTCCAAAAATTGTTTGATTATGCTGCTTTCACGGACTTTTATTTATTACATTGTTTTGAATGGGAGAAAAAAGCAACGTGATAAGAAAGATATTTTTTATAATCGTAGCATCGGAGATTTGCGTCAAAATTACTGGTTTTGTGCACTAGAATCCCTCCCTTTTTTTTGTCTTTTTTTTTACGCCCGCAAACTAACTTGGCGTGTTTTAGTTTTAGTTATTAACATGGGATTTTTTTTTTGTTTTGAAATGCTTGACATTCTAAAAAAAATAGAACACAACAAAAAACGGTGGGTGGAAGACAAATTTCTTCCCTGCAATTAATCAGTTTTGAGCTGCGGAAATAGTTTAGCGCGATCAAAGCAACATGTACCGGTTTCGCACAAGAACTTGTTAGCCTACACACTTTAGTGACGTTCGAGGACAGAAGTATTATTCCTGCCGTGTTCCCAGGTGATAGTTGCCATAACTGTGGCAATTCCGAAAGAGCTGCCTGGCTTTATGCCATTTTGAAATCCACTCATATCTTGTGCTATGCAGCTGGGAATTGCGCAGTTCCCTTTTCTCGTGATGAAAAAAATGTAACTTGATGAACGCTGCTACAATAATGTGTTTCATAGTTGTTTTTTGGTGATCCTTAAAATATTTATCAGTATTACATTTTAGAAAGAGCTAGATTTTTATGTCCGATTATCACTGAGAAAAATATATAAAAACAAACTAAATGTTCTATGCTGCTATTGTATGAAACCAATAAATCAACGCTATTCCTTTCGTGACGTGGCTGATAGTCGGCGTTGATGAATAAGCGTGTGAAATTATAATTCTTGTGCGGATACTATTTATGCATTCCCCTATAAACATCAAGTCAAAATGGTGGAATTAAGTGATAAAAAAATCAATGTTATTACAGGACAAATTTTTCAAAATTATTGTATTCCCATGTTTTGGATTACAAGGCCCCCCCCCCCCCCCTTTTCATTTTTTTCAATGCTGAAAGGGATTTTTTTTTGTCCTCTTGGCGATGCTAAAACAGTAGTTACTGAAACAGAAAAAGAATCAATTAGCGATATTTATTAAACTTTATTTTTTCTGAAATAAAGAACCGTTTCTTATCGATAAAAAAAATGCGAGCATCAACTTTTTTCTGCATGGGAAAAGAAAAAGAAACAAGAAGTTCCGTCTAGAACTATACGAGCCTACTTTCCCGTATACACCAAATTCAAATTTATAATCTAGCTATCTCTTTCTCTCTCTTTCTTATTTATCTTTAGTTTTAATTATTGAAAATATACCTTTTTCAACGGATAATACATATTCATTCACTCACTCATTCATTCTTTCATTTATTCAGCCATGCATTTATTCATTCATTCGTTACCTCATTCAAGTGTTTATTCATTCATTTACGCATTCATGTATTTATTCACTCATTTATTTATATTTTCATTTATTCAATAATTTATTCATTCATTCCTTTCCTCATTCATTTATTCATTGATTTATTCTTTCACTCTTTCATTTATTCATTCATTCATTATTTCACTCATTGAGTCACTGAGAAATATCCTTGAAAATCCCGATCAAAAAATTTCATAGCAAAATAGGCTCGTAAGTTCTGGATAAACTTTCTATTTCTACATGTTCTACGTTATAAGAGCTTTCCGATAAAGTTTGTTCCAAGCAAATCGGTCCGCTAGATCAGGATTTATATAGGGTTGAAATTTCCCCGTAAGCTCTGTGTTAATTTTTTGAACTGTTCAAAAATGAACAAAAACTGTTCAAATCAATATTTCACGCCGAGAACTCCTTTCAATAAGCTTTCAATAGGAACTTGGCTCTTGTGCCCAGAGTTTACAGAATTTGCTTCAATTTTGTCCATAGGCGCTAATGTTAAAATTTTTTGAACTGTTCAAAATTGAACAAAAAATTGTTCAAATCAAAAAGTGAAATATAGAAATGAGATGTCCTCGCCGAGATCTTTCGAATGCAAAAAGAATTTTTCCAATCGGACAATTCGTTCAAAAGTTATTAGGGGGGGACAGACCGACAGACAGACCGACAGACAGACCGACAGACAGACCGACAGACAGACCGACAGACAGACCGACAGACAGACCGACAGACAGACAGACCGACAGACACACTTTTTCCCCATCTCAATACCCTACTTTCAAATTTTTTATTTTTCAATCTTTATTTAATTACTTCACTTATTTTTGACTTTTCTTGATTTTTAACGATATTTTCACGATACATTAAGCCTTCTTTCATGCTTTATTATTATTTTTTTTTACTTTTACGGGAAAGTAGGCTAAAAACACGGAGAGTGGTAGATGTTCTGTAACTCCGAAATATGTGCTGCAACAATTTTGTAAATTTTATACTTTAATTTACTTTAATAACAATCATTTTATCTTTTTTTTTGCACAAAGACAATCATTGACAATCATTTTCATTTCTAACCATCTAACCTGATAATTCAAAAATTTTCATTTCAACCACCTCTCCTCTTGTATTGTCCCATTAAGAAATTTCTCAATCTTATAACGAAACTTCAAAATGAAATTTTTAAAAGTTATAAATTGAACTCGTTCATTTGTTCAAAGGAATGCACAGCAGAATATTTTATGACACAAGATTAAAATAACATGAAATTAAAACATCAAAGCACTGAAAAAGAGTCACTAATACACATACGCTTTTAGAATTTAAAAGTTCCTAACTCTAGAATCGCAAATTATTAAAATCATTGTAAATAATTATAATTTTAGTACTATGCATTATATTTTTGTTAATTATGTATGAATATGGTCTAAAGAGTATTCTTAACCTTTAATTTTTTATAGTTCATGAAATGTTTTTGTAGATTTTTAAGTTCTCAGTAACCTGTGGCGTAGTTCTGAATGAAAAAGTGTGTGTGTGTGTCTGGGGAGGGGGGGGGGGGGGATTGAGTTAAAATTTTGAAAAGGTGAGAGGGCGATTTAGTTAAAGTAAGAGTGGAGATACGCCTTCTACCCTCCATTACATCACTGTATACTAGTAAGTACAAGTTCCCTGCATTTTAATAAGTGTCATAATTAAGTACGACATAAGAGCACATATAATTTGAATATATTTGCTGCCAGTGTCATTATCTTTGTAAAAAGCAAAATTGTATGAAAGCAGTTTTTTATAGCACGGTATGTTATATCTTACGGAAAATCCGTTCCAAGGAAACGTGGAACAGTTGAAAAGTCAGGTTAATTAAGGAAACTGGAGAAATCAGGCGAATTAAATGATTGAAATTCTTGCATTTGATATATTATGTAGTTAAAATGTATGTTTTCATTTCAATATATACAAAATTCTTCATGTGCACATCAATACTCTTTTTTTTTTTATTCACAACTACTCGGTACTCGGCTACTCGGCCAAAGTGCTACTCGGTACATCCCTAATAACATAATTATTTTTTGAAGTCGCTTAATTGTTTTTCATTTAAAATAGGTGCAGGATTTCGAGTAGAATTACGAAATCCAACTCCCATCGCGTCTACTTCATGACCTGATTTCATTCGCAGCCGTTTTGTCTTTGAAATTCCGTGCCGAATTCGTGGGAAGCAACTGGTTCTGCAATTTCGGATCGGCCTGCCTGTCTGCCTCAGAAGCAAAATCACATTTTACGAGCGAGAAAAGAGGGGCGGGGGTTGATGAGAACGGGGGAAAAAAAATGGGGTAATTTCTTCCCCGAGAAAGTTGGCGTCGCTATCAAGTGGAGAAAAAAATGTCACTTGGAGTATCTGGTTATTCCGGTCTCGTCAGGCGGTTCAAGGTACTAATATGCCTGAGGGGGTATGCCCCTTTTCTCTGAGCTGTTGTTACGATGATGGCTTGTTGCCAAGAAAAATCCCCCCCCCCCTCCCATGCTCTCGCTCTTGCTTCCACACCTGCGCTCCTCGAAAGCAATTTTGTGAAATCTCGGCAGTAATTATTTCTCGAGCCGGCATAATTTCGGTGCAAAAAAACAATTAAATGGGCAATAACAATATAACTTTCTCGTAGAACATTTTAAAATTTGAAAATCTTCTTACAGGAGTGAAAGTCATTTCAAATATTCTTTCTTACAATTTACGTAGTAGTAAACAGTAGCGTCGCTACGCCGGGGAGGGGGGGGGGGGGGCGACCCTCCTTTTAGGGGCTGTTCGTTGGTGAAACCCAAAATAAGATGAACGTTTTTGAGAAATACATAAGATTTGAATTATTCATTTTACCCGTTCTATTTCAACGGATCATAACTGGAAATAAATGTAGTGCACTAAAAGTTACACCAAATAAATAAAATGGAATTTCTTAAGATTTTATTTTAAAATTTATTATATTTATTCATTAGGGCTATTGAAAATAATAAAAACTATAAATAAAACTACTAGTTTATACAACACAACGTTTTTTTATCTCAATAATTTAGTTGTAGTTTTTTTTATTTTTTAGTGGATGGGAAGGGGTGACACCCATTATAGGAACGCCACTGGTAGTAAAGTAACTTGTTTCAGTCATTGACTAGCGATTAATTGTGAATTTCTTTTTCCTTACCCTGACTACCCCAGTTTTTATTTCTTTTAGTCGCTTTCTCTGTCAATAAATCGCACTTATTTTTTGTAAATTTCATTTTGACCAGGTACATGCCTCTTCGCAGTCTCCACATCTACAATAGATTTGTTATCCAAGCATTAGCTTCACACAAAACCTAAACGCAGGATAAAAATCTTCCTGTTTCCACAACGAAAAATTGGCTATATGATTTTTCCTATTGTATTTTCAGTATTTAACGATATTCAGTTTTTAATTTTATTAGCTTCTGCCTCGGATTGTCAACTGTCTGTCGACTCGTTGCTAACACATGATCACATTTATAATTTTTGTAGTGAAGTGTTACCGATTCAATCCGAACTACATTCTGACATAAATACATGCACGCAAACATCGATTAAATTTGAAATGAAGTCATTATTTTGAAATCAGCACAAATCGGTTCATTTGTGTTTTGTGTGTATCGATTTGCAGCATTTCTAGGTCTCTTCTTTTCGTTCAAGGAAAGGCTTTAAATTTTCTTGATCTCTTTTTGTTACAATTTGTGCGGGTAACATATGTTTCATTTTGTGTATATTACAAAATAAAACATATTAGTATTTTCTCAAATATATATGATTTGTATTGTAATAATTATTTGTTAACGTAGACATAGTTCCAACTAAAAATATAGGAATGTTTCAAAATCCTCTCAACAGAATTGCTATTTCGGAAAATTCTTTAGGCGACATTCATTTAAATGATATTTTAAACACATGCTGAAGCTTTTAGAAAATTAGAAACTGAAATTGTAGAGCCGAATTATCGTTTCCAAATTGAGTTCCTTTTGAAAACGAAAATCAGAGCTTCGACTTGTTGCAAATTTTTCTTTGTAAAAATATCTTTACATAATAGTAAAGGCAAAACAATCCTCTTAGAAAATGAAATAGATTCTCGACTTTCCAATGGTCCTACCAATGAATCACTTTCTGCTAAAAAAAGGGGGAGGGGGCGGTGGAAGTACTATGTATTTTGAAATGGGGACTATGATGAAACATTCGCTCCGTAGGTTTTTTTAGTGTATATTTTGCGTATACTTTTCTATAATTGCAGTGAGTCCCTTTCTGTTTGTGAACCCTTTTCCTTAATTTCTGAGTCATCTTCTGAACATTTCGTCACAAATTTATTACGTTTGGCAATCGTTTGCAACACCAGGTGCTGACGTCATGCTCACTTAGTTTTGTAAGCTTAAGAGTGCGAGTGTTACTTCAAAGTTGACTACTCCCAAAATGTTGCTTTGAACGTACTGGGTACTGCATCGTGATTGATTGATATTGACGAAGAAAATGAAATGGTTTTTAGGTAGGAAACACGCTTTTGCATTCATCCACTTAAATTGGCAATTTTTAGTAGTTTGTTCGTTTTTGTCCCCCTAATGCATGCTTTGTAATGCTCATAAACGTACGCTTTTTACTAATAAATTTATTTGCCTTTGCATGAAGACGATTTTATTTGATTTTGGGAAAGGTAAGTTTTGATTTGATAAATATTTTATCTTAGGCGATGATTGACTTGAAAATGGAAAAGCTAAGTATTATTCTTTGCTTGCTTTACTTATAATTTAATAATTCGCAAAGCATTGCTTTCAAACAGTTAGGTGTTGGCAGTCAGTAATTTTTTTTAGTGTTTAAATTAATATGTTATTATATATAAGTTCGAGGTTTACGAATTAGAAAAATGTTAAACTTTTTCAAGACGAAAGGGGGGGGGGGGGGGCTATAGCTATTGAAGAAACTCGATGTTAAGAATTTGGGCTCGCTCGGAAGCAATTTTAATAATATTTGATGCTACTTGCAACCAAGAAAAAAGAAAAAATGTACCTGGTTAAAGAAATTTGGCGGAATTTTCAGATCTTGAATTGAATATAACGAAGAATTGTAACAGGAAAGCATTAACAATATTCTGTCGGCTTGGAACTAGACCATAAATGTTTTTGCTTCCTGGATGCGAGTTCAGTTTCGTAAAATAAAATAAGTCGAGTTGGCAGGAGCGGAATCTGCCCCAGCTTGACGTATTTTATCCACCAAATTAACTGGGGAGAAGGGGAGGGGGGGAGAAGAAACATTTACCCGTGTCTGACACGGGCGAAAATTACCGGAAAATTTGCATTGTACCTGCGTTATTTTATTTCTTACCACTATACTAGCCTATCAATTGAATCATTGAAATTAATCATAGCTGTTAATTTCAAATAAATTTGATTTAATGTAATAATTTTCTTCTGAATGGGGCTTACAATTCTGTTTAGTTTTTACACTTCTTAGTTGCTTTCCTGAAAACTCTCATCAAATAAACCGTTTATATAATTTTTCATGAAAGCTATTTTAATTTTAAAAATACAGCAGAGCCCCGGTTATCCGAAAAGCACGGAACCGTAACGTTTTCGGTTAATCGAGGTACCATAGAAATTTTCGGATAAGCGAGAATGATAGGCGAAGGCCATGTTTATAAACAACAGCAGAATACAATGGATTAACCGGTTCTGAGCTTGAATGTAACATAGTTGTTGCAATAAATTCTATACGAAATATTAATATTTTACGTTTATGTCATTTAGTATTATACATTTTATCATGTACTGACAATGTTTTTGATAGTTATGGAAAAAAGGGTCATTTGCCCTTTATAAAAAAAAATTTAAGAAAAAAAAAACGGAAAATGTGCCCGTTCTGGGGAAAAAACCGACCCACTTGCCTTTTCGGTTAAGCCGATTTTCGGATAAACGGGGTTCTACTGTATTGCTTTAAATTTAAATGCATTTAATGTTGAATATTGCAACGCAAATTTAGGCAGACATGACAAGCATTTGCAAGCAGGATATAAATTTTGTCAAAACTGTCTAAGAAGAGAAAAATGCTTATGCAACAAAAATGTGCTTCTTGTTTCTTTGTAACTTTTCCACCTGAACCAAATCACTGTGACCGTAAAGAGTTATTTTTATTTCCCGGTTCAGATTATTAATGGATATCGTTGAATGGAGTTGTACTGATAAATCACTTGAGTAAAAATTCAAAACCTCCGCTTTTGTGCCTAGAGAATAAATACGTTTTTACGTGCATTCGATACATCGCAATCTCTGCAGCAAAATAAAAATTGGAGTTGCGTCATTCGTTTTCAAGATTGCCCTTCACCTCTTCGTTTATCTGATTTTTTCCTTGGAGACATTTCATAGGTCACAGGTCAAGCTTCTCTTTCTTGCTCACAGTCCTTCTCGACGGGTCCTTTGCCCTTTCGGTGCGTATTCCTGATTGTTTTGTTTGAATTTACGAAGGGCATTATCGGTGTGTAGTTTCCCTTATCGCTCGAGTAAAAGGGGCTTATTCATTGTACCATCCTTATTCTGAATGAGCGTGACTCCCACATATCGTATGAATTATTTGTTCAAGGAAACTCATCATTGTATTCTGCTTTTGGAATTCGGAATCTGTAGGATTGAGCACAATTTTCGGGAAACTTCCCAAACAGTTGAAGAAGTTTCGTTTATGTGTCACAAAAAAAACCTGGGTTATTTAAGCAAAAGCATTGCATGCCTCTGTTGTATTAAAGATTTCCCGGAATTTTTTTTTCTGCGCAAGGCATATTATAAGTAAATGTATGCATAAAAATTATTGTACTAATTCTTGTTTATTTATTTTAAAAAATAAATCTCAAAATGGGTTTGAAAACATATTATGAATAGTAATTAAGATTCTGAACGAAATAATACGTTTTCAGTAAGAAAGGCATGTTCTCGAACATTTGTTAACTTTCAAACATATCATTGCATAATCTTCAAACTAGTTGTTTTCCAACAATTTGAAGCCACCCTGGTCTTATATTAATTTACTGTTAGTTATGATACTTAATTTTATTCAGCCCTTGCTTTTGTTAAATGTAATTCATTTTTCTCCTCCATGAAATTTTAATAACTCTTAAAAATTCGTTAATTGATTGCAAAAACCAATTTAGTAATGAACGGAGTGTGATAAAAATCGTTAAATTAATTCTTGATGCTGAATTATAATCATTACGTGAACAGCTTTGGGTGCCCTTCCAAAAGGGTATGTTCTGGAAGTGGCACAAGCAGAAATTGCTATGGGAAGGCGGGCGGAGATTTCAAAGTCCATAATTGCTACTCTATTAGAATAGTCAATATGGATCAAAATCAAAGGTTCTGGGCATTGGATAACACTCCGAATCCCCCCCCCCCCCCCACGGTTCTGAAGGTGATAGCTGGGTCGGCTGGGCAGAGTGTTCCTTTTTGAGTTCTAATGTGCTTCTTTGTCCCCAGGTATGGTAAAGTACAGAGCGTAAAAATTCTTCCCAAGAAAGAAGACGAGAGCGGAGGTTCCTGTGCGACGGTCGCCTTCATCGACATCAAGTCGGCGGCTAAGGCGCACAATGCGGATAATAAAATCGACGACCGGACCCTAAAAACGGACTATTACGAACCCCCGGCGTCGAGCACGGCCTCCAGCGCCATCTATATACACGAGAGGGATGACGCCCTGGTGCGGCCCGCTGCCGCACCCTACGCGGCGCCCCGCACCCCACGATACGGGTAAGTTCTTTTCTCTTTCTTTCCTTCTTTTCCTTTTTCTTTCGTTGTTTCGGTCCGATCGATGTCGACTCTATCAGATGGATTTCGCAGTGAGTGCTTTTAAAAAGAAAAATCCAGCTATCTGAATATTTTCTCTTTCCATTCATAGCAAAGCCCCAAATGCAAACGCTACGGCTATGTTACATGTCATGGCTATTGTCAAAATAAATTTTGTATCTCACTGAAAGTTACAATTTCCCAAAAGTACAATTTAAAAAATGATAATTTCATACTCAAGTCGTTGCGATTTCACGTACAGACAAAAGTTTCAAAAACTTCATCGTAAAAACCACCCTAGGAAGGCACAATAGGTATATTGCTAATATGTGAGAATATGGTGATTCACATACACAAAATGTCTAATTTCAATTACTTTTTTTTAATCGAAAGGAAATGATGACGTTTCCTATTTAACAACAGTTAATTGGTGCGTAATCGCGTACTGTGCCATATCTTGTAATTAAGTTCACAGAATAGCTTGAGGAGTCATCTGTAGGGATTTTGGATTTCCTACAATATTATAATTGTAAACAACAAGTTACAGTACGCAATCACGTTTCAATTATTATGTATTTTCAATGTGTACTCAGCATTGAAATTGGAAGCATGCATTTTCGTAAACACCAACGTCTTAAACTCAGTTTCAGACAGCTGGATCTCAAAAAGAAAAGTTAATTTACGATTATTTTTTTGCACTACTTTTTGGTAGTTATCAGGCTACGATTTTCCAGACGTGACTGAACTACTCGGTGTTTTCGACTGTATAAAGGTTGATAGCAATGTCCTTCGAAAGGAACAGTCTACGGGAAGTATCCTGCCAGTATAAAAGTTTTCAAATTAAAACGTACACAAATATCATTTGGACACTGAACAATAGAATTTTTGTATGCTTGCCAAACGTTTAAATTCCTTTTCCCCCGACCTTTATTGTTAAGTTTCGTATTATTTTTTATGTTTACTTTTTTCTTTTCTGTTTCTTGCATGACACTCAGTTGCATGTCTTGACTGACCATAATCCTTCTTTATTGACGAGTTGGTAATTAATTGGTCATCGAGACATGGAATGGAGTGGCATCCATTCTGTATTCATTCCTCCGGCCGCCCTTGGTTCGCTTTATTTATGTTCTGCTTTATTTTATGCTTTTATAATTTTTTGTTTTGTTCATTTGATCTTTGTAGCTAGTAGTCTCCTTTTAGGATTATGTTCCTTTTATGTTACTTGAAGACGGGAATTTTGTGTTGTGGATTACTTTATGTGTGCAGTGCAATGCAAAATACAAAACGCGTTTTACATTCCGTACCAAATCACGGATACATGTGACGGATATACACGTGCTTATCGACGGGATTTAAAAAATATACGTGGATACATAATTCCTATCTTGGATTACCAGATCTGTGGATTACAAAAAGTGTGTCGAAATGCGCGGTGTTTTCGCCATCTTGTGGATTAACGCCTTCTTGTGGATTACCGTTGGATTATTCCCACCGACTTGGAGAGAGAGCCTTGTAGGTATCTTCCGAGAGGCTTGGAGACGACCCTAGCAAAGTAAGTCAGAATGGTGCTTTTATTTCATTTTGCAACCACAAAAGAATCAGGGCGATCGGAGAATTTTTTTTACCTGCTGTCTTCTATCTGTAGGTGCTTTCTTTGTATGTAAATCGGGCGTGTCTTTCTTTACAAGGTGTTCAATGAGCCAAGATCCATGGGTGTTTGTTAGGCCTGGTTATTTTCCTCATAAAAGAAAAAAAAAATTTTCGCATGTAAATTGAATTTGATTCGTTTTTTTTTTTTAAACCTTCTGGCCATTTTTCTTTCTGTTCTTCTTCTTTTTTAATGACATTATTAATTAATTCACATCATGGATTTCACTCTGCTCATTGACGCGGAAAAGTTCCCTTCCCCTCAAATTCGCTGCAGATAACCGCGGGAAAAAAAAAATTGGCAAAAGTCACTTTTCTCTCTAATCTGTCTGAATTACGCAGCTTAAAGAGAAAGATTTTGGTAAATGAACTGCCTTTATATAGCATTTTTACGTAGCCATGTGAACAGAATGTTTCGAAAAAAGAACTTGAATGCATTTTAGTAATGTGCCACTACATTCTGAGGGACTTTTTCGATGTCAGTGTCAGCATTGTGGCCTAAGGAACACCTTGTTTTTTTTTAAAAGTATTTTTCCTGGATCATTGAAACTGCTTACGGACAAATTCTTTTATAGGAGTCATGTTCTTCAGCATTGACTGTATTTAATGAAATGATGCTAAAATAAATAGTTTTAAAAGAAGTATTTGCATATCTTTATACCTTTAAAATATGTTGAACTGGAATCTGACATGTCTTTATACAAGCTTTGTCACGAATATCCCAAAAAGGAAAATCAAAAATTTATTTTCCTTCTCTGGTTAAAAAAAAAAAAAAAAATGCCGCCTTAAAAAGCACCTTTAAATAGTGTGCCATTGTCATTCTATGATAATAATGGGTTTAAAATTTCAAGTCATCGTTCGTCACTTTGATTTTCTGGATGTTGAATTTCATCTCCGAAAATGTTGATTATTAACCACCTTGGGTATACTAATCCGTTTCAGAAAGCTGCTTCATTTATGTGATGTGTAAAGTTAGCCTCTTCCCCCTATTCTAACTAATCGAAACTATTAATGTCTGCTAATTGTTTTACAGAATGTAACAATGAAATTCAGTTGAATTTCCATTTCAAGCTTATTGAATTTTCTGAATATGTTTATGCAAAACAATGGTAGGTTAAGACATAAACCTATTGTTACCCTGTTATTTTCTTGCTTTATCTGTATTAAATAAATCGCTTCTAATCCATTTTGAGTTACATTTTATAGCATTTCATTTTTAAACCAAATTTTTTCCCCGAAAACTTTTATTTAATAAGAGGTCCGTGTTTATACGTTTTAAAATACATAAATTTTCTGAGCATGTAATCCTTGTGTAATGAATTGTTAGTTGGAATTATATATATATATAAAATTCTTCCATAAGTCGTAATTTCGCTATTTTAATTTACGTTAAGATGTTCTGTTCTGCTGATTGGTGATTAAAATGCAGTTAGGCGGGGGGGGGGGGGGGTCTTTTTTAAATGGTTCTAAATGTACATCTTTAAAATCAAAATTTTTGTGTTCAGCGCGTATTTCATACTGACTAACAATCGCAGAAATAAATATAACTTGTCAGACTGTCGCCGCGAGGGTACGAAATTTGGAATAACTCTGGCTCGACATTTCCGAGCCGGAGCAGTTTAGCGAAGACAAAGCAGCATTATGCAAAATAAAATAAATCTGCCACCAGAGAAAGTGGAGCTGCTGCAATAAATTTCTTAAGTTCCGTATGGCAGAACGTTCGCGCATTTACGATCTCAACTACAGTGGTTTTGTTGATTGTTTGGGAAAGATGGCAATCGCGAGTTGTGATTTTCGTGGATATTTCTGGATGCGAGCTCCATCGGAGCGTAGCATTTCGGGAGGTTCGACGAAACGGCGGAGTTACGAAATTTTCAGGACTGCTATCTCGCACAAAAAGGTATAAAAACACAGAATATGAGTTGCTCTCCCCCCCCTCCTACTATGTCTAATGGCCGGGACGAAGGCTTGCTCCGTAAGTGGGTCACAGTCCTACGACTACTTCTCGCAGAAAGTCATGGTGGTAATCACAATCATAACAAACAACAATAGAAGGATAAAAAGCACATTCGTTTCGCTCCCACAGCCGGGGTCGATGAACTCCTGGACTCGAAACGTGAATCGGCTGCACGTGATCTCAGGCCCCGTGACGTCGGAATGAGCCCCCTCGCGAAAAAAAAAAAAAGAGAGAACCCGTCTTTCTGGACTCTGGGCAGCGGGAGGATCGGAACGAGTTCACAAATCGTATTTATTCCATTTTCGAACAGAAATAAATGGCGATTGGAGCCTGGCATTTTCAGAGCCTGGCAACCGGAATGTTAAAACATAAGGGGGGACACCTGTCGTTCACGATCTGGGCTCTTTGTCATGTAATTGGAATGCATATTTCTCGTTCTCATTCATTACCTGTATTTAATTCTATGTGGGATTTTCTACCAATAAAATCGTTTCTCCGATCATTAGTGAGTTTCGGGATAATGTGTTAGCCATTTTTTACATCAAAATGAGTGACATAACCCGTATAGAAGAACTTTCATTAGTTAACCCTCTATTATATGGAAGACTGTAGGCAGCATACTATTCTATCGTTGTTTTTGTAATATAAATAAATAATAATAGTAAAAAACCTTAAACTACGTGTATTTTATTTTTTATTATTTTCTCGCTTGCAAAAGATCAAATAAGTTCTAGTTTACGAGGGATAGAGGGTTAAAAAATAAAACAAAAGCAATTTTTAAAAAATATTTCCGGGCCTTTAAATTAAACTTTTTTTTTTTTTTGCCATCTTCTCGAAGGAAAAAAAACAAATATTCGAGATATTAAAAGATGTAGATGAATTCCTTTTCTGTTGGCAGTAGTTGAACACATTTTGCTTTTCTGGACGGTTCTTTTAATGACGAAAACCTAATAAACAATTTTATCAAGTTGTTTGTTTTTCATTTGTAAGAATGAAAACGCACCTGTTAATTTTAGATTTCTTTACTTTATGATTAATGTAATGGGTACGTTAATGTTAAATTATCGTTTATTGTCGGCGATTATTATTGGTTCATTAAAAGCTTTTACTATAAGCATAAAAAGGTAAATCCCCAAAGTATTGAATAAATAAATAAAGCAAATATTTGAAAAATATGGATTGTAATAAATGTATACTGCTAAAAATTGACTACATAAATTAATTGATGCTTAAATTTTCTACTTTTAAATCGAGCTAATTAATTTAAACTTAGTTTATACTGGAGATTTGTGTAAAAGGTTTAATATGATTGGCCCAGACAATATTTAACATCAGTGTTCAAACGAAAAATATTTTATTGTGACTATGTTTAATAGTGAAAAAAAAAAAAAAAATAAATAAAAATGATAAGACAGGTAGCATAAAAGAATATTTTTTACTATATTGTAAAGGGAGGGAGGATGAACTACTATGCTTTTTTTGCTCAAAATTCTATCACTAAAAATAAGTCTTCGTTTGAGATTTTTAATTAAGATTCTTAGTCAAGACCCGCGCGATATATCGTTTGTAAAATGATAAAGGAAAATGGGGACTTGTGAAAAACCGGATCCCAAATAATTTTTCAAAGATTTATGCGCGAAATTACTTATTTGTTAGTATCTCAAATGTTTAGAGTTTTCAGAAGTGTTAATTTTTTTTTCATGTTTTGTGCTAGTTGCAACTTACGCTTGCTATTGAAAGACTTTTTAAACATTTGATTATCATTTTTTTCTCGGTGATAATTTTTAAGAATTTGACTTAAAACACTTTTCAACATCAAAATTATAAATAAAAATTATTTCAGAAATAATTGAAGTTGTGTTGTACGTAAAATTGTACTAGTAAAAGGGTACGTTGGATCAGATTTATGTATGTTGTTATACATGCATAATCTTATATGCTGAAATTTGACCTCTTTTGCCATTAATTTCCCAAAATCGATGCAATACTTTACTTGCAGTTTTTAACTATTCTTATACGTTAATAAAAATGTTCCTTGATTGATTGAAACATTTTTGCGAAATGCTTGAAGTTTTCAAAATTATTTTATTGTTATTAATTTTTCTGTCATGTACAGATTAATTAACGTATACCAAGTCATTGCTTCTGAAATTAAATTTAATAACCTTTTAAAAGTAAAAACGCATTTTTCTTGCGTCCATTAAGTGGTGAGCTGCCAAGTTTAAATTTAAATTATTGTTGGAAGCGAAATTAACTCATTAGTATTGATATGTTTAATGGAGGATTAGCGAAGCACAGTCATTAAAGGCGACTAGCAACAGATGAATGCGTGCCTTTTTAAACGCTGTAATCTTAACTTGATGAAAACAGTGAATACTTACAACTAACTCCACCTCTTTTTTTTACCTTGACTGGTTTAAGAAAACAAAGAAATGAAAACATCATTATTGCGATTGCCCGTCGAAATGCACTTGAGCACGTATGTTGTTATTGGTTTTTCATGACTTCCGTCTGTTTTCAGGAATGCCTTCTTAGCCATTCTTGAACGTTCAATCTTTCGTGATAATGGCGTCGGGCGTCGGATCGGGCGCAGGCATTTCTCACTCTGCAGCTTCCCTCCCTCCCCGCTCGTGTTTTGGTTTCGTCCTGGTTCGGCAGGCGGGAAAAGGCGGAGAAAGGAAAGTTCACTCGAAGTGGAGGGGAGGGGAATGTTTTTCGTGCATCGAAATGCAGCGGCTTTTATTCTTCTTTCTGCGAAATCCATGATATTCACTTGCTGCATGCATTTTGCAAAGAAATTCGATGCAGGGAGTGCAGAGTATCGCTACTCTTGCAACAACAGAATGTGACTACGTTTTTAACTTGCTTGCAGCCTTCGTATTGCTTAAAAGCATCGTGCTTCTAATTTTTAAATATTTTTGTAAGATATATTCTAGAAAGGATTAGGGGGCAACGGACCCCCGCCCCCTGGTTTTGAGAAAATAATGGATTTGTATGAACTAGCATGTATTTTTTTAATGAAAAATACCCTTTGTCCCTCCCTGGAAAAATTCGAAATGACGGTAATAAAAAGGACATGTTTTTGTCCATCAGGAGGACGTTTAATAATTGTTCTAATCGATCCGGGAAGATTTGTGTTCTCAGTGAGGAATCCCGATCTCGGTTATGCTCGATATATCAGAAAATATTTAGGTTTTCAATATATCATGATTAAATTATCTTTTATCACATTTCTGCTTTTCTTATAATAACAGTAGGGGAAGTGTGTAACGAGTTATTTCCTTACAAAACAAAAAACATCGTTAATATCGAATTTAAGTAATTTGCAGCCTGCATTTGTTTGTCTTGTTTTGTTATTATCTCAAGTTTTCATGTACCGCTGCTTTTTTGCCTATTTTTTTGATTCATTCCCTGCCGTACATACTTCCAATGCCAATTTTAACGAGATACTATATCTCAACATTTCAGGCAACCTAAATAACATGTAAATAAATGAAAAGAAAAATAAATAATTATTATTTTTGGGAAAATTACAAAATAGTTAAAAATTCATAATTTTGAAGGTTGTTATGGGTTCATTGTTTCTAAGTTGAAAAAAACGAGGGAAAATGAAACCAATGGTGTTTTGTTATTAAAGAGCAGTATTTGCTAATCATTTTCAACAATATTTTTCTCACACCTGTAATGATCTTCATGATCTAACTGAAATTTAAAGTTTATCTTTGCAATTCAACAAAATCACTGATATGCAATATAGTTAAAATTAATAAGTAATTTGTGAAATAAAATTGTTTATGTAAAAACAGTCGAATTGAAAAGAAGTTTCATTATTTAAGGTCTGTGAAAAATTGTTTTTAAAATGTTACACAAACGGACACTTCAAGAGGGAATGAGTTAACATGCTCATGTATTATTTATGCTGAAGACAATTTTTACGTATTATTAAGGAAATATCATTTCAACGAACAAAATAAATCAATCAAAATGCTGATATTTTAATTTTGGTTTCCAGTTGCGATTTACTTGTGCATTTTACTGGAATATGAATACTATTTTGCCTTATATTTAAAATAAATGAACTATTCCTTTTTTAGTTCGATTGCTTACTTTTGACTCACAGTTATTCATTTATTTTGCTTTGAACCGGATTTGATAGATAGTGAATGGCTAATTCAGTAGTTATAGAAACATAATTCTCTCGTAAAAGGTAAAACTTCGTTGAAATATTGATGGAACTATCTTCAAGAAAATATTCATTATGGTGTACTTCATACACACTACATATCAAAAGAGCATGCCTAATAATTTCTTTGATTTTTTTTATTGCGATGCATTTGTTGCCAAACCAGCAGGAATGATACTGGAAATCGCAGAAGTGAAATTTTTATGAAATTGGATCGTGTTAGAACGATCAACTGGTCTCGATATACTTTTTAAAAATGTATTTTTCTGTTAAATCAGTCACATAAATTTGTATTTTAAAGGAAAAAATACATATTCTTAAATTATATTGTCTCGTGAATAGTGATGCACATAAATAATGCCGGTATTTTTCTGCGTTTAAGCTTGCATTGAGACATTTTCTTCAAAAAAAAATTCGTAATCATTGAATTTTTCAGAAATATGAGCTTGATTGTGATTATTTAAGACATTTCACAGGGAATTTGTGATTATATTCAACATGTACACATTTGTACATGTTGAATATATAGTGTAGCTTTTTTTAATGGAAAATTGGTTAGCCAGCCGACTGAAATCGTTTCAAAAGCTTTTCCATCTCTTCTTCGCCCCTTTCCTTCAAGTATTTGGCTCGCTGCCAAGAAACGAGCAAGCCTGCAGATGGATGCGGAGAGCCTCCTCCCATTGGATGATGCGACGTGTCTCGTCTTCGAGAGAAAGTTCTACTTCGTTACTGGAATTGAGAATTACTCAGCGGGGGAATATTGATTCAATGCTAAATCGATTCTCCTATAAGGCCTGCCTCTCGGCTCTTAAGGGAGGCATGTTGCCTTTGAAATAGACCGTGAAGAAAATTGCTTTTTTGCGAAAGGCTTCCAAAACCGGATTCCAGCTCCAACTCGAAACAATAAACGATTTTAAACGCAGTAGAGGTCTTTTGTTGACTTTTTGTTTCTCCCGCTCGTCTTTGGAGGTAGAGGTCTGATAATTACGTGACTGACGTGTGACCGTGACTGATGTACCGTGGTTGTACGAAGTCTTTTGCTTTTTATGCACGAAATAAATGCATGTTGTCGGTTATTTTCAACGTGCGAAAACTGGCAGATGTTGCATCTGTGTTTTGACAAAACGTTGCACTAAAATGAATAAATAAAATTAAGTAAGTAAATAGAGAACACGAGAGACAAAAATCCAACAAATTAAGAGGCAAGAAAAACCCCATATTGGTAAATAATAATTTTGCTGGTTCCACTTCTGTAAATAGGGAAGCATAGTTAATCCGACCACCCTCGCGACCGACAAAACTGGTCATCTTAAACAGGTGGCCACTATAACGGACATTTTCGGCGAAGTGGTCAATTTAGACCGGGTAGTCATTTTTTCTAAGTTTCACGTAATTTAATTTTAAAAAATGTGTAGAACGAGCTCTCTTAGCAAAGTCCTTTTGTTGATGGTTTTGGGAAATTAGCCAGTTCCGTCTAGAATACGATCCTACTTTTCGTATACACCAATTTCAAATTTATAATCCAGCTATCTCTCTCCTATCGCATTTAGCTTTAGTTCTTAATTACTTAAATACCTTTTCTAACGGTCAATACATGTTCATTCGCTCAGTCATGTATTTATTCATTTTCTCATTCAGTTCACTCATTCACTTATTCATTCATTCAGAAATATCCTTATTAATCGAGATCAAAAAATCTCATGGAAAAATAAGACTCCTGGATGAACTTTGTACATGTTCTACGTCATGAGATATTTCCAATAAAGTGTGTTCCAAGCAAATCCGTCCTTTAGATCAGGATTTATATAGGATCGAAATTTCCCCATAGGCACTAATGTAAAAATGTTGTGAACTGTTCAAATATGAACGAAAATTGTTCAAACCAAAAAATAAAATATGGAAATGAGCTGACCTCGCCAAGATCTTTCGAATGGGGGGGGGGGGGGGGGGGAATCTTTCGAATCGGACAATTCCTGCAAAAGTTATTTGAAGCCATCTCAAAAGTCTACTTTAAAAATTTTATTTATCAATGTTTATTTAATTACTTCTATATTTGACATTTCTTTTTTTTAACGATATTTTTACGATACATTTTACGCCTTCTTTCGTACTTTTTTTATATATTCTTTTACGGAAAAGTAGGCTAAAAATGAAGTATCGTAGAGGAAGCAGTATTACACTTTTCATTACTGGTGACTTTTTTTGACAAATTATATTATGCTGACGAATGCTCAAATAAATGGACATACGTTCCCCCGTGTTCATGATCTAGCCATAAGATTCTGTATTGGGATGACTTATTTTTTGCTCTGCGTAGCCAAACATGATTTTTAGGGCAAATAACTCATTCACTATCATATTAAGTAAATGTCTTACATTTGTCTTCATAGATCAAACTGTATATTCTCTATTGAAAAGGTTCTGTTTAAAATATTTCTTCCTATTACAACCCAACTAAAATAGATTTTGCTGCCAATTCATCAACCACGTAATTTTATCTTAGACGCGGAACGTCTATTCACAATGCATCTATGGTGCACCCCACTTTAAATCCTTTTGGAGTCAAAATGTTAGAACAGAATTGTTAGGAAAAAATTTAAATATCTAAAAAAAATGTTGGTCTTATAGAGTTTCGTTGTTTGGCGTACTTGTTTTTTAATTATTCTCGCAAGTTTCAATATTATTGACTTAGCTTCCCTGCATGTATGTTGAAGGATATACTCCCGTCCTCATATTTTGAAGGAAATTTTACTTACTACCAACTTTCGCTTTTTTTAAAGGAAAATATTACACAGAAAACTAAGATTCCACAATACATGATGCCCTGAATTTCGAAACATTTTCATTCCACCTGATTCATCGTAAAATGAGATGATCCATAAGGAAAAAAGGGTATAAAATCTCCCTCCCCCCTTTCAAATTCTTTCACCTTGGAACCAATGGGAAATGAGGCCGATTTAGGGGCCGACAACAATACATCCCCTGAAGCGTAATCCTCCATCTACTTCCCTTCCCGTCCAGGAAAAAGGGGAGGGAGGTTTGAATGATCGATATGTTTATTGCGACATCGTTCGTAAAAGTGAAGCACTGAAGTATTGCTGAGGAACTGCTAGCATGTACGTGCTGATGTTGAAATTTTAAAAATATCTTGTGGCGTTGTTTCCTTTTTAGGTAAAACTTTGTACAAATTGTGCTCCACCTTTGTGTTGACGAGTTAAAATTATATTTTCCGTTATAATTTGGGGAAAATTGATGCTTTTAAAATTGATTTGAATCGAACCAATTGCACTGAATTGTGTTTTATTCAGCTTTTAAAGTTCTTATTTTTGTTTAAAATTACACTGGAAATCACTATTGCCCTCTTTTTAATCTTCTTTATTTTTATTATATTCTTTCATGTTGAACGTTTTTGAACTTCAACTAAACAAGAGATTGCATTGAAGAGTCGATCGCTGTGGGCAAAACATGTTGTGATGGGAATGAGTTCATATTGAAAAACTTTTGAACAGTAGTTTTCGATGTAAATGCGATTTTCTTGGAAATATTGCAGTCAGTGGCGTAGCTAGACCCGGATTTCAGGGGGGGGGGGGGGTTTCTTCGGGAAAGTCGGACAATTTCATTGTTTTCCAAGAAAAATTGGTCGAATTCTAGACAATCTTTACCATTTCAGGGGGGGTTTTATCCCCAAAACCACCCCCTTATCTACGCCAGTGATTGCAGTACTGTACAGTCTTTACTTCCGTAAGCAAAAAAGCTGATAGAGTATATATTCTCCCCGTCTCCTCCAGTTTCAATGAAGCAAAATAAAAGCTTTTTTTCTGTATTTTTGTACGTGAGCATTTAGCATTTTAAATATCGTATAACGAGCAAATTGTCTCAAGCCCTTCATCTTCGTTATTACCGACTGCACTATATTATCTTCATCGTGCCCAAATTGAGTTCGAGCTTCACAAATGCTTTCATAACGATGTAAATCATTTTTTGTGTCGTATGGTATGACGAAATACATGAACTGGCTATTTTAATATGTTCTAAAATCTAAACATTCGAACTTGTTATTCTTATTTCGTTTTTTGTCGCGTAATAGTTTTCTCTGCCTTACTTGTTGCCCCTTTAATATGCAAATTTTCATTAAAATTTCAGTTGTTGACGTTTCACAATGTAGCGCACTTTTAGATTTTGAATTTTCAGTCCTTTCAAGACCAATTTATAAGATAGAGAAGAAAATTTTGAGCCCTTGGTTACAAAATTGATAAAGCACATATTAAACATCTTCATACATTTTACCGTAATGAATTGATCATTTTGTTCTCGTCTTATAGGAATTTTTCAAAGTACCAATTCTTCTAGTTGCTTTAGCCTTAATCTTATTTAAAAGAAAAGTTTCGTGTGTTACTGTACGAGCCTACGTTCCCGTCCACACCAAATTGATAATCTAGCCATATATATATCTCTTATGCATTTAGCTTTAGTTCTTAATTACTTAACTGTTTAAAAAGGAAAATTTAAAGTAAATACATATTCGTTCTCTCATTCCTTCGTCCATTTTTTCTTTCCCTCAGTTATTTATTCATTCTTTCATTCAGAAATATCCGTAAAAATCCAAATCAAAAAGTTTCGTGGCAAAATAGGATCGTTCAGCTCTTGTTGAACTTCGTATCTGTACACGTTCCACGTCATAACGTCTTTACGATAGAGTTTCTTTCATGCAAATCCGTCTGTTAGGTCAGAACTTATATATGATTCAAATTTCGCCGTGGGCGCGAATGTTAATTAGTGTGGTGAACTACTGCTGCTAACTGTTCAAAATTGAACCAAAAATTGTTCAAACCAAAAAGTAAAATATAAAAATCAGATGTTCTCGTCGAGCAACATGAAGACTTCTTTCATACTTTTTTTTCCTTCACTGTTACAAGAAAATGAGCTGAAAGCGAATAATAATCTAAAAATATGTTTCACTTAACGTGGACCAGTTACGATTAAATTTTGCGGTGCTGATATCATGCAAAAACTAACTATGGTAAAACGATATTTAAAAAGCCTAGAAATATAACATAACATTTGTATTTATTATCGTCATTTATGGACTTTAATAAAATTACAGTCGAACTCGTTTGTAACGAGCACAAAGAGACCGTAACATTTACTCGTTAAATCCGAGTGCTAATAAACGGGTCCTTAAGGCAGGCATACAACTAGAAGGGGTCAAATGGGCTTGGGTGGTCAAATGATTGAGTTTACTTAACATTTAATTAATACTTACTTACTTTAATTACATTAATTAATTTAATTAAATACTTTTCTTAATTAAGTGACAATTATCCCCCCCCCCCCCCCCCAAACCAGGAAAAAATTTCTAGTTGCGCTACAGTCTTAAATAAAAATTGTCTTGAGTACTCAACGAACTCAGGTCAAAGAATGACCACCTGACCCTCCTACCTACTTGACCCTTACATTTATCAGGTGCAGCTTTTCTCCTCCTCCCACCCCCTGTTTACAATAAGCCCCACTTGTTGCACCAGATTTGTGAACTTCTCTATTTCCTTATTGACATTGGAATGCTGTAGGAATTTTTCCTACAAAAGTATTAAACCGCGGAGAAGTAAAAAAAAAAAAAGATAAGACAGAAAGGATTAGAAAGATGAGAAAAAGATTGCCAGACAGAAAAATATTGCTCGCTAAAACCGGGTCTTGCTCGTTAAAAGCGACTTCTGCTCCATAGACTTAACACTGATCCAACCAAATATTCTCGCTTCCCTCGTTAAATCAGAGTTCTCGTTAAATCCGAGCTCGTTATAAACGAGTTCGACTGTATTTCTATTTCTTAGAAAGTATTTCCATTTATAACACAATTTTTAATTTCCGATTCTTTGTAGTGGCAGCACCTTAGTTTGTTAATACTGTGCGATCATTCTCATATGTAAACAAATCGCAGGATCAGACTTCTGATTCTTTGGAGTGGCAACATCTTAGTTTGTTCACATCGAGCGATCATTCTCATATAAACAAATCGCAAGGTCAGACTTTTGAGAGAAATTGCGTTTATCTACCGAAAACAGTTTTTAGTTACGGACACGGACAGTTGTAGGTGTATGTTGCCCTCTCTCGTGCTAAGTCTTTTAATGCACTCAATGTAATAGCAGACAATGCAGAACTTGAAAACTGTTTTCACAAATTTTCTGCGAAGTTTGATTCTTGAACTTATAGCCCGCAGATTTTCCTGCGGGGATGAGATAATACATTTTAAATTGAGTTTATTTTTTAAAATTGTCTGTGTATTCATTCATTTTCTAACCGCCATTTATATGAATTAGAAATTAATTATCCATTAGTATGAATTAGAAATTACTCTAACTTCATTTTCCAAAATGACATTGTTATGTAAAATTGCTAATGTAAAGTTCTTTTTGTCAATAGTGTTATTTGGCTTCAACGTGTTATATTGACTATTTAGCAAACCTAGTACGTTTAGGTAATTTAATTAAAAAAAAGCAAATATCAAGCAGTTTTAAGGTTACTTATTTTACTGTTGTATTTACCATTCATTAATTTAGCCGATCGATGTAAAAATAAAAATCGCAAAACAATTTCAGAGATAACGATCAACTTCAGAAACCAACTCTTGACTTTCCAGATTTAAAAAAAAATCAAACCTGTTCAAAATTATCTCTAAAAGTAGCCTGTTATTCTAGCCTTGTCTTTCGTTCCGGTTCGGAAAATTCGTATCCAAAATATTTGTATATCGCGAAACATGAAAACAAGCCGTCGCGTCTCTGGGAAGCATGGAAGCATCCCATCCTTGATGATAGCGGACAGATGTTGCCGTGCCCCAGGCCAGCTACGGAGATAATGACTCAACCACTTCACAACAACCACGTGATCAGGTGCTGGAGAAAGCACGTGAGTTTGAGTCAGCACTATTTTGTTGTCGTGTCGGGCTTGCTGCGTAGTTATTAGTTGCTCGCGGCTTCTCGAGATGTAATCCCAGCGGCAAAAAAAAAAAAATACTGGTATTTTTTTTAATGGCATTTTTACGAGGGGAGGAGGGGGGGGGAGAGTATATAAGTTTTGTTCACACGGAATCACGATGATGGAGCCTCAAGAGTCGGATTAAATAATGAGAAAATAAATCATTGCCAAGAATTAATTGCAATTCCACTTTTTGTAGGGAAAACGTGCCAGTATTTTTTTAAAGCTATTTTGTATCGTTTTTTAATTTGCACAATAGCTTTCGTGCTCTGATATTATGTTTTCCTAATGTGTTATTTTGTGGTGCTTTTTAAAGCATAGGGATCATTCATAACTGATGTCACGCTTCGAGGGGGAGGGGGGGGGGGTCGGGAAATTGTGACAAGTGGAGGGAGTAACAAGAAGTGTGACATCCTGCTTATACAACACAGCGTGACATGTGACCAAGGGTTGGAGAAGGGTCCGTTGAAGTGTGACTTTTGGGACAAAGGGGGAGAGGGGGTCAAATATGTGGGGAAAAAGCGTGACATCATTTATGAACGTTCCCATACGTTTAAACTCCGAGAAGCGAGAATGTGAGGTGGTTGTAGTGGCACCTTTCCTAACTCTCATCGACTTACTGATACGAGTTTTATTTATTTTTTGAAATCACTATTTATTACCTGAATAATTAGATCCTAAATTAAAAGACATATCCGTGATTGTATAAAGTATTTTGTAATCATAGTGAAGCAATACGTTGCAAAATAGTTTAATATAAATTTATAACTACGATGAAGTTATACATAATTTCTGGGCGGTTCTCTAAAGGTGGTAACATAAATGTTAATTTTAGAGCTCGTAAAATTTTTCAAATTTCCCACCAATTTATTTTTTTATTATGTAACATGTGCACCGAAAATGCACTATATTTAAAAATTAAAAGACGGCAAGTAGTCTTGAAATTTACTAATTAACAGATTTAATCAGCTGATCTGAAGGTTACAGATGTTCGACATAGTTGGCCTGTAGGTTACAGTTTTGGACATCCTTAATCTGCACGGTTATATAAATTTTGCTGCTGTTGATCTGATTTTTAACTTTTTAAATGCAAGTTTCATTTATTTTTAAAATTTTGCAATTTATTAATGTAAAGAATGCAAGAAGTAGTTGAATAGCTATAATATATGCAGGCCTTAACATAACATTTTTTCACAATTGTAAAGAAATTGGTGAATTTTTAAATATTGCAATGAAAAATCTTTTTACAATAAATTATTACCTATTAATAATTTCAGAAATTGTGTAAATGCTACAAGTATTTTATAAAAATTAATGGGAATGCTCAAAGCTGTTTTCAGAATATATTTTCAATTTAATGTTATCAAAATTACTTGCTAACATCTCAAGCTTAAAATAGAATTCGTTTCGATAAAAACAAATAAACAAAAAAAAAAAAAAAAAACTATTAGTTGAAATTAAAAAAAAAAAAAAAAAAAATGGATGGGTTAATTTAAAAGTGAAATTTTCTTTGATAATAAAAGAATTACTTTATTTTGAAACTTTAGATTTAAAAAAAATCACCAGTTTTAATTATGAATAAGGGATCGTTCAGAAATGATGTCACGCTTTTTTCCTGATATATTTGACCCCCTCCCCCCTTTGTCACAAAATGTCACATTTCAACGGAACCTCTCCCCCTTTGTACTATATTGTTATGTATTAAACTTCCAGAAACAGTTAAAAATTATTTTATTTATTATTTTTTTCATGTAGCATTTTCTAAGTTAACATTATAGTAAATATCAAAAATTGGCCCCTTTCGCTAGAATTTTTTTTAAAAACAGAATTTAAATAAAGCTATTTCTAATAATTTATGTTGATGCATGTCCTATATAGAGTTATTATTTTACTCGAAAAATATCTTGAGTTTTTTTGAAAAGAAATTTGCTGTTAAAACTTAAAGTTTAAATCTGTGAAAGTTCCCTCCTTTTGAGAACTGCCCTTCTGTTTTCTATTTTATGCTGTAATTGAATCAGGCATTACTACTGATGCTATTTCAACGCATCATAAGTGATAATAAATGTAGTTTACTGAAAGTTACACCAAAAAATTTATTATTATTATTATTTTTTTTTTTTGGACTATTTATAAGTGTTTCTTTATTTTTTCCCCTTTTATCGAAAATAACACGAACTAGAAAACTACAACTTTATACAACGCAAGTTTTTTTTTTTGGTGGGGACGGAGATGACACCCATGCTACGAACGCCACTGCAAAACCTATGGTTTTTACATGGTTTTATTTAACTTGACTTGTGGCGGAATTTTGTAAGGCGGTTTTCGACAACTATTACTGCATAAATTATCTTCAAATTTTGCACACGAGCTTATCTTCGATGACAATACAATAATCCATCCATTTTATAATAACGTTAATTAGGAAAAAAAAAATAATTTTATCTCTGAGGAAATGATCAGCATTATCGTTTGCCGTTTGGCAACAATAGTTTTGTTTGGATAATGCAACGATGTTTTGAATTTAAATAAAACCATGTAACTTAAAACATTTTTGGCGATTTAATATTATATTTCTAGCAATTTAGCACAATTCATATTAGATACTTAAAGCGAATCCAGAATATTAGTAAATTTATTAAAATAAACGGGATGATTTGTATTGAAAATTGCTTCATGTGCAAAATAGAAAATTGAAACATAACAGTTTTCTGGGAATGAACTAAAAGTTATGCCATTGCATTTCTTTATTTTGCTGAAGTAGCAATAATAGCAATTTTAAACCATTCTATCTTTAGCGGTACTATCACGTTGCAATGCTTGGCTGTTGCCATCTGTAGAGCTAAAACACCCAAAATTCCCAATGTTTAATTAGCTGTTTGTTGAAATAGGTGTTTTCACTCTTCATATTACTTTTAACTTTTGATGTTAGTTTTGGACTTTTTTTATCGCTTCATCGCCGAAGCTTAAAATGGAATAAGCAATTTCTTATGAACCATCTAATGCCGCTTCTGCAGTTGTACACACAATCGTTCTAATACTTTCCCTATTAGTTGTTTGAGCTGTAAAAGTGTTTATTCAGGAAACGCAAGATTCAGCGATCCAAGGTGACTGCTGTTTTCCCGTCTGAATCATTTGATTTGCTTACTTTGTTTTTTCTTTGTACCTTAGTTACTCCTGTAATTTTTCTGAAATTGAGAGAACTTATATATACAATATAACTTCTATTTAATGATACTCGATTTGAAGATTTCCTCAAATTAGCGATAGATTTTGTAAGTCACGGTGTGGAGTTGATAAATGTTATATTCCCCAATTTAACGACAGCATTTAACTGTCCACAGACAATCGTTAAATCGGGGTTATACTATAGATGGGGCCGCTCATAAATGATGTCACACTTTTTTCCCCATTTACTTGATCCCCCCCCTTTCGTCACTCTTCCCGCTATGTTGTATAAGCATGACGTCACGCTTCTTGTAACCCCCTCCCCACCCCTTGTCTCAGTTTGTCACAATTTCACGAACGCCCTCCCCCTCGAAGCATGACAACATTTATGAATAATCCCTATATGAAGGCCTTCTAAATTTAAAATTTTAGCTAGAGAGAAAGAAAAAAGTATATTATTTTACTCTTGGAAAAGGGATACAAATCATTGTAGGATGCTAATCTATAGAAACGTGGCTAATTCTTCGATTTTTAAGCATTTGGAAGTCGTCGTGCAAGTTCTGAGCTTTAAGTTTGACAATTGTATATTTGTCGATGCTGATTCAGCAAGAAAAATAACTATTTAGTGTTTCATTAATAAATTTATAATACTAATAAAAAAAAATTAATGTAAGATTTGTTGCTCTTAAATGTCTATAATTTTTTAGGCAAAAATATTTTAGGTTCTTTTTACAAAATATCATGAAGTTGAAAGCTGGCTTTCATCAGTTGAACTCTAACCAAAAGCGAAACTCTAGTTGTATTAAAAGTTTTGTAGTTGTGAAGTGTTTTCCCCTTTCAAGCCTTATTTAAAACTGATCTGCGAATTTCTGCTCTCCTTAAATGTGAGTCATCCTATCATGCTAGAACATTTTCCTAGTTCTTATTGTACGTCTATTTAAACCTGTCAACCATATATAATTTGTGCCATGTGACTTAGCTCCCATTCGTTCTTTAATCCCATGGTTCTTTCTTATCGCTTCTACTGAAAGTGACCGAGTGCAATATCTGTTCTGATAAAGTCATTCGCAATTTATTTTAATGCTCCACTAATTTTGTAACTTCGGTTTTTTATTTTTTAAAATTATTATTAGAGGTAGCTTTTTCCCTCATTCGCAGCAGGAAATGTTTTTAATTTATTGCAGTGTTTCCCAAACTTATGACATTTGTGCACCCTTTCTATATTTTTTGTAACACTGAGTACCCCTCTTCAATATATGTATATATATATATAATTTAGCAATATAATATATTTTTTGCCTTTTTTATTGCTTGAACCAAATAATAATGAACGAAAGATAAAATTCATTCATAATAAAATATAAGTAAATATGCCCTTCAAATTCTATAATTTCAGAGTATTTGGAGCAATTTTTCGAATAGAATTTGTTATAAACACCTGAAGGAATCATTGTCTCCATTACGAACTGTCTTTTGCTACAAATTTTATTTTGTTGAGGTAGCGTTCATTTTATCTTGAATGTAAAACAATGAAATGTCTTTGCTTTGCAACTGCTAGTTGATGCTCTTAGCCTGTTGCGCAGCGTTCCGCCATTAAACCCGTACGCGTACCACACTTTGGGAAACACTGTTCTGATGGAATTAAAAAAAAAAAAAAAACCGCTCAACGGGCATTTAACTAGCTTCCAAAAACCGACTGACATATCAACTATACATACAATCTCCCGTATCAGTCCGTTGCGTTTGTGTAGTGGGTGTTGGGAAATTCCCCTATCTGTTCTGTGATACGACAGCCACATCGTTTAGTTCCCAAGGCAACTTCCGGATCGATACCATATATTCATTGATAGAAGGCCAGGTTTCGCAATTGTTCTTTTCTATATCACTTATGTCAGCCCTTATCGATTAACCGTTCTCCCTTACGTGTTCTTTTGGGGGGCGTTTCTCTCGCTATTGTTGTCCACCCCTTTACTTCGTGGACAAGGAAAATATGAGGCCTTGAAATATAATTGAATTAGCTGTCGTTTAATTGATGTATCGGAATTTTTTTCTATTTGTTCAAAAGCACTCTTATATACTAGTGATTTTGTTACAACTTTTCAAAACCTTTCTTTGTTCTTATCAGCAAGTGCATGAAGAGTGTTTGTTAATCTGTACGAGGGATGGGGAACCTTTTTGAGGCATGGTTCAAAATTTTGTTCATATTTTTTTTAAGTACTGTACTAGCTCGTGGGTCACTAATGCCCATTTGCTTTTAAAAGTTTAAACTTTTTTAACTGAGTATTTTTAATACTAAATATCTTAAAAATTCAATTGGTTTAACTGGTAAAAATGGGCGTGGTTGGACGATTTAAAATTTCTTAGTGCGGTTAAAAATTCTTAAGTGTTTGGTGCTATTGGCATCAAGTGTTTGTATGAACAAGGTGTAACGAAAAGTACATACATTTTATTTGAAGAAAGTGCTTTAAATATACTTTGCTTTGTTTTGTTGATTTTTTATTCAACAAACAAAATGTGAGTAAAATTATACATTTTATTTGATATTTTATAAACACTTTTGCTTTATTTCAAATACTACAAACGCCTTTGTCACCATTTGCGTGACTTTAACACTGTTATAATTAAACTAAAGGTTATAGATAGCATTTAAATTGCCTTTTTGTCTGTCTATACACAGTGCTTGAAAGAATACGGATAGAATATAAATTATCCACACAAATAAGAAAATCTAAATAAACCCGCGAAACAAACAAATGGTTGCTTAGCAATCGTGGGTCAGTTTAAAATCTTGCGTGGGTCAGTGTCTGACCCAACGGTCATAGGTTTGCCAACGCTGATCTATATACTATGTACACAGTATACGGTAAAACCTCGAGACGATAATACTTGGAGGACCCCGATATTGTCGCTACAGATAGACGTATCGTTATATCGAGAGCGATATAAGTACAACCTCGAGAAACTTTATTTTATTGTTTCCTTAAAATTGGTGATTGATTTTCAAAGTTCCGAATTGGACTTGAATGTTGTTTCCCCGATTTAAGATATCCCTGATTTAACGGGAAGTATGTAACAGTCCGTAGACAATCGTCAAATCCAGGCTATACTGTACTTTTGACTCAAAGTAGCTGGTTTGATACATTTATGTATAGAAATAACATTTAGAAAAATATCAAATTGTTAATAGTTAAAAAAAACCATCTTTTCACAGAAGTTAAAAATTAAACAGAATATCGCAAAGGGAAAGAGGGAGTTACATTAAATTGCATGAAAATTCGAGGGGACCACAAAATAATGTTGTTGCATTAGATATTGTTGTAGTACTGCCGTATTTAGCACAAAAGTCGTATATCTGCACTATTAAGCAAAATTGAGTATTGACACCAGGTGGTTCTTTGTCTTTATTTTACCTAAATACATTGTCTTGTAGTCATGTGAATGGGAAATAGTATTTAAAAAGCATTTCTGAAGAGGTAGCATCTGAAACTTAAATCATTTTCTCCTTTTGCGTTCAAACCATTAAATCATGTTCAAAGTAAAATAAAGATATTGTGAAGTCTGCAATAAAAAGTGTATATTCATTCATTCATTTCAATACTACTTACACTTTAAGAAAGTAAAATGTTATTTAAATGTAACGAAATTCACACATAAGTTAGCAGATTAAAATCAAGGCACAAGGGAAAAATTCTGAGATAAATCACAAATTGGTTTCATTTTTCCCCTTATTATATGTGCTCTCGAATTTCAGTAGTTTAATACCCAAATATTGTTCGCAAAGCTTCAAAATGATGAAAACGGGGAATTCTGAAATTGGTTGCATTTATTATTGTTTTCTAGGAGTCTGAACTTCATTTTTACTTGTAGTTGATCAATTATGAGTAGAACTTGCGTTAAATGCACTAATAATTTTTGCTTACTAGAGAAAAATTGTCACATCTGAAATTAAAAAAAAAGGCCTTTCAGTTTTTTCATTTTAATTTAAAGGCGGTAAATGTATGCATATTAATTACTTTTATTGAAATAAATTACAATATATCAGAGTTTTTTTTTTGCAGTTATACATGCCTGTTGTCATTTTATATATATCATTTGCAAAGACGAGAATGACTTTTAATTTCTAGATTTTCGAGTCAGTAGTCGAAATATTTAACTTTTTCCGGGAAAAAAAAAAAAAAAAACTAATAAGAATACTCATGCCATTATTTTCAAAAAATAACTAATTCTTTTCCAACGTACCTTCTGTAGATTTTATTAAATCTAAAATTTTGCAATAAAGATTCAAAAAAGATTAATGAACTTCAATTTTGAAAATTATCCACATGTTTGGCTTTGGCCCCTCCCGAAATACAATCTTATATGCGCCCCCTGTGTGTGCTACTTTTTTTTTTGATACCACCTTAAATTATGTTCATTTGCGTCATAACCTTGACCTTAAGTAGCATGTTAAGTACTGTCTGATTTTCTTCGCCGAGACTTTCCTCGAATTTGCACGTGCGTTAGTTAGGTTTGCTTCCATTTCGTCGAAGTATGGGACATGTTGGTAAGAAGTGGTAACGAAGTATGGGTATGTTGTACAGGATGAATAAAGATTAGGAAATGTTTAGTTTTTATGAAGAATATTAAATTCGCTGCGGTATTTTCTTTTCTCTTTTGTATTTAAGATTTAAATTGGGAATAGAATATATCATCATCGGGGAAAAGCAATAATGACAGGGGTAAAATATAACTTCGAAAAGTGCCCATCTCAGCATATCCCCCCCCCCCTCTGTGGATATAATCTTCCCGACGGATAGTCCCGGCTTTCGTAAACTAACAGTATAGCGATCGTCCAATGTCACGCTTTTTCCCCAAAAATTCGACCCCCTCCCTTTGTCACAAAATGTCACACCCCTTTTGTCACTCTCCACGCTATGTTGCAAAATCATGATGTCAAATCTCCCCCCCTTTTCCCCGAAGCGTGACATCATTTACGAGTGTTTCTATTAATGATGTTCTCCCAAACATTTTTCTCTCTTATCGTCTGTCTAATGGTCGGATTGCGATCCAATTTGCTGTTTAACCCTTTAGCTACTGCATTATGATCTGCAGTAATTTTTTTTTACAGAAATAGTTTGTCTAGGTATTTACACTGAAAATTAAGGGATTTACATAAATAAAATGCTCAGCCTATAATAAGTATTTATTTCTTTACAGCTAATAATTGCCACAGAGTATTTACCTTGTGAAATTAATTGCATGCACTTTTTAATCAAAATATTCGGTCAAATAGTTTTCTAAGTTCTTAACTAACACATTTAAAAAATCAGTGACTTGAGTTTTGAATTTTACTGCTTTTCTGGAGCGAAACTCCAGAAAAGGGGGAGAGAAATCTGAACAAAATGCAAGTTCAAAACACAGCATCGGTTTCAAAACTATCTGTGTTCCTTTCCTTGCTAAAATACTCTTTATAGAACCCTTGCTGATATGTATCCTGAAAAAGGGGAATTTAAGGACTGTCCCGGCAAAGTACCATCTGAAAATTGGTAAAAATGGTTGCCGAGATGGAATTTATAGAGAATGGTACTTATAAGTACCGTCGGTAGATAAAGGGTTAAACTAACTTGAGCACAATGATTTTTTTTTAGTTTTCGAAAAAGATGTAGGATAACAGTCATAATTTTGAAGTTAACGTTCATTTTATTGTCCTTAACGGGCTTCACCAAGAATGGCGAACCTTTTTGAGACGTGGGTCCAATTTTGTTAATATATTTTTTAGTACTAGCTCGTAGGTCACAAATGCCCATATGCAGCATAGTTAATTTTAACAATTTTTTACTGCGTATTTTTAAAGCTAAATATCTTTAAAATTCAATTGGCTTAACTGGTAAAAACGGTCGTGGTTTTACGATTTAAAATTTTTTAGTGAGTTTAAAAATTCTTAAGTGGGGTTCAGTGCAAATGGCAATAAGTGTTGGGGTTCAGTGCAAATGGCAATAAGTGTTCGAATGAACGAGGAGCAACGAAAATGACATACATTTTATTCGAAGAAAGTGCTTTAAATATGGTTGTTGCTTTGGTTTGTCGATTTTTTTTTGTTTTAACAAACAAAATGTGAGTAAAATTATGCTCTTGATTTGATATTTTGTAATCACTTTTGCTTTACTACAAACGCATTTGTCGTTATTTACGTAACTGTAGAACTGTAATGATCAAACTGAAGGTTACAGACAGCATTTAAATTGCTTTGGTGTCAATGCAGCGCTTGAAAAAATACAAATAGAATATAAATTTTGCACACAAAATTATAAAATCCAAACGAGTGGTTTCATTTGGATTTTATAATTTGTGTGAATGACAAATGATTGGCTAGCCATCATGGGGCAGATAAAAATCTTGCGTGGGTCAGTGTCTGACCCACGGGCCAAAGGTTCGCCATCACTGGGATACCCTTTAGAATTTTATAAGTAGATATTGTAGGTTGGTACGTTTTTGTAGTATGTATAGTCACCAAATAATTATATATTTTTCTTTTTTTCAAGACTGCACTACGAAATGTCGTGTCTTCTCTTAGTTTAAAAATTGTAGGAAGCAATTTGTTTTTTGTAACAACTTTTAATGTCTTTTCTTGTTCCGAGTCTACTTTTGTGGATAGATTAGACGACGTAATTATTAGTTTTCATCACGAGGAACGAATGATATGTAGGAACTATAATTTTAAGGAAGACTAGACTTTCTTTTATGGAAGGAAAAGTAATTTCTAATAGTAATGGTTTTGATCGTCAGAGAAGTAGATAGTTTCCCGTGAACACTGCAACAGCATTATTCACACAGCTTGATTCGCAGAAACATGATAATAGCCTATTGTGTAAATTTCGCAATCACGTACAACTCTCATATTACCTTTCAGCTTGTGCAACGCAAGCAGTTTTTCTAGTGAGCAAAATCTCCTTGTACTGTCTCTAAAAGCTTATCGAAAATGAAATGAAACATTTTGAAATATGTTGTATACACCAGTGGTTCCCAATCTTTTTTTCCGCATACCACCATTTTTCTTGCAAACCATTTGCGTACCACTGCGAATATAGCTTTATTCCATACAAACACATTATAGAAAATGAAGGGCGACTAGGCAATATAAATTATACAATTTTTGATAGTTATTGAAGTAGAAAAAAGCGTTTACTAAAATAAAGCTGTATATAAAGTAAAATATATTTCAGTTTGGGGATAATTCTTCCGTGTTTCCCTGTAATACCCCGAGCACCATCAGAACAGAAAGCAACGGTATGCTTCCCAGTCCAGTCTTTCTCTTCATTTTTTTGACCTGCACGCGTTCCACAGTTTGAGAACCGCTGGTATACACTATTAATAGGACATGTCGGGACTGCGCTTTAAATTCTAGGTTTTGATGTTTATAAAATACTTACTTGAAAATTATGTTAACACCTTTAACTCACATCAAAACAATGTTTCAGATACTAATGTATTATTTCTTTTAAATTTGATAAAATACGGTTAGTTTTTGTTTTTTAAATAAAACGCATGTGAACTGGGGCCGTTACACACTTCAATCAACTCTCACCGAGAGCATAGTCAAAATGTGACGACTGGCACTCCGCATTATGAGGGATTCCATATTGTTTTTTAGGTCCGTCGAATGGTTTGACACATTAATAAGCATTTTCCAGAAAAGAAAAAAAATATAAACAATAAAACTTGAATTTAACTTTGATTTGCTACAAAAAAAAAAAAAAAAGAGTAAAGACCCGATTGCAGTCGAAATGGAAGGTATGCAACTAGACGTTGTATACCATGGATTTAAGTAAGAAATCTCGACGTTCTACGACTAACGCAGTTATTTCAGGAAAATTATGTCTAATGGTCAGATTCGAAAATGGGAAGAGTGCGTCTTTTGACCGCTTGTAAATACGTATCGGGATCACCAATACATAGGTTACCAAAATGGAAATTCAAATTTGAAATCGAATGTGAACATTTTCCCGATTTACAATACTTTATGTACTCTGTACAAGGCATTGAAAAGGTATCTGGTGAAAAGGGTTTGGTGGTTAACCTTAACTGACCATTTTCTACCATGTTTTATTTTGTACATTTCGTTTACTTTTGTGTAATACAGTGGCCATTGTCATGTATGATGTAGGCGAAAAATCGTTGTGGGAATTTTTTAAAATTATTTCTTATAATTTTTTATTTTAAAATATAATAATTTACTGCCCAAATTTGACTTTACCATTTCAGACATATATTCTTAATTTTATTTAAAAAGGATGGAATGGGAGTTATTTAAAAATGAACACAATTCATAACTCACGCTGCATTTTGTATTGATTTCCTGAAATTGACAGCCCTCAGTTTTCTCGCAGACGGTGCCATAGAAATAAGGTACAACTATACCTTTTTGGGAAGAAAATACAAATTCTGGTTGAGGGAAAAAAATACAGGAATCACCAAGGATAAGATTGGTATCTTCCCTATAGCGTTCTTTTTCTAAAAAAAAGCGATTCATCCAGTATTTTTGATGTAGTGTAGTCAATTTATATGCATTTATTTTTCAAATTAGAATTGCGTTGAACATATTCTCATGATGTGATCGCAAAGTTACGTCCAGAAAATGAGAAAAAGTGCATCTGTGCAATTGGAACTTTGCTTTCAATATAATAGTTCCGAGAACGTTATATATCTATTTTTTTAAGTTAATGCATTTATCGTCATAATTATTTGTTGATAGATGAATACTTACCTTTTTATTATTGTTAAAATTATTGACTGATAAATCTTAGTAAATCCATTTGTTAATTATTTTCTTCCTTAGAATTCTTACGGACAATAATATTTTTTTAAAGAAAAGAATTTTATCTGATGAAGTGTATAATGAACTTTCTCTTTTCCAATATCCATGAACATACACTCAATTAAGGGGTTTTTTTGGTCTCATACATTCTCGTTGCAAACGAATATTGAAAATATATATTAGTGTGCAACTTTTTGATATTGCTTCATCTTAATAGTCAATGAATCGACACGATTCTAGATATTTTCTTCATTCAATATATGTTTTCAATCAATACTCATGTCGAAATACTCTCGTTTCGTTCCAGTAAAATGCGAGCATTTTTTGATAAAACTCGCGAACATTGCAGTTTTGCTTGCCTATTCGAAGACTAAACCCGCAGCATTTGGATTACAGAGTCATTCGATTAAAAATTGTTTTCAACGCACAGCGCGTAGAGGTACGAACTCGGGCGAAATGCATCAGCTCAAAATGGCTGCGTTCGGTCGGCCGTGGCGTTCTTTTTCTTTCTTGCCCCCGCCCACGTTGCGACCGGAATCTCGCCATTCCCCTGCCGCTACATCTACATGGCTTGTGCTGCCGAGCACCCCTCGCGACTGCAATGGAAACAGTCCTCTTCGTATCCGAGGTCGATACGCGGTTGCCGCTGCCAGCTGCGGGTTTTCCTTTCCTCTCTTGTTTGGTTGCTTTCTATTTTACCCTCCCCCTCCTACTTTTTTTTTCTGCTCTATGTTCACTTTGCCATGCTTTAGCGACGGTTTATTTTGAGAAAGATTCGTCGGAAAAAGCTTTATTGCGTTGCGGTATTATGGCCTCACGTTCGCAGAGCGGAAAGGAAATATCGGCCATATTTTTAGGCTGCTGTTGTGAATGCATCCAGTCCCTGCGTTTGACTGGATTTCCGCCTTTGCCGTTGATGCCTCTGAAATCAAGCCTTTGAATGTTGCCAAATTGTTACGAAATAATTTCGTTGCTTTTTAGCATTGCCGTAACGGATATTGTTATTACTTCACATTGTCGATTTGCCTCGTTGTTTGCACAGTATTTATGTCTGAAATATTTTTTTTTCATTGTGGGGATTGCCCTTTAAATTATTGCGGATGATGTGCGAATTCTTACGTTCTAAATGACGATTTTTAAAGTTATGAAATCGAAGTACAGTTCGGAGATGTGAAAACCCTTCTTCGCGAGCTGCTAAGTTTTTTAGACTTCATTTTTTACGTTTTGAAGAAAAAAGCAAAAATACCGAGCGCGTTTCGATACTGAACTGCATTATTTTATTTAAATATTTTTCTAAATGCAATCAATATCGGTATTCTTTTAATGGTATCATTTTTTATAACAAAGTAAATATGAATTACCTGTTTAAAAAGTTTTATTTCAACTTCCTGTGGCTATACAGGTTACACTAATTCCCTTCCATAATGCTTTTCTGTGGTGGTGCAATAGTTAATACTTAATAGTTCTAACCGTAAAAATTCTATATATTCCTTACTTCCACGGTGCTATTCATATTGATTTAGAATACAAAGACGACACCTTTAGCTAATCTGTGGTAATTTGACAAGATCTCACGAATCGGAAGGCATAAAAAATTTTACATTCTTATGTAACTTTCTTCAGATTTTGTCGTTATTGGTTGCTTTCTTTAAAAATTTACTCTCTGAAGTTGATTGGTTTGTTTTGTGATAGCTCTCTTAAAAGTGACAGGATGTCTACAGGTCACGAATTTGGAAATCGGTCCCCTCAGGAGACATCGTATATCCGGTATCCGGCAGGTTTTTAAAAAACCGGATTAACTGCACGAAATACCCGGTTATCCGGCATGTCAAATTTGATTTTTAAAGTTTTAAAATGTTTTGAAAATATAAATGAATTGCAAACTTATAACATATCTTTGGGTGCTGTGGGATGTTTAAAAATGTATTTTATGTGTCAATCCCGCTAAAATCATCCTTACCATGTTGCTTAATGTTTTAGATTTGTTATTACGACCATTTTTCAGTCGCATCGCAAGTGATTTTTCGTGAAAATGCTGCTTTACAAAAATTGTTATAACTACATAATTTTGATTAAGATCCCTTTTCTGATAGTTCTGTAAAAATGCACTAAAATAGCTTGAAAATACCATCTTGACAACGAAAAATTGCATTTTCACCTTCACATTTTCTGTGGAAGACAGTAAGACTCATGTTTCCAATTGTTTTTCCTTGAATAGCTATCTTGTAATACCTTTTACAGAATAAGTGTGAAACATTTGGATCTTTTCGTTCGTTTTGTGTTATTAATTAAACTTGGCATCTCATTGTCAAACAGTGAAACTGTTATAACGTCATTCAAGGGACCGGGATGCAATAGCCAAGTAACGCTATAAGCGATCACCATTACTATTGATTGGCGAATGAAGGGACTGGAATTTCTTGACGTTATAACAGAGTTGTCGCTATAAACGATGTCGTTATAACCAAGCTCAACTGTATCTCCAAAAGGAATGAATGAAATTGTATAAAAAATTTTAAGAATAATCTTCTCGTAAACATAAATTTGTAAAGGAAATCTTATGAGTGGTATCGATTAGAGATGAGACGGGCTCAGCCGAAACGGGCTCGGGCTTTACATTTTAAAGTTACTCTCGGGCTCATGGTAAAATATTCATACATCAACCTACAGTCCGGACTAATGGTTTTTTGCTAGTCTTGTGTCCACTTTAATTTTAAATTTGGTCCAGATTAGAGACCCATCTTATTAGATCTCCTAACTGCAATAGTTGCACTGAATATATTCCAGTTTTAAATTCGACTGCGAATCAAGAACTTCCCGAAAATGCTTCCAAACTGAAGATTTTTCATGCATTTTAGCTAAGCAGAATTTAATCTCAACTGGAGCCTGGAGCATTTCATGATTGTTTAAAAATATATGTATTCTTTATTTTAAATTAAAACAAAAATCATTAGAACTAATTGCGATGGCAACAAAAAGCCTACATTTAATTGATGTAGCACCACATCTATTAACAACACTTTATAAAATCATTTCGGGCTCGGGCTTTGACACAGAACTGGCTCGGACTTCAAATCTTCGGGCTCGGGCCTGCAAAAGTGAGCCCGAACTCATCTCTAGTATCGATGTCGTTCTAGAATTTTAGAGGCCTCGGAATTGACTGAAAAATCACGTCTAAAAGTCATCGTATTGCGAATTCATTTTATTAATTTCATTCAAAGTTAGCTTTTCATGTTTTTTTAACTTAATGTAATTAGTATATTTAAATATGGCTATACTTTATCAATTAAAACATTTCCAAAACCATGCCTGTTTTGTACATACAGTGATCTACAAGCAAATCAGATCTTATGTTGTTTTGATCTGTGTTGAAGATCTAAAACTCTTCATGTACTGACGTTTTTATTTATTTATTAATTATTTTTTTTTGTAAGCATAAATATTTTATCTTGAACTGACAACTAATACAAATTCTAAGCAGAAACATATAATTTCTATCCTGCTCATGATGAGTCGGTAAACAAGCTTCTTTTTTAAACGTGCTTATTACTTCAAGTTAAGGTGTAATTTGAACAGCTAAATTGATGTTTGCCTAAAGTAGTAAAAGATTGAGCATTCTTACAAATTTTCTGTAGATTTATTGCTTACAATTATTTTCATGGGGCATTTTTATTAGTGAGCAGTGCCATAGACAAGGTTCTAAAGCGTGACCCAGGAAATGATTACAATAAATGAGTTGAATTAAAAAAAAAAAAAGTTTATTGCAAATGTAAATATCTCGTAAAAATGCATTACATTTTGAGGAAAAAGTATCCTAGTCTATAAAAAACTAATAATAAAACAGTAGGAGATGGATTGAGAAAAATTCGTATAAAGTGATTTAGTTTCAAGTAAGTCACTTGTGTACCACCTATACAAATAAATTTTTTGTCTGAAAAACGAAAAGGAAAATATAAATTTAAAAAAATGAATTTGTGGAAGCGATACAGTCTGTTGATCAATGCGTGCATTTAAAGTACAAAACGCGAATGAAAGACATACAGCATTAATTGGGGGGGGGGGGGGATCTCCAGTACTGTGAAGAGGAAAGATTTTTTTCACTTTTTAGGTGCGAATTTGGAAGATGATAATAGACTTGGTGCATGTATTTCAGTTAAGGATGAGTATTGTAAGCATAAGATAAAAACATAAAGTATGCAACTAGAATGAAAAGGTAGATAGTTCTATTAAACTTACACTGTGCAATTTTTTAAAAAATTTACTTGCGGTGGTTGTCGATTTTGTGAAAAAAGATGAATCCTGAACCCAGTTTACAAGATCTAGGGGAGACTATATTAACAAATATGATCTGGCATGCAAAATAAAACGAAAGAATGAGGCACTTGTTAAAAATAATCCAAAACAAGAGCTTAGTGAGCGAAAATAGAGGTGTTGTTTAAAAACAACACTGCGCAGTGTGGGTTAACAAGGTGCTTTATCTCGTAGCAAATTGAGCTCTGAAGAGTCGAAGAATTAAGCAATGAAACAAACCAACTGTAGGTCTAATATGCTTATGCGCAGCATTAACAAAACAAGGATGGGTTTGAAAAGGCTTTTTTCGAATATGGACTGTTAATTTAGCCTCTGTTAGGTCCATTTTAATACTTATATAGTTAAAAAAAAACTTTAAAAATCAACTTTTGATGCAAGTAAGAAAAATAATTAGGCTGCATAAACTTTAAGATGCAAAACCAATGTAGAAATACTTGTGATTTCGAGGTTCCAAATTTCTGAAACCATACCTATGTCTCTCGTATTTTTTTGCCTAATTATTTATGTCTATAAGAAGCCCCCCCCCCCCCCCCCCATAAATTTTTACAAAATTCCGTTCGGTAATTTTTGAGATATTAAAGTCCTGAAGTTCATAGGTTTATCACCGAGATGCCAAGTTTGACTAATTACGGAAAACAAAAAAAAGTTTCCAAATGTTTCATACTTCTGCGACAAAAAGTATTATACATACCTATTCAAAGAAAAAAAATTAGATATGAGTCTTCTTTACTTCCACTTGAAAATTTTAACACGAAAAATACAATTTTTCGTTGTCAAAATGATGCTTTCAAGCTCTATTTTGATAAATTTTTGCAGAACTATCAAAGAAGAAACCGTAATCAAAATACAGTTCATACTTTGCAGACTATAATGGCTTTTAAATCCTTTTAATACATTCAGAGATAAAAAAGGTATTACGTTTCTTGTAAAGTAGTATATTCATGAAGAATCACTTACGCTGCGACTGAGAAACGGCTGTAATAATAATAAGAAAAAATTAAAGGATTTAAAAACTTTTAAATTCTTGTTTTATCCTATGTGATATTCTGTGGTGTATAGAGAGTTACTTTATTTAAAAAAAACAGAAAAATCAAAAACATCGAATATATTTTATCTTTTTCTGGATGATCTCATCCGTATAGAACTTACAAGCATCAGAATCGGATGTCCGGTACGTTATACGTCAGATATATCCGACATTCAATAGAATCATCATCCGATGTATCACCGAACAAGTCCCGAAATTTAACTTTTTGATAATCTGTAAGCGCCCTGCAAAATTAACATTCCAAATGTCTCCTTCGCTATATAAGTGAAGATAATTCCAACGCAAACGTAAAGGAAAATATGTCGAATAACTTTATGGTCTGTAATTCAGAATTTTATCCAAAAATTCATCTGTAGGAAAATGGCGATCCGGTTAAAAACTAAATGAATCTCTTCAATATTAAGGAATATAGAAGGGTTTTCAGAAGGAGTGGCATATTTCACAGCTTCCAAGGCACGAAGGTCTAAAAATCGTTACTTTTCCGCGTTCCCATGGTAACCATTGACGTCAATTCTCTCCCATAGCCACGGTGAAGTAAAGATTTTATCTGTAGCGATACGAAACCTTTTAAGAACGGCATGTTGGCAAAGAAGAATGATTCATAGTTCAAAATGGGGACAATCAATCGAGATTTATTAAATACATTAATCTCTCGTACACATTGTTTACGTGTTGCTCTCACCCCAAATTCAGACCAAAAAATGTAAGGTCTGCCGGAAAGTTCTGTCCGGTTTTGGAATAAAAGAAAATACAAAGTTTTTTTACTCCCAAATAACTTTATTTAATAATAAATTGTCATTATTATCAATGACTTCTTGCAGCGTGAGGGCAATTTTTGAAGAATGTTTCATCTTTTGCTTCTAAAGCCAGTGCTTATCTTCTTCATTTTTGAATTTTTTGCTCTCCAAAACATTTTGTAAAGACAAAAACAAGGGGTAGTCGGAGGGTGCTATGTCTGGGGAATATGGTGGATGCGATAGAATTTCCCAGCCTTGTTCTGCAATTTTTTGACGAGTCCTCAAAGCAGCATGTGACCTGGCATTATCATGATGCAGTATGATGTCCTTCCTATTGAACATTGCCGGCTAATGTAAATTAACTTTATTATAGCCAATTTGCTACGTCAGTAGTATACATTAAGCGATAAAAATATAGAACCGAACATGCTAAAACATGAAATATAGAGCGTGTCGAAACTTGTTGTAATAGAAAAGGAGAGATTTTTCCGGTAGACCTTATATTACTTATTTCATTTTATGTCTCATGAGGTCCTTCTCCTGTGGATCGAATACAGACTTCCTTACAGGAACTGGTACCATATATTGGTGTTTTAGCTTATAGGAATAGGAAACACTTGTGCAATATTGAATTTCGTAAAACATGATTTTATAAATTTAAAATTCAGTCGAACTTGTTAATAACGAAAATGAAGAAACTGAAACAATTTTGCTAGTTAAATCCCAGTGCTCGCGATGAGTTTAATGTCAATCCAAATTTTATTGCATGAAAATGAATTCAATAAAAATGACCTTTTTTCGCCATTACGTTTTGTACCGAAGACAAAAACGGGTCGGCGTTGTTTGGAAAGTGTTTGTTTTCTGTGTTACAGCAATTGTCGGCGTTGTAGTTGTCAATGGAGACAAACATACTTTCTCTAGGTTTCAATATTTTTCATACAGTTATCCAGCTCTCTTAAAATTTTAGTGTTTATCAAAATTTCAATGGAATTACGCTTGCAACTTCTTTCCAAAGAGGAAATTTTGATGACGTATTCATGCTGGTAAAGGAAAAAAGCTCCCTAAGTTCTCCAAATCAGGCGTTTTTTGGATTTCAAACACTTGACTGCAATCTTGGATGAATGACGCTACTGTAATAACGTAAAAGTATTTACAATTAAAATTACACACATATATACGAAATTGTTTTCCTAAATTCAACCTAAGGATATTATTGCTTTTGTGCTGACATAGCGTCCGGTAAGCTGCTAATATGTGAAGGGTCCACTGGAAAAACGACCTAAGTCACATACTACTTTTTGAAATTTGCTTTATGTTTTATTCAATTATTTTATAACATAAATGTTGATTTTAACTATACGAGCCTACTTTTCCGGAACACCCAAACTCATATTTATAATGCATACATTTATAATACATAATTTATAATAAAACATAAAGCAAATTTCAAAAAGTAGTATGTGACTTAGGTCGTTTTTCCAGTGGACCCTTCATGTATTCTGTGCTTCTGCGAAAAAATCATAATCTATGTGTGCATGAGTGTTTAAAACAATTTCTGATTCAATTAAAGTTGTTGAATATGGTCTGTCTTCTAGTATTTCACGCACCCGCTTACGGTTAAGAATTGACCAAACATCCACAGCAGATTTTTTTACTATTTGCCTGTCGATTTGCGTGTTTTTGACTGAAAGTCAACGCATTCGTGATGAAGATCACGTTGTAGTGCAATGTGAGCTGGACCTGCCCAACGTAAATAGTTTCCGTGATTAAACGGCAAAAATATGAGGAAACTTTTTATTTCTACATTCCTGATTATAAATATCGTGATTAATTGCAAGTAATGACCTTCGAATGACATGAATGTCGCTTTGATTTAATAATGGATGCCATGAAAGAGTATCCGATCGATTTCTTAAAGGAATAAAAATTTATTATACGAATTGATAATTTTTTAGTAACTTACGATATGCCTTTATGAATCCAGGAGCTAAAATTTATGATATGCGCTCGCATTTTTACATTTATTTACATCTGTTTCTTTCTATTTGTAAGTAGAATACTTTTGTTTTTTCTTTACGGAACTTGTTTTTCATTACTTTAGAAGTTGATTTAGTTAACCTTGAAGACACTCATCATGGTTTAAGAACATTTATCATACCCTTTAAAGTGTGTACTTTTTTACTGTTCGCCACTGAGGAATTCTTTGTAGTCGAAATTTAATTTTGCAATTTCAATTTTCTTAGGTTAATTTTATCAGTTCTATCAAGCCACACTAACAAAAAAGCGGTCGAATGTATAATTCTACTTTTATTAATCAACACATTATTCTAATTATAGTTAGCAGATTTAATATTCATGTGTACCTTTCACGATGTATCAGTCAAATAAGGAGCTGTTCGAACTTTATCAACAGCTTGTCTAGAAAATGTTCATAAGTGCTCTTTGCGGAGAATAGAAGTGGGGGGTGGGGCTTTATTATTTTCTGTTGCGCCTGTCTCCATGGCAAATCACAACAATTGCACGTGCTAAAAGATTTTGTTGTTTCTCGGCTTTCTCAAGATAGTAATTTCATCTGTAGAAAGCCAGTACCGGATCTTGGAGTTTTCCGAGACGGGGCAAAACTTAAAAAATGCCGCCCCCTTCATCATATAACTTTTATGCGCTGGGCTTTTTTTTTTTTGTGGATTTTTCACTTTTGGGTCACTGGTAAACCCATACAAGTTTCGTCAATGTTCCCACGTCATGTCCGTTTCAGCCCATCATTAGGCGGGTAGAGCCATATGAAGGGTCCCCCTTTAACTGGAGATCTGAAATTCTCACAGTTGTAGGGGTCCGGGGGATTTTCCCCCGGGAAAATTTTGAAAACTATATGCAAACGAGAGGCACTTTGTGGCATTAAAAGATGCATTTGGGACTGCAAAAATAGGAAAAATGCAAACCAAAAACTTAAACACTTTTATTCATAAAAACATTTATAAAAATGCAGGACCAAAATTGGCATTTTTTAAAAAATATAAATCCAGGCGACAGGAGCCTCATAGCGAAGAGCCACGTGTCTGCTTTCTCAAACGACACACGACACTTACAAGCTCCCCCTCCTCCCCACCTCTTCCCAAAAGGAGGCTTTGGAAATTTATAAAAGCAAAACTATTGTATTGTTTGCGCATAGCATGTTTTATACGTATTTCATTATTACAAGAGAAAAAAATCTTTACGTATTAACATCTAAATTTTGAAATTTTAACATTGCGAAATTTGGAGCCCCCTAACGTCAAGTTTAGAGTTACCAACAGTTTATACAAATAAAAAACACTATTAACCGGTTTTGATCGTTAGCAAAATAGTTGATCAATGATCAAATCGGAGCGCCAAACTAGGATTTTAATTCTCTTCCATAAGTTAAAATTTTCTTAATTAAATATTTTTTTATTTCTTCTTCTTTCTTTTTTCTTTTTTTTTTGTGCATCACAGTCGCATTTGCCGCCCTTCAGAAGTGCTGCCCGGGGCATGGGCCCCGGCTTCCCCCACCCTAGATCCGGCACTGTAGAAAGCCACCTCACTTATTCCAAATTCCGCTATTTCGTTCCGAGGTTCCATTTTGTCTTAACAATATGTCGAGTGCCAGAGCTGCACAATTTTGTGACAATTCTTGATTGAATTACACATAACTCTAACCATAAACGTATGTAGAAAAATATTTCGAGAAAAGGTAATACAGTGGTAGTGGAGTATCGTTTAAACCAGGGTTTCTCAACCTGGGCCATATGGCCCCCTTGGGGGCCACGGAAAAAAACTAGGGGGCCACAGGAAAAGTATGAAAATGGGGGAGCCATGAGTTGTTGGGAGGGGTTATGGCTGAATTTTTTCAAATCAGTAAAATCTTTGATAAAATATTGCATATTATTTTTACCAAATGTCTTATAGGTGTATAAATGACAAAACATAATGTTTTCTAGTTTTTTAAAAAAATCCTCAACATACGGCACAGTCCAGTTGCATGAGTTAAATACACTCATACACGTTTTTTCGGTTTATGTCTCTCCCAAAGAACAATTTCTTAATCGCATTTTGAAGGAGCTATCCCGGCCATCTGTTTTGGAATGGTCAGAAAATGCATTCTCATAAAAGAACTCAAATAACGATTCATTTACCACTGCAAAATACTTATTATATGAATCGTGCTTTTATGGGGTAAAAAGATTAAGGGGAGAGCTTTTCTTTCATAGGCCTTACATTATGATTATGTTACTACACTATTTTTCAGAAGTTTTCATAATAATTTTATTTTAATTTTTGTTAACGTACAGTTTTTTAATTTCAAAACTGTATGGTCGTTTCTTTAGCATGCGCTGTAAACGTATTTTAGAAAAAAAATTAAAAAAATATACAAGAACTTTAAAAAAAAACATAATAGTATCCCTTAATGATATAAGTATAGTACATAGATGTTGAAAAACAAAATGTGAAAACTGGATTACCAGAAGATCAGGGAGTTATTTGGCTCAAGATTTTTTTCTTTTTAATTGTTGTCTTTTTAAGTTCTGGTTCTGAAAGTAATATTTGTTTTTATCCTTTTTTAAGTGCGTGTTTTGTGTGTGCACGTACATGAGGGGGGGGGGGGCACGGAGGAATTTTGGGCTCACTAGTTGGCTACAACTCAAAAAAGGTTGAGAACCCCTGGTTTAAACGACGCCAAAGGGATTATCGCAAAAGTCGGATAACCGAGTTACAATACTGGCTGAATCCAAGAGTTGGGACCACACTAAAACGTCGTATAAGGGTAATGGTCGTATAAATGATATCGTCGTATAAACTATATTCTATGTAATAGTATAGTGGCTTAGTGTTAGTGTAGAGCTTTCATGTTATTGCAGCGAATATTGGTTAATTTATGTTGATTTCGCGGGGAACTAAAGCCTTTTCTCTATATACGCTCATGATTCTTTAGGGTGTCTACAGGTCACGAAAATCCCGGAAAAGTCACGAATTTTGAATTCGCTAGCGAAAATTAAGATAGGTCACTAAAATTTATTGTACAACGACACCGGTCCCCGCTCTCGGGAGACATCAGATATCTGGTTTCTATCCGACAGGTTTTTAAATATCTGCAATCTGATCCGGCCACTCAGTGTTTCAGTATGTCCAATTTTATTTTTAAAATTTAATAACTTTAAATATTTTGGAAATATAAAAGAATTACGAATTCATTACGTTTTTGGAAGCTGTGGGATATTTTAAAACATGTATATAACTTATACGTTTCATGCAGAGTCGGATCTCCGGTACGTATACATTTTACAGGTGGCATTGGATATCCAATATCCGGCAGAATCGATAACCGATGTATCACCGAACGTTCCCGAAAAAGTCACGAAATGACACTTATCTGCAACTGAGAAGGGCTTCTAAAAAAATGAACCTCATGTATGCAAGATCAACTGAAAGAAGAATGTAGAAAAGAAGTGTGACAGGCCTTCGCTACTTTGCCTAAACTTGGTACTTACCTTGTTTTGCGGATGATCGACCGGTTTTTCGCCGATGTTTTTTCGAAAAAATTATGCATTCAGCTCATGTCCGTGTTTGTCCCCCCCCCCCCACATCCATCCTTCGGGCTCGTTGCCAGTCAAGTTTCTTTCAAAAGAAGAAATACCTCGGGCACAGCCAACTGGTTGTTGCGCTGGAATGCGTATGTAAATTTCAAACCCACGTGTCTTTAAATTCTCATACTTCTGTGTGTTAGGAAATGATGTGAAAGTGTTAAATCGGGTAGCGTGTTCATTGTTCAGTATTTCACGTCCCTTTCCGTATTTTTCGTTCAGCTTAAAATTGACGATTAGCCCTCCTAGTATGTGAATTATCGGAAATTTCAGCTATAAATTTGTGTGTCAAGGTCCGAACCATTTGCCGTTTTCTACAAACCAGGCCACCCTGTGGTTCATTTCAAAATTTCAAATCATTCTTTATGCTTATTCTGTCGCAATTTCTTTCAATGGGGGAAGAAAGGAAAAAAACATATATAAAGAGAGAGGTGGGGGGGGGGGGGGCGGCAAAAATCCCTAAGCAAAAATGGTGTAGAGACCGAAAGTAAGTTGTAGTTCCTAAATTTCTAAGGGAAAAAAAAGGAAACAAAAAATCAACCTCTTTTCATATTCTTTACAGCGGAAAAAGCAGCAAATTCAGAAGACTGGTAAAAATCTCATTCCACTACAGAATGAAATCAGTTTATGAAGTTTTTAATGTCATTACTTTTTCTTTCAAAGAATAGTATCATCAGGTTTTACTGTGCCAGCATATATATATAAATTCGTTGCAAAACAATGTCAAACTTTTTGCAGGTTTTAAATAGCAATTTAATTAAAAACGTTCTTTTAAATATTTTCGCCTATGCATTTCTTTAGGATGCAAACAAAAGATCTGGAAAATAAATAAAGAAAATTAAATTGTAGATTTTTAAAAATGTGTAATGGTTTTTCCTGTTTAAAAATATGATCGTTTTTTAAAAAAAGTTTCCGCATTTTTTCATTAAGTGGATATTGCAGACTAACTATGGTAACACTAAAATAAAATATTTTTTTAATGATTAAGCTAGAAAAGTAACTAATTTTTTGATTTTTTTTATCGTAACTAACCGGCTTAAACAAATTTATTTCTATTTCTTTACAAAGTATTTCTATTTATAACTCAATTTTTAATTTCCGATTCTTTGGAGTGGCAATAATTTAGTTTGGTTATGGGGAGCAATCATTCTCGTGTTTATATCTAGTGATCTTTTCTTAAGCCTTTCGAATTTTAGAACGTTTTCTACGATTTCAAAACGGTTAACTTCCTATTCTTTGGAGTGGCAATAATTTAGTTTGGTTATAGGGAGCGATGTTTTCTTAAGCCTTTCGAATTTTAAAGTGTTTTTTACGATTTTAAAATGGTTAATTCCCGATTTGTATGAAGCGATCATTCTCATGTTTAGTTTGATTGTTGAACTTATAACCCGCAGATGTTCTGTGGGGAATCAGCTGTATCGATTATATTTTACACTTTACACTTATTTATTATTTTACACTTTACACTTATTTATTATTTTACACTTTACACTTATTATATTTTACACTTATTTATTAAACAAAACCTCGTACCGCTTTACTTGCTCGTTCAACGTTACTCATTGCGTTCAAATGACGAAGGCCTGGGTTTTCTGTGTAGTTGTTGCTCAAACTTTTTCGGGTCATCGTCCTTGTTGCCCTACTTTTATTCTTTAAGTATTCCACATCGTCTCCTTATCCGAGTTGACTTGGTCAGCTGTCCTCTTGCTTAGAGACTTAAAAATTTTCCTACGCTCTTGTTAATTAATATTATTACGGGAGATAGACAGGGGTGTTTTTAGTCCGACATTTCCGATACTTTCCAGGTCCAGCACAAATATAAGCTACGCCAGGCCCGTCATTGCCCGTTCATGCCTGGAAGAACTGGCCGAATATTAAAATTTCTAGGAAATCGTCGTAATAGAAAGTAATTGTCAAATTTAAAAGTATTCACCAAGTCAAACAACAATTCCACATATTAATCTATGATGTATGATTTAATTATGTTTGTTAAGAATCTAAACAATCTAAACTTAATGCATTTTCTGCATTGTTTTGAATGCAATAAAACTGAGAATGTCACCCACACGTGGAACAGAAATGACAGGTTTTAATGTGAGCATTAGCATGATTTTACAAATTATTTAATTCAAATGAAAGAAATATTATTGCTTAGTGAACTTTTACCTTGTTTAAAATAGTTTTATGAAGATATTTTAAATGTCATAAAAGTTAATATTTTTATTTTATGGGTTTTTTTACATACCTACAAAAGATCTAATAAAGTTTATTGCATTTAACTGGAATATATTTTTATTTTTAAAAACCGTAATAACTTATGCTATCTTGATATTCATGAAATATTCCAGGTTTCTTAGATTTCTCTTTTACCCAATATTCACAATAAATCAGTGTACCAGGTCCGTAATTTCAAAAATGGGGGGGGGGGGGGCAAAGAGTTTATTTTTAATGCATTATTATAGGTAAAAAGAAACAAAATACATAACATCCTGAGCTGCTCCACGTGGCAACAGAATAATTTTATGCCCCTATTATACGTATTTTGTAGAGTATGTAGCGGCTAAAAATATTATTATTATTAATGATTTATTTTAATAATACAAAATATCCAAAGACATAATTTTTTCTTATTCATTAGAAACATAATACTGCGTAATAAATTAATTAGCTGTGAGTTGCTGCCTTCTTTAAAGGCCTTGGTTGTGCCGTGAAGCAAGCTCATCGCAGTATCAGCCTCTCGTTGGCCCTGGACCTTACCGAAAATATTACGGAGATTTCGGTGGAAAAAACGAAAAAGAAATCTTTGTTCTCCTTTTAAAGACAATCGTAAATTATTTTTTTAAAAATAAATAACATTAATTTAACGAAATTACGGCTAGAAATTTCTGTCCTCTTTCTTGATTCGATGTTTTACATCTTGACGTCTCACAAGTTTCTGCACAAGTGACTGGGACTAACAAAGTGAATACGAAGTTATCTTATATTGTGATAATGATTTCAGGGATAGATCAAGCATTTTTAACAGGGTCCTGTTTTTCTGAATTTTAAAAAGGTTTTTGTGAAAAATGAAATAATGCTGTGACAATTCAATTTTTAACATAGATACTTTATATTTGCCGTTTATTTAATAAAAAAATCTGTGAAAAGTAAGATTTGACAGCTGGGAATTTTGTGAAGGGTTCGAAAATAGACCCAAATTTTTACAATGACGCAACTCCGGGATTTGCGCGAAAGACCTTTTTATAAATAACTTTTAAATTTTTTAGATACCTTTTAATTATATTAGTACATTTGTATAGTCAGTGGCAAAAAGTGATGTCTCACTTTTCTAGCGAAAATGAGATAATTAGATAATTGGAGACGTTTTTAATGAAATCTGCAAGATGTCTAAATTTGACAACTCTACCCTGATCGTTTATCTCAAGTAGGGATGTAACGAATAGTGATTTGGCCGAATACCGAATATTCGGCCATTTCTTCTAGGCCGAAGCCGAATATTCGGCCAGTGTCTTAGGCCGAATATTAAAATTTCTAGAAAATCGTTGTAATAGAAAGTATTTGTCAATTTTAAAATTATTCTCAGAGTCAAACGCCAATTACACACAATCTATGACGTATGACTTGATCTGTTTTGTTAAGAATTTAAAACTATTTAAAATAAATCTATTATCGCTATTGCTTTGAATGTAATAGAATTTCACCCACAAGTGGAATAGAAATGACAGGTTTTATGGTAGTAAGCATTAATTGGCATTATTTTACTAATTATTTAATTCAAACGAAAGAACTGCTATTGCTTAATGAACTTTTACCTTGCTCAAAACTGTTTTATTAAGATATTTTAAAAGTTAATATTTTTATTTTATGGGGTTTCTTACGTACCTATTTAAGAAATATATATTAAAATTTAATACACTTAACCGGAATATATTTTTACATACCTATTTTTTAAAAAATATATTAAAATTTAATACACTTAACTGGAATATATTTTTATTTTCAAAAACCTCAGTAACTTATGCTATTTAAATATTCATGATATATTCTAGGCTTTTCACATTTCCCACTTACCCAATATTCACAATAAATCAGTCTACCCAAACAAAGTCTGGCTTCCACTTAATAATAACAAAATTAATTTCTCATATATCATAATTAACTATTGTCAGCTTTGGGAGCAAATGCTAAATATAAAATACAATATTACAACATTAAAATCTGTTTTTGCTCAGTCAAGCCCAAACAAGGTTTTAAAAAAGTAGTTTTTCTAAATTATTTTTATTTATTAAAACTATATACTAATAATGTATTCTTTGTACAATTTTAAATGTTTAAAATCTACTAATTTCTTTATTTTTTTTACATTTCTACTGCCGAACAGTTCATCAATATTCGGCCAGGTGATGAAATGAGTATTCGGCTAGGCCGAATACCGAATAGTGGCCGAATATTCGTTACATCCCTAATCTCAAGTAGGTAAAAAATCACAAACGTAATTTCTGATTTTACATTGTTCGGAGAGCTCTAAAATTGTTCTCCTGTAAATGAGCAAAAACTGATTTCTCACATTTTGCCATCTGATTACAGCTTTAATATATAAGAGTATTATTACGTTCTTTAAAGGGGGAGGGCGGAGGGGTGTTGTTGAATAAGCTTCCCCCCACATAGTTTCATAAAATTTCATTCTTCAGAAATATTTACTTGAGTCCACAATCACACCTAGATCAGGGCGCAATCAGGGGAGGTGTATGTGGAGTTTAAACCCCATCAGAGAATTTTTTAAGTCATGTTGCCAATCCTTAGGATTCAAATATGTTAAAATTATGTAACTTTGGACTTATATGATCTCTGCCCAGAGTTCTGAAAAGAATTCTGGTTGCTCCACTGTTGAGGAGAACCGAGGAATAAGAAGCTAAAGAATTTTAAAACAAATGAAACCTGTTTTGACCTTGCTACAGATTGAGATAACGTTCTTCGCGACTTCCTGCTTTGTTACCAACTGGCAACAACCTTTTTCCGAATAAATTCGTGCTTGTAAATTGCAACTGTTTTCTTTTGCAAGGAATTTCGAAACTTTTGCCTTTTCAAATGTTGGTAAATCATATTTATTTGCATCACGCGTATGAATGTATGTTTTTGATAGTTCTTTTAAGAACAGTCCTAGTGCTAGATTTGTTTTGCCTGTCTCTCATATTCCTTGTTTAGAACTAATTAATAAGGGCCTTTGTCAAAAATGAGAGTACAGTGAAACCTGTGTAAGTTGACCACATGTGGTGCAGTACCTTAGTGGTCAACTTAGACAGGTGGCTAACTTATAAAGAATGGGTATTATTATCATAATTATTTTGTAATTTCATACACTATGCATTCATTCTTTTTCATCAAATCAAAATACTCTCAAATATAGCTTCACGCAATGTTACTTTAAATTTGTAATTAGCTGTTTTATTTGACAAAAATATCGTTAGAGAAATTTAACCTGAATAATTTTATAACATATCACACAAATTTTAAATTAATTAAATAAGATAAATCCCTCATTAATTAATGGACATAAGTATCTAATTATGCAAGTTATTAATTTGTAAAGATTTTCTAAAATTGCCTAAACATTTAAACGGGCTGTTCAGATAGAACAACAAAAGAAAAAACTTATTTGAAGTATAACAGAGCCCTCATAGATAATTTCCCAAATGTTTAACTCACATAGAGGTTTAGACAAGCTTTATCTTGCCGTTTCATCCATCCATTGAAATACTGGCCTAGCATTGCAGCACTAAAAATGTCCTGGAAAAGCTATTTTAGCTATTTTTATCTCTTAAAAATAACTATGTGGTCAACTTGCAGAGGGTTTTTATAGTACTTCCCAGAAAAATTTGATGAATATAAGTGGTCAACATAGACAGGTGGTCTGGTCAAGTTACAAAGGTTTCCCTACAGTATATAATATTGGGCTAGTTCCGTTTCTTACAAAAGTGGCCAACTTACAAAGGTGGGCAACTTTACAGGTTTTACTGTATGTCTTAAATCCGAGGCCCGACATGTCATATAATCTCACGTTCCTATTACAACAGGGAGGGAATGCGCCTGTACATCAGTGACCTTGACACTGCACGCGTGTGAAAAGTCGCACGGGGTTCCATTTTGAATGATACACGTCACGCATATCGCGAGCCAATTTGCTGTGCAACTGAATAGTTAGTTCTGCAATGTGTTGCTTTCTTTTCCTGAAAAATAAACAACGATAGAAGTAAAAAATATGCAAGTGATTTTTCAAAATTTGCAAAAAATCTTAAATCTGCTCTTCATTTTGTTGTACGTTATTGGGGTCGCGATGGAAGAAATTCTAAGCAATCGAAACGGACTCTTCAGAAAATTCGAAGCGACCAAATCGTACTTTTCACAGAATTATTTATTAAGTAAGCGCCAAATAATAATAAAATTTTTTATCGCTATTGAATGCTCATAAAATTATTTTGATTTTTCCCAAAAATCTTTCAAAAATTCACAAAAAAAAACCGGACCCTGTTAAAAATGCTGGATCGACCCCTGGCAGGTGATAAATTCTTACAAGTGGAAAACATAAACTTGTTATCCGTAGACCCACATGCATGCAACATGCTGAAATTTCTTGGGATATTCAACAAGTTTAATTTTGGAATTGCTGCTTCCGGTCCGGTTCAGGCACGGCAACGGTGTCGGACCGTCCCTGTGTATCGAGCCTAAGGGATCATTCATAAATGATGTCACACTTCGAGGGGGGGGGGAGGGGGGGTTCGTGAAATTGTGACAAAGTGTGACAAGGGGAGGGGGGGTAACAAGAAGTGTGACATCATGCTTTATGCAACATAGCGTGACGCGTGACAAAGGGGGGGAGGGGGGTCATATATATGGGAAAGAAGCTTGACGTCATTTATGAACGGCCCCTAAAGGAGTGAGTGCTATTTGTAAAGTTTATTGTGTTTGTTGCTTGACGTCTTATTTCTTCAGCAAAAGATGAGTATTGATAGGATATAATGTTTTATCTCCCACGTCGCAAGCTCATATTAGAGCACCTACAAACCCTCATTAAAATTTCTGAAGATTTAGGGAATTGTAGGGATGTTACGAATAGTGATTTGGCCGAATACCGACAATTAGGTCATTTCTCCCTTGCCGAATCCGAACATTCTTTTTTTTTCCCAAAACCGAAAGAAATCATTTTTTTAAATTAAAAATTATCACAAAGAATAATTTTCCCATTAAATGTTCATAGGTCGTAACTGACTGCTTATAATTTTGTTTTATTTTGCCGGGGAATACCATGCGCTCATTAATATTGCATTAAAACTATCATGGACACTAGGATCATTTGGAAGCTTTTTACACGGTTTTATTTAAGTTGATTTGTTACGTAGTTTTCGACCACTATTACTGCATAAATTATCTGCAAACTTTGCACACAAAGCTTATCTTCCGATGACAATACAACATTCCATCCATTTTATAATTTATTATAACGTTAATTAGGAAAAAAATTAATAATTTCGGCTATGCGCAAATGATCATAATTACTATTATTTGTCAAATGGCAATGGCAGTTTTGTTTGGTTAATGCAAGTGCAACGATGTTATTTAACTTGTATATGAGTCTGTGGCGCAGTGGTTATAGAGCTGGATTGTGGCACTGGACGTCGCCAGTTCTACCCCAGTTCCCGCTCTCATCCATTCCATTCAACTTGATTTGTCCCGGAAGTTTGTTACTCGGTTTTGACCACTATTACTGCATTTTAGATTTTAAAAATAAAACCGTGTAACCTAAAACATCTTTTGGAGATTTAATATATTTTAGTACTGATTCACTGACTGAAATCTTGTATTAAATTTGGTAGTTGGGAAAAATACCCTCCCAGCAAAATTTTTAGTTCTGCCTCTGTGGTAATGTTTCCAGCATTCCAAATAGCAGTAAGTATTTAGATTTTTAGCACAAATATATTCTTTTTTCCCTTAAATTTATTGACTTATTCTCAAAAGTCAAAAATTTTAACCGAAAAGAACGGTGAGGTGGTAGTTGTAGTGTATTAAAAAAAATAGATCATTTAGAATTAATTGACTGCCAGTTAGTTACTCAGCCGATTGCATATCTCCTTCCGATAAACAGCTATCGGTAATCGACCAGTTTGCTTAGGGACCGTTCATAAATGACGTCACACTTTTTTTCAATATATTTGACCGCCCTCCCCCTTTTGTCACAAAATGTCACGTCATTATACCCCCTATACCTCTTTGTCACATATCGCGCTATATTACATAAGATATCCGGAGTCGCGCCTGAGGGAATTAGGGTGCGTTTTCGGGATCCTTCACAAAATTCCAATCAATCAAAGTGGGCCCTTCACAAAATTGAAACCATTTAAAACGGACCCTTCACAAAATTGAAACCATTTAAAACGGACCCTTCACAAAATTCCAAGCTTTCAAATCGTACTTTTCACACCATTATTTATTATAAAAGCGGCAAATAATAATAAAAATTTTCATCACTATATGTTTAAATTTTCAATTTTCACAAAATTATTTGATTTTTCACAAAACCCCCCTAAAATTCACAAAAAAAAGGACCCTGTTGAAAAAATGCTGGATCGACCCCTGTTAGAAACAAAGCACTACTTATAGATCACGTTTCTAATTTTTATTTTTGAACTTTTAATAGCGTTTGAGAGCATAACGATAATAATGATTACTTGTGTGCTTAATTTTTACAAAATGAGATTGAGGTTTACAACAAAAGAGATAATTAGCATAGAATAGTAAAATATATTATTTATTTGAATTCTGAAAAAATGACCCGCGCTGTTTCATCTTAGAAGTGTAAATGCTTAAAAATACTTCCTTTTAAACTTAATTTTAACCTTCATCAGCATTGGTGTTTATGATACAGAATGGAAACTTTAAAATCACAGTATAAAAATAAAAAAACTTTTAAAATAAATTTAATTTGCTGATTTTAAGTGTTTTTCTAGAAATCAAAATGTGTAATGTCACACTTCTTATTACCCCTCCCCTCGTCACAAACGGTCACAATTTATCGTCCCCCCTCGAAGCGTGACGTACACGAAAGACCCCTTTTTGGTGCATACTTAGTACGGTCAATCAGGGCAACTTTTGTCCAGTTTCTCTATTTTTAATTGCCGCTTCATTCATATTTTAATACTATTTTTGTATTTATTGGCCTTAAGCTGAATAACTCCTAAAGCAGGGGTTCTCAACCTTTTAGTAACCACGTACCACTTGAAATTTTCAGAGATTTTGACGTACCACGTTATATTTATATATATTTTTATTTATTTATTTATATATAATATATAATTTACATTTGGTCATGTTTAGGAAAATAAAAATGTATTCTACAACTGTATGTATGTAAATAGAATTTACTTAGATACAAAATTAAATGTATCATACATTAAAAACAATCTTACATTAGTCATTAGTTCATTGAACACAGTCATTTAAATTTAAACAGATCCTAATGAGCTCCCTGTTGTTGTTTGTTCTTGACCAAATTTTCTATATCTGGGTCGATTGAACTCAACTTGATTCTTAAGTCCTCTTCAACACTAATGCGGTTTCTGTATTGATTTTTAATGTACAGTAGTTCCGAAAAGCCCGATTCACATAAGTACGAGGTTACAAATGGAAATAAAAAGATTATTGCTTGTTTGAACACAGATGGATATTCAGTTTTTGTCCCCATCCAAAAGTCTATTAAAGATTTTTCTTTAAACGCATCTTTCATTGAGCTGTCACTTATAAGGTCGATGAAACACTCTTTTGAGTGACTAGGAAATTTCCCTGAAAATGGATTTCTAATCCACTCATATTTAGAAAAATCTTGATTAAAATATTTATCAAAACTCGTTTGAAGGGCTTCCATATGACTAGTGATATCATCAGTCACTTCTGGCTTCAGAGAAATATCATTTTCTTCCAAAAATGATGCAAGAGTAGGGAATGCAGAGAAATCCTTGTCCTGTGCTTGAGAGCGAAACAGAACCAACTTTTTCTTGAAGGATGATATTTTATCGTTGGTAGTGAACACTGTTGTACTCGGCCCTTGAAGTCCCATGTTCAAGATATTAAGCCTATCAAAAATATCAGCCAAATACGCCAATCGTGATAGCCATTCTTCATCATTGAACAAGTGTTTCATGTCATGATTTTGTTGAATTAAAAACCTAAAGGCTTCAGACCTCAGTTCAAATAGACGAGTTAGGGTCTTGCCTCGTGACAACCATCTAACCTCGGTATGTAGGAGGAGAGTTTGATATTTTCCACCCATATCCTCACACATCAAAGAGAAAAGCCGTGAATTAAGAGCCCTGGCCTTAATAAAATTAATGACCTTCACGCTATCTGTTAAAACAGACAGTGAGTACTTTGGCATTCTGGAGCAACTTTTTTTATTCTTGCTCCTAATCCACTTAAATGACCCGACATAGCTTTTGCTCCGTCCGTGCACAAACCAACACATTTAGACCATGATATTCCCGCTTTCATAATGTACTCATTTATGACATTAAATATGTCCTCAGCTTTAGTGTTTGATTCAAGAGGTTTGCAAAATAAAAATTCTTCCTTTACTTCATTTTGATAATCAAAACGTATGAATACAAGAAGCTGTGCCATATTTGTTATGTCTGTGCTCTCGTCTACTTGCAGTGCAAAATAATTACATTCGCGCAGTTGAAGTAAAAGCTGTTCTTCAATACTCGAAGACATCTCAACAATTCGCCTCTTTACTGTGTCATTCGACAACGGAATTTTCTCGATTTCCTTTGCTGCCTTTTCGCCTAATACTGCCTCGACTATATCCTTAGCGACCGGAAGTAAAAGTGTCTCGCCAATTGTATGAGGCTTCCCTTCTTTAGCTATTCTATAACTGGCAAGGTACGATGCTTTGACCAGTTTTTTGTCTATATTTACAAATTTTGCCATGCACTGATTTTATCTCTTACACAATTCAGATTTTCTTTGAAAAAATTCAATAGGTTTGTCAACCAAATCCGGATGCTTAGTAGTCTGGTGCCTCTTTAGTAAGGAAGGCTTCATGCTCTGATTTGAAAGCGTTTCTGAACATACAACACATTGTGGAATAGGATTATCGTTATTTTCTGTGCCAGGTTTTACTATAAATCCTAACTGTAAATACGCTGTATCGTACTTACGATTTGGCTGAGGTTTAATCTTCTTTTGACTGTCCTCAGAGGTGGAGGGGTTAGTCAAATATCGCTTCATTATGTCCATTAAAAACTAATGCTGAATTACTACTAAAAACTAAAACTAAACTTCACTTCATGGAACACAATCGAGAAGCAGCTAACATTGGCATCAGAATGAAACTACTGGGTGTGAAAGTATCACAAGAGAACGTGACACCAGCTCATGCCACTGTCAAAACAAAACTGACGGTGTGGGATGGTCGTGATGAGTGGCGGGGGGTGAGGAGTGGGAGAATTAATTGAGTCACTCGGGTTGTTTGTGTAGCGTCAAGGTCAGCGTCAAACTGTCACTATGCTATGTAAAACACAGATGGAGGAATTGTATTCTTAACGCGGAAATGTTACATCGTAACTGTAAATTAATGTTATTCACATTCAACAGTTTTTATTGTTATTGTTATTATTAATATATGACTGCGTACCACCTGAAATGTCCCCGCGTACCACCGGTGGTACGCGTACCACCGGTTGAGAACCACTGTCCTAAAGTATTGCATAGTCACTAGAAATCAAAGAAATAATCATTGTATAAATCATTTAAAATAAATTATAATCCTGTTCCAAAGGGGTTCAAAGGGGAACCAGAAAAATAAATTTTCCAAATTTTAAAAATGTTTTAGTTCACAACATCATAGGATTTCTATGTTTTTGGATTTCACTGCATAGATCAACTTCAAGAATTTCAACAATTTTAAACCAGCATTCAAAATTAGCCTCCAAGCTGAAACTTCAGAACGATTGTATTATACAATTATCTGTGTTTAAAACATTTTACGTAAAATTACGAGTGGAAAACTGATTTTATAACCTAGTCAGCTAAGTGCAGCCCCAAACTCTCCAGGGTTTTTTTATTGGGGGGGGGGGGGGGAGGGTATTTGCGAGGTGAGTGTACAAGCTATGTTACCTGCGAGCATTCGGATATTATGATCTCCTCATTGGATTTTAGCAACATCATTTTTTTTTTTTTGTGGAGTCAAAACACCCCGATTTATCCCGCAATTAGTAAAAGATTCCTTATAAATGCTAGATAGAAAACAAGAAGAGATGAATAAAAATAAGATAAATTGGAAAAGAAACTTGGTTTGATGATATATTTTTTAGTAACCTATACTTTGGAAGTTAATTGCAGGGTTTGAACGGCCCAGACATATCATTTATAATATTAAAGGAACATTGTAGCCACACAAAAAAAAGAAAGCCTTGATCTGAAATGTATAACAATGTTGATTGATCTGAAATGTAAACCAATTAGAGGAATGCATTTTGTTTTTCTCCCACAGCATGGCTATATATCGCTTGTTCCTCCAAGGATCGCTCCAGCCATAAGTGATTCCCATAATTATTTGCCTCTACTCCTTAAAATGCTTTTTTGAGCAAACCAATTCCATCGATATGAGATGACCGCTTTTGAGCTCCGCCCGAGAATGAGGGAGAATGGGGGTAGTTCTTTTAAAGACTGGCGGCATAGTTGAATTATCCAGCATGATTGATTGAGTACTGCCACAGACCAAAAACGTAAATCATGTCACATTTTTTTTATAAAGAATCAAACGGCGGGCGTATAAAATAAAAAAAGTATTTAATTATGTTGTTTTGCAAATAAAAATCTTAAAATATTTTACTTTCCTTTAGACAACATAAAATTGTCTTTGTATGGAAAACAACGCAATGAAGCGAATAAATGATCAAATAAAATAAAATTAATGGAAAGAAAACACATATTAAGGTAAAGGGCCCTAAACTGACATCCAAAAAACTGTTCCTATAGCTGGCACCCTCAAATAAAAAACATTTAAAGTATTACCAATTCCCTAAAATAATTTAAAAGGAGATTTTCTTTTTGAATGGCATCACTTAAATTTCTTAAATTGGTAACACATTAAATGTATTTTTTTATTTGAGGGGTGACAGCTTTAGGGGGAACAGTTTTTTTTGGGTTTCGGCTTTAGGGCACTTTACCTTATATGGTTAAACTTGAATCTAACATCGCCTACTTTAACTACACATGGGTTTAATAACGTTCAGCATCAACATTTAATTTTAGTCAGGGATGCGGAGCGCAGAACAAAAAAAATTTTGCCCGAAACTAGCGGAGCCGGAGCAAAAACATTTGCTGTACTCCACTGCGTCGATTTTTCTTTTTGCTTTAACTTTTCATAACATAAAAAAATAACTAATATAACGAGAGAAAGAAATATCTATTTTAGTCGGAACACGGAGCGGAGCCATAATATTATCATGGCTCCACAAAAAAGGGTCTGCTCCAGATTCGTGATTTTAATTTAAATTGCGACTTCCATTTTGACGTCATCTTCCGCTATTTCATAATTCGATTGTTTTTTAAGTAAAATTTTAAGAATTTTAGTAGAAAAAAGGCCAGCATAGAATTTTCACATTTACTGAGAAAGCAGTCGGTTTTTCTATTTATTGTTAAAAATAGACGAGAAAGCAGTTTGGTGGCAGAAACATTTCAGCACATTTGATTTCCTGAACGATTCAGCTGTAGAATAAGAACATATAGATAACGTGGTAATTTGAGGGAAGGGGGTAGCTATCGATTAAAATTTCTTTTTAAATGATATTTTCATTTAATAAATGGTAGATTTCTGTTATAATTATCGTTTGAAACGACTTCCATGTCCCGTTTCAGAAGAAGGGGGGAAGCATACTAGATTCCGAGACAACGGAAGATTCTCTTTGTTTCCTCAAATAGTTAGCCTCTATTTTTATCGTTTTATTCCACATTGGTAATAAGAGGTTGTATTGACGCGAGTTTAAAACATTTTTCTTTTCTGTCTCAGAACAAGCACTTTGTTGATTCATCCTAGCCGTGTTTTCCGTTACGACAAAAGACTGATATCTTCCATTAGTTCTTCTTTCGTCTTGGCTGCTTATATCTATCGTCCACCGAAAAAATTCTAAAATCATGTCGAAAATATTTGCTTTCCAGTTGCTAATAAAATGTTCCGATATCAGTGGTTGACCCAGATACGAATCTATAAGCTCCTTCCGGATTCGATCGTGTCTCTCACCGTATTTCCTGATGCGGCAGAGGTATTATGCAATACTAGGAAAAATTTTCGGCTGGTGTCGAAACGAAAGGAAAATTTGAAACTACTTGTCTGCTGTCATTTCTGTTGATATTTTGTTTGATTTCGGCATTGTTCACAAATATCATGTTATTATATTTTTTCTTCTCATTCTTGTAAACTTCTTGGATTGTTAGTGTTTATAGTTCATGATAGATTTTTCTCTTGAACTGATGTACAGCGAACTTTTATTTGGTTTTTGCACCGAGCTTGATTGTTTTGAATTTTAAAAATACTATTTCTTGTGATCCAGTTTCGTTAACTGCATTTTGTTTTTATTTGTTTTATCTTTCAAAGCCTTAAAATAAAGTTGCATTTTGTTTTATTTGTGATAGCCCCTCAATGACTTGAAAATTCAGGCATATTTTGTGCTTTAACCAAGGATCTGCTGTTTATTCTTCACTTCAAATCCATTTCGAAGTTAATTATCTAATAAAGTAAAATTTCTTTCAAACTTCATCTACTTTCATATTTCCAAACAGGGCTAGTTGTGTCTTTAAGTTCTGACTCTATTAGTGTTGGCGACTCTATTATATCATGATGCGCATAATGAAGAAATTTACTGGTATAAAAGTTCATACTATATTTGAAAATCTTTGCAATTTTCGTGAAATGTATCTTCAGTGGAAAATCGGGCTGTGTTAATAAAATATAATGTTTGTTCTCCTCTTCGTTAATTCGGATAGAATAGAATTTCCATACTTCTTGAAATTTTTCTTCACCACCCTCTTAGGGAAACGATCCCGAGTAGAAGATCCAGATATTTTGCAGGCAGCCCTGTGACCCATCCGACGTACAGCCGGAGTATGATAATATAATGTCAAATCCTTGGATTAAGGCCCGCACCCAAATTGAGAAACCTTTTTTTTTGAGAGGGGAATCGGTTTTCTACCCCCCCCCCCCCATTACTTGCATTTTATTTAGGAAATAAAATAAACACCGTTTAATATCATAATGAACGTTTATACTGAAATTGTTTGCAGGCTTCCCATTAAAAATAATTGACAAAGAGGGCCGAATTGAAATCTGCTTAAGCATGTTAATTAAAATCGGTTTTTTAAAATATTACCATTGACTTAAAAGAAAATACGCGTTTGTTAAATACCTAAAAATTCGGTGCGCAACCATGTGCGTTTGTGAAGATTTTAAAAGAAGTTATATTTAAACAATCTACATAGTTAGTTCTATTTTGAAATAGCGAAAAATATCTCGAGAATGTATTAATTAGTTTAGAACTTAAGTCGAAGCAATGTCATTGAAGAAATTGAAACGCAAATCATACCAATTAGATTATTTTGAAAAAAAAAAAAAAGAACAAATTATGGGCTTGGTTTCTTGTGAACTCTTTTTGAGGTGCTCAGGAATACCGAAATGAGTCCCCCCCCTTTTTTTGGTAGTTTTGACCTGCCTTCTACTCCAATGATTAGTGCATTTCTATGCATGATAAGATTGTATCTTAGTTCTAAACAGATTAAGAATCGGTCCGTTTTTATGTTTGCAATTTTTGAAGAACGAAAAATATTGCATTTGGTGTTGAAATCTTGTGCGCCTGACATTCTAAATTTGTAAGTTGAGTAATCAATAATTAGGACTTTAAGCAGAATAAATGCTTATTCTAAATCTCTGTCGGAAAACTATTTGGCTGCGAGCATTAATATTGATCGATGATCTTACGAGCAGCAAAATTTTATTCGCAATTTAACCCTCTGGCTGCGTATCCCGCGATTTCCACGGGCCAAAAAAAAAAATCGCAACTTTTCGCTTAATTTGCGCTGTTTTTGCGATTTTTTTCGGGGAACGGGAAAAGAACGGTTTGCAGAGTTGAATAGAATAGTCTAAAAATTATCTATCCACGCGATAACCGCAAGATTAGCAAATTTTGCTACTTTTGAGCTGACCGTGGAAATCGCGGGATACGCAGCCAGAGGGTTAAGCTTTATTTTTGAAAAGTGTTTATTGATAAAATTTCTGCTCTTGTTAAATTAGTTGCAGGTTAAATTTCGTCGCGCAGGTATGAAGAGCTTTATGCTGTATTTTGAATAAAAATGCTATAGTTTGTGATATATTCAAGAATATTTAAATTCGAAATTTTGTTTATATTTTTGTTATAAATATTGTTTTTCGTTGGATAAAGGGACAAAAGTGAAGACACTGCAGAGATTAAGAAATAATCGTATGGTACTTTCATTGATTAAAAATTATCCCCGCATCCCACAGGATTCTTAAATTTAACTCCAAAAAATGGTAAATTTCAAACAAACAGTAACAACTGCACATTTAAACAAGCAAACAAACAATACATAGCATTTAATTCAGTTAGAACATTTAAAATATTTATTATTATTTTTTTAATTTTGGGGACTCTAATAATTTTCTGAAAGGGTGTACAAGTTTAATAGGATGCCTGCTTCCTTAGGATCCATGTTAAATAAAATTCGGTGGCAACCCTGTAGGTGTTTAAATTGCTATTTACTCGTAAAACAAATATTGTTAATTAGTATATTATATCATTACTATACTATATTATTGTAATAACTAGTATTTCGTTTCAGAAATTTCATTTTAGGGACAGTCATTGATGTTATTTCTTTTGAAGATCACTATGTACGGAGAAATTTGATAACGGTGGATTTAAACTTCTTTCAATGCTATTAGGGGCCGTTCATAATTGATGTCACGCTTTTTCCCCATATATTTGACGCTCCTCCCCTTTTTGTCACAATATGTCACACTTCAGCGGACCCCCCCCCCCTTTGTCACATGTCACGCTTTGTAGCCTAATGCATGATGTCACACTTCTTGTTACCCCCTCTCCTCTCCTTGTCACACTTTGTCACAATTTCATGAAGCCCCCCCCCCTCGAAGCGTGACATTTATGAATGATCCCTTAGTGTTGTAGCAGTTAAAACCTTTTGTATAGGGAGATAATCGATAATGGGAGATTTAGTCTATGTGGATAAAAGTTGTAAACATTTGTGCTACGCAATAAAAAAAATTGAAACGTTGTAAAAACGCCCAAGTTTTGCAAAACGACTGTAGACACGTGCTTCAAGGTTGCATGGAACCAATTGTTTTATTCAGTCTATAGTTCTATCAAAGCCGTAGCGATCCATTAAAATTTCTGTGCAGGAAGAAATTCGCTGAAGGAAAATGTCGTGTTGTAGGGAGAGTACTGTAACTAAGGGATACCTGCTGGCTGTTTTTGCTTAAATATGCAGTATTAAGCTAATTAAATATCTTGCAGTTTAATTACTAAACGTTCTTAGACTTTGTTAACTCAATAGGTACGGTCAGTTCAATTAGACACTTAAATAAAAGGTAATCATGATTACGAAAGTTACATAAACCCCAATAACTAGGCTTACCATATTTTTGGTTAGTGAAACCGGGACACATTAATATAGGATGGGCATACCGTATGGTCTGGGGGGTATGGAATACCCCCACTAGTGGGGGGGGGGGGATCTGGGAAAGTTTAAAAAAATTAAAGGCAAAATGGCGAGTTTTAAGTTTTTTTCTAAGCCTCGCCAGGGAAGTGGGGAATTTGGGTCTCTAACTTGTTAGTCTACCCACCTTTTAAAAATAAAAAAGGAATTTTTGCTACTTAATTTAATTAAAAAGATTTTTTTTTTTTTTTTGCTTTTTAATGAGTTTTTTCTGGTCTACCATCTTGAAAGAAGTATTAATAAAATAAAGTTTAAAATACTGCATAACATTGTTAAATTGAACAACTAATTACGAAGTCTTTTTTTTTAAATTACAACTTTTTGTCTAACTATAAAAACCATTTCAAAAAAAAAAACATTTTTGTCAAACTAAAAATGCAATTAATAAGTTAACAATGTTACTCTTTGTTTTCAACCCATTCATATTTCCGACTTGAATGTACTTTTTTCAAGATGTCTTTGTTAAGCTTGACTTTTCATAAAAGTCAGAGCAAAGAAAACCTTAAAGTTTATTTTACAAACAATCAATGCTCTTGCACTTCCCTCATTAATGCTCTGTCATCTTAAAGATTCTTAATGTCTTCATAAAATATTCTTAAAAACATAAATTCATTACTTTTTACGTCTTACAGCCGTTTCCGGGACATTTATAAAACTGGGCGGGACACCGGGACAAGAGCAAATCACCGGGACTGTCCCGGTCAAACCGGGACGAATGGCAAGCCTACCAATAACCGCATGAGAAGTTAATAGTGCTTTTCAAAGGAACTAGACAGAAGACATAAAAGGCATAAACATTGGTGTGCAAATAAAGCAAAACTTTTTTCCCCATGTTTCTATCTGCCAAGGATTTTTTCATTGCTATAAATGTTATAATTATTTAATTTCTTAACAGAGAGTTTGACGACACGTTTACTTTGTGTAATGGAGGCAATTCATACAGCGTCATAGGTCACGTGACAAAGATGTAAGCGATGTAAACAAAAGAAGCTGTTGTATCGTTTTACTTCGAGTTCGCTTGTTGAACGTTACGTTTTTGTTTGAATATTTTATTGAGTTGTAAAAGATGTCATACTGTGTTGCACATGGGTCATCTATTTCAATTGAATGTTACTAATGTTAAGAACTTGAGCTTCATAAGCATTGAAATCTACGAAAAAATGTCAAAATAAATTACGATAAATAAACAGTAACAAAAACTTACCTTGCATACAGTTGAAATCCTAACTTTGCTGTGTAAGCTTCTTTCTTTTTCATTTCAGCTTTGACAGTAGCTGATATGTCAAGAAAATGCATTGTTTTCTGACGGTTCGAGGAAACAGATTTTAGAAACGAATTTTTCAAAAAATAATAATGATCCTTTCTTTACTTTACTAATCACGCTATTATTTCCAGTTGGTGCCGGAAACTGCTCGGCATATTCCATTGTGGAAAATTTTGTAAAATCCGTTAAATACAACGGTTTATCAACAATAGAATTGCCATGGAGTCCTATAAATCCTAAGTTATTACTAATTAAAACTTATTTTATGAATTTAAACTAATCTAATTAGAAAATAGGCCTATATAATGTTCTACGTTATTAAAAACTAAGACTAAATAAAGTTCTACGTTATATAAAATGAACACTAATAAAACACTATAACTATTGTAATAATTAAAAATTTCTTTTATAATGATTAGATTAAAGGTAAATTACTTGGTTTATAATCAGAAAAAGCTATGAAACTAGTCTAATTTTAGGATAGCTAATTTTGCTTCGAGAACTCCACGTAGAACTCAATTAAAAATTTGGTAAACAAATCAGCGAGCATCTTTGTCACGTGACGCGATGAATTGCCTCCATTGGCACTATATTTAGCAGCTCGTTTTGAAGCCTTTCTAAACTTTCGTTTTACATCAAGTTGCTACTCATTCTAATAAAACTTTCAGTCCCATTCACTTGTCCTACTTACCGTGCATTAGGAAAAGCAAATGCAATTGAAAGTGGCACTATAAGTCTCAAATGATGCAAAATGGAAGTTTCGAAACAGTCGAAATGACTGGTAAATCTAGTCTTAATAGTATGTAATAGGGATGAAACGAATAGCGAATTGGCCGAATACCGAATATTCGGCCATTTCTCCCAGGCCGAAGCCGAATATTCGGCCAGTTCTTTTAGGCCAAATACCGAATATTCGGTGGCCGAATATTAAAATTTCTAGAAAATCGTCGTAATAGAAAGTATCTGTCAATTTTAAAAGTATTCACCAAGTCAAGCAACAATTCCACACATTAATCTATGATGTATGATTTAATTATGTTTGTTAAGAATCTCAACTATCTAAAGTTAATGCATTTTCTGCATTGTTTTGAATGCAATAAAACTGAGAATATAACCCACAAGTGGAATAGAAGTGACAGGTTTTAATGTGGAGCATTAACATTATTTTACCGATTATTTAATTGAAATTAAAGAAATGCTGTTGAGCTAGTGAACTTTTACCTTGCTCAAAATAGTATTATGGAGATATTTTAAATGTTAAAAAAATTTATATTTTTATTTTATGTTTTTTTACATACCTATTTTTAAAAAATCTATTGAAATTTGTTGATTTTAATGGAATAAATTTTTATTTTCAAAAACCGCAATAACTTATGCTATCTTGATATTCATGAAAGTTTCTAGGCTTTTCACGTTTCTCTTTTACCCAATATTCACAATAACTCAGTCTACCGAACGAAGTCTGTCTTCCACTTTGTTAATAGTAATAACAAAATAAAAGTCTCATATTCTCCATCCTAATTAACTATTGTCAGCTTTTGGGAACACATGTTATGTATAAAATACAATATTATAACCTTGAAATATGTTTTTGCTCTGTCAAACCTATAAACAATGTTTAAAAAAAGTAGTTTTTTCCTAAATAATTTTTATTTAATAAAACTTTATAACAATTAAGTTCTTTCGAAATAACTATAATTAAATTTTAGAAGTTTAAAATCTGCAATTTTTTTTTTTTTTTTCATTTCTACCGTAGCAGAACTTTTCGGCCGAATAATCCATCAATATTCGGCCAGACCGAATTTGATCTTAGAGTATTCGGCCAGGTCGAATATTCGGCTAGGTCGTGAAATAACTATTCGGCTAGGCCGAATACCGAATAGTGGCCGAGTACTCGTTACATCCCTTGTAAGTAATCAAATTAGTTTTCATTTATTATTAACCATGCTCTGGGTTATAGTTACAGCGACGAAAACTATGAATGAATATAGAATTGAGCTTTCTGTTTGTTTAAAATGTTTAACTCGTATATTAAAGATAGGAATACGTTTATGTTTTTTATAGGTAGTTGGTAGTTTGCTCATAAACGTTATTATTGCATATAATGCGGGTGTGCCGTTATCAAAAGGTTCGAGAGGTTTGATAAAAATATCGAACGAATTTCGTTGAAAAAGTGATATTTTCATAATCAAAGCCGACGGATCAAGTCCATCAGCGGTTGGACGTAAATCTAGATAGTTAAAATTATTTTAAAGTTTTAATTAATTAACTTAAAGAAAGGTCTTTTCTGTGAGACCGTCTAGATAAATTCTCGGTGTAATTCATGAACAGTAAAAGTAACATCTTACCAATCTTAGCTGTCTACTCCCATTACTTGGAATAGTCTTTTAACGATAAAAAGACATTTCCCCCCAGAGACTGGTGGATTAAGCAGAATGAGCATGTGCTTTAGGCAGCAAAAGAAATGAGGCGCACCTCAGAAATGTTTCAACAATTACGAAACTAAATAAGTAACGAAATCAATTAAACTTATATAAACTATTTTTAAAATGTATGGACCGTTAAATGCGCTCTGCTTCTCTCAAGTGTCATTATGATTATGCTCTAAAGTTAAGAACACGTCTAGGTCGTTCTTATTGCGTGCTTGAAATAACGCAAGGGAGAAAAAATACCTTAATTATTGGTAAATAGCCCGCATCGTTGTATAGTCCGCAGGAAGAAAAATTCATTAAAAAAAATTAAGTTCGGTGTATAACCCGCATTGTTGTATAACCCGCACCCAGAAAAAAAACATGGGATACACCCCTAGAAAACAATACATTCGCCTGTAGCGCCCGAGCCCCAATCTGCTTAGGACCATTGGTTCGAAAGCTACGATTTATTTCTCTGCATTTTGTTTTGCAGGAAAGCAGATTTCGATATTTTTGAACGATAGTTGTCTTTTTAATAATATATATTTTTGGAATTTCATGTATTGCCGGCATCGTTATATGGTCCGCAGGTAGTAAATAAAATAATTTTTATAAAAAAATAGAACCGACTTCAAATTATAAATTACGTTAAAAAGTGAAAAATAAATAAATTTTTTGAACAACATCGATGTGACTTTTAAATATAGTTTTAGAAGTCGGTGAAAAATTAGGATAGATAAAGTATTTTGTAATCATGAATAAAAAACAAATATATATATTTTCCCAGAATTGGCAACAGTTCCAATACGAAGTAGAAGTAGCAAATGGTGTAATCGTAATTAGACTCAGAATTTTGCACCGACTTCTAAAACTATATTTAAAAGTCACATCGATGTTTAAAAAATTAATTTATTTTTCACTTTTTAACGCAATTTATAATTTAATAATAAGTCGGTTCTATTTTTTTATAAAAATTATTTTATTTTATTCTTTTTAGTGTAAATACATTTACTATAAAAATACTTTATTTTTAAAAAAAATCCATATCGGGGGGAAAACCCTCTTTGAATGAATGGCACTCAACACTAATCATTTGTATGAAAAACTCCGTTTGGAAATCGATTTTAGCAAACAAACTGATTGGATTTAAGTTTGGCCTCAGAGAAGTCTTAAGTCAAACTTTTGCTATAATTGCTGTTAATATTATAGCACAAGGGCAACAAACACTTTTTAAACAATGACTTTTATATTTATTAATAGTTTTCCCAACAAAGAAAAATCAAGCAAAGCCTTTCCAATTAAAATAAAAAATACTTATTTTTGACCCGCAGCGTTTTTTCTAAAAAACAAAAGTAGCGAGACTGATGTATGATATTTGACTTAGACGACCCTCTATCGATTAAAGAAAAAATCGTCAAAATCGGTTTATTTAGTCAAAAGTTATGGATGAAAAAACAAAAAACATACTACAATTCTGCCCATTACTTTTGTTCTATTTATGGAATATGGTCAAGCGAAGGTACGGGACCTATGGGAAACCACCCTTGATCGCTTGAAAAAAAAATGAAAATCGGTCCATCCGGTGCGAAGCTATGAGTGGACAAAAAAAAAAAAAAAAAGACATACATGCAATATGAATGTATAACCTCCTTCCTTTGTGAAGTCGGTTAAAAAATGAGTTTTTTTTTGTAGATAATCCGCGGGCTATACATAGATAATTACGGTATTTTTGTTAAATGATGCTAAAAGCGCAAATGTTTTTAACCATGTCGACACTAAAGGCGACAATAGCGATATATAAAATAAAGAACAGAAACTTACAAAAATGAATGTTCTTTTGTTCTAAGGTTTCGAATTTTCTGTACCAGAAAGTTTTAAAATCTTTTGTTTGTATTTTGAGTTATGTAATTGTAAGGGGACACCAAAGAGTCTTAGTGCTTAGGGCAGCGAAAGGTCTTAATCCGGCCCTGATATGTAGAAAAGATGTTCTGTTGATTCTTCGGACTTTTTTTTTTCTTGGTCAAGTAAAACTTGTTTTTTTCTTCTTCTGTAGAACGTGAATCCACTACTATTGATTTCCGTAAATTTAATTGGCCTTCTCTGTATATAGACTGTTTAATCTTTGATAAGAATCTGCAGAAATTTTTGAAAGCATTATTATTAAAGTTTTGTGTAACACGTTACGCAAAAAACAGGAATAGATTTTATTTTGTAACTTCTCAAGCGAATCGTTTCCCTAAACATATCTCTCTCTCTATAACTATTATCGCAATTAAAAACGAGTTGATAACTTGAACGCAGCACAATGTGTGTGTTGAAGACATGTTTATGCATCGAATAAGCTTGTTAGAGGTGCAATTTCAATGGAATATCTTGCAGTTAATGATCTGTCTAAAAGTTTATAAAGATGTATCCGGAAACAAACGATGCCTCAAAACACTATACAGTGGAAGAAACCGCAATTTTTTTTAAAAATGAAAACAGTTCTATGATTGCTATAATAAGAGTTGTGAATGAGGGAGCTCTGGTTTCAAATAAATATAAATTGTATTCTCCTGTTCTTTTACGAAAGCCGTGACTATATCCGTCGGGGAGATTCTATTCGGGAAAGGGGGGATACTCTTAGATGGGCACTTTTCGAAATTATGTTTTTCGTTGTTATTGTTTGTTTTCCCCTATGATAATATATTCTACTTCCAATTTACTCAAAGGAGAAAAGAAAAGAAAAAATGCACAGAGTTTATTATTCTTCAGAAAAACTAAACATTTCCTAATCTTCATTCATGCTCTCTCACCTATTTTGATGAAATAGAAACAGACCTGACGCATGCGTAAATTCGAGCAAGGTCTTGGCTAAGAAAATCGGACGTTATCTTTCTTGATGGGGAAAAAATAGTTGATGTCAGAAAATCCGCAACAGCGCATTCAAGATTGCTCCGTAATGAAATGCACCGATCGTGATGAAAAATTACTTCCTTTTGCAACAAAATAACTAATTTCAATGTATTGAACTTTGTCAGTTTTTAAAATTTCGTCCTGTTTTGAAAACAGATTTCTATTCCCCGGTTCTGTTCTAAAATTTTACATTATTCATAATTTATTTATTTTAAATAAAAAACAAGTTGATATTTTCTTCTAAAATTAATAATGCTTGAGATGGATTTAGTAAAAGTGTTCTTAATTTTTCATGTTGTGGCGCGTAAAACTCCCGTTGTTATTTGTTCAATTATGTGTTTCTATTTATTACCGAAATTTTTTTAAAAATATCAATTGAAGGTATTATAGGCAAAGCAAACAAACAAATGGATTAGGAAATAAGGATTAATCAAAAGAATGAGTCTAAAGTTCATCAAGAAGCTCCGTGTAGAACTATACAAATTTATGTAAAAAAATGAATAACTGTGTCTTATTTTTAAAATATCTTTTTCATGCATTGATTTTTGTTATAATTTTTTTAACTAGTTAATTGAATTAGTTTTTAACCTTTACCTCAAAAAATGTCGCGAATACTGTCTTTATTTGAAAGAACTTGATTTAATCTGAATAGGTTCGTGTCCTCTTGAATTTATGTTGTAATAGCGACTAATACAAATGTCAATTTTATTCTTCTTCTTCTTATTATTATTTTGTAAAATGGTTATTGGAGTATTTTGTTTAAAACAAACAAAAACATTTCATGTAATGGTTGAGTAAAAGAAAAGAATAGAAAAGAGTAATAGTCATTATATGGTATCTTGTTGTGTAGATTAGACGTAATCTAGAAAGCTGGCAATCATCACCCCTTGACTTGACCATGGGTGATTCTGATTGGAAATTCTCCGACATTTCCGAAAATCTTCAAGCCCCTGTTCCAAAATTAAAAATTTGAAAAAAAAAAAAAAAAAAAAAAAAAAAAAAAACAAACAATCCGGTTTTACCAATTTTTTAAAATAATTTATTAATCCTTTCTTTAACAATTAATATCTCGGCATCTAGGCTTTCCTTTCTACCTTCAGACAAGCAAAATATTTTGTACTACTTTAAAAAACTTAATGCAATAATTTCTTTCGGGAAAAAAAAAAGTCTCATGTCATTAGTATTAGAAGACCTTTCATTTAATTACTTGAAGGATTATTTTTGAACGTATATACAATATATATGCGTATGTGTTGTATGTTGAGGAGGGGAAGGCGTGTTAACCGAGGCATATAATTTTTTATTTTAAATTAATGGCTTATACTTTTTCCGAAAATTTTGTGCGATGTTCCGAAATTTTTTTTTTTCGCGTAGAATCACCCATGGACTTGACATCACAGAAAATGTTTTTATAACTGTATGTTTAAATTTTAACAAATATTTGATTTTTCACAAAATTATTTTTTAAATTCACAAAATACTGACCATATTAAAAATACTGGATCGACCGATCCCTGATCATAAGGTAATAGCTTTTACATGAGCATATAAGAGATACTAGCGCAGTCCTCCTATAGTACAATTATACATACATCAAATTATTAGGCGTCTCTTCCCCTTTCGCTTTTACTATTTATTATTATTATTGTCTCGGAATATCTAAGGAGTTTTGAAACTCTTATCTCTTTTTTTTTAAAATGCGTTGGGTCTCATTTATTTCGCCTTTGTCGAAAAAGTTTCGCAAAGAGAAAGTTATCCTCTATATTTCTTGTGTGTTTAGCTGTTAAAACCACATGAGTTACGTTGACAGAAAAAGATGGCTATCTTTTGGAAGTTCTGAGCAACAGCATATTATTTCGGAATTCTTTCGTCATGCGGCAGCGATAAACGACTTTTTTATAGCATTGATGTTGTTGTTCGTTGTCTGGGAACGTCTCTGTTTGCGTCTATTAAACACATTTTAGACTTAAAACTGTGACGCATAGCGACAAGCGTTACTCTAAATGATCATTTCGCATACCGTTCGGAAAAAAATTTCGGTAGAAATATTTTTTCTTTTCTTTCAGAACGTGGCGCATATTGATTTAGAGATAGACATTACAGAACAGTTTTGTAACTTGGAACATATTTACATGTACAGTGAAGCCTGTGCAAGTTGAGCACTTGCGGTGCAGCACTTTAGTGGTCAACTTATCGAGAGGGTGGATATTTTTGTTTGTCATTTCTTACGCTATTTATTTATTTGTAACTAGTTAAAATATTGCTTCATGTATTAACGTTACTTTAAAATGGTAGTTAGCTATTTTTTCCACGATTGCCTACCCTAAAATATCATTCGAGAAATGTAACGTGAATTGTCGTTTCATTCATCCAGACAAATACTGGTCTAACATTATATCAAAAATATCCTGGAGAAGTTATATATATATATACAGGGCCCGATTTACATTTTGAATCACTATAGGCACAATTCATGTTTGGGGGGGGGGGGGGCCTCACACAAATTTTTTTTTTAACATAACATTTAGAATGTGTTTAAAACTTGGGAGCTTCCGAAGTGCAAAAACTAATTAGTTTTTCAAATTTCAAAGAGTCACACCAAAATTTGGGGGCCCCCAAAGTGCAAAAACTAATTTGTTTTTCAAATGTCAAAGAGTCAGACTAACATTTGGGAGCCCCCAACGTGCAAAATGATTTTGTTTTTAACTTACAAAATGTTTGAATAAAATCTCGGGGCCCCCAAAGTGCTACATCGATTTTGTTTTTCAAATTTCAAATTGTCAGACCAACATTTGAGGGCCCCCAAAGTGAAAATTTCTTGTGGTTTTAAAATAATTTAATAATGCAAATTTTCTGTGAAGCAACAGAACACTAATAGTTTGTTTTTGAAAGATGCTATTTTCAAATATTTTTCTAAAAAATTTTAAATAACAAAAAAAATAATAATAATAACCAAAATTAGGGGGCCCCCTCAAAGTGGGGGCCCTAGGCCCGAGCCTCACGGGCCTAATGGTAAATAAGGCCCTGCATATATATATTTTAATTTTCGAAAAAATAGATAAACAAATAATTAGACGGTCAACCTACAAAGGGTTTTTTATAATACTCCCACCCAAATTTGGCGTACATAAGTAGTCAATATAGACAGACAGGTGGCCAAATTAGGTGGTCAAGTTACGGAGGTTTCCCTACATTATATAATATTGGGCTAGTTCCGTTCCTGACAAAAGTGGTCAACTTAGACAGGTGGTCAGCTTAGGGAGGTGGTCAACTTTACAAGTTTTACTGTATTTCTAACTTATAATTTACGGAATATTTGCGCCAGTGATAGTCTCTCCCCCCCCCCCCCCCCACCCCCTTCTTTCCCGAAATTGGATCATCGGAAAAGCATCGATGCTGGATAAATAAGTTTAACTTAGTACAATTGTGATTACGACACATCTTCATATTGTTAAGTTACTAGATTTGTATAATGTGAAGTAATATTGCAGTAGTTTTTTAGCATGTCGAATTTAAAGTAATATAGAAGCGCGATTTAACGGATTATGTATGGATTGTTCAATCAGGGCATGGGTGATACAGATCCAAAATTCTCCGACATTTCCAAAAAGAAAATCAAACACCTGTTCCAAAATTTTTTTTTAAAACAATCGGTTTTCCAATTTTTTTTTAAATTTATCAATCTTGAGATTTCTCCGACAATTAAAGTCTGTGCTTTTCTTTCTACCTTCAGACAAGCAAAATAGTTTGTACTGCTTGAAAAAACTTTCAATACAATTTTTTCCGATAAAAAAAAAAAAATTCTGGTAATATTAGACTTTTCAGGATTGTTTTGGAGGATTGTTTTTGAGGTTATATATATATATATGGCGTATGTATTCTATGTTGAGGGGTGATGGAAGCGTGTTAATCTAAGTATATAATTTTTTATTAAATTGATGGCTCATACTTTTTTCGAAAATTTTGTGTGAAGTTCCGAAATTTTTTTTTTGGCTTAGAATCACCCATGAATCAGGGATAATATCGTTAAATCGGTATGGTATAACGTTTATTAAATCCAATCTGGACGCGCAAAATCTATCGCTAAATGGGAAAATCTTTAAATCGAAATTATACTGTTCTATAATTAAACCAGAGTGATAATGATAATCTTTACCTCTCTATCTGTGCGGTTGCTCCGACTGTTAAATGTAATGTTCCCTAATCTTCAGATCTGTCTTCATCAGACAAACTCTCGATGTTGATGATCGTAACTATGTATATGAATCGTATAAAATTCGATTCAGAACAGAAAAGAATATTAGAAGTTGATTACTGCGCATACGTTCGAGTGAAAGCACATTTATTTTCTGAAATGGATAGAACAGTAATTTAAATTTTTGTTTGTAATATCGAATTTCTGAGTTTTTTGTGCGAAAGATTGAACAGATTTATTGATAACATTTGTTTTATGCGGAATCCAGCTTCATTTTGGTGAGGGTAAGCATCAATCATGTGTTTTTAAATTAAAGAAAATTTTATCTGCAAAAAAAAGAGATTGAATATTTATAGGAAATCTTATATCCCTAAAGCCATTACTTCCGAAATTGACCTCCACAAAGTTCTGAGCTACCAAATCGTACTTTTCACACAATTTCTTGTTTAAATAAGCAAATACTAATATTTTTTTCATAACTACAGTTGAACTTGGTTATAGCGACATCCTTTATAGTGGCAACTGTATTATAATGTCAAGAATTTCCAGTCCCTTTATTCGCCCGTCAATAGTAATAGTGATTAGAGATGAGCCGACACGGGCGCGGGCTCTACCTTTTCAAGTTACTCTCGAGAGACCCATCTTATTAGTAGGTCTCCTAACTGCAAGAGTTGCACTGAATCTATTCCACTTTTAAATTCGACTGCGAATCAAAAACTTCCCGAAATTGCTGAAAAACCGAAGATTTTCCAAACATCATTTTTCATGTATTTTAGCCAACCAGAATTTATTTTCAACCGAAGCATTTCATGATAGTTTAAAAATATATGCATTTTTTATTTGAAATTAAAAGAAAAATCATTAGCACCAATTGCGATGGCAACAAAAAGACTGCATTTAATTAATGTAGCACCATATCTATTGACAACACTTTATAAAATCATTTCGGGCTCGGGCTTTGACACAGAACAGTATCACTCGGGCTCGGACTTCAAATCTTCGGGCTCGGGCCTGCAAAAGTGAGCCCGAACTCATCTCTAATAGTGATCGCCTATAGCGTCATAAATATCACGGTCCCTTGAACGACGCTATAGCAGAATTTCGCTGTATGTTTAAATTTTGAATGTTAACAAAGTTATTCGATTTTTCATTTTTTTGTATTTAATTCACAAAACAGGACCCTGTTAAACATTCTGGATTAACCCCTGAGAAGTATTTTTGTATTCAAACTCAGTACGAGTCTTGATACAATCGTGTTTTCACATTTTGAGGTTTCCTTTCCATTAAAAACATATAAAAATTTCATTAAAAACATAAAAAGATTCTATTAAAAATCTTTTAATGAAATCTTATTTTGACCGAGACAATTGCGACTTTTCACTAGTGAATATTTCTTGAGATAAAGACGGTAGGTGGTAGAATTTCCTTGAAAGTGCGATCACTTGGACCCCACCGTAAATCTGTTTACTTTACAATGTTCAGGGGAAGCTGTAAAATAAGCAAATTTACAGTAGGGTTAGAATCGGAGACTCCGAGACAGCTTGTAATCCAGCGTTTTGTACTTCTATCAACATACTGGTGGAATTGTGCGTGTGTTTGTAGACATATATACTACAGTATAACGTCAATTTAACGATACTCGATACAGCAATTTCTTCAAATTAGCTACAAATTTTAAATTTCCGGATTAAATTCATGTACATTTTGTCTCCCTGCTTTATTTAACTATAGCATTTAAAAGACCTTTGACAACCGTTATTTTATGCTTACACTATATACATATATATATATATATTTAAAATTTATCAATCTTTAAAATTTTACATGCCCTCCCGGGCACGATTGTCTAAAAAAACGCATGCCCAAACTAAATTTTTACATGTCCAAAAGTTGTTTCATTGCACATTAATGAAAAAAATTGAGTTTGTCGTTTTGCATTAATCCGACAAAAATTTAAATGAACAACTATGTATCTGAATCAAGAACTATTTTAACGTTAATCTAAATCATTAAACGATTACATTACAAACAAAACATTACATAGTAAAGTAAGTCGTTACAACCCAAAATTTACCCAAAAGGTAAATTGTGTTACCAATTTTATTGTTGACATGCATGACCGTCAACATGTCAATTTTGAGCTCCGGTAAGGATACGGGGATTTTGCAATAAAATACGAAATAATAAAGTTTTGGAAAGAAATATTTGATTGAAAAATTATATGCCCTTCCGGGGCATATAAGGGTAGAAGATTCATGCCCGATCGGAATTTTTGTATGCCCGGGCATGTCGGGCAATATAATTTTCGAGCCGGATATATAAGAATAATAGCATTATGCATCGACATAAGAGTCTGACCAAAAAGATGCGCTTAAGACCTACCTATGAATAAATTCAACTTCATTTTAGTTCAAATGAATTGGAAAAGTAAATAAATAGCTACGAAATGTAAAAAGTTAAAATACAATAAAAGTAAAAAGCATTGTAGCTCCATTTTACTGAATTAATTCGCTTGTCAAAATGATGTTAACGGAAATAAAAGTTAAAATTATTTTTACTCAACTTCTTGACAATTATTTTTGAAGTACTCAAGATTGAAGAGAAGATTGTTATGTTTTTTCACATTGAAATAACCTTTTCAATCTTATTCAAGCCCTCTGTGTGTGTTAAAATATTTTCATTTATTAGCATTCTGTGCAAGAATTTTTTTGGAAAAATAACATTTTAAAAACAATAGAAAGGAGAGGGGATTATGTAAAACTTTTACTGATGCGTAGCTCAAAGATACCTCTGCAACTGATGAATAAAACACTAATTAAATGATACCAATTTTTGTATTCTTTATGTCAGGACTTTAGAAAATCACCCTGTGTCTGATGAGTTGGAGTTTGAGCAGTTGCCTTATGTATGAGAGGGGGTACATTCAGAAGTTGTTTGTTTAATTTAATTGTGTGAAAGAAAAGGCGATCTGGAAAACATTGGAAACTCTGTACCAGATAGAAAAAAAAAAGGCAATTCATAATATACAAAAACGGGATAGTACGTACTATGTTTTAACTGTATAAATATGTCACAAGAAATGCATATTTCAATTTCTTGCATTTAAGCTAAACCGAAGCTTCCATATATTTTTTCCCCCGCATAGAGCTCCCATTCAGATCTCTAATTGGTTCGACTTCAACAAAGCTTTTCTCTTTGTTTGTAAATATCCCCCCTTTGGTACTTTCTGCCGTTTTAAGGAGACGTGATTCGTATTACGTAAAGTCATTACTCTTGGTGTCGCAACAGCTCGGATGTTTTAGCGTTTTGACTCAATTGTTCTTGTGAACCTTTTATCAAGATACCAGCGGTTTAAATATTTATAAGCAAAAAATTATTCTCCCATTGGCTTGGGTCAGGTTATTTCCTCTTAAACTGCTTCTGGTATTTTTAGCAATTACTTGTGTGTTTTCTTTTCACGTAATGTTATTAGCAGCTTTTTAAAATTTATTTTGTGTTTTAGTGTTTGTTTACAGTACCACAAGAATGCTATTTAAAGTCGTTGGAAAAAGATTTTTCTCGCAATAATAGAAAGCTTTTTAATATGCTACGTCGAATTGGTTCGTGTGTTTCTTTACATAAGTAAAATCTCCCTACAGTGACTTTCCCCTTAGTGACCTTTCATAAATGATGTCACCCTTTTCCCCAATATATTCGACCCCCCTCCCCCCTTTGCCACAAAATGTCGCACCTCAACGGACCCCTGACCCCCTTTTGTCACCATCACGCTATGTTGCATGAGCATGATGTCACACTTCTTGCTACCCCCTCCCCTTGTCACAATTTCACGAACCCACTTCCCCCCTCGAAGCGTGACATCATTTATGAATGATCCCTTATTTCGAAATTTTTTAAGTTCGCAAAGTTATAACTTTCAAAATTGTTTTCAAAGGCTAATCTTTCTGATTTTTTACGTTTCTGGAGAAAGTTGCTAATTTCTGAGCAACCGACGCGCAGGCCACATGCAATAACTGAATTTTTCAAGTAAAAAAAAAAAACGTAGGTACATTGAAGTTCGCGCTAGAAGATATTCAGGTACGTTTTCGGACCCTTCTCAAAATACCAACCAATCAAAACGGACCCTTCACAAAATCCCGAGCTACCAAATCGTACTTTTTACGAAATTATTTATTAATTAGGCGGTAAAAAATAACAAATTTTTGTTGCTGTATGTTTAAAATTTGAATTTTCGCAAAATTATTTGAATTTTCACAAAAATATATTTTAAATAACAAAAAAAAAAAAAAACCCGGACACTTAAAAATGCTGAATCGACCCTTGTACATACTACAGGGTGTCGACTGGTCACGAAATCCCCGTAAAATTCACGAATTTGGAAATCAGTCACGAAAATTACGAACAGGTCACGAAAATATTCCGTCCAACGAGGCTGGACCCCAGAACACATCGAATATCCGGTATTCGACATGTTTTTAACTGTCCAAAATTGGATCCGCTCTGCACGGTTATTTTTACGGTCAAATTTTATTATTAAAATTTAATTAAATAAAATGTTTTGAAAAATATTTGAATTACAAACTTACTACGTCTTTGGAAGAAGTGGGATGTTTACAAGAGCCTATAGAATTTACAAGGTTCAAACATCATTGCCGGTTAATCAGTATGTGTATGTCATACGGGGAACACCGGATTTCCGATATCTGGCAGAATCAATAACCGATGTATCACCGAACGGTCACGAAATATTTCTTTTGAAAATCTGTAGACCCCCTGTTACTTGTTCTCTAAATTGTTGAATGGTCTTTAACTTATGTAATATCTAATGAAAATGCGTATTTACAAATTCATATCTATATTACTTCAGTTTTAGCTAAAAACCTTAAAAGTTTTTGAACTTATAGCAGCTACTAAAAAGTAATATTTATTTATATGATGGTGAAAAGTCTTTAATCTCCATATAGTGCAATTTTCTCTGCAGCGAATTGTTAAACTAATTTCGTTATAGAAAGATTCTACTGTGTACTATTACTGTAATTATCGGGAAATAGCCCGCATCGTTGTATAGTCCGCAGGAAGAAAAATTCATTCTAAAAAAATCAAGTTCGGTGTATAACCCGCATCGTTGTATAACTCGCACCCAGAAAAAAACATGGAATACACCCCTAGAAAACAATACATTCGCCTGTAGCGCCCGAGCCCCAATCTGCTTTGGACCATTGTTTCGAAAGCTACGATTCTACTAAGTCTCTGCATTTAGTTTTGCAGGAAAAGACATTTCGATATTTTTGAACGGAAATTGTCTTTTTAATAATACTTCTTTTTTTTAAAATTTCATGTATTGCCCGCATCGTTATATTGCTCGCAGGTTAGTAAAAAAAGGAGTTTTTTTTTTTGTAGATAACCCGCGGGCTATACACCGATAATTACGGTAATAATGGACTAATAACTGTAAGTGTTTTTAAACTGAACATTTTCATTATTTACTTAATTTGTTCTCATTACTCTTTGAATAGCATCGATATTTACTCATAGCAAGCAATAGATCACTTTTGATTTCTGAATAGCCTTTTGATAGAACAATATTGTGATTAAAAAAACTAAAGTGAGTACCGTTATCTTTTATTAATGTGTTTTTTTTTTCTTAAGGAGAAGAATGCGGAATTCCCTTTTTTTTTCCACTCCTGAAAGTGAAGTTGTCTGCGTTGATAGATAAATTATTGTTCAGCGAATCTTTTATTTTGCATTCTATTTAATTTCTTGCATATGAAGTTAATTTTTTCCCTCTGAAATGTTAATGGTATATTTACTAAAATAACGTGGCTACAGCAGTTTAATGTTTTTTTTTTTTTTTTTTTGTTCAATAATGACATTAAAATTTATGGAAATAATAGTGTTATTGGGATATTAAATTTCACATCAGACTCCCGGAATGACAGAAATTGACTTCAGTCGATTTCGGAGCCGATGTCCTCTTGTAGTCAAGTTGACGGCTATCTTTGTCCCTATATGATCAAATATTGTTATAAAGGAAAGTTTTGATGTGTGGCCTAGCCACCAAGGACAATCGAGTCCGAGTTAATGACCTATGACTCTAATAGAATAAATTAAAAATATACATTTTTATTCTCTTTATTTACGTGTGCCCTGAACTAGCATCTTGACACAATTTGTATAAGACAGTCGTTCGATCAAATAATCAGCTTCGGATTAGGACTGTTTAGAAAAGTTCTTTCTATCAATAAATGGCATATCAAGGATTCACTGTTGATGACATTACATCATCTGATGTTGAATTATTCGACATGTTGACTCAGTGTTGAATTTTTCCCTCCCTGAGAGAGAGTTTATTCATTTCTTGAAATGATGAAACGCATATTGCGCAAATAAAATATGAAGCGACTGTTTTTTTTTCTGAATGCTTTCAAATCGGCCGCACGTATCTTTTCCCCATCCTTTAAGACTCAAATCTTCGATCGCCGTGGAAAATTTCGCCATTCCATTTCGAAAGACGCTTTTTTTTTTTAAATTCCTTGTTCCCGTACCCTCCGAATGCGTCACTCTATCCTTTTTTTTTGTTTTTTTAAACGCATGCCGAGAAGTTTCTATTGGATGAGGGATCGATCGTTTCCCGAATTGCCGAATTCCGATTGGAGAGAACCCATTCCTCCTTTTTCTCTCTCTCTCTTTCACCTCTTTATTTTTTTTCATCCGATTTCGTCTTTTCTAAGCTGATGCACACAGCGCCATTTTTCTTCCCTGGAGCGTTTGAGGGAAGGGAGATGCGGGTTTAATATCCCTCCCTACCCCTATGATGTATCGAAAAGGTACCCGCTTCGGCACTCAGTTTCGGTCTTGTTTTGCTTTCGTTTTTTGTTACTTTTTTTGGTAAACACGAGGAATTGGAGGGAAAATGGAAGAGTTATGATGAACTGGGCGACTGCCGACGTGTCGTACACGTACAGCAGAAAAACGAACCAACCTGCTGTTAATACTTCTTTTTCATTTCTGATGACTGCAATCGCGACCACCACTTCCTAATTTCATCCCAGCCATGATTGTCTGAAAAGATATAAATATTTATCCCATTTTGCATACATTTTTTTACACATTTTGAAAAACTAATGTAGAAAAACATACCCTTGTCTGCTTGGAGATCATTTAAAAGACACCCTTTGACATAATAAAAAATGAGCAAAATTGATATAAAAGAATAAATTATGTTTTCGTAATTCCTTTGATTTATTCTATCCCTGGCTTTATATTAGATATGCTTCCTCTTGTGAGATAATTAAGACTATTTTCGTTTGGTGTCTTAAACAAAAAATAGAATTTTGCGTGAATGTAGCTGTACACCAAATTAACGCTTGTAAAACCAAATGACTTAGCAAAAACAACGGCTTTCGCCGCCGGTGTAACTAAAACAAATTTTCCAGGTTTATGGATTGTGGTTATCCGGAATTTTGCTTGCTAAATCGGCTTGCCATCTCTCTCGGGGACTGATATATGTCTCAAGCTTTTTCAAGTACAAATGCTTGCCCCCCTTTTTTTCTCCAGAGAACCTTGGCAGACGTCAGGCGAAAAATTATTCAGCAAAATTCTGAATAGACCACGCATTGCCGATACTTTGCGGGAACTGAAAGGTCTCAGCGGTCAATATATATGAGTTACTGCATGATATGTAGGCTGATTCTTTTAAATTAGTGTGAAGTTCTTATTTGAACAGCATCAAAAGCATTTAAATTGGTAAAAATTGCTAACCAGGCAGGTTGTTCAAAATTGACAGATTCATTTGTAAAACTCGCAGATGTTGATATAAAATAAGGTTATTAAGGCAAAAAAAAAAGTTGGGCTATAGATTTTTAAACAGATCGAGTGGAGGCTTTGATATGTCCACTTGACATCCCTATTTGATATTTTCTATTCTTTATTGCTTCTTGTGTTGTCTTTAAGATTTACTTTCCCAGCTTCTCTCAGTCCATTGTATCCCGTATATTTTGTATCAAGTTACTTCCTAACAAAATGTCTTTTTCTAGAATCTTTCTTTTCCCATTATATTTCTAATCTCTTACAGAAGTAAGAGTAGCGTCGTTGCATTTTAAATTTGAAAATTTCCCCTCTTTTGGTACCCAGTTTTATGAAGTGAAAGCAATTTTATTGTGCATAAAAGTGAACAAAATTTAAACATATACCATATTGCATCAATTATTTTATTAAAAACTATAAGGAAATTGCGTGACGTTTAAGTTTTTACTTTTTGCTTATTTTGCAATCCCAAGCTCAGAGTCCTTTTCTTAGTTTGTGTAAAATCTTTTAGTTTTTAATTCATCATTAGGCTGGGAAAAATTTGATCTCAATTTTCGGTGTTCTGGTGTTTGTTTTCCATTACTTCTTTGCACCATTGGTTCTTTTATTGTTAGAAGTTCGGGCATGTAGCAAAACGTGTTTATATTTAGTTCTATTTTGTGAAATCATCTTCTATAATTCAATTATGCGTTGAAATTAAAATTTTCTGTCTTCATCTACACAGGCGCAATACAGGATTTTAAGAGGAGGGGAAAATGCACTTTTTTTTTTTTTGGAAATTTCATCTGTCTCCCCTAAGCATTTGTTTCAAAGGGGAGGGGATTATAAAGTTTCAGTTCGTTGTTCATATAATATTCAATAATATTGGAGCTTTTTTTTTGTGAGGGGGAGGGGATTGCCGCTGTTATCTACAAAAAGATGACTAAAAGAGGGTTTTACTTGAACGGGATTTAGAGAACGGTTATTAAGTTGTTTCTTTAAAAAGTACGTTTATATTTTTTATTAGAAGCTTTTCAACTTTTGCATTATTTATTTCAAGTAAATCAGTAAATGTGGTACGTAAAATTTAATTTTTTTTTGGTTAAAAGTATCACCAATAAATATAAAAATGAAATACATTCATACATGTATTTCATTATCAAATTCCATGTGTGTATTTCTTTCTATCAAGAAAGTATTTCAATTAAATAATTGCGTACAAGAAACAAGGTCACTCAAACGAGTAGAACAGGAATATTAAGTACAAGCTATTTTAAAAATCAAATCAACCGTTATTATTATTTTTCAATACGTAGTCTATGAACCTAAAGTGCAATATAGTATCGGCATTAAAAGACACCAAAAAATTATTAATTAGCTAATTTAATCCTCAGGTTTGTAGCTGGTAGCAGGGTAAACAAATGTCAGTATTGTTAATTTGTTTTTCAGCTTTTCCCGTGTAAGTTTATTTGTTGTACTTTAAATTTTGCTAAAACCCGATACTGGCCTTAATGTAATAAAATTTTGTAATAATTTTGAATAAATTAATTAAAGATAGAAACGGCAACATTGACCGCATAGATTAAAAACGTTGGAAAACTACTTATTAGACAATTAAATGATGTTTTGACATGTATTTCATATCTTATTTTGAAATAGTTTTGTCTACACACAAGTTAGAAACACAAAGAAATCACGTTCAAAAATCCATAGCAATTATTTGTTGAAAATGTACAATTTCGATGCGTTTCTACTATTTGTTTATGTGTAATGTGCACTAAATATGCATTAATTTTGAAAAATACCAATCGATTTATGAAATTCACATTGCAATAACTTTTCTTTAACATTGTTAGACATCAGACCATCTATAAATGGAATGTTAAAAAAAAAAAACAAAAAAACAAGAAGTTCCGTCTAGAACTATACGAGCCTACTTTCCCATATACACCACCTTCAAATTTATATTCTATCTATCTCTTTCTCGTTTAGCTTAAGTTCTTAATTGCTTCAGATATACCTTTTTCAACGGTTAATACATATTCATTCAATCATTTATTTATTCAGTCATTCATGTATTTATTCACTCCGTTATTAATTCATTCTTTTTGCTTATTGATTTAATCATTCATTAATTCAAAAATATTCTTGAAAATCTCGATCAAAAAATTTCATAGGAAAAAAATTCGTATGTTCTGGATGAACTTTCTATCTGTGCATGTTCTACGTCATAAGAGCTTTCCGACAAAGTTTGTTCCATGCAAAGCGGTCCGTTAGATCAGGATTTATATAGGATCGAAATTTCCCCGTACGCGCTATGTTAATTTTTTTTGAATTGTTCAAAAATGAACAAAAAATGTTCAACTCAATATTTCACGCCAAGAACTTCTTCCAGTGAGCTTGTTCATTGGAACTTGGATCTTGTTCCGAGAGTTTACGTTATTTGCTTCATTTTCGCCCATAGGCGCTAATGTTAAAATTTTTAAACTGTTCAAAACAAAAATTAAATATGCAAATGAGATGTCCTTGCCGAGATCTTTCGAATGCAAAAAGAATTTTTCGAATCGGACAATTCGTTCAAAAGTTATTAGGGGGGGGATTGACAGACCGACAGACACATTTTTTCCCCATCTCAATACCCTACTTTCAAATTTTTATTTTTCAATCTTTATTTAATTACTTAACTTATTTTTGACTTTTCTTGATTTCTAACGATATTTTCACGGTACATTAAAGCCTTCTTTCATGCTTTTTTTAAAATTTTTTTTTTTACTTTTACGGGAAAGTAGGCTAAAAAGGCTCGTAATGTCAAAAGAGGAATACTAAAAGTAATAATTTATTTTTCTCAAATGATTAATATTATTAAATTTTATAAATTTTCACTATGTATTATAAGCTATTTGAAAATGTATGGCATTGTTAAATATATAAGCTAGACACCTTTTAAGCATTATTAACTCTATGAAGAGTCGTAGATGTCGTCATTATTATATTTTATCTCTTTGTATTGTTTTGGAAGCTAAAAAATGCAGTTTTAAATTACCAAACAGAACCAAAGTTTCACGAACATGGACGAACGAATCTATGGACGAACGAATCTATTTTTTGTATATTAGTAGGAACCCAAACTATTTACGCATAAATATAAATTCTGTAGTATATGGGACTTCTGCACTGTTTTTAGAAGAAATAAAATACAGTACTTGCAAGCCGTTATTAATCTTCTGTAATTCATTGTTTTACTGTAATCATTTTTTCCTTTGAGGGTTCCGCCACGTTACAATAGTATACTTTAAAAAATGTTTATGCTGTCATAATTCCGTGAGTGGCATTAAATTCCTTACAACTACAATATCAAAAATTTCCAAGCTAATACTTAGCTCCTAAAAACACTTTACTACTATCTGCGAGCCATTCCTTGAAATTGCCTGCCTGACCTGAATGTGATGCGACTGCCGTTCCGGAGAGAGAAGGGAGGGTAAAAATTCCATCATGGTATATCCGCCACCTGTCACAGTGCTTTCAAAAGCCGCCGTCATTGGAATGCTTTTGTGCGCCGTTCCCTTCCGAGGGAGATGGTTACCACAGCAACGAGCCCCTACTGCTTTTGTTGGGGAAACCCTTGGAAATGTGATGTCCCCCGGGAAAGGCGGGAACTAAATGGCCTTCCCGCGCTCACACACTGGGTGCAACCTGAAGACGATCGAGTCAGCTGCCAATTTGCGAGTTGTATCTTCGTAGTGCGCTTCAAATGTTACTCTATAATTTATATGGCGTTAAGAATGTATTGCTCAGTCCTGCAAACCATGAAAAATTTTACATTGCACAAAATGTGCAAGCCCTCAGCACTAACTAAACTTTGCCTTGTTGAAATAGAAAGATTTGCAGCGGAATATCGTTTATACGACCCCGAAGGGACTATCGGAAAACGTCGTGTAAATGATGTCGTATAAACGATACTCTACTGTACCAAGAACTTAATGCCCTCGCCTCCGCTAACTTTCGTATTTCGTTGTTTTACATTTAAAATATTCGCCACTCTAAAACGTATTAGTTTTCTTCTACCGCAAGTTAAAACTAGGGATGTAACCAATAGTGGTTTGACCGAATACCAAATATTTGGTAAGTTTTCCAAGGCCGAAGCCGAATATCCGACTGTTTCCTCCGAATATTAACATTTGGGCCGAATATTTGGCGGCATAGTAATAAAATTTCTCAAACTTCATTGTATTTGTTAAATTTATAAAAGTTATCACTAAGTTTTTAAGTATATTTATTCGATGCTGTAACTAGGTTCGTTTGAAATTTTGAAAAGATCTAAAATTATATTTATGTATCTGCTATTTAAATATGTAGAGTGGTATTTAAAGTAACAAAGGCAACTTAATATTGAAATATGCAAAGCCAACTGAGTTTTTATTAACATTTAATACTTTTAACCCCAAATAACCGATATTAGCTAATTTATGATTTGTTCTAGGCTCTTCACATTTCTCTTATACCTAATATTCACAATAAACCAGTAGTCTTAAGGCCCACAAGGACTGCCCTCTGATTTGTAATGAAAGTACTATCGTGTTGTTTCATCGTTGGTAGGCTCTTAAAAGAAGGGAATATTCATACAAAAGCATGCTTTTACATTATAATTTTCATCTATATAATGCAGTGTATAATGTACTAATTATGATAGTACATTATTTACTTAGTATATTTTATACCTGAGTAAGTTCGTAAAAAATATCTAAACCTTTACTTACAATCATTTTTTGGAATGCACACATAATCGAAATTTGTTATTGCACTTGCACGTAGCTCTATAATTATTAAATCTTTGGAAGACGTAAATTGTATGACGCGCAATGCGTATATTAGATCATTGATTTTGCTAAAATTATTAATTTTACGGTGGTAATTTGTGTTTTCTCACCGAAATAGTATTTTTAAGAATATAAAAAGTACACCCGAAAATAAACATGATAACATGGAAATGTGTTATGTCATGTGTTTCCAAAATGTACACAAATGAAAATGATGTAAACAAGTTAATAGTTCTGATTTTTTCCGTAAAAGTTATGCTTATTTGATCGTCTGTTTTTTAGAAAATGCATTCCCCCTTTATGTATTCCTCTTCCTAAAAATATGTCTTCTAATTATACTCATAAACGTTCTCGTACATTGCAAACCTTTTTCCCATTTGCCTTTAAAATTCACTGCAATTAAGAGAAAATATTGAGCAAGCCAACAAGAGAAAGCAAATTCATTTACTGCTCAAGTTGCATTCAAACCTCATTCGGGTTTGGGGGGGGGGGGGGGGGGGATAGTGAGAATAAGGTTCAACATATATAAAAACTAAATACAGCTAGGAATGTAAGAGAAACTTAACTTACAGGAACTCATACATGCACTAGGAATCTTTAAATATTCATCGCATAGTACTTTACAGTAGCCTTATTATCAGTGATAGACTTCGTGATGATTTATAATGGAAACTAGATGCTATAGCAGGGATGGCGAACCATTTTGAGACGTGGGTCACATTTTTATCATATTTCTTTTTTAGTACTGGCTCGAGAGTCACTAATGCCCATTTGCGCCGAAGTTAAGTTTAAAAAATTTTAAAACTAAATATCTCTCAAATTCAATTGGCTTAACTGGTAAAAAGGGGGTTGGTTTGACGATTTAAAATTGTTTAGTGGGATCGATGTTTTTTTACAACAAACAAAATGTGAATAAAATTATGCGCTTCATTTAATATTTTGTAAACGCTTTTGCTTTATTTCAAATAGGGATGTAACGAATAGTGATTTGGCCGAATACCGAATATTCGGCCGTTTCTTCCAGGCCGAATACCGAATATTCGGCGGCTGAATATTAAAATTTCTAGAAAATCATTGAAATAGAAAAAATTGTCAAATTTGAAAGTATTCACAAAGTCCAATTCCATACATAAATTTATGATGTATGATTTAATTCTGTTTAGAAATATTAATTTCACGTTGATTTAAAGCACAAATGAGCATTAAAACGCACATATGTTTTGGGATTGCTTGGAATCCCTTTTTCAATGCGACAGGGAGCTTCTAGATGCAAATGAAGCATTGTAAACGTTATTTATAATTATTTGTAAACGTTTGTTTGTTTATAAATGTTTTTAAAACACTTGTAAAGTTTTTGTCGAATTTGGCCGAAATCGTCTCGAGTTGCTGGTTCGCGCCAGCGAAAAAGGCCTCCAATGTAAAGGGTTAAAGAAATACTATTGCTCAGTGAACTTTTTACCTTGCTCAAAATAGTTTTATGAAGGTATTTTAAAAGTTATAAAAGAATATTTTGAGTTTATGGAGCTCTTTTTTACATACCTATTTTAAAAAGATTGAAATAAACTGGAATATACTTTTACTTTCTGAAACCCCAAGAACTTATGCTATCTTAATATTCATGATACATTCAAGGCACATTCCTCTCTTACCAAATATTCACAATAAATCAGTCTACCAAAACAAAGTCCGACTTCCACTTTGTTAATAATAACAAAATAAAAGTCTCAATCACAATTAACTATTGCCAGCATTTGGAAGCAAGCACCAAGTATAAAATACAACATTACAACTTTAAAATCTATTTTTGTTCAGTCAAACCTAAAAACAATGTTTAAAAAATTAGCTTTTACTAAGTTATTTTTATTTATTAAAACTATATACCCTCAATGTGTTCTTCTGCAATAACTATAATACAGTTTTAAATGTTTAAATCTACTAATTTCTTTAAAATTTTACATTTCTACTGTAGCAGAACTATTCGGCCGAATAGTTCATCAATATTCGGCAAGGCCGAATTTCATCGTACCGAGTATTCGGCCAGGCCGAATATTCGGCTAGTGTCATGAATTGACTATTCGGCCAGCCGAATATTCGGCCAAAGGGCCGAATACCGAATAGTGGCTGAATATTCGTTACATCCCTAATTTCAAATGCTACAAACACATTTGCCGTCATTTGCGTAACTTTAGAAGTGTAATGATCAAACTGAAGGTTATAGACAGCATTGAAATTGCTTTTGTGTCAACGCAGTGCTTGTAAAAATACAAATAGAACATAAACTTTTTACACAAATTATAAAATCTAAATAAACCCGCGTAAACAAACAAATGGTTGCCGAGCAATCGTGGGTCAGTGTTTGACTCACTGGTCATAGGTTCGCCATCACTGTGCTATAGAGTGAGTGGTTACGGCTAAATTAGGAATTTTACATTATCATTTTTTTTATTTTTATTAATTTTTTTCTGTAAATAAATGGGTTTAACATTTTTTTCGACTCGATTGGAACAAATTTAGGTTTCAGTTACTCAGATCAGCGATTATTTGGAGAGATGCTCAAGGATTGCATGATTACAAGTTCACATGGTCATCATTTATGCCTCTCCATAATTTAAATTAAGGGATCATTCATAAATTATGTCACGCTTCAAGGGGGGAAGGGGGGTTCGTGAAATTGTGACAAAGTGTGACAAGGGGAGCGGGTAACAAGACTTGTGACATCATGTATTATGCAACATAGCGTGACATGTTACAAAGGGCGTCCGCTGAAGTGTGACATATTGTGAAAAAGGGGGGAGGAGGTCGTATATATGGGAAAAAAGCGTGACATCATTTATGAACGGCCCCTAAGAGATATAGTCCCCAAAAATTGACTTTAAGAATGAAGGGTTTGGGGTGCTACAAATCTGTTTGATTCAAACCGCAGCTATCATTTTTTCCTGGGGGGGGGGGGGGTAAAAGTCATTAGGGACCACATTATGATCGACAGTAAGCTCCCCAACCCCCCACCGACGCGCCTTTGCTTTTAATAAACACCCCATTGCGTCAGCATTTCGTCCTTGCAATGATCTCAAAAATTAGCCCGTGATAGTTTATGTGGCAGTTTGGAAGGGTAAGTTGTGTGGGGTATGTCAAGAGATAAGCGGCTGCTACTTGTTCACAGGAAAAGAGTCCCGCGACGAATGGTTGTCGACAGAAAGGCACGTGTCCTCTTTTGAAGGACTGCCCTTGAAATTGGTATTGTTGCCCTTTGTTAAGTTGATGACGCAGCGTCCACGGCTACTGTGCGCAGACGCTAACTTTGCTTCCACGTCTGCCTTTTCCGCGGCACGACGATCGGTGCCAAAAATCTATTTATTACACAAGTTAGATTTGCGTCGAGTCACCAAATAATTGCAGGTTTCATCGGGTTGAATGCGATCGATAAAAGTTAAAAGTAAATTAAACATGAATCAATTATAAAATCACTGCAGAAAAATCTTACTGTTGCAGATCCTAGAAATAATACTTAAACGGTTTTACAATTTTTATATTGGAAGGTGGTAATATTTTAAACACGGTGAAACGTGTTTTGCAAAATACTTATGAAAAAGCTATTTATTGAGTGGGGAATGAAGTGCATTGACAATAAATCCGGTGTGAGATACTAATAAGTAATCGAATGAAGAAAAATATCAAAAATGCAAATAATCAGCTGTGGAATATGAGATCTTTCTCGTATACGGGGGGGGGGGGGGGGGGGTTATACAAAAGGGCTCGAAAAATCTTTAAAAAAATTACATGACGGAACAAAATTTTTTCATTGTTCAGAAGTTGTTTTATTGCACAATAATAAAAACACGTGTGTTTGTCCTTTAACATTAATCAGACAAAAAATTAAATTAGCATCTGAATCAAGAATTGTTTTAACGTTAATCTAAATCATTATAAGATTTCATTACTAACAAAATATTCCATAACAAGTCAAAATTTGCAGAATTGAAATTGTATTACCAATTTTATTGCTGACATGCATGTCCGTCAGCATGTCAATTTTGAGTTCCGGTAAGGGTGCGGGCGGTTTTTCAATAAAATACGAAATATTTGATTAAAAAGTTACATGCTCGCCGGGCATGTAAGGGAAGAATATTCATGTCCGATCGGAATTTTTACATGCCCCGGGCATGTTGGACAATATAATTTTCTAGCCTTGATATACAAGGGTTTTATTATTTTTTTATTGTGTAGTCATTAAAATGTATTCGGAGTCGTCCACTAATGATTTTACGCTTTGAGACGAAGGGGGAGGGGATATCGAATGCAAACCACGGCCATACTGACTGAACCTTTTCGGTTATCTCAGACTACCCCCCAGTATGAGGGGGCGCGACCGTGGCGCTGTCCTCCTTCGCACTTCCCACAAACTCTCTGACAAACTGACAACCAGCACCGGCCATAAGGGCTAAGCTGGCAGAGCTTTTCCAACCCGGGGCCATAGTCATGCTACAAAGCAAGCCTTACGTCACCCGAATCGGATAGTGCTATTTTAGTCGCCTCTTAAGACATGCATAGCTACATCGGCGCTATTCTACTCCCGCCACCGCAGGGAGAGGGGGAGGGGGTAACAAAAAGTGTGTGACATCACACATTTTAGTTGAAATAAAATAAAAACGTTTAAAATCAGTAGCTTCAAGTTTTTTATACTTTTTCATCATAAGTCAGGGCTAAAATGTTCAAATTTTAGGAGGGGGGACTCCCCTCCAATGGAGAGGATTGACATTTTTTGGAAGGGCGAAAAATAGCAATGTTTGGGTATCTCTACCTACGCTTCACGCCCACATTTTTTTTTTTTTTTTGGAAATAATATTGGTAATTTTGTATACAATGAAAAAAAGCGGAATTTTTCGTTTTAACGAAATTTTTCGCGGGCAAGAATTTTTTGCCCTGTCATTTTTCAAGGAGAAGATCTGAGAAATTAGGACGGGAATCCAGTCATCCTGCCTTGAATTTTAGCCTCAGTAAATTTATTTTAAAAAAATATAATAAAATGGTTTTTCTTACTGATGATATTTTTTTTTGCATTCTAGTTGATTCTATTTTGTACCGAAGAACATTAGTGCTGATTAAGGTTTCAGTTAAGTCCTTATAAAAAGCATAAATTTAATTTGTTGAAAATTGTTTTGTGTGTTAACGCATATATTGAAGTCCAAAATACCACTGTTTTCAGTTGCTCTTTATATTTTATCTCTATTTTAAAATAATTATGTTTCTTGTTGAAAAAAATAATCATATTTTGTAGAAAAAAAATACATTTTATTGTTATCCTCACAAATGTCATTAAAACATAATTAATTGAAAGTTAAAAATAAAATTTAAAAACATCTATTTCGCATTGATCCTGAACTGTAAATATACTGTGTTTATATCGTAACATCGTGACAAAGGGCTAGGCGGGGGGCGCAGGCGAGGGGTATCTTTTTGACAAGGGAAGAGAGTCAAAAATATGGAAAAAAGATTGGCATCATTCATGAGTATTTTTATACTCAAATGGACATCATTAATTTCACTTTCTTAACTTTATAACTTTTGCATTATTAATATTTTCGTCTAAAAAAGGGATTATTTTAATTTCACTACGTCATGACTTCTAATTTATTATAAAAACTGGTAAAGTTATTATATCGCTATGCCATTTCTAGCGTTAAGCAGTATGTTTTACGCTGTTCGTTTTTTTAATGCAAATTTGTCGACTTAACGGAGCGTTAATTGTATACTAACGGAACATAATCAACGGTCGCACCAGAGAAAATTCGGGACCATTTTCGGACCCTTCACGAAAATTCCAATCAATCAAAACGCACCCTCTAAAAAATTCCGAGCTACAAAAAATTGCATTTTTCACGGGATTATTTAATTAAATAAGGGGCAAACAATAACATTTTTTTTATTATATGTTTCAATTTTGAATTTTCACAAAATTATTTGATTTTTCACAAAAACCTTTTTAAAACTCACAAAAATAAGACCCTGTTAAAAATGCTGAATCGACCCCTGATAATTATACATGACTAGCATCATATGAATTTTAGCTTTTTTTATTATAAAAGTTCTTTAGCCACTATGAATTGTACCATAAAATTAGCTAACTTATTCAATTCTTTGATTACAGTTAATTATTCTTACATTTTGAGTAATTGAACGGCCCATTTGCAATATCAGGTGTCACGCCAGAGGAAATTCAGGTGCGTTTTCGGACCCTTCAAAAGATTCAAATCAATCAAAGCGAACCCGTCACCAAATTCCAAACTTCCATATTGTACTTTTCACATATTATTTTTCATAAAAGCGGAAAATAATAAAATTTTCCATAACTATATGTTTAAATTTTCAATTTTCACAAAATAAGTTGATTTTTCACAATAATCTCTTTAAAATTCACTTAAAACGGACCCTATTAAAAATTGCTGGATTGAGCCCTAAATATTAGTTACTAAGCATTAAGAGGAGGGGGACTTCCTACTAGTCCCAGCTTCATTTCTCGATAATTAAAATCTTCATTTCTGCGCATTAAAAAAAAATTAGTAGAAACTGGGATTTAGAATAAAAAATAGTATCAAGTTTTCGGAAGATGAAAATAACGGATAGATACAATTTTTCTCTCCGAAAATTTCTATACCTAATAATGGAGAGGAAGCTGTAAATTCCAGATAAGCTTTGTGGAGCAAAAATAACATCGTTGTTTGCGTCCTCCAAAACAGTCTCCGTGTGCAGGGTTGCTACAATAACTGTCCCTCACTTTAATGACTTGGCATCTCAAAAATCTCGCCAAAAGTGGCCGTAGCAACAGAGGCCATGCGATGCTATTTTAAATGGCTTTAATTCTAGGATGCGAATTTTCTCTTCTTAAACGTGACTGTATTTTCAACGAATGGATAATTTTAGATTAGGTATTAAAATATGAGTTGTTATTTAGTTAGTAAAAAAGCTAAAAGTAATTTACGTATTTTTGACGCACAAATAAAACTAATACTAATAAGGAACATCCATATTTAGTTTATAATGGGAAGCAAGTATGGTAGAACATCACATCGATGTTTCTTGAAAATCGGAATTTATAACTTTTTGAAAATAGTTTTTATGTACGATGTAAATTTACCGTGAAAGTTGAAAATGGGAAATTTATTTATAATTTATATGCGTCTAAGCTTGAATAAAAAAGCTGCTATAACAAAATTCATCCCGTTTAATTTGAATTCTAAAACGTTGTAATTTATATAATTATCAAATTCAAATTCATGTAATAATACGATTAAGCTGAGCAGTTACATCATCTCAAAATTTTCCAGGAGGCAAAGGATATATTTTCAATGCATGATATTGTTGAAAAGCAAACAAACTACATGAAAACATGTATAAACTCAATGTATTTCTAAAACTCAGATGGTGGTCAGTTGCCCCCCCCCCCCCCCCGATTGACAAGAACACGGGCCTGAAGCTGAGAGGCAGTACTGTATAATTGTGCGTTCCATGCTGCATTTCTTTTTCGTTTTTAAAGCATCCTCCCTAACAAAATTGCAGTTTAGCCAAAAAAAAAAATACTCCATTGCGAAAGCTTCAACTACTATTACCGGGGCTCTTGTTCAGCAGTGAATACTTTTATATACATTGAAAAATACAGTAAAACTTTTCTATAGCAGACATCAACGGGAACTGCCGTAATAGAGAAGAGTCCGCGAAAGGGTATTTCTTTAGTTTTTTGCTGCAGGGGAATTTAAAACTCCGTTTGAGAGAGGTTTCCTTTAGTAGGAATTTTATTCTAATATATCAATCTTCATGCGGAAATAAAACTAAATTGAACGATTTGATGAAAAATTGCGTTTTAATCTTACTTTCCATTATATACAATTTATAGTTTAAAAGCAAAAAAAGACTTTATAGTCTTTACGTTGTATGCACAACATCTGCTGCTTGTTGAAATTACACACATCATGAACTAAAAATTCATGTCAAGTATTTGGAATCTAAGGCAAAAAGCCCCTTTTAATTCGCGTCTATGAACACAACCCCATTTTTTGTCCGGAATCGATGTTTTTATTTTAAAAAACAGTATTTTTGAAGGGTATTAAATATTCCTTAGTTGCTATATTATTAAATTTGTTTCATTCAATTTGTATTATGTTTTATATATGTATATATATTATGTTTCTTTTAGTATCTGAAATTGATTGTATTTTACATCTTGACTACGAACAAAGTTATTTCTACTTTTTATTCCATAAAATGAGATCCGCATTTACTTTTACGTTTGGGTGCAAATTTGATTTTCATTACGCAAAAGGGCGATAACTCAGCCAATGTTGGCACCCTCTTCCCATAGTGCAGTTTTCCTCTCTGTGACGTCGACATCTGCATCGGCACACGTGATCATCGCATCACGCATGCCCCGTTCAGTTGAAGCTTAGCTTTTGGTGGAGAACGTAGCTGGGATTCTCTCCTTCTCCTGGTTCTCTCTAAATTAATTTCGTTACAGAATTTGGTTTTAAACGCGTTCTGTACTTTGATTCCTTTTCTCTGTTCATTTCCTTCACCCAACAACATTTTTTCTAATTCTTTTCAATTTTATTTTTGCTATAAATTTTGAAATTAAGAAACATTTGGAATACACTTCATTACGTATTTCGTAAAATTTTTCTATTTAGTAACAGGGGAAAAAAACGCGAACTAATTTCTGATAGTGAACATAAATCAACTTTTAAATTTTGAATTCAAATTCGTTACAAAAATGCGTCAATTTCCTGGCTATTTTGTCAATTAAAAATTGTTTCGTTTGCTATTCGGTACTGTCGGAAGAAACGAAGCATTTTGACGTTATTGATTTATACCGGTAGCTAAACGCTGCAGTATGCGAGATTTTTACTGTCCAACGGGAGAAGAATATTATAAGGGTAGGTTGGTTGTAACGAATGCAAAACTTTTGTGTAAGTTTATCCATAAAAAAGTATTTACTAATTGCTGCTTCTCTTCTGAATAAAGTTCTATGAAGATCAAGCTTAAGAATACCGTAAAGCCCATATTTTCAGACAAAAAAAAAAAAAGTATTTTGCAACTTCAAAACTAGCCTAATGGATTATGTAATTTGAAAACAACTTACGTACATTATATGTAAATGCTGCATTAGAAAAAGAAATTTAAACAACATTTGTACGATATTGTCATCAAAAACAGCAATATTTTCAAATTCCTATGAGGAATTATTTCTTTTAAAAAGAGCTATAATTATCTCTTTTTTTTCTTTTCATAACTTAGTATTTTTTTTATTTATTTTAATTTGGAATGTTAGATTGGGAAGAAAAAATATATGTGGGTGAAAAGAGTCGGACTTTAAAAATTTTAGCTTATGTAATTTTATCCCACAATTTTTTCATTATTGACCATCTCTCTCCCCCCAAAGAAAGGGGGTGCATTTTTATACAACTCAGCAATGTTCTCATGTTTAGAGGAATTAGATTTTAGGTCTTTTGGCTGAAAAAAAAGTAAATTTTCTTCTTTTTCAAGGAAGTTTATTTGTAATGTTTAGAGCAATTTTTGATTTCATCTCAATTTTTTTATGTACTCTGCTTGTGTAAAATTTTTAATAAAATGAATTCAAGTTTGTTTGGTCCTCAGGAAAACAAATTAACATAACAAGCAGGAGTGGTAGGAGTCTTCTAATCAATACAACTTTTTCTTGCAACATGTATTATTTACATATTTAAAATTATTATTTTTTCATTAATCAGTTTTCTAACGTTTAAATGACCTACCTGTTTACTTTACAAGTGCAGTGCATTTTCTTAATTTAAATGAGAGTAGATATGAGAAGCAATAGGTAAAAAAAAGAGAGAAAATAAAATTTTGATACAGAAACAGATATACATGGATAATTTACTCATTTGTATAATGGTATGCAATATGGATCTCAGTAAGGCCCCAGATGACACCTTTTTAAGATAGTAAGATTTTTTGCAAAATACATATGTACTTCTATTATAAAATTGTATTGATGCTATTCCAACATATAACTGAAGATAATTATAACTGTAATTTACTGAAAGGTACCAAATAAATAAAATATAATTTCTGAAGATATATACATATATTTATTGCACTATTGGAGCTACTGAAGATAATACAAAACTACAAAATTCTTTATACAACACAGTTTTATTGTGTGGTGGGGGGGGGGGGGGGGATATAAAAAGGTCGTCGCGGGTGATACCTATGCTAAGAATGCCACTGCATAGAACATAAGAAAGTGCATGTACCCGCCAATTATATATCTATGTAGCAATAGAATATACTAATGATATTTTAATGACTTGCTTTTTAAAGTTCTGCAAATTTTTTATCTCAATCTTTTAGGGAAACCACCTGCAGGGAGGGGGGGGGGGGGGACTTGGATACTACAAATTTTTAAAATATCAGAATTCAGAAAATATTTCATTTGCATTAAAGCTTAGTTAAAATAGAACACTAAACTAGGTGTAAAGGTTCAAGGCACAGTTTGACATATATATTTTTCACTATTTCTCTGACTATCCTCATTATCCACAGCATATTTTCTTTGCAGCCCTCTCTTTGACAACTCTTTTCACACTATCTTGAAAATAATTCTGCTTCACTTTGCATCTTCTGGAACTTCAAGATATGATACAGTACCTCACACACATAAAATCCAACAAACCCCTCCCTACTAGTTTCCAGGGGTTTGTGATTTTTTAAATTTTTTTAAAACTCTGGCTTTTTAAAATTTAAATCAGATTTTTTTTTTGTTTTAAATCGGGTTTTTAATATTTTTTAAAACTTAACTTAAAGATTGGATATTTATTATGTTGCTTTGAAAAAAATAACATGACATGTTAAACAATGTGCAAAAACACATTTTAAGCTATTTTCACTGTAGTAGATATTTTTTAATGATAATAAATGTGAAAAAAAATTTTAACACGAATGCATGATTCAAATGAAATTTAACCCTACCAATCAGACATTTTCAGGCACTTAAATTTTACATTGAGAACATTTTATTCATTTTGTTATTTTATGAATGAAATAACTTGAAATATTTTTTAATGTACCCATTCAATAAAATCATCACCTTATCCATTACTTAAAAGTGAAATTTTTTGTTTTCATCAGCTATCTTTACTGAAAATTTGTAAGATGAAAAAATGTTTCACAAGGGGGGGAAAAACCTTAAGCTATTATGCAACATGGATTGAAAGATTTGTAAGGTTACATATTCTAAATTCTAAACAACTTTGTTCTAAACTCTATCATCCCTTGAATTATTTATTGTGTGGTATGCAGTAATTAGAACTAATACTATAATTAAAATTAAAACACTGAGTGGATCACAATTGCTGTGAATTGCAATAGGAATGGTTGAATGATGAATTATTCTTCGATGTTAAGATATATGAAGAGTAAGAATAATATTGTAAAATTTAAAAAATAATACATTATTAGTTTTAAAGTTATGAAATATGACACACACAGACAGAAGAATCTATGAAGTTTTGCTTGAAATAGAAATTGTAAATGCAACACATTTTATGTTTGAAACAACGTTTTCTAACACTAAAATCAATTTTTATATTATTTTAATGATTTAAATCAATGATTATTTTTAAAAAATCACTTAATTTAAATTTCAATTTAAATCAAGCTGATTCAAATTGACGAACCCTGCTAGTTTCTGTTTAAAAATTGCTCGTTAATAAAGAATTATGTTTTCCACATGCTATTTAATAATAGTCCTTTAAATTAGACAGTGGGATAAAATGGATTAATACTCAACAAATAATTAAATAAGAGATCTTATTTGAAAGTCTCATGAGGTTGTGTTTCAACTTCATTGCTTTTCTTCATAACACTTAACCCCTTTAGTGTGAAGCCTTAAAATTATCAGGTGTTCTTAGGGGAAGTGTCCAATTTCTTCCCATGATATATTGAAACCAGGTCACTTGGCTGAAAAGCTTTGGTCCTACTAAATCACATGCCATACCAGGGGTGAATCCAGCATTTTAAACCGGGTCTTTTTTTTTTTTTGTGAATTTAAAAAAGAAATTGAAATTTCAAAATTTAAATATACCGGGATATTTTTTTTTTTTTGCCGCTTATTTAATAAATAAGTCTAAAAAAAGAGCCATTTTGCAGGGTTGGCAAGTTTCTGCAACAGGGGGGAAAAACCTGGTAAAAACCATTTCATCAAAAATAGGTTTTTGCCACCCAAATGGCCAAAATAACACTCACTGTGCCCATTTACTTTTTTTTAAATTTAATCTTTCAATGTTAAAAGTAAACGAAAACATCAAATCAAATAAATTTTAGTTTCAGGTCAATGTTATTCATACTTAATTTGAGTACTAAGTTAAATAAGTATAATATGCATTATAGCATTAGAAATATGCATTTTATGAACAAATGCTCAAATGTGTAACAAAGTTAAGAATGAAGTTGCATAGAAAATTAATACAGTACATAAATAAATAGAAAGTTAAGTGAACTGTTCATTTCGTTAAGTTTCTACTCAACAATTTCAAAGTGGGGTGCAACACATGGGGTTGGGGCAAGCTGCAGGGTTTGTTGATTTAAATCATTAATTTTTTTTTTCTAAAAATTGATTTAAATGTTTAAAAGCAGATTTTTAAACACAATGTGTTGCATTTACAACTTCTATTTCAAGCAAAACTTCATAGATTCCTTTGTCTTATCATATATTTCATAACTTTAGAATATATTATTATTATTTTTAAAATTTTACAGTATTATTCTTACTTTTCAGATGTCTTAATATCAAAGCATAACTCATCACTGAACAAATTCATAGTAATCATGATCCACTTAATCCGTTTTTAATTTTAATAATAGTAATTTAGTTTCACATTATGAATACAACACAATAAATAATTCAGGATAATAGTGTTTAAAACAAAGTTGTTTAGAATTTTGAATATGTATCCTTAAAGCTGTTTCATCCATGGTCCATAATAGCTTAAAGTTTTTTTTTTGTGTGTGAAATATTTTTTTATCTTGGAAATTTTCAATAAAAATATCACATTAACACAAAAAGTTTCAGTTATTGGTAACAGACAGCTAGAACATATGATTTTACTAAATGGGGAAATCAATAAATATTTCAAGTTATTTCATTTATGAAATAGAAAAATGAATAAAGTGCCCTCAGCGGAAAATTCAGTGCACACGATTGTTTGATTTTTTTCCCCCCCAGCTTTCAACAGCAGAGGAATTCAGATTAAATTTCTTTTTTTTTTTTTTTTTTTTTTTGTTTATAGTGTACTATATTCCTTGAAGGGCTAAATTTTATTTGAATCATGAATTCACATAAAAATTTGCTCATTTTCATCATTATCAGAAAATAGCTACTGCAGTGAAAATAGCTTAAAATGTGTTTTTGCATAATATTCAACAAGTCATATTATTTTTATAAGTGTAATATAATATCCAAAGTCTTTAATGTCTGTTTTAAAAAAGGTTAAAAAAATCGTGAACCCTGGTTTTTGGGGCATTGTATTTTATAACTGATGTTTTGATGTAGATATTTGACAGTGCCATTGGTGAATTTTAGGATTTGAATAGTAGAGACACAGAAAAATAAAACAACTGAAAGTGATGAAAGTACCTAAACAAAAGAAAGAAAATAAATCAAATGGCCTTACAGAACATAAGTGTTTTTCACTGTATAATTTTTAGTTAACCTTACTTCTGAACTTGTAACTTATACTTCCATTAAATCATTGATCTTATCATAATATTTATTAATTGCAAAATAAAAGTTTTTAATACCTAAAAAATGATTTAGTTACTTAAGTCCATATTGTAGAGCTTACAATATATTTTTAAAGATCAATAAGTATTTTATCCATTTTTGCCCTGGTTTTTTACAGTTTTGCCACTGTTCTGGCAAAAATACCATCCCTGCTGGTAGCTTGGAATTTTGCAAAGGGTCTGAAAATGGCGCTGAATTCTCTCTACACACTCGGTTCTCTACCATTCAGATGAAGAGGATTTTCGTTATGTGGCATATTTCGTTTTCTTCATTCTTCATAATCTTTTGCTAAGATTTGTGTTAAAAATTAATTCATACATTCTGAGCACCAGGTGAAATAACTGAAGGGTTCTGGCAGAAAAATGTAACCTTGGATAAATGTAGACATCTTTTGACGTTGGACATTCTATCGGTCAAAATATTGGTTCAAAAACCATGCAGTGAGTATGGGTGTATCTTGGGAATTTGTCGAGATCTTCATTCCTTGTTTTACTACCAAATTTAATTAAACTATTAAAAAATGTAAAGTGATTATTACGTCACTCAAAAATATGACATATATTTATCCTTGAGTTGCAATATTTATTCCCCTCTCTTTACATTTAGTATTGAGTATGTGTAAAATATAGTTGGTACGTAAAAAAGCTGCTTTGACTTTTTACGCAAACCTAATAAATTCTTGTGGTAGCTTGGTGTATTTTATGTTTAGTGAAATACTAGTTTATTGCATTTCTGTTCGTGGCGATGTGTTTCCAAAAATTATAGTGGCATGACACCTGCCCATGAGAGATTTTTCTTGCTGCTCTTGTGTGTGTGTGTGGGGGGGGGGGGGAATTCTGTTGTTGGCGCATGCAGTTATCTGGTGTGTCAAATTCAATATTTAATTAACATGTTTTGAAAATGTATATGAATTACTAACTCGTTATGTATTTGGAAGCTGTGGGATGTTTAAAACATGTTATAGAATTGGCGAGTTTTGAACATAATTAAATATCCGGTATGCCTATGTCATACACAGGGACATCGGATATTTGGCGAAATCAGTATCCGTCGTGTAATGGCACGGTCATGAAATGTCACTTTTGAAAATTTTTTGGACACTCTGTGAGTAGACATGATATAATCTATAGTCTGTGTCATTAGAATAGGCGCATGGAGGTCGCGTCTCCCGCTCCGTCCCCATGGCAACTGCAGGGGAAAAATAACGGTGCCATACTTTTTTTGTGCACTGCAGCAGTTAAGGCAATTCCATGACTACACCTCCGATTCAAAATATTAGAATAATTGAGAAAAAGTAATAAGAAAGAATTTCCTTTCCATTTATTTGTTTTTGATATTAAGTAAATGCCATTAAATGTCTCGTACATTAAATCTGGAAGGTTTAGTTAAGACTTTAACATTTACGAAATATCAAATACGATAAATGAGGTATACAATAGCTTTCTGAAACCCATCAAAATGTTGGAATACAATTTAGATTAGCTCAAAATATTAAAATACATTATCTGACGCAACCTAATTTTGCCGTCAAATCGGACTTGAATCCGTCTATTATTATTATAACTGAAACAACAAACCGACTCGTCATGTTCCCCAAACCAAGCGGGGAAACAGTTTCCGGCGCGGAAACCATGGCGACCGGAACGGGGAAAATAGAGTCGTGCGACCTCGACACGCCAATTTTAAAAAAAAAAAAAAAAAAAAAAAAAAAAAAAAAAAAAAAAAAAAAAAAAAAAAAAAAAAAAAAAAAAAAAAAAAAAAAAAAAAAAAAAAAAAAAAAAAAAAAAAAAAAAAAAAAAAAAAAAAAAAAAAAAAAAAAAAAAAAAAAAAAAAAAAAAAAAAAAAAAAAAAAAAAAAAAAAAAAAAAAAAAAAAAAAAAAAAAAAAAAAAAAAAAAAAAAAAAAAAAAAAAAAAAAAAAAAAAAAAAAAAAAAAAAAAAAAAAAAAAAAAAAAAAAAAAAAAAAAAAAAAAAAAAAAAAAAAAAAAAAAAAAAAAAAAAAAAAAAAAAAAAAAAAAAAAAAAAAAAAAAAAAAAAAAAAAAAAAAAAAAAAAAAAAAAAAAAAAAAAAAAAAAAAAAAAAAAAAAAAAAAAAAAAAAAAAAAAAAAAAAAAGAATAAACTATACGTCCGTAAACTTTTCGAGGCAATATTTATTTAAATGCTATTGCTAAATCAAGGAAATCGTAAAATCGGGGAGACGGAACTTTAATCAAGTTCCAATCTCGAATTTAAAAATTATTGCTAATTTGAGAAAAACTTTAAATCGAAAATATGCTTCATTATTGTTATATTTTTATTAAACTGAACTATTTTGAAAAATAAGTTTTATATTGAAATTAAGCTAACACTATTCACCCGGAGTTGAGGAAACTGCTAATTATTATTTTTGGATCAAGGTAAGCCTTAAGAAATCGAACTAAAAAGCTTATGACTGGCGTTCTTATTGACTTAGAAACTTCGAACAAATTTCATCTTGGACAAAAAAATCTGCGCTTTTGATCGATATATTATGTTAAAATGTGCAAGGTTTTTGTCACCCCCATATTGGGGAATTTATGGTGAAATTGGAATAAAAAAAAAGAACTACCTGTCAGATTTTTTTTCTAACTGGTCTATGATTCATCCCCTTGAATCTCTGTCTATTGATGAAAACCGCATTTAAATCCGTTGCGTAGTTTAAAAGGTCTCAGCATACAAACACGGGAAGCGATTTTGTCTTATACTCACTCTTTTAAGAAGTCACTATCAACAAGAGCAAAAATAGGCTGAGTGAATTAATTTTCTGTTTCAGAGAAGCCTTTACTCAAACTCTTATTATAATTGCTTTTAATGTTATTGCTGAATGGCAACAAACTCTTTTTGACAATGAGTTTTATATTTGTTATTAATAATTTGCTCAGCAAAGAAATATCAAGCCAAGCCTTTCCAATTAAAAGAAAAATACTTATATTTCACCATTACGTTTTTTCTTCAGAAAAATTGTAGCTAAATCGTTGTGCGATATTTAAGTTAGACGACCCTCAATCAATTAAAAAAAGAAAATCATCAAATCGGTTTATTTAGTCAAACGTTTTTGGCGACATTTGTTGATGACTTGGCGACAATTTATTATGTCTGTGTCAGCTAGCGGGAATCCTAACTGTTAGTTTATTGCGTTTTTCATACTTTGTATTTTGTATAAAGTAAGGAAATGAAAGGTCACTTACCACCGCTGCAGTGACTAGTGCCATGAACCCCAGGAGCATGGTACACCTGCAAAATATGCGGATTCAAAATCATGGGAAAGAAACAAACGAATATTCTTGAGAAGATTCGACGAATATTCTAAAAAAAAAAAAATATTTTCTTTAAAAAAAAAGACTTTTAAAATAAAAAAGTCTTTCGATGAGTGATTTGGGCACATTTGGGTTTTATGTTTTCTGAAAGCTCAAAAAAAAAAAAAAAAAAAATAAAATAAAGAAAAAGAAAAAGAAATGATGCTGTTGTTGTTGCTGCTTATGCCACTTGGGTTGTCCAAGCTCCCTTTTGTCGAGTCGACTAGGAATTAAGGCAGCTGGGAACGCCTTCCGTTTCAATTTGAGCACCAATGGTGGAAGTACGACTTGGCTCATAATGTACTTAGATAACACCAGATGGCGCCACCACAAATACGCCACCTTCCTTTTTTGACCTAAGAGTGAAGGGAAGGGAAAATCTCTACCCACCGGTGCCCACGGAACTTCGGGGTCCATGGATTTTATATGCACGTATCCCCAAGTGTACATGGTGGGTCTTCAGCGGCTCGGGTATCGAGCCCGAGATCCTCCGATCCGAAGTTCGACATCCTAACCACTAGGCTACCATGGTCCACGAAAAAACGGTGTAAAAGGATCTACTGAACTTCGACAACCATTAGTAATCTTAGCTGATTATTAAACTTCTACATTTTCCAGATTAGTTTACAGAAATTGCTTTCTTTTCATAGTAAACGCGTTTATAAGAGCGAAAAAGAGAGAGATACTATCTTTACGCTGTGCAATAAAAAATTCAATTAGTTTGTATTTGTCGGACTTATAAAGTTTGCATTTCCCAAGACACTTAAGGATTGCATTTACCTTCATGGGTTTTTTCGCATTTCTCCTCTTCTGCGCAATCAAGAAGTCTAGAAAGAAAGAGAAAAAGCCATTTCAGAACCAGATTTTTTCATTAAACATTAGAAAAGAAAAAATTACTAAATGAAAGAAAAAAGGCAAGATTTATAATGATGTTTCACATTTTTACTCAATTTTTTAATAGAGACTTCGGTAGATAAAACATCATATTAATTAATATACAGTCGTAAAGTATAGGTTGTCAGAAATTCCCCCCCCCCCCCCGCCGAAATAAAATGAAATAAAGACACATTTTCAAGTCCTGAGTAGGAAAAATAACAAATGAGTTCAATTCAACTGATAACTCCGATTTAACGATATTCGATTCAACGATACTCGATTTAACGATTTACTCAAATTAGCGATAGATTTTTAAAGTCTCAGTTTGGATTTTATGAATGTTATATGTGCCCCTTCTCAACGATATCCTTGCTTTAAGGATAGCATTTAGCATTTCATAGACAATTGTTAAATCGAGGTTTGTGCCGCCTTTAAAGGCGGCACAAACCGGGGCTTGGCTTTGACGGGGCCGTCGTGATTCTCTCTCTTTGACCGGGCCTGAAACAAGGGAGAAGCGAAAATCACTAAACGATAGTTTGAGGCGGGGCCGTAACGAATATGTCTCTCTTTGACTGGGCCTGGAACAAAGGAGAAGCGAAAATCAATGACATAATCGAGGTGGCCCCGCCCCGAATCATCGCCTAGCCGATTTTCGCTTCTCCCTTGTTCCAGGCCCGGTCAAAGAGAGAGAGAGAGAGATAATGGTGGCGGCCCCGGTTTTAATCACAGCAACCATTCTTTATGGCATGGAATCCACAAGGTTTTGCAACACTTCTTTCGGTATTTCATGGTACCAAACCTTAATTGTAATTTTCCTACGCCTCCGTTTTATTCTTGGATGTAGTGACGCAGTCGTTAATGTTTCTTTTTTTACTTAACATGTGTGTGCAATAAAGTTACGTTTTTATTCTGAATTTGATGTCCGTCTATTTGAACAAATACCTGAACCCCGCAACAGTCGGACTAGAGCCCAAAACCTTCTTGTTCGGGGCAGGGCTTCCTTTCTAACCAAAGAAAACAATTTCAGGCGTCCTGCTCAATTCATCAGGTATTCTGGAGCGGTGCTTGGAGCAGCAGCATAGTAGAGCAATAAGATTTTGGAGAAACGGGAGCAAAAAAAAAAAAAAAATGTTGCACTCCACTGCTCCGATTTTTTTTAATTATTATTTTTTTAAATATAATATATAGCCCTATGTATTATTTCTTCAGCCTGTTTTTGTGTCGGTCTACGAGCTCTTCGTTATTTCTTTATCAAATTCCATGACCTACCCCTCATTTTAAAGCTCATCGTGCTGGCTAATGACGGTAAAGAGACCCACGTTATAAAAATGTACTGCTTCGCTTAAATTTGAGATTTAAAATCATCTAAGAAGAGGTCCTTTAGTGAATGCGTCGATTTTTCGATCGATATCGGCTCGGGATTCGATAAATATCGAATCGAATATCCACTTCAAACATCAGCGTTTACCATATTTCTTTTTTAAATTGCATTTCCGTCATAATAAACAGAACTTATGATAAAGAAATCTTAGAGGATCTTTCAACTTAACAAAAAAATTCCACCAAAATACCACTTGGCCAAAACTTCTGGCACGTCAGACTTTTCTTATAATCAAGTACATTTGAAATTATTGTTGATATTTTGTATTACAAACATAACCTCTAACATTTCCTTCTCATAACATCTGTTAGTCACAATACTCAATACTTGAATAAATTCTTGGTTCACATCGCAGATTCATTAACCGATTTGGCGCGGGGGTTGACCAGGGCCCGACTTAGCCTAATTGGGGCCCGGGGCAAAAACTTATTCCGGGGGCCCCCTTTGCTTCACTACTTCAGTAATAAAGAACCAAACTTTATGGTAGCATTTAAATTTTTCGAGTTGGGGCCCTCTAAGATGGGGGGCCCGGGGCAGTTGCCCCGTATGCCCCTGCCTTAATCAGGCTCTGGGGTTGACTAGTTCCCATTAAAACAGTTTGGGGCAAGGAGCAGTGCTGGAACAACTTAGTCGGAACTTAGAAGCCAAAATGGATCAAATCACTAAAATGTCTGCTCCAGACCTCTGCTATTCAGAACTTATGTTCAAGCGAAGATAGTCTGAAATTTCGTCTAACTGGTAAACAGTCACCCCCCCCCCCCAAAAAAAAAGTGCTGCAGTTGAGCTTTTATGAGATTCCATGCAAATTAAGCCTTGGTTTCGAGGCCAAAATGCGTTACCGCTGAGTTGAGCTTAAATAAATTGTTGAATTGCTATCATATATTTACTGCGCGAGCTTTCTTAAGGATTAAAAATGGTTGCAAAGTTTCTTATGCATAGGGGCAATATTTTTACAAGCTGAGGGTGCATAATGGCTAACAAATCATCGAGTACTATTTTAACCCAATAGGAAGCAACGGACCGATTGTCTGACGAGTCACTCTTCCTTTCACAATGGTTACTGGTATGAGTAAACCTCGTCTAACCACAAACACTAAAAATCTATAAATTTACATTCCATTATTCCTTCGCAGGCATCGCCTCTCGATCCGCCAACGCACCGTCTCAAACTTCCCGATCTGTGGTCATAAAATACGAAAGATGCTACAAAAGATGGCTCGTGCGAGCGATGTCCGTAAATCTCGCAAATCTGCCTTTTTTATGTGAATTCCTAGCGCCGTCCACAAAGGCCGGAAAAAATGGCGAGGGCTCGATTCGACGTCGGCCTTGGGTGGAAAACGCCATGAGTTGTTTTGAAATGCAGAGATTTTCCACGCGCTTGTCTGAGCGGTGTCAAGGGCAGTTGAGTATGTGGATGATGTAACTGTCATTGTAACGGGTGTCAGTGTGAAATATCGGAAATTATTTTTCCCAGTTTTGACAATGACATTTTCAGCTGTAATCTTGAGTCACGACACGCCATCTCTTTACTTTTCGTTCGTAGTTATTTTTTGGCAGTCAGAGATGTAACTGTTAATTGTAAAGAATAACAGTGATTTCACATCAAAAGCGACGAATGCGTTTTGTCTCCGTCGTAACAGGCTGTTGCTGTGGTTATCAAACTAACCGCGATGACGTGTGCCGTCGATAACGCAATGAACTAATCACTGTCGGCTCCGCTCTTAATGATGCAATAAAAAATGCCAAGCAGTCAATGCGAGGGCTTGGGGATCATAAATGACATCACGCTTCGAGGGGGGGGGGAGTTCGAGAAAGTGTGACAAGGGGAGGGGAGGGGTAATAAGAAGTGTGACATCATACTTATGCAACATAGTGTGACATGTGCTGAAGGGGGTAGGGGGGTCCGCTAAAGTGTGACATTTTGTGACAAAGGGGCGAGGGGATCAAATATACGGGAAAGAAAGGTGTCATCATTTATGGACGATCCCTTGGATAGGCAATCAGGTAGAACCAGTATTATGCTCTGAAAAATTTTCTTTGTCCAAAGGCGACAAAGACAAAAAAAAAACTTGTCTTTCTCATCTGCGCAAAGGCAGAGCATATTTTTGCCTTCCAAAATATGCTCTGCGCATGCGTAGATGAGGAAAAACAGAAATATGAGGAGGGGGGGGGGGGGCTCGTGAAATTGTGACACGGGGAGGGGTGGGGTAACAAGAAGTGTGACATAATGCTTATGCAGCATAGCGTGGCATGTGACAAAGGGCGAGGGGTATGTTGAAGTGTGACATTTTGTGACAAAGGGGGGTCAAATATATGGGAAAAAATCGTGACATCATTTATGAACGGTCCCCAGTCATACCTCAATCAGTGACATATAGCAAAATGTTTAGTGACTTTTTTATACATTCCGAACGAGGCTATATAGTTAACGGAATTAATTTGCGACAAATCTATTGACTAAAATTAACCTATAGCAAACGAATAAATAAAAAAATCTGTAGAATAATTTTCTGGAATGAAAATCATGCAAAAGGAATTGAGTGTACCTCGCAAAAATTTAGAATCCCCTTTCATAAACATTTTACTGAGTTGTTTTGAATGCAGTTAAAAACATCGAAACATATATCGATACATGAAGCGGCACAATAACAATACGATGCAAAAGAAAACTCCCCGAATTGCTAGCAGACGATATTTTAGAAATAAGAAATCTAAAACATGAACTAGATTTTATAAAAATTAAGAAATCATTTATTGATGTGGAAATTACGAATTTATTTTATTTTGCCGATTATAGTAGTATTTAAAAAACATAAAACAATTAATTTTAATATATATAGATTTTTATAAAAAAATCGAATGTGGCCATTGAAATCGTCTGCCAGTAACCTTATTCTATAAGGTTAACCGAGAGCTGCGTTATAAAAACATTTGGCCCGCGTTTCCATTTTAGTCTTTGGTTGGTCTTGTGATTGGTGCGTGCGCGGTGCGTTATAGTGTATTTTAAAAATTAGTGAGTGCGTAGAGTTCCTGCTGAAAAATCGTGTGTGTGGTGAGTATTTTTTTTCTTTCTTTTGCTTTATTTCAATGCCAATACCCTCCTGGTTTCTGAAAATGGGAGTAATATAATTTAATTAAAAATGTAATTCAGTTTTCGTTCAAATGGAATGCAGGGATTCAGTAAATTCTAAAACGCCATTTTACTGAGTTCTAAAAACATTGCATGTAACTGGCAGTGCACTTTAATACACGCATTAGATTAATTGTAAGATTGTAAATTTTTATAACAGAAGAGTTTGTTTCAAGTACTTATTTCAGTCGAATTCTTCCCGAATTTCTGAAAAATGCACTTGAAATTCCATTCACACTTGAAAATAGCGGTTAATTCCATGAAATTGCACAATAATATTTTGACTCAAACATGTCTTCTTTTTGTTATTCACTAACTTATATGAGTCATTCTATGTTTTTGTTAAATTCCTTGTAGAATTGCACTAAATTAGGATATTTTTATTTTTAAATTTTGGAAACTGTGAAAGCATTCTAAAGGAGTTGAAATCGTTCCATTTGAAAGAATACTTTAAGCATAACGCGGAAACGTAAGATTTAATTTCTTTAAAGAATTATTTCAAAAAACTTGAATATTTAAGCTTGATTTTTAGTTCATTTATTTATTAAAAAAAATATTCCAATGCAAGGCTTCTAATTTTAATTTAGTAGAAACATTTTTAATTGAAAGTTGAAAATTAATTACGTGGAAAAAAAAGTAATCATGTTATTTTTACTATTCATTTGCTACTTGTTAATTCCTAAAATTTTTTATAAAATAATTCGACGAACTTTTAAATTTCTAAATGTTATGGAATATAGGCAAGAAGGGAAATTTCAAGCTCTTGCTTCGAAAAGTGTTCCAGAGAAGAAAAAAAGTTAATTGACTTCAGTTTTGAATAAAGAAAAAAAGCTAGTTTTGTGTATTTCTAAAAGGTGGTTTATAAACCAGCGAGTAGGTGTTTTGCCAATATATGTTGTGTTGGACTTTGGAATAACTTATTCTATAAGGTTATTGTACATCGGGTTTTAAATACTGAATGTGTTAGTGACTTTAAATTTTGTTCTATGTGTATTGTATCTATGAGTCCTATTCCCCTGTTTAAAAGAAATGTAATAATGAATAAGTATTGTGTTTGTAATATATTTTGGGGATATGTATTCCGTGCCTCCTCCCCCAGCCTTAAAAGTCGGAAATTAAAGCTCTAATAGTTTTATTCACTTTATTAAGTTGCATTTGCATTGTTATACGTTGAGTGGGTGAATATGCTGTATGCCCTTAACGGTCGGGTGATTTACAAGAAAACTGTCATAAAAGTGCCTATTTTTTATCCCTGGAAATTATATAAAAATATGTGTATGAACTATATATATATTCATTTTTAATTTTTTATTTGTTTTTATTTTGAAATGTTAAACACTCCAGCCCGTCATTTTCACGGGAGCGAGAAATAGAAGGCGAAACCTCAGCCCGTCATTTTCACGGGAGCGAGAGGCAAGAGGTTAAGACGTAAAAGTAGATATAAGGAGAAATTAAAAAAATATATCTAGTTTTGCTTTTCTACATGACACAAATGGCACTTGCGCATTATTGTGTTTATTTAAGAGAGATGATTTTGAAAGTAGATTTTTTTTTATCTACCCTGTTTTTTCCCCTCGACTTGAGGGGTGGGGGGGGGGGGGGGGAGGGAGAGTGTTAGGGACAGGACTTGCTCTTAAATTTGAACATATCTTGTACATTTTTATAACAGAAGAATTATTTTCATGGAAATTAAATTTCCGTCGGCGTCCCCCTAAATTTCTTGAAGTGCATTTTAAATTCGTTTCACATTTGATAAAAAGGCAGTTTTGTCGTTATATATTTACCCGATGGACGTATTTGACTTAAACTTACGTTCTTTTCTGCATTTACTAGTTTATGAGTTAATCAAGGACTTTGTTAAATGCTTTAACAGATTGTACTACTTTGGAATATTTTTTATTTTTAAAATTTAGAAATTGAAAAAATTCTATGTAACAATTTCGATTATTCCATTCGAAAGGAAACTTCAAAAACAACGCGGAAATGTAGGATTTAATTTCTTTAAAGCACTTATTTAAGTAACTTAAAGTATTTAGTCTTTTATTTTAATTTTATTTGAAAGTTTAAAATAAGTTTATTTAAAAGACCGCGGACAGAATTCTATATTTAAAAGAAGGCAACTCATCTCGACGCAAAAATCTCCTTCGCTCATAAAAATGTCGCTTAACATGATTAAAATTATCCTTTCAATTACAGAATTATTTCTGTAAAATCAAAAGGCATCCAAGGCATAGTTTTCAGGAAACTGAATTTTTTTTTTTTGTATGGGATAAAATTTTTCGTGCTCTCTGTAAGCAGCGACAAAGTTGTGGAATGTTTTACGAAAATTCATGAATTTTTTTTTTAAAATTTGGATAGAACAAATTAAGAGTTAAAACTTTGTTTCAGTACGAATTTACGTTTTCGAAGAAAATTTAACTTTCAATATTTAATTCAATGTAAAACTTGTTAACAAAATAAAATTCTGATTATCTTGCCGAAATATTCCAAAAAAATTACCCAAATATTGCAAAAGTGCTTTTAAGGTTTCAAACAAATTGAAAAGAGTTCTGAAAATAACTCAAGTCTATTTTTTACGTTTTTAAAGTCGCTCAAAAGTCTCTTCCCCCCGCCCCTGTAAGAATATCTTAATTTCATGAAAGTTGTTTATGGAATTAAATGTAAATAACACATTGTTTCCGAAAGCGATATACCTGTTATCTATTGACTTTCTAAAATCGAAGCGGAATCCCACATTGGGGATTTAACTCTATTACATGTTTTCCAGCCTGGGTTTCAGTAAACCCTTGGGTTCCCTCTGTACATTTACATGGTTCCACGGGAACTCGCGAAACTGGACTGTAATAGTTCTGCCGAACGTTAAAAGAGAGGCAGTTTAAATTGGGATTAGCTATGTGATGGTGTCTTAGTATAAATGACGCAAGGTGTTAAAAATAACTGTAAAATCATTTCGGCAATTATTTATGCTCATCTGAGCAGTTTTTTGTCAAGTGTTTCAATCCGGCAGGAAAGAACTCTAATATTTCACTGAATTTTATTTGCCTTCAAACTGTTTCATAAAAAGAATATTTTTTGTATTCATTATCATTTACGTAATTCATTCATTATCATTACGTTTGGTATTCCCACCGAACATAATCCCCCGATCAAACAACTCGCCCTCCCCTTTTGCTTTGAATTTCCTTTCGGTGGGAATACCAAATATGTCCCCGTCAACATATTGTTATTGAAATTATGAACAAGAAACAGTAGCCACAATTAACAAAATTAGCAAAAGCAAAAAGTAACCTTAAAAAAAATCGCGATTGGAAAAAAGGAATAACAGTACGAAAGAGAGCATTTTCGAACCTAAATACGTTCATTAGAATCTATTGTAATCATTTTTGAAAAATGTTTACTTCCAATTCTCGCGCAAATTTAAAAACAATTCGTTTTCGAAGTGGAGCACGACAGACGCTAAAGATGCTTCAATTTTGTAAGTTTAAATGAAAATCGATTTAAGTTAAATGAGTTGGAGGCAAAAAAAAAAAAATTCTTTGCATAAAAATCAAAAGATTTGATTATTCATATGACATTCAACAAAGAGGTCAAAGTTGAAGGGGGATGTATTCCCCGACGGATGTTTGTTTTTACTCGCAGCTTACCAGGGTCGCTTTAGTTGCAAAACAGATGTTTTATGATTGTGTCATTCTTTTTTATTTTGAAGAGAAAATAAAAAAAAAATCACGTGATAAGCGGGCAAATCGGCGTTGCGTATTTAGTGCAATCGGAAAAATTGTTCCACATTTTTCTTTTTATGTAATTGAAATGATACTACTAGAACTTGCGTGTAAATGAACGAAATTTAGATGAGCTTTTACTGCGTTAAGGGGACTTGGCACCTTTTGACAATTTTTTTTTAATTTAAGAACCTTTACCTATTTCATTTGTATGTTATGATGTGATATTTATTGTTCAACAAAATGATTTTCACATGAAAAATCAAAATTCAACTAACAGAATTTTAAAATTTAATTTTTAAAATTATTTAACAATTTTAAATTTCCTTCTTTTTCATTTCTTGACTTTTTTTTTGCCAAATTTTTTAAAAGTACTTATTATAGTATGGCTTACAATTTTAGGGATGGGTTTTGCTATTTATTAATTAGTTTTTGAGAAAAAAGTTTTTAAAGTTACATCGATGGTAGAACACAGAAAAGAAAGTGACTTTTGTTAGATTTTCATTAAAAAAATTTTTTTTTGAAAATAGATAGCAAATTCTATCCCTAATTTTATCAAGCACATTATATCGAACACACACAAAAGATTTCAAGTTGCTACATGAATATACGTAGAAGTTTTAGCATTTTAAGTACTACAATATGGCAAAAACACAAACCTAGAAAACGCAGTTTAAAGAATACAAAATCCTACTAAAACATCAGAAATATTTGAGTTCTCTTACTTCTTAACTACATTTATATTGGTTGTATCGCTTCAAAACTTCGCTCAGATATACTAGGAGAGTCAAAGCACATTTTAAGCAAAAAATTGAAAAATCGTTATTTTCAGCCATTTTCTATTTGAAAGGTGCCAAGTCCCCTTAATACTTTCTATTTATCAAGAAAGGGGCGTTCAATCGATAATGTTTTTCACTTATACCGATTAAATGCTTCCTATGGTTCTAAATTTAGGTTTGTTTGGTATTTTACACATCGTCGTTCCGTAAGCACATTGACTTAAATGCAAAAACTTAACTTTAAAGGAGAGTAAAAAAACGTTTTGCAATTGTATAAATTGCATAATTGAAAAGGGTGTAAGTGACAGAAAATAATGGTATATTGAGAGTAACTATGTAGGATGTATACTATACGCTCATTTACCAGTTATTAGGATTTAATCACCCTAATTTCAACCCCTAAGTGCAGTTAAGTCATTGTTTCTCTAAAAATTGTTCGTTGTTCTAGAAGACACAAACTGTCGTTCTACAGTTACGTCTATGTTCCCCCGTGTAAGGGATGTGTATCTGATATTGTCTATGGAATCATTGGAGTTACGTCATTGTTCTTCCGGAACGGCGATGGATTGAAAAAAAATAAACATAAAGTATGAGTTAGGTGGTCAACTTACGAAGTGTGCTTTCATAATACTCCAATCCATATTTCGCGTACGCGAGTGGTCAATGTAGACAGGTGGTCAAGACCCAGGTTTCTCTAAATCTTATATATAAGCGGCTTATTCTGTCTGTCTGTCCGCTATAGAATCCCAGGCCGTTTTACCGATTGGTACCACCTTCGGCACGGTTAATGTTTACGACCCGAGAAATGCATCGCTGCAAAAATAAAAGTTGTGATTCAATTAGTTTTTTTTAAATTAATTTTTAAAAATTTTTCTATGATTTTTTTTGACCCGTTTTATTTTATTTTTGCATTGTTGCCGTAGTTTCCAACCCGATAATTACAGTTGCCGTGTGAACAAACAAATCAATGCAGTTGCCATTGTTATTGTAACATATACTAATAATAATCGAAACGTTTATCTAGTATATTGAGTGAGGCTTCGCTGCAATATCCGTTAAAAATGAATGTATACGCGAATTTAATTTAATCCTTTCTTTCTTTTTAATTTATTTATTTATCGGCTGCCCTTTTCATATTTTTCTTATTAGAGTGGCAGCGCTCTTTTTTTCCCAGTTTCGTTAAAACTGTTTTGAAAAGAATAATAAAATTTTCAGTACGTTCTTTGGATGGTAAATATATATGTCTCACAAACAATTTGATTATATAGTAAATAAATGTATAGTAGTGTGGGTCACTAAGCAAAGGGGCGTCCTCGCCGCCTGACCTGGGTCATTCAGTTTGAATGAGCAGACACCTTTGCACAAATCATTTTAATTACAGTTTATAATATCTAGAACAGCGGTAATTTTGTATGACCGCCGGGCTTACTAGTTACATAATATAGGGCTAATTCTGTTCCTGACAAAAGTGGTCTATTTGGACAGGTGGTCAGCTTACAGAAGTGGTCAACTTTACAGGTTTTACTGTACTGGGTTTTGAAGTTATGGGGAATGATCGTTGAAATTTCAAATAATGGCCCTCTCTAAAAATATTCCTAAGGTTCTCTTGAATTCTTCCCCTCAAGGCCATAAATTACAGCAACACTTCACAAGTTACAATATTCTTTTCAGATTATGACTGCTTCAAAAACATAAACTTTGGGAAAACTTTATTCCGGACTTGATAAAGACTTTCCTATGGATTATCCACACCTGTGTCTTCTTCATCTTCTGGTGTTCGTGAGTTATTTTGAATTAATTAAAGGGTTTTTGTTAGAAAAAGTTAAATTACGAAATTTTGTCGATTAGGAAGATTTTAGCTCCCAAAGCTGCCACTAACGTTTTTTGTAATAAGACGAAGATTAGCTCTTAATGTTTTGAAGTAAAATGTTTGATCCTTTAAAAAAAGTAATTTAAACTTGGGGTGTAGGCCCCCTTTGCCAGAAATTACAATAAACCTTCCTTCCATTTTTATTAAACTTGGGAAAATAGGCATATAAAAAGAAGTTATTTTATTTCATTTTCAGCCTTATTGATGTGGTACACATAGCGCTCGGTAAGTGCGGTTCATGAATTATGCTCACCACCGACCATTTTATATTGCAGTAGTTCATCTAGTTGAAGTTGTTGTATTTTGGCTCAAATTTGACTTTTTCTAAGGGGAAAAAAGCTCTTTAATGCACCTTCTTTAGGTTTAAAAATAGAAAAGGCTGCTATTTTTAGAAATTTTTCAAGTTTTTAAATATGTAATATAATTTTTTTTGGGGGGGGGGGAAGGACGCGGGGGGAGGAGGGGAATTTGAAGGATTAAGTAGGCAGCCTTCGGAGCAAACATTCCAAGTATGATGGACGTAGAATGAAAGAAATTGGGTTCAATTAAATCAACCTTTTGTAGTTCTATCTCGATGATACTTGAAGTTTTTGCTGGTAGGATAGTTAGTCTTTTATGTTACTTAATACTGAATTTTGTTGTATTTTATGTAATTATCGCAAATATGTATTTTATGTTTTATTTATGTATCTTATATTTAAATGTTGAATTTTGTGTATTTATTGTTTTAATAATGTCGTGAGCTTCGATGGATATTTGTTCTTATGTTGCCAAACACCCTCACTGCTATTTCATGTATGTATTAATGTATGTGCTATATCAGTGTTATCTCTCTGATTTTGAATTGGTGAAAATTGGTAGTTGGTGGGATAAATTGGGAAATTTAAAATAAGAATACTTGGTATTTATGCTCATTATTATTCTGAATTTGTTTAATAGAAGAGTGAATGGTTTTCGTGTTTTAAAAAAATTTCATCAGTTTCCAACTTGATTGTATTTTTGTAGCAGCTTAATGAGACCACCTTGTGCACTTAACAAAAATCGTCATGCTTTGGCTGCAGCTCAAACACCTCATCCTTTACTAAAAATAGTTGTATTTTGGCTGTAACCTAAAGTTGCACCATCTTGCGCACTTCTCTCAATTTCGGCTGTAGCCCCAAATTGCACCATATTGTGCACTTCAATAAATACTTCGTCTGTAGCCCAGAATTCACTCCATCTTGTGCCGTATCGACAAATACTTCGGCTGTAGCCCAGAATAACACCATCTTGTACCCTTCTACAAATACTTCGGCTGTAGTCCGAAATTGCACCATATTGTGCACTTCAATAAATACTTCGGCTGTAGCCCAGAATTCACTCCATCTTGTGCCGTATCTATAAATACTTCGGCTGTAGCCCAGAATTCACTCCATCTTGTGCCGTATCTATAAATACTTCGGCTGTAGCCCAGAATTCACTCCATCTTGTGCCGTATCTACAAATACTTCGGCTGTAGCCCAGAATAACACCATCTTGTACCCTTCTACAAATACTTCGGCTGTAGTCCGAAATTTCACCATATTGTGCACTTCAATAAATACTTCGGCTGTAGCCCAGAATTCACTCCATCTTGTGCCGTATCTAAAATACTTCGGCTGTAGCCCAGAATTCACTCCATCTTGTGCCTATCTACAAATACTTCGGCTGTAGCCCAAATCACCCATCTTGTGCACTACAAATACTTCGGCTGTGCCCAAATACACCATCTTGTCCTTCTACAAATACTTCGGCTGTTGCTCCAAATCGCACCATCTTGTGCACTTCAACAAATACTTCAGCTGTTCCCCAAATCGCACCATCTTGTGCATTTCTATAAATACTTCGGCTGTAGTCCGAAATTGCACCATCTTGTGCACTTCAATAAATACTTCGGCTGTTTTTCCGCAAATTGCACCATCTTGTGCACTATAAATACTTCGGCTGTAGCCCAGAATCACACCATCTTGTGCTCTTCTACAAATACTTCGGCTGCAGGCCGAAATTGCACCACCTTGTGCAGTTCAATAAATATTTCGCTGTAGCCCAAATGCACCATCTTGTGCACTACAAATACTTCGGCTGTAGCCCAGAATCACACCATTTTGTCTCTTTACAAATACTTCGGTTGTAAATTCCCTTGGCCCTTTAAAAAAAAGTTGCGGCGCAGCTCCCTTCCACTTTTCTATTTTCGGCTGTAGCCCCAAATTGCACCATCTTGCGCACTTCTAAATTTCGGCTGTAGCCCAAATTCACCCCTATTGTGCCTTCAATAAATACTTCGTCTGTAGCCCAGAATTCACTCCATCTTGTGCCGTTCGACAAATACTTCGACTGTAGCCGAATAACACCATCTTGTGCACTTCTAAAATACTTCGGCTGTAGCCCAGAATTCACCATCTTGTGCCTTCTACTAAATACTTCGGCTGTAGCCCAGAATTCACTCCATCTTGTGCCGTTCTATAAATACTTCGGCTGTAGCCCAGAATAACACCATCTTGTACCCTTCTACAAATACTTCGGCTGTAGTCCGAAATTGCACCATCTTGTGCACTTCAATAAATACTTCGGCTGTTCCCCCAAATCACACCATCTTGTGCACTTCTATAAATACTTCGGCTGTAGTCCGAAATTGCACCATCTTGTGCACTTCAATAAATACTTCGGCTGTTGCCCCAAATCGCACCATCTTGTGCACTTCAATAAATACTTCGGCTGTTGCCTCAAATTGCACCATCCTGTGCATTTCAATAAATACGTCGGATGCAGCCCAAAATCGCACCATCTTGAGCACTTCAATAAATACTTCAGCTGTTCAACCAAATCGCACCATCTTGTGCATTTCTATAAATACTTCGGCTGTAGTCCGAAATTGCACCATCTTGTGCACTTCAATAAATACTTCGGCTGTAGCCGCAAATTGCACCATCTTGTGCATTTTTATAAATACTTCGGCTGTAGCCCAGAATCACACCATTTTGTGCTCTTCTACAAATACTTCGTCTGTAGGCCGTAATTGCACCATCTTGTGCACTTCAATAAATACTTCGGCTGTTGCCCCAAATTGCACCATCTTGTGCATTTCTATGAATACTTCGGATGCAGCCCAGAATCACACCATATTGTGTTTTAGAAATACTTCGCCTGTAGCCCGAAATTGCTCCAGTTTGTGCATTATAAATACTTCAGTTGTAGCCCAAATTCGCACCATCTTGTGCACTTCTATAAATACTTCGACTGCAACCCCAAATCGCACCATCTTGTGCGCTTCTATAGACTTTGCCTGTAGCTCAAAATTATTCCGCCTTGTGCACTTCTCTAAACACTTCGGCTGTCGCCCAAAATCACTTTTCAAAACATGAAAAATGCACTTATGGAAACTGGTACTTTTTCAGAAATCCCGAACTAGTCCATCTTGTGCACTTATGGTACTTTCATGTCATGTCACGAACCACCTTGTGCACTCGGTTAAAAATAAAAATAGTGGTACTTTGGTTGGTTAGAACCGACCACCTTGTGTACTTATAAAAAAAAAAATGGTTCGTAGCTCAAAGTCCGTGTACTTAAGACCTGTGCAAATTGTTTGCTTCATCTGTCATTTTAATAACAAATGAACATGAGCATAATTGGTATAAACTATTGCAATGTATTCGTGTGCATATAACCATGTTTTCAGGGTTGCTGTTGGCAGAGGAGGAAGCCACGTTGGGCGGGATCGCCGCGACGGTGGTAAGCAAAGTTTCTGAACTCGAAGGGGAAACAAGCGCGGGAGATCACGAACACGAGTTAGGAGGGGATGGGGGTGCGCCCCCTTCGGGGACAGGACTTTGATTTCAACTGCAAGTGGAGACCCGTGGCTTCGGAGGTGTAAGTTACAAAAAGGTCTGTGGGATCCTAAGTTAGGAAATTTGAAAGGATGTTATAATAACTGTTTATTTTTTTTTCTAAATTTATTTTTATTTTCCGCGTTATCCCACAGATCTAAAATTTTTTCAGGTATTGACTTGGTTAATTTTTTAATTTCTCCTTTAATTTTATGTTCATTTAAAGTTGACTGTACCATAGCAATGAAGGTTGTTTTACTTATTTATATATTTTTTTTATCTTGGCACTATTTAATGTGCCTCAAAAGTGAAAATAGAACAAATTACCACCGAGCTCACTTTCCAGTCGCTGGATAACAGGTGAATCGCGTAATGATACAAAATTGAGGGAATGATACACCTTGATTAATTCTACTTCGATTATTTTTCGGTTGGGCTATAAAGCATAGTTCTAAAAATGCAATAAGATATACTTGTTTATCCAGTGACTCTTTATGCCTTAAAATTTCAGGTTTAGGAAAAAAAATTGCTTAAAATTTTAGTAGGAGTTTAGGTTAAAAAAATTAAACGGTTCTCTCACACAAACCAAATTCACGGTTAGAAGAGATGCCCTCCCTCCAAGTTGTAGCGCACCCCTCAAAAGCTTGAAGCACTCCTCCCCGAAGAGACAGGGCCCCTAAAGCGACTCCCTAAAAAGTTTAAGGGCACCCCTGGTGTTAGGTTTTTCTTTTTTTAGAGTGCATGTATTTCTACTGCAGACGATGTCAGTAAATACGTGCTTACTCTTGTGTTCTAACTTGGGTATTTTTGCGGCTTAAATTCTGAGGAGATATTGGAGTTTCTGCTTCAAAAGGTGCTCAAGTTGCCTTTTCCTTTTCTTTTCCTCTTGCTGCGACACTTGTTTTGTCTTCGTAGAGTGCATGTACTTCTACTGCAGACGATGTCAGTAAGTACGTGCTTACTCTTTTGTTCCAACTTGGGTACTTTTGCAGTTTAAATTCCGAGGAGATTTTGGAGTTTCTGCTTCAAACGTACTCTAGTTACTCTTTCCCCTCTCTCTTGTCTGTCTACGTTTCTTGATAAGTCTTGGTCAATGTTCCAAGCATGATTTTCGAAGATGTTCAGACGATATTGTATTGAAGACTCGAACAGATCAAGAAAAAATGTGTTGGTAAGTATGTTTTGATTGCTTATTTATCTGATAAAAGATTTTAATTTCTAAAATGCAATAAATTTTTTTGTCTTTTGCAGAAGTCTGGTCGTGCAGAAGATTATCTGAAAGCTCCAATGTTCAATTATTGTTTAAATCTAATAAAAATCAGACTGAAATTCCGTATTTCCCTCCCTGACTGCAGTTAAATCATTTTATTGAAATTAAACAATCTAGTTTGCTTGTTAAATCTGACGCTATTTTTGTCTACTCCTAAGATATGGTCAGTTAAAGGGAGGAAATCCCTTCAGATTTATGCAGTTGTCGACTAGGAAATGAATTTCCCGATTCCAAAATCATACTTTTTGGAGATTCCATTATTTGGTATATTGTTTCATTCGGAGTTTCTGTTGTTACTCATTTTGAAAAAAAAAAAATCTTACTTGTCCTGTGTATTTATTAGTGAACATTTTGATTTCATTGCCTTACAAAATCTGATCATCGGTTGATTCCTCTAATAAAAATAAATTTGTTTATCAATCGACTGCAGTCTCTAAAAATTGCTCTGTTTGATTATTTTCATGATTCATAAGGTTAAATCCATAACCGTTTTTTCTCCCCCACCCACAGTATAGCTAGACTGTTGTCTCTGAAGATTGCTTTTACAGTTAATCTACGATTCGCAGATGCATCGGTTACTTATTCATTCCCCATTCTGAGTATTTTTTCCCATTATTTTAACTGAACAAAAGACTGCAGTCTATAAAAATTGCTTTGTTTGACCATTTTTGATTCATAGGTTTAAAACCATAGTGGTTTTTCTCTCCCCCTCTGCATAGCTCAACCAAAGACTGCTGTCTGAAGATTGCTTTGACAGGTAATCTAAAATTCAGAGTTTAAAACGATGCATCGTGTTGATTATTTATTCCCCATTTTCCATAAATTTTTTCCTGAACTGAACGAAAGACTGCAGTTTCTGAAGATTGCTTTTACTGGTAATCCATGATTCATAGATTAAAAAGATGCATCGATTATATTTTCCTCATTTTGCATATTTTTTCTTTTCCTTAACAACGAAAGACTATAGTCTCTAAAAATTGCTTTGACTTTTTGATTGATAGGTTTAAATCCATAGCGGTTTTTGCTCCGTCCCCCCTACCAGTATAGCTCAACCAAAGACTGCTGAAAATTGTTTTGACATGATATCTATGATTCATCGTTTAAAACGATAATTCCCCATTTTGCATATTTTTTTTACCCCTTCACTGAACGAAAGGCTGCCGTTTCTGGAAATAGCTTCGTTTGGCAATCTTTAATCTGATAATAATAATTTAACTTTGTCAACTCCTTATTTTTCACAGGTCTGGCATAAGTTCCTTTAATTTGTTGTTCTTTCTTGGTTTTCTTGTTAGTTTTCCTTTTTTTTGTGTCTATTTTTTCCTCTCCCCCCCCCCTCCTTTACATGTGTAATTTGTTTTGCTTTTTGCTTTGGTATTTTCTGTACTTATTTTATTTCCATTTTTTTCCTTGTATTTTATTTTATTATTTTTGCAATTTTCATGTATTTTCACATTTTTATGCATGCTGTCGTCTTTTTTGCTTTGTTTTTTATTAATATTCCTTTTTACTTTCTGTGGTTTCGTTTGTTGCTCTCTTATTGGTACCTTCTCTTCTACTTCCACTTCACACTGCCTTTATTCTCATTGGTTTACAGTTAATTCCTTGGCTATATAAGCTTTGTTTTTGTTGTTTCGTCTGCTTCATTTGGATGTTTTGCATCTAGAAGCTCCCTGTCGCATTGAAAAAGGGATTCCAAGCAATCACGAAACATATGTCTGCCTTTTAATGCTCATTTGTGCTTTAAATTAACGTGAAATTTTATTTCTATTACAATCTTTAATCTGGTCATTTTGGCCCAAAGTGGCGTTTTTTTCTTGTTCTGAACAAAAGTTCAGCTTCCATTATGCCGGGTGGCTAAGTGGTAAAAGCATGCCTCTTGGGAATGAATCCCAAGGTTCGAGCCACTGAAAACTCCCGTGTCTATGCGGTATACGGGCCCGATAAACCTGTGGAACCGAAGCCCTTGCTTTGCTGCGAGTGAGGTGCTTTGCCATTAAGCAGCATTTAATTGCGCACAAAAAGTAGGTTTTGCGATCTAAAAAGCGGTATACTTCACGCGAGCTCAAATATAAATTAAAGTATTTTTGTCTTCTAAGACTCCAAGTAGTTTAACTTAATATTGAGGCTTCGTCTACGCAGAATTAAACCTGAAGGACTTCGATACTTTTGAAGCGTAAATATTTTAAAGCAGCTAGACTAACCAACAGTTTGGTACAAAAAATACTCTTAAATCTATAAATTTCACCGATATTTTGCTAATACATAAACATTGCTGTTTTAGTCTGATATATTGCCAAAAATATAAAAATAAATCCGACAGACGCATAAATGTATGACTAAGAATGCTTATCTGTAAAGGCAGTTTTCAAGATATAATTTTAGTGCAAAAAATAGACTGAAATAGTAACTCGCATAAAAGTAATTTAGTCTTCTTCAATCACTGATCTTTGAATAACAACAGTTGCCTTTTGAAATGAATCGGTTCGAGTTCCCCAGAATGAATCAGTTCCCCTTTCTCCCATATCCCGTCTTTATTTTCCCCAACGCAGCTGTAAAATTCGCCAGCAGTTTCTCATAAAATTTGTGTTCTAGCGTTGTCTATACTTATGGCCTAATGCATCAACTGATCGCTGTTTTTGTCGTTGCACAATCCCATTTTCCTATCCTGAAGCAGACTGCGACTTTCCTACTTTATTGGATATGCAAACGGCTATCGGCTATCCATCAATTTGCCGCCCCAGAATAGTAAGTGGTGCAGAAATAGTGCCGCATAAATCCACATCCATAGTTATCCATCCCCCCCCCCCTTTTAGTTTTCAACGCAGCTGCTAAAATTAGCGAGCAGTTCCTTATAAAATTTGCGTTCTTGCGCTGTCTATACGTAGTTATGGCCTATTGCATCAACTGATCGCTGTTTTTGTCGTTGCACAAGCCCATTTTCCTATCCTGAAGCAGACTGCGACTTTCCTACTTTATTGGATATGCAAACGGCTATCGGCTATCCATCAATTTGCCGCCCCAGAATAGTAAGTGGTGCAGAAATAGTGCCGCATAAATCCACATCCATAGTTATCCATCCCCCCCCCCCTTTTAGTTTTCAACGCAGCTGCTAAAATTAGCGAGCAGTTCCTCATAAAATTTGCCTTTTTGCGCTGTCTATACGTACTTATGGCATATTGCATCAACTGATAGCTGTTTTTGTTGTTGCACAAGCATTTTTCCCATTTTATTGGATATTCAAGTGGCTATCTATTAAAATTTACCACCCCAGAATAGTAAGTGGTGCATAAATAAGACCATATGGAGAATAAAAACTCCCCCTCCCCTTTTTTTTCAACGCAGCTGCTAAATTCGAGATCAGTTTCTCATAAAATTAGCGTTCTTGAGTTGTCTATACTTACGGCGTATTGCATCAACTAATCGCTGTTTTTGTCATTGCACAAGCGAACTTTCCTATCCTGAAGCAGACTGACCATTTTGTTGGATATTCAAACAGCTATCCATCAAATTTTCCGTCTCAGAATAGCAAGCGGGGAAGAAATAGTAGCACATAAAACCGCATGGTGTGTTCAACACCCTCCCTCCCCCTTTTTCTTCAAAGCAGCTGTTAAATTTGCGAGCAGTTTCTCATAGAATAGACAGCGCAAGAGCGCAAATTCTAACATGGCATATTGCATCAACTGATAGCTGTTTTTGTCGCTGCATAAGCACATTTTTCTATCCTGAAGCAAGCTGAGGCTTTCCTATTTTATTGGATAATCAGCTATCCATCAAAATTCTTCGTCCCAGAATAGGAAGTGGTGCAGAAATAGTAGCTCATAAACTACATGGATAGTTCAATCCTCCCCCCCCCCCACGTTTTTTTTTAATTCGCAGGACCAGAAAATAAAAGAAATCTCAACTAAGATAAATTACCTACTGAGGAGCAAGAAGATATCTAGGTAAGAAAGTTCCTACTTACTAAATCTGACGACTGTTTGAAAATTTATATAACTTATTTCTTAACATATCTTCCTTTTAGCCGTGGTGTTTCAATCAGACCAGCTATGTCTTAGAACTGTTTCACATCACGAAATTAACTTTAAGTAACTCACTGGATTTGACTGCAAAGCAAAAGGATCAGTAGGACATAAATCCGAGATCTGCTTCGAGGTATACACTTTTTAAAAACTTTCTTTTATTTATGCTGTCCTTTTAAACGTAGGAATTTTTTTAGTTTTTAATCTTAATGCATATTTAACTAAATTTTTAATGTATTTTGTAAATGTACGTATTTTCAAGTTAAAGCAAGCAAACTTCTAATTATTAACATTAGCCAAATTATAATTTTTATGAAAGGATAATCAATGAATATTTAAGGAATTTAAGTAACAACTCTGTGAATTTTAAATAATCTTTGCTAAAATTATTTTATTCAATAATATTTTAAAGTTATGCTCATAAGTCCACGTAATTCGGAGCAAATGTATTCAGTGTAAGTACGAGTATAAAATACTATTCATGATTAAATTTGTGCATGAGACTTTTGTTAGGCGTTGGAATTAATAAGCTTCGTTGACCTTTCGAAGATTGATCGGAAAGAGACCTTCTTTGAAAGAGCACATTTGCAGATTGAGGAATTAGTCTTTTCAAGATTCGATGGTTTGGTAAATGACACGTCCATAGGAAGTCCACGTAGTCCAGAACAAGTGTATACAGTGCAAGTATAAAAGTATAATAAGGTACTATTGATGATGATTAAATTTGTGTATGAGACTTTTTTAGGCGTTGGAATTAAGCAACTTCGTCGTCCTTTAGAAGATTGATGATCGGAAAGCGACCTTCTGGGAAAAAGCACATTTGAAGATTGAGGAATTTGTCTTTTCAAGATTCGATGGTTTGGTAGATAACATGTCCATAGAAAGTCCACGTAGTCCAGAACAAGTGTATACAGTGCAAGTATAAAAGTACAACAAGGTACTATTGATGATGATTAAATTTGTCTCTTTAACTTTTCTTAAGCGTTGGAATTAAGCAACTTTCCTCGTCCTTTCGAAGATTGATGACCGGAAAGAGCACCTGACGACTGAGGAATTTAAGGCTTCTTTTAAAGATTCGATGGTTTGATCGATGAAATGTCCATGGAAAACCCACGTAGTCCAGAGGAAGTGCATTCAGTGGAAGTATAAGGTACTATTGATGATTGAATTTGTGTTTCAAAAATTTTTAGGCATTAGAATTAAGAAAATCCGTTGTCCTTTTGAAAGTTAATGATTAAAAAGCAGACTTCTCGATATGTATGGTTCGGACGAAGTATGTTTATTGTAAGTATAATAAGGTATTAATGCATAGGGATGTGTTGCATATTTTCTTTTCTAGGTCTTGGCACTGAAGAACGACTATGCAGCTGACAAGGTTTCGAGATGATATCCTTTAAGAAGCCCTGTGAGGGAAGGCTAATATAACTGTTAAACCAATTTCTATTACTACTTAACTGGGTTATATTTTACTGTATTAGATAAGGAATTCTTTTTAATAAATCAAATTTAAAAAAAATTAAGTTTATATTTAAAATGTTTGGGATAATCTTTTAATAAGTAATTACTCAAAAAATCAGTATTTCATAAGCAGATATTTCTCAGTTTGTATCATAGCCTATTTTTAGTCATTGCATATTTTTTCATGTAAGATACATATAATAGTATGCATAGGTAATTGTTTTGTTTTCTTTCTTATGATTTTTTTTCATACTGAGCACAATATTTTTGACCTCATAGTGTACATATTTCTTTTTGTATAATTGCTTTTTCCAAAATTTTAGCCGTTTCAAATATCCCCGCTCGTGTCAAGTCTCATTATACCACACAGCAACAATGATGGAAGATCCATTGTGCAAGCGGCCATGTGGTCTTCTCAGATGACTTTTCTGCAGGTAGGTCCTCAGCAAGGGAAGAACAAAAGACTCTTACCACCCTACCAGAATGCTGAATGGCTGCTGTGGCCTCGTTTCTCAAAATCTGTGCCCTCATCGCAAGTATTCAAGCTTGGCATAGCTTGAGTTTAGCGCTGGATTATGAGTCTGGTAAAACGGTTTGTTTGGTCTTTATGTAGTGGTACATTTTAGGTGTACTGATTTTTTAGTTACTGTTTCATTTCATTTCATTTTCATTGATTATCTTTTTTCCATCATTGTTAATGATTGGTATCTAAGTGTTCTTTTGTGCACAGTCACAAAACGTGGTGTTGTCAAGGTCGAGGTTCTTTTGAATTTCTTTGTTGGTTTATGGAGCAAAGTTGTTAAAATTATATAACAATCTGGTTAAAAGAGTGTGCTCCCTTTTAGGTTCTGTTAAAGAAGGTGTTCTATTTCACATGACACAAAGGTGGTTAATGTGTTCGTATATGGTTTCGTAAAAAAGAAAAGGTGTTATTTTTTACATGAGATAAATGAGTTAATGTATATATGTGTTTGGTTTCGTTACGAATCAAGGTGACACGAAGGGGTTAATGTGTTCGTATGTGGTTTCGTAAAAAAACGAAACAAAGTGTTCAATTTCACATGAGATAAATGTGTTAATGTATATGAATTTGGTTTCGTAAAAAAGCAAGGTGCTTTCAATTAATTTCACATGAGAGAAATGTGTTAATGTATATGCATTTGGTTTCGTAAAAAAGCAAGGTGTTTTCAATTTCACATGAGATAAATGTGTTAATGTATATGTATTTGGTTTCGTAAAAAAATTAAGGTGTTCAATTTCACATGACACGAAGGTGTTAATGTGTTCGTATATGGGTTCCTGAAAACGCAGATTAATTTAATTTTTGTTTGTTTTTACGTAAAAATCATTCTAAAAATGTGCGTAGTGGTAATCATTTTTGCTCATTTTGTGTTTAAAATGTGGTCTTTCTCTGATTGATAGTGTTTTATTACAGTTAATGACCAATGGTCTCCAGTGTTAATTGTTCTATGGCTTTTTAGTGTAGGTATTGTCATTTTGGTAGGATATAAGCTGTGGGCCCACACATCTTCGTTAAATCTTGGTCACATGTCCTTTTGGTTAGTATCTACTGGTTATAATTTTATAGTGTACGAAAACAGGTTACATACCTTTTTAATTAGTAAAAACTATCGTAGTAACACGATAGTTCTGTTATGGTTAATGACCAATGTCGTTCTTTATTGGTTGGTATGTACTGGTTATAGAATTTTGTGTAGGAGCAATTTACACATATATGGTCTGTAAAAACAACCTGGTGCTGAGTAACCAGATAGTTCCATTATGGTTAATTACATGTTTTTATTATGCCAGTTGATCAATATCATAGTACTGTATATAATTTAAGTAAATTTGTGCCATGAGTTGTGAATCCATACAGTTACTTGATAAAATAGTTTATACAATAATAGTACTGTATATGATTTGTATGAGTAAATCATAATTTTAGTTGTGAATTCAGTTACTTGGTTAAAATGGCTTATGTTATAAAAGTTTTAGTTCTTAAAGGTTTTCTGAGGAATTCTATGTTTTAAAGTCTCATTATTGTGTGTGTATTTCATGTATTAAGTGTGTTGGTGCATAAAGAAGTTGATTCACGAAGTGGTTTTGTGTGTCAATATAAATTACGTGAGTAAAGAAAAAGGTATTTTTAAAACGTACTGTGTAGTTTATAGTTAAAAGGATGGCACACTGGTTGGATTTGTTTGGTGTAAAGGTTTTATTTTTCATTACATATATCACTCATGCGAGTAGTATTGTATTGAGTTTTGTGATAACTTAGTTTTTGACTTTGTAGAAAACTCCTTAAATTCATGCAAGGCGAATGGTCCTACTGTCAATGCGAATATACGTGTTTTTTTGACTGAAGGCGATAATGTTCCTTTTTTGCAGCATCAAAAGCACTATTGAAGTACGAAGTAAGTAGTAAATGCTTTGAATTTTTTGCGCGCACTTCTTTTGGGCCGGCCCTGGAAATTTTGCCTCTTTTCATTAGCAGTAACTTTATGAATGAATTGAAATATTTTATTAGCGAACATTATTTATTATTATTTGAAATTTAGACTAAAAATTTCTTTTATTTCCTCGCTGGTCTTCAATGCCAAGTAACGGGGACATCTTCTCGGTTGCGTTGTAGGAATCGACCAAGATGGATATCAACCAAACTGGATGGAATCTACATGAGAGGAATATCAACTGAGATGGATGGAATCTGCACCCCTGAGATGGGATCTGCGCCCCTGAGATGGGATCTACCAAAAGGCTCTCTTCACTAATGTGACAGAGGAAACCAGAAATATGCAATAAATGTACGTTCAATTAACTATATACAATTTTCTTCTATTTACCAGACACGTGTACACAGATATAGATGAACAGTGGTGGTAAGAACAAGCGTACCATCCTCCGTTTTTTGCAGTTCTAGGCTTTGTGAAAGATCCTGTTAATTAAGATTCCGGAAGTATGGGTGAAATTAGGTAAAATATAATTTAACTTCCTGAAACGAAGTATAATAATTCATGGTTTTCTTCAACATCCTCATTCCAAGTGTACCCAATTGGGTACATTTTAAAATACTGTTACTTAACTACTGCTTGTGCAATTTGAAAGCTAAAACACCCCATTGTTTTTGAAATGAATCAACAGATAGTTTAATTCGTTTTAAATATGGAAAACATGGAAAGTGGGCATTCATTATTATTTAATATAATTATTTATTAAAATAAAAAAAATTTTTTTTAGTTATTTTGTTTTGTAAGCATTTTTTAAATCAGAGAACCAAAAAATTGCGTCAAAACTGTTTGTGCTTAGTTCTGGGGCCTGAAGAGCTGAAACATGGATAGGACTCGAACGTCCCAAAAATGAAATGCATTAAAACTTTTGATTTGGCAAAAAAAAAACTGTTTTGCTTTTCATAAAATTTAACATTTTGAATTATTATTATAACAATGTTTGCAGTCCTCGTCTAGCTTCAATGAATGCTTTATGCCTGCATGTTGCGGGGGCACGTCCTGGAATGTTCTTCACGCAGTTCGTGCTACCATGCACAAATTAACGACTTCTGAAGTCGTAAGTGTCGTTCCCTCCCCCCTTCCGTCCCCATTCTGTTTCAACAAATTGTGAAACCATTACGAACCCAACTGTTGAAACCCTCGGCTCCGTTAGAACTTTTCCATTTTGCTTTTCATGCAGTGGAAAAAGGGTATTTGAAAGATTGTAGGAACAATATTTATTTGGTTCCTCTTCTAAACAATCTTACTCGATACCGGTAATTGGTAATTGCAAAAAAAAAAAAAGTGGTGCTGTTTTTACTACCAATATACGTAATTTATTTATGTATATATTTTTTCATTGCAGATCCAAACAGTTGTTTCTGTTACTCGGCCGTCCCCTGTCAAAGATTAGCACTATTTTGTAAAACATTTGTAATGTTTAAATATTTTGTTGTCGGAAAATATTTTTAAATGTATTTATATTTAAGAATTTCAATAAATGTTATTTCGTTTACATTTCTCCTTTTCATTTATATAATGTTCAGATTTTAATACTTTAAGATTTGACAAGTGGTTAAAGTTATTTGTAATTGTCAATTTTTTCATGATTAGAAAGATAACTGAATTTTACAATTCGGGCATAAATTCTAACCTTCTAACTTAACGATGAATGTAATATTTAATGAATAATTCCCAATGGTCGAAAAGTGAATCTTTTAAGCAAATAATAAATAATAAATATATATAATAGGAAATAATCGAGAAAAGATGTTGCAAAATTTTTAACATAAATGAATCAAACGAAAAGTTATTTTCCCATCTTTGTTGACATTTCGCCTATAGAAATGAACAGTGTCATATTTGCGAAATGCGCCTTTTGGTGGAGAGGAGTTTAAACTTTTTATAATTTGTTTCATTTAATTATCTTATTAGTTTTAATGATTATTACAATCTATTTTGTTTGGAAAATAATTATTGCTTGTTTCTCTCACATGATGGATGTTAAAAGATGTCAAAAAGTTGGAAATAACTCTAAAAAATGCAATTATGACAGCATTACACCAAAGAAAATACAGTTTGGAAGTTATTAAAACGTAGTACAGTGACTAAGTATTGTTCGTTCCTGTAGCTAAATGCGGGTAACAGTGTCCAATTCATTAAAAACTACTTTCTCCGATTAATATTTTTATAATTCTTTTATTTAGACTTTTCCCCTTGGAACATGTTTATATTTGATTAATATAAGCTTTAATTAGGTCTTCATACTACCTATAAGTTATCTGAAAAAAAAAGCAAGCTAAAGAGTATTTAAAATTAAAAGTAAAACAAAATATAAGAGTTTATTTACTTAGGAAATAGGAACGTAATTCTCACAATTTAGAACTTAAAATAGGAACGCAATTCTAATTATTTTTTATGAAATGCATATCATTGTGATAGTTGTGCTACAGCTCCATTAACAAAGCAAGCAAATAAATAAAAACCTTGAAATGAATACTGCCTTATGCACCAATCAACCTTAAGTTTATTCGACAAAACTACTGAAAGGTCAGATAAATCAGAAATGGAAACTGCCGTATCTACCAACCCGACGGTATTCATCTTAATGAAGGACGTCAAAAAATGAAAAATTGAAATGAATACTGTCGTATCGGATGTTACGTCAGTAGTTCCATCTGTTATGAATATATAAACTACATGGATTTTGAAATTAAAGCTGATAAAACTTTGTACGTGCAAAAATTGCGATGCTATCCCGTTGAAATTCTATAACCAACCGAATTATTCTGCAATAAGGCGGTGTTGACATGGGAGAATTAGCGGTTCCTGCCAAAACGCATAGTGACACTAGTGTTCTCTAGCCTTAATTTTTGAACATTTACTTGCAACAATTTTCCCAATATAAAGAGCGCAAAAATCTGAACATTTTTGATATAAAATAAAAAAAAACGATTTTTTGCAGATATGACAATTTATTTCTATAAGCGATTTGAGAATTGTGCAAACGGTAAATATTTTCTCAAAATACCCGAGAAAACTTGTTGATACGAAATGTAACTTCCTGTTATTCTAAACCATGTGTTCTTGGTTTGTATGGGGAGATTTTTCCATTTCGTGTGTGCATGCAAGCGATATTAAAGTAGTAATTATGTTGCTGATGAAAGATTAGCTAAATACAAAACAAGCGTGAGTGAGACGAAAGTTTTGCATCAAATCAAATAATTTCTAAGTCTTCTACGATGCTAGACTCTATTAGCTTTTTAAAAAAATCCATATGAAAGGGCAAACCTTCTTCGAATGAATGGCACTAAAAACTAATCATTTGTATCATAAATTCCGTTTAGAAGTCGATTTTAGCAAACAAACTAATTGGATTTAATTTTTGTCTCAGGGAAGCCTTCAGTCAAACTGTTGCTATTATTGCTTTTAAGATTAGAGCTCAATGGCAGCAAACTCTTTTTTTAACAATGACTTTTATATTTATTAATAGTTTTCCCCAACAAAGAATCAAGCCAAGCCTTTCCAATTAAAGTATAAAATGCTAATTTTTCACCCATAACGTTTTTTCTAAAAAACAAAGGTAGTCAAATTGATGTGCGATATTTGAGCTAGGCGACCCTCTATCGATTAAAGAAAAAATTATAAAAATCGGTTCATTTAGTCAAAAGTTATGGATGAAAAAACCAAAGAATGACTATCTTTCTGCCCATAACTTTTTTTCTAATTATCGAATCGGGTCAAACGAAGGTACGGGACCTATGGAAAGCCACCCTCGATCGATTAAAAAAAATTAATAAAAATCGGTTCATCCAGGGCGAAGTTATGAGTGGACAAACAAACAAACAAACAAAAAAAACATACATACAGTACGAATGTATAACCTCCTTCTTTTGTGAAGTCTGTTAAAAAATAAAATACATTACAAACCTTTTCTAAAAAATTAGATGTTTCATCTCCGGCGTGAAAGTTGTCTTCTAATATTAGAAAATAACTAAATTTCAAGCAGTATTTAGAAAAAGGTTTGTTTTTGTGTTTGCGGCGTTAATTGATGGTCATTGTTAATGGCCAAGTGCTAATAAAAAAGTTGCAAGTCGCCAGTTTTGGCGACCGACATGACATTTTGTGGTCGCCCAATAAAAATTGTTAGTTGCCAATAGCGAGTGCCGACCGCTAGTCTCGAACTTTAGACACTTGAGAAAGAAGCAGAGATCTTTTAAAATCACCGCACATCCTTGCACGTGACACACCCTGTGACAGACGACAACAATGAGCGTTGGAACCCTAAAAAAAGGAAATCTCGCTGATGTTACACGATACAAAAGGAACGAAAATAGGCTAACGCACAGAATCGTCTGTTACCTAACGAGTATTTCCAACACCCACGAGTTGGGGGGGGGGGGGGGGTTTAAAACAGACTCTGAGGCCCGAAACTGACACAATTATCTAATGACTCCCTCATGATTGTCGAAGATCCTCGGAAACGTATGGCCGAAGATCGAGGTCAACGTGTCGGATAGCTGAAAAAAAAATAATCGGAGATTAGATTTGTGAGCATCAAGGAGGGTTGAGAGTTTGTACAAGGCCTTCGTTGCAATTAGGGGTCATTCATAAATGATATCACGCATCGAGGGAGGGGGGAGAGGGGTTCAAGAAATTGTGACTCTTTGTGACAAGGGGAGGGGGTAATAAGAAGTGTCACACATTACACATTTTGGTTTCTATAACACTTTTAAAAGCAGCAAATTAAATTTATTTTGAAGTTTTTTTATTTTCATAATTTGATTTTAAAGTGTCGTTGATCATTTTGTATCGTAAACTCCGATGCTGATGAAGGTTTAAATTTTCTTCTTGTTAAAAGTGTAAAAGAAAATTTCCTTTGACGTTTACACTTTCAAGATAAAATTGCGTGGATAATATTTTCAAAATTTGAGCAAATTATCTAGTTTACTGTTCTATAGTAATTATCTTTTGTATCACCTTAGCCTCATTTTATACAAATTGAGTACACGTGCAATTATTATGCTCACAAATGTCATTAAAAGTTCAAAAATAAAATTACAAATGCTGATCTATAACGTAGTGATTGGTTTCTGAATTGCAAACGTATTTGCTTTTGCAATACTAGTAAGCCCGGCGGTCATACGAAATAAGCTGTTCTAGAAATTATAAATATACAATTCTCCCAATAACCGGAAATACACATCAAATCAAAGAGATATTTATCAGGTAGAACAGTAAAGTTTATGAATAAATAATAAATATATAATCATTCCGGAAAAAAATATTCTTACCGAAAAAAAAAACACCTAAGTTATTATAATCTGTAAAATAAGAATATTATTTACTACATAATCAAATTGTTTGTGAAAAATATTTATTTATATCCAACATAATCATCGTCGAAACAATAGTTTTAACGAAACTGGAAAAAAAGAGCGCTGCCACTTTAATAATATAAAAAGCGCAAACGATAAATAAATTAAAACAAAGCAAGAAGGATTAAATTAAATTCGCGTGAACATTAATTTTTAACGGGGATTGCAAATCTAGCGATGCCTCACTCAAAATGCTAGAGAAATGTTTTGATTATTAGTCGTTTTCATTATAGAAACAATTGTGTATATGGCAGCACGATGCAGATTTCTCGGAATAAGAAATTCAGAATAAGCCATCGGCGACAAACAGACTATTAAATGGGTTATATATAAGATGGCATTAAAAGTTTAAAAATAAAATTAGAAACGCGATCGACGACGTAGTGCTTTGTTTCTGAATTGCACACATATTTGCTTATGTAATATAGCGTGACAAAGGGGGGTACAGGATTATGACGATAGTGACATTTTGCGACAAAAGGGAGAGGGCGGGTCAAATATATTGATAAATGTGACATCATTTATGAACGGTTCCTTGACCCATTCCCTGCGGATGGTTCGTTTTAGCACCATTTTAAAAATAATTTTTTACAGACTTAAATTATGGAACTTCTGCTTTCTCCGACTTATTTTACGCAAATAAAGCTTTATTTCACAAAATATATCTTTAATTTTCTACTAATACCTATCGGTGTTTTTTTTTTTTTTTGTTAAATTTCATAGAAAGATGGTTTGGAATTTTAAATTTTGGTTATACAGTCGACGCTCGATATAACGACCATCTGCGTCCCACAGAAAAAGGTCCTTATAACGAGTGGTCTTTATAAGAGGTAGAATTTTCTTTAAAAAATATACATACGTCATGCATTCAGTAGTTCCATTAAATTTGGTAATTTTAAAAAAATCCAACTAAAAGCTGAAATTATTTTAATCACTGGAATTAAAAAAGAAATATCGGTGCAAAATATTATAACAAATATTAACATATTTTAAAGTAGAGAATATAGGGAAAAATTTACATTCACACACTTGGAAGCAGAGCTTCTGAGCTGACATGACAGTTAGTACGGTCGCTGTATTGGATTAGTCGATTCAGAAAGGTCGTTATACCGAAAGCAAATTAACATAGAGTTCATAGGGATAAAGTTGGGGCTTTTACCACTGATCGTTATAATGGAATGGTCTTTATAATGTGTGGTCGTTATAAAGAGCGTTCACTGTATCATGAAGCAGGTAGTCAGAAAAATGTTTTTGAAAATCTATTAGCGAATCGATCTGCTCCTTAATAACAAATTGGAATATTTCGTCATGGTATTGGGGAATCGTTTTCCTATATCCTTGCTTTTCTTAAACCCTAAAATAATTAATAAATAATAACCTTAACCACTTGCGATTCTTGGTACCCAATCGGATACCTTTTAAAATATTGTTCAGTGTTTGTGCAATTTGAAAGCTACAACCATCTCCGTTTTTGAAATTAATCAACAGATGGTTTACTCGGTCTTATTAGTTAAACCAATTTTTAATTAAAATCAAAAGAAAAAAATAGCTATATTATTTTGCAATCATTTTTAAATCAGAGAACCATAAAATTGAGTCAAAATTGTTTGTGCTTATTTCTAGTGTCTCAAGATGTTAAGAATGATCAATTTTGAACCTGTTTTAACTTCCTCAAAATGCGAATTAATTATTTTTCTTTGTATTTACGTATTATTTAGAGCATATGAGATGTTGAAAACAGTCTCGTTAAAATTTGCATTGGACGTACGTGCGGTAGAGAATGGGTTAATAAAAAAGATGTGAATGTAAAGTTAGGAATTAGGAGATAACTAACTCAAAACGCATTTAAAATTTAGAATTCTAATTCCACCATAGACCAGCAGCAGCCCCGTTTTTTAGTTACACTTCAACTTCGCTCCGACTTCTAAAAACTTGCTCCGGCTTCGCTTCGTGCTCCTAATAATTTCAATAGATCATATTATTTATCTTTTTTTTTTTTAGTTTTAATTTTTATGTGGTGAAAAATTTAAAATTAAAAAAAAAAAAAAAAAGAATCGAAACAGTGGAGTACAGTAGATTTTTTTACTCTGTCAATTGATGCGACTTTGTATAGCGAACCTACAAACAAACGAACTCTTTCATTGTATGTATATATAGCGTTTGGTAAAAGTCAATAACTCGATGTTCCGTTTGATATATTATCAATTTAAACTTTCAAAGCGTCATGAAAATAATAAACTTCATTTTACAGACTAAAAAAATGAAACTAGAAAATCCAGTGCTGCGCTCAGCTAAATACGCTATAAAATTAGTTTTCTACTCTTTTAAGTTTTAAATTAAGTCAAATATACTAAAGCAGCGGTTTCCAAGCTTTTTTTTTTCGCGCACCACCATTTTTCTTGCAAACCATTTACGTACCACTGCTAATGCAACTTTATTTTATAGAATAAAAAAAATCATAGATTATAGAAAAATACTACGACGATTAGGTTATGTCTATTTTATAGTTAATGCAGAGAAAAGCGCTTAGTAAAAGAAAGCTGAATTGATAAAATAAAATATATAAAATATATTATTAATACGTACTTCCAAAACAGCATTAGAAATATGCCTTTAAGTACGAAACAACTATCGTGTAAAAAAATGAATAAACTAAATTAATGAGAGGGTTGCTGCTGCATGGCAGATACAAGTGAGGTGATATCTCTTTCCGTAGAAGTTAGTTTTAACCCCAATTTTTTGTCGACATTTGCTTCTATATTCACTTTTAATAAATATCAAATTGAAAGAAGCAGTTTCAAAGATGAGTGGAAAAAAAAAGTCCCGTAAAAGTAAAAACAAATAATAATAAAGCATGAAAGAAGGCTTAATGTATGTGAAAATATCGTTACAAATCAAGAAAAGTCAAAATAAGTTAAGTAATTAAATAAAGATTGAAAATTAAAAAATTTGAAAGTAGGGTATTGAGATGGGGAAAAAGTGGGTCGGTCTGTCTGTCTGTCTGTCGGTCTGTCTGTCGGTCTGTCCCCCCTTAATAACTTTTAAACAAATTGTCTGATTCAAAAAATTATTTTTGCATTCAAAAGATCTCGGCGATTGACATCTCATTTACATATTTTACTTTTTGATTTGAACAATTTTTTGTTCAGTTTTGAACAGTTCAAAAAATTTTAACATTAGCGCCTATGGGCGAAAATGAAGCAAATGATGTAAACTCTGGGCACAAGATCCAAGTTCCAATGAACAAGGTCACTGGAAGAAGTTCTTGGCGTGAAATATTGATTTGAACAATTTTTGTTCATTTTTGAACAGTTCAAAAAAAAAAATTAACATAGCTCCTACGGGAAAATTTCAATCCTATATAAATCATGATCTAATGGACAGATTTGCTTGGAAAAAACTTTATCGGAAAGCTCTTATGACGTAGAACATGTACAGATAGAAAGTTCATCCAGAACTAACGAGCCTATTTTCCTATGAAATATTTTGTTCGAGATTTCAAGAATATTTTTGAATTATGAATGATTAAATCAATAAGCAAAAGAATGAATGAATAACTGAGTGAATAAATACATGAATGACTGAATGACTGACTGAGTGAGTGAATGAATATGCATTAACCGTTGAAAAGGTATATCTGAAGCAATTAAGAACTTAAGCTAAAAGAGAAAGAGAGAGAGAGAGGATAGCTAGAATATAAATTTGAAGCTGGTGTATACGGGAAAGTAGGCTCTACGAATGTCTTTTGTAAATTAATAAAATATATAAAATAACTTTAAAAAGTGAAAAATTTTTAAAGATAATTTTATCATATTGAAGCATAAAACACGTATCGGGATGTTACAGTAAAAAGCTAGACTGCCCATGATCCTATCATTAGTGCTTGGTTTAGATTGAAAACAGAAAAAAAAAAGAGGTGAATAAAGGAAAAAGTTCATGTTTTTTATTTTTTCTATAATTTGAAAAAAGAGATAAAGGTGCATGGGAACAGGATTTTTTCGATATGACTTTGCGTTTAATAAACAAATAAAAAAGTTAAAAACAAAAATACCATAGATTATTAAGGTTCAATTAATCACGCTAGGACGGGCAAAACATTTTCCAGGTCGGACCAGGTCGGGCATCGCCCGACCTGGTCCACCTCTGACTACGGGCCTGCTCGTACCACAGTTTGGGAACCGCTGCACTAAAAAATATGACGTGGTTCAAAGTTGCCTTGAATGACTGTATTGATATGTGACTCTTGAATTGTATCCGTGTCTTATGTCATGAAACAACTCTTTGCAAACTCAAAAACTGCAAGTCGCGCCAAATCAAGGGACCGTTCATAAATGATGTCGCACTTTTTTCAATATATTTGACCCTCTCCCCCCTTTGTCACTAAATGTCACACTTCAACATACCCCCTACCCCCCTTTGTCATATGTCACGCTGTATTACATCAGCATAAAATAAGTTTAATTTGCTGATTTTAAATGTTTTTATAGAAATCAAAATGTACGACGTCACGCTTGTTATCCCCTCCCCTTGTCACAAACTGTTATATTTTCTTGCACCCCCCCCCTCGAAGCATCATTTATGAATGACCCCAACCACGCGATGTGAACAAATTGAGACACCATCCCCCCCCCCCCCCCCGGGGCAAAATAACTCAAAATGACGGGTCCAAAAAAAGCAAAATAAGTTAACAAAAATGTGCCAAACAGAATCCAGGTCAGAAAGGGTAAAAAGGGTGTCTTTTGGTTTTTAAATGTCAAATACCCTCTCGTTCATCTTCATTTCCTCTCGGTTATTTTTTAAAATTTCGAAGCGTCAGGAGGAATTTCCCCAAAGGGTGATATGTTTAGTTTGGCGAACGTGACATAGCATTTTCGAGACCCCGTTCGCTACAGGAAGTCACACGCCATAGGACATCAAATGTGTTTGGAAACTGTATTTCCGAAAGGCGGGAGAAGAAAAAAAGCGGGAAAATGGTTTCCGAAAACCGACAAGGAAAAATGTCACGGAAGTTTACTTGCACTCCGTCTGTTAACTTTATGGAAATGAGTAACTTTTAATTTTATTTAAAAATATTTCTCGCATGCAGAATTTTCGAGAATGTGGCAGTGTTTAGTAAGATTACTCGTAAAATAAATAACAATAAAAACCTGTATAGTTGACCACTTTTGTAAGCAAACCACCTGTCTAACTTGACTACTTTTGTCACGAACGGAATGAGTCCTATATTATATAACTAGCAGCGACGCCCGGCGTTGCACGGTCTATCTTAAATTATATTTTGCAAATACAGCGATGCCTCATCAAAATGCTCGAAACGTTGACTATTCTTTCTTTTTATTTGTTTAACAATGGCAACTGCATTGATTTGTTTGTTCACACGGCAACTGTAACATTTGTTGAAACGATGTAACAATGCAAATAAAATAAAACGATCATCATCTGGGTCAAATAAAATTGAAGTTAATTGCCGTGAAAAAAAAATTTCGAACTACAGAGAAAAACGCTTATAACTTCTTTTCTAGTTCATTTAGAGGCTTCCAATTTTAGCACGAAGGACAAAACTCTTCCCGAAGTAGTTTTTTAAGCGCTTTTTAATGGTGTCAAGCGCGAAAGGATGCGATAATTTCTTCCGATAGAAAGGACTATTTTATGCAATTTTCGGCGCTCCGCTCCTATTGGTCTCAGCGTGATGATATATAGCCTATAGCCTTCCTCGATAAGTGTGCTATCTAACACTGAAAGAATTTTTCAAATCGGACCAGTAGTTCCTGAGATTAGCGCGTTCAAGCAAACAAACTACACAGCTTTATTAACCGACTTCACAAAGGAAAGAGGTTATACATTCAGATTGTATGTATGTCGTTTTTTTTTTTTTTTTTTTTTTTTTGTTTGTTTGTCCACTCATAACTTCTTACCGGATGAACCGATTTTCATAAATTTTTTTTTAATCGATCGAGGGTGGTTTCCCATAGGTCCCATACCTTGGTTGACCATATTCGAAAATTAGAAAAACAATTATGGGCTGAAATGTGGTCATTTTTTTGCTTTTTCATCCATAACTTTTGACTAAATGAACCGATTTTGATTATTTTTTCTTTGATCGATAGAGGGTCGTCTAACTCAAATATCGCACATCAGTTTGACTATATCTGTTTTTTAGAAAAAACGTTATAGGTGAAAAATAAGTATTTTTTCCTTTTTATTGGAAAGGCTAGGCTCGATTTTCCTTTGTTGGGAAAGTTGTTAATAAAAATGAAACTCATTGTTAAAAAAGATTTTGTTGCCATTAAGATGTCATATTAAAAGCAATTATAACAAGAAATAGACTGAAGGCTTCTCTGAAGAAGAAATTAAATCCAATCCGTTTGCTTGCTCTAGTGACTCTTTAAAATCGATTTTAAAACGAAATTTATCTTACAAACGGTTAGTTTTTAGTGTCATTCCCTCAAAATCTTCCCTTTTGATATGTATGTTTTAAAAATAGAGTATTCATATAAAAATGTATTTACACTAAAAAGAATGAAATAAAAAAATTTTTGGAAAAAAAAATAGAACCGACTTCAAACTATAAATTGCGCTAAAAAGTAAAAAAATAATATTATTCTTTAAACAACTTCGATACGACTTTGAAACATAATTTTTGAAGTCGGTGCAAAATTATGATGGATTTTGATGCATGATTCCTTTTGTAACTATGAACCAATTACAAATATAAATAGCGTGGAGTTTGCAACAGTTTCAGTGTAAAATAACGCATGGTGTAATTATCATTAGACTGTCATAATTTTGCACCGACTTCAAAAATTATGTTTAAAAGTCGTATCGAAGTTGTTTAAAGAATAATATTTTTTTAACTTTTTAGCGCAATTTATAGTTTAAAGTCGGTGGTTCTTTTTTTTTTTTATAATATTAGTAAAAATGTAGGGAAACCTTTGTAAATTGACCACTTTTCAATATTGACCACTTACGTACGCCACATTTGGATGGGAGTATTATGAAAAATCCCTTGAAAGTTGACCACCTAATTATTACTATATTTATTTGTTTATCTATTTTTGCAAAGATCAAAAAAAATTAAATACCTTCTCCAGGATATTTTTGTGCCATAATGTTAGACCGGTATTTGTTTGGATGGATGAATCATCCATATAAAGTTTGCCTAAACTTCTTTGTAAGTCAACGATATGGGAAAACGACTGTGAGCACTCGTTTATTCTTCAAATAAGTTTCTTCTATCTGGTGCAGCCATTTTGAAAACTTACGCATTTTTAACCGACTTCACAAAGAAAGGAGGTTATACATTCGTATTGTATGTATGTCGTTTTTTTCTTTTTGTTTGTTTGTCCACTTATAACTTCGCACCGGATGAACCGATTTTCATGATTTTTTTTTCAATCGATCAGGGGTGGTTTCCCATAGGTCCCGTACCTTCGTTTGACCATATTCGATAATTAGAACAAAAGTAATGGGCAGAGATGTAGTATTTTTTTTTCTTTTCATCCATAACTTTTGACTAAATGAACCGATTTTGATGATTTTTTCTTTAATCGATAGAGGGTCATCTAATATTGTAAATCAATTTGCCTACATTTGTTTTTTAGAAAAAACGTTACGAGTGAAAAATAAGTATTTTTTATTTTAATTGGAAAGGCTTGGCTTGATTTTTCTTTGTTGGGAAATCTATTAATAAATATAAAAGCATAGTTAAAAACATGTTTGTTGTCATGGGCTATAATATTAAAAGAAATTACAGCAAGAGTTTGATTGAAGGCTTCTCTGTGGCAAAAATTAATCCAATCAGTTTGTTTGCTAAAATAGACTTCAAAAGGGAATTTATCATGCAAATGATTAGTTTTTAGTGCCATTCATTTAAAGAAGTTTTGCCCTTTGATATGGATTTTTTAAAAAATAGAGTATTTATATACAAAATGTATTTACACTAAAAAGAATAAAATAAAATAATTTTTATAAAAAACCGACTTCAAATTAAAAATTGCGCTAAAAAGTAAAAAATAAATTCATTCTTTAAACAACATCGATGTGACTTTTAAACATAGTTTTAGAAGTCGGTGCAAAATTATGGGTCTAATTACCATTATACCATTTGCTACTTCATATTGGAACTGTTGCTAATTCTGCGCAAAATATATATATTTGTAATTGATTCATGATTACAAAATATTTTATCTATCCTAATTTTGCACCGACTTCTAAAACTATGTTTAAAAGTCACATCGATGTTGTTTAAAGAATGAATTTATTTTTTACTTTTTAGCGCAATTTTTAATTTGAGGTCGGTTCTGTTTTTTTTATAAAAATTATTTTATTAGGAAATATTTACCATGAAATTAGTAACTTACATAGTTAATTAGATATTTGTCGTTATCTTAACTAACTACTTTCATTTTCAAGTTGTATATACTCAACTGCAAAGTTTCTTGACTATGGAGAAATATGCTGAGAGCAAGCGAAGAAAGTAGTTCTCCGCGCGGTGTCCGATTTTCGAGTTAAACTAAGCACTTCGCTTTAGAAATGTGATAAGGTATTTTAACCTACGCATATATAGCGTTTATTTGTCATGATTTTCATAAAATGTAGTATATTTTCAATTTTACGAGAAGTTCAACGCGTAGTAATACCTTGATTTAGAACTGAACGCTCAGCCAATAAGAGCTCACGAGCAGTTGGCGATCTTCCCCTAAGCGGTTCGGCGAGATTTGGAATGGTTTACGTTTATGCCTGACTCGCTGGCTTGTGACTTAGCTAAATAGTTATTATTATTCCATTCGTTAATATCGTACTTTTCCATTAAAAACGTACACAGAAAAAAAATTAGGGTCAGGGGGCTTAAAGGAAGAAAAAAAATTATTTATTTGTAAAACGAAAGTGTTCAAAAGTAAAACCGTTTTTATGAATTATTTGAAGGGAGAAAAGGATTTTTAGAAGAAAATATGCTTTTAATGATTACGTTAACAAGAAATATATTTGATCCAATAAAGGAAATTATGATTATGTAAAAAAAATAAGTTTTTAAATGTTGTTACATCTGTTTCTTTTTTTGATAAACTGATAAATGAGCCAAATAGAATGCTTAAACGGATTATTTCGCCAAGTTGGTGTGCCGTCTTTCCGATCCTCGTCCTTGTAACCCCAAAAGCCTCGCCGTTTACTCATTTGTTCTTCCGCGCCTTGTGACGTCATTGTCAAGAAACGTTGCAGTCTAGTTAGGATACGTTGTAAGGCATTCAGGTTAAAGTTATGTAATGATATTTTAGATATTTGAGAAAAAAAAGCTAATTACTATTTTAAAATGCCATTAATACATGAAGCTATATTTTAAATAGTTACAAATGTTTAAGTGCGCGGTGTAAAAAAACTAACAAAAACAATCCCTACCCCCTATACCTGTCTAAAGCAGCCTTTACACACACGTTCTTAACCGCGGTCCGGACGGCGAGCCATTCAGATCCGCGGTCAAGAGCGTGCGTGTAAATGCAATTTTAGGACGCTCAAGAACGCGGTTAAGAATGACGCTCGGATGCGCGCTTATGATCGCGCTCCAAGAAATGATGCATTTTACATACACGTTCTTAACCGCGCATCAAAGTCGGAGGATTGGACACTTCTGTAGGCTGCGGCTTCTGTAGGGGACTTCAATGGAACGCCCCGCATCTGAACGCGTTCTTGCGCGCGGATAAGAATGTGGTGCATTTTGCGACACATTCTTGAACGCCACGGTTTTACTCGCGTTCTTGACCGTGGCTGGATGCGCCACGTTCAGTCGCGCGGTTTAGAACGTATGTGTAAAGGGCGCTTAAGTAGACCACTAAAGTGCTCAACTTTGAGGCATATGGAAGAAAAGAATAATATTTTCTTGCTGTCTAAACTCTCATTAACCCTCTCATGCATGAAAGCCTCATATGAGGTGACATATATTTTTGCTTCAAATTTTTATGCAGATTCGTTTTTGTGCTGCAATTTTCATGTAGTCCTCATCTGGAGACTCTAAACAGTTCTTGGAAACCACAAAAAGTTTCAGAGGGTATTCAAGATAGTTAAAAGATTAAGATATATTTGGGAGTCCATGGAGGATTCAAGAAAGAAGAGAAAATCTCGGTTTCGAATCAAATTCTGTTTATTTATTTTGGAGTGTGTATTAGATTACTGGGAAGTTTGGTATTATTTTACAGCTTCTTATACCTTGTGAATGAAGTTTGAATAGTATTAGAAATATAATTTCACGTTAATTTAAAGCACAAATGAGCATTAAAACGCAGACATATGTTTCGGGATTGCTTGGAATCCCTTTTTCAATGCGACAGGGAGCTTCTAGATGCAAAACATCCAAATGAAGCAGACAAAACAACAAAAACAAAGCTTATATAGCCAAGGAATTAACTGTAAACCAATGAGAATAAAGGCAGTGTGAAGTGGAAGTAGAAGTAGCAGGGAAGGTACTAATAAGAGAGCAACAAACGAATCCATTGAAAGTACAGGAAGTAAAAAGGAATATCAATAAAAACAAAGCAAAAAAGACGACAGCATGCATAAAAATGCGAAAATACATGAAAATTGCAAAAATAATAAAATGAAATACAAAGAATAAAATGGAAATAAAATAAGTACAGAAAATACCAAAACAAAAAGCAAAACAAATTACACATGTAAAGGAGGGGTAGGGGGGGGAATGAAAACTAACAAGAAAACCAAGAAAGAACAACAAATTAAAGGAACTTATGCCAGACCTGTGAAAAATAAGGAGTTGAGGAAGAATCATTAACCAAATTAGAACTATTCCTGTTAATATGATAAGCTTTCCAAAAGTCAAGCTCTAAAGGGGATGAACATTTTTGAATAATTTTCCCAGAATTGAAATATGGCAAAAAAGCATAAAACCTCTTCATATACAAGAACACGAATTTTTGACTATACAGGACAAAATTTACGAAAATAAATTATTACACAACAATCCTGAGATACTAAACTGAGAGGGTTAAATATGTATTGACTGTTTGGAGTTCGACAATGAAAGCGTATTTTAACATTTAGCTAGCGATTAAACAAATTAATCAATTTCAGTGCTTTGTTTGATAGCTTTCTAATATTAATAGGTATGCTATTTTGGTACACATCATGACAAATTGCCACTCAAACACTTCGCAATTATTTTGACGAATTTTGACTTTCACTACCGTTATCGTAAAAATGCAAAAAAACCTTAGTTCCTTTCGATTGTATAGTACAAACACACGCATATACATATGAGTTGTTTCTTTTGAATTTGTCCATTTTCGGAACAAAATGACGAGGGTTAAAATTCAACTTATTATTATCTTTTAATTGATTGTTTACGATATGTAAACAATTTAAAGTCAAAAAAAAAAAAAAAAAAGAAAGCTTTAGAATCTTAATATTTGGGAGATGTAAGTTTTAGTCTTTAACAGTAGTGAAAATACAACAAAATGCAAACTTTAACTATCTCGCAATAGCAAAAAATTGATTTGCCCTACTTTCAACATAAATGGTTCGTGTTCGTATTATATATTTTTTCTTTGTAATGGGCTGCAGTATTGATCCTCAACCATTGCCGACCTAGTGCGTTCCCAGAGATTGGCACCAACTTTTTCAGCGGCACCACAATGAGTGTGGTACTATTGCCGCAGTTTCTTTGACGCTCAATTTCCCCCTAGATGGCGGCATCTGAGCCCTCGTTGATGCAAACAGCACTAGAAATTTAATTCAGCCGAGAATATCCATGCCAAACGGATACTCAAGGGATCTCCCACATGCCGCATAATCATACGACATGGGCGCAGACGATTTTCTGCATCTTGAGGATCCACGGACTTGGGCCAGGTTGAAACCTGCGAACTTGGGGGTACGAGGCCGGCGCCTTACCACTACGCCACTCCGTCAACGCCTGCAATTTGTAGTCCTCATAATACTGTCATGAACAATAATGAAATTTTCTCTGGTGTTCTGATACAGGAAAAGGCTCCAAATAAGAATAATAACCAACATATAATTCGTAGTCCTTATACTACTTCCGACCAACGTGATGAAAATGACAAAATTCAGAAACTTCGGTTTCTGCAAAAACAATGCAAATGAAATCGAAATCCTCCACAAAATAACGGCAGAAAATGAAAGAAAGAAACAAAACAAAAAAGTATCTCCCACGGTGGCAGCCATTGTCCGAGCCAGAGAATGCGAAGTTTTTTCCGGCACCAGACAAGAAGAGTTATTATAAACCTCTAACATCACTGACCCCAAAACAGAGAGGAAAGGAGAACCTTGAGATCACGGACAGGCATTACGAGGAGGAAAAAGAACTACAACTTCCACTCTTGTGCGGAGCAGTGGCCAAGGTCTCACGACGAGTAATAATGGCCACTCTTTGTTTTAATGCCCGTCTTTAAGTGCCTCGACTAAAAATTTGTATTTATTTTGCATTGTGGAGCTATTATTTAGGAGGAATGATCATAAAAAAAAATATGCCGCTTGGATTGTGAATGAACATTCTTGCCAGGATGTTACTGTCTTTCAGGAATGTTGGTGAAGGGGTTTTTAATAAGATACTTATTTTTCTAATGATAGTCTTCAGATGCTTCTGAAGAAAGTTATTGCCCAGGTTGATATATATGGGGATGCCATGCTTGAAGTACCGCTGTTTCGTTGGAGATTTGGATTTCTGGATGGTAGCAATTTCGTTTTGAAAATAGTAAGGACTATTCGACACTTAGGCTCAGTCCCGGTATTTTAAAATTTTCCTAAGGGAGTGGGGGCCGCAAAGGATATATTTGCTATGCATATTATAGGTAACAAGCAACAAAACACATAAGAACATGTATAAATTCAATGTAATTCTAAAAGTCAGGGAGGGTTAATTGGCTCCCTCTGATTACCCAAATGACGGGCCTGTTTAGACTGTACACGTGCGGCAATAAAACAGAATGTGGCTTACGCAGAATTGTACTCATTTTTCTAATGAGTTTTTGCATAACTTCCGAAACCGGTCCGTTATCTAGGGAAGTAGGAAAGGAAAAAAGGGCTACCCCAAGCGTGAACCTGACAACTATTTCGCACAATGCGGAAACGCATGGTAAGCATAAGGCTTTATGCTAAGAGGTAGGGGGTGGTTGTAGAAAAGGAACGGGCTCCTGAAAATTCCCCCTTATGCAAAAAATTTTTAAACACTTGAGAAATCCAGACTGTTTCACATTTCTCGTTACACTCCACTAGGAACGCACAGAGACGGGGATGCCAAATGGAAGTCATCGGATATCCGGTTATGCAAAAATTTATAAAACCCTTGAGAAACACAGACTGTTTCACATTTCTCGTTACACTCGACTAGGAACGTACAGAGACGGGGATGCCAAATGGAAGTCATCGGATATCCGGTTATGCAAAAATTTATAAAACACTTGAGAAACACAGACTGTTTCACATTTCTCGTTACACTCGACTAGGAACGCACAGAGACGGGGATGCCGAATGGAAGTCATCGGATATCCGGTTTCTGGCAGAGTTTTGAAATATCCAGAACCCAATCCGGCCACTGCACTAAAGATCTGGTTATCCGGCATGTCAAGATGGACGTCCGGAAAGGAGATGCAGACTTGAAATTCCCTCTCAAATAATGATTTGAGTTTTAATATTTGGTTGTCGTATTGATTTCGCCTCGAAAGGTTTAGGGGGTTACAGGATATTGATTTTGCCGGATATCGGATATCCTTTCGTCTTTGTGTAGCTCATCCGTACCGGACATCCAGCTGTTATAATTGTTCAATTAAAATTACGAATACTTTTATTTTTCTGTTGCTTCCTTCTTTCTTGCGGAACCCTGGTTGGTAGAAGCTGCTTTAATTTATTCATCAACATAATCTGCTTTTTCTTCAGTTAAAAAAAAAAACACAAGTGTTTTCGTGGAAAATTTCTTATTAGCTCAACAGATTAAGGAAAATCTTAACACAGCATTAACTCTTTCATAATCTCCAAGGAGGCAATCAGTTTAATGTAACACAGAGGTCATTTAAATGGAAACATTTTCAGAACTACACAACAATCAACACTGTTATGCAGCTAGCAGAGAGGAAAAAAAATAGGGAAATTTATTTCTTTGTTAACTTTTTCCCCTCGCAATGGCAAACAATGCGGGTGTGTTTCGTTTTTTGTTTCCCCCCCTCTCGGCCGCACAATCGGATCTGGAAATCGTGTGTGACGCCATCCATCCCTTTACACTACTGACATCATCCGAACGGCATAACCTTCCACGTTCGCGTGTTATTGTTCTTCGAGAGTCAGGTGGCATCAGAGTAACCTACGGGCAGGGCCGGATAGTTGCAACTTTTCAGAGGGATGCAGCAGAAAAAGAAGCTCCCCTGACACTGTCGCATTTAGGTGATGGAATTTGATTATATCATTAAAATAGTTATAAATAAATAAATAAATGACATGAGAGAGAGGGATTTTTCACTTGCCTTCGGAACCGTTCATAAATGAGGTCACACTTTTCAATATATCTGACCCCCTTTGTCACAAAATGTCACAGTTCATCATACCCCCTACCACATGTCACGCTATATTACATAAGCATATGTATTTTTGCAGTTCAGAAACGAAGCACTGCGTTTTGGATCACGTTTCTAATTTTATTTTTGAACTTTTAATGACATTTGTGAGCATAATAATAATAATGGTGACATGTGTACTTAATTTGTATAAAATGAGGTTAAGGTTTAAAGCACAAAAAGATAATTAGTAAAAAACAGTAAAATATACTAATTGTTCGAATTCTGAAAAAATGACCCATGTAATTTTATCTTAAAAGTGCAAATGATTAAAAAATTTTCTTTTTAAACTTTTAACAATAAGTAAATTTAATTGATCTGATTTTAAATGTTTTTATAGAAACCAAAATGTATAATGACACACTTTTTGTCACCCCTCCCCTTGTCACAAACAACTGTCACAATTTATCGAACCCCCTCCCCTCTCGAAGCGTCACATCACATATGAATGATCTTTCCTGCGAACACTTAATCCTTACTTTTGGTACATTATTATGCATTGATATACATAATAATGTACCGAAACGTATTGCCTGGGCCAAATGGACCCCTTGGGGTCGATATGAAAAAAGGGGAGCCAAGAATCTTGAGAAAGGGGCTTAGACTTAATTTTTTCAAACAAGTAAAATCTTAGAGTTGTCGAAGGAGGCAAGCGCTATTTAAAAAACCCCCCTTGCTCAAAAAAGCACAGGTGCCTTTGTACCAAAAATGTAGAGGTCCTCTAAATGAAAAACGTGACATTGAAATTTTTTTTCTAGCAGATGGAGTTGAAAAACAATTTGTTTTCCCCCCTTTAATTTATGGTCGTTTTTTGTTAGATTTTGGACATGTTTAACGTTTTTAAACGTATTTTTAGGGGTTTCTAGAAAAGGGTTTCTCAACCTGGGCAGCATGACCCTCTTGGGGGCCACAGGAAAGAATTTAAAAAAAGGGGCGTCACTAATCTCAAAACGGAGCTTTGACCTAATTTTTTCAAATACGTAAAATCTGTCACACATACAGATAAATTATTCCATATTTTTTTTACAAGTGAAAAATGTCCCTCAGTTCACCAGCCGGTAGAAGCTCGTTTCCACAGAACACCAAAAGTGAAGCAACATTGACTGAGGTGAGTAGTTAGTAAGGGCGACAACCTCTTGCGGCTACCTGCTTTGGGACCGTGTACGCTAAAGGGAACTGCTGCAAGTTAAATCCGTTGTGGTTCCAATGTCCTCCATGTGAAACGATACATCTTCGGGTGCCAACCCAGGTGACGATGTCTCATCTGGGAGCTGGTTAAAAAAAAAAAAAAAATCATAAGAGATCTTTCAAAGGGCCGGAAATCGGACTCCTGCCTACAAGGGCCCCGTTAGACTCAGGAGCAGCATACTCATTTTTCCTCGCCAGGCGTGACGCCGGACAACAACAACAACAACAACAAACATCCCACAGCTTCGAAACACACAGCAAGTTTGTAATTTACATACACATGTACAATGTCACACTTCTTGTTACTCCCTCCAATCCCCTTGTCACAAACTGTCACAATTTCTCGAACTCCCGTCTCCCCCTCGAAGCGTGACATCATTTATGAATGACCGTTAAGATGCTTTTCTTGAAAAATGCTATTTCAAGTTTTGCGCCCTCCCTGGATTCCTCATTCCTCCTTCCATTCATCGTCCGACACAGTTACAGTTATTAATGCTCGCCGCTGATCATTAACGGGGAGGAGCAGCGGCGGTTGTAGGAGCGTGTTTCCGGACACGAGTTTCGGCCGGAAGCACGGTCTTGTGCACCAGGAAACAAGAGAGAGTTACTTTTTACCGTTGCCATTAGCATGCAAACTGCAGTGCCGAATATCGTGGCTGCTTTCGCCACGGCGGGAAACGGGAGAAAGTGTTAATGATTCGGATAATGCAACCTGTGACGAAAGACACGCAGATTTTGCGTTGTTACCCTTTTTTCCTCCACCCGAACATGAGGAAAACCCGCGTTTCGATTTTGCAATTTTTTGCATACAACCACCGAGTTTGCATAAGTGGTGAGATAACGGCGTAATTTGTATCCGTAAATTTGCGTTCCCTATATCAGATAAGGGACCGTCCATAAATGATATCACCGCTTTTCTCCCATATATTTGACCCCCCTCTCCTCTTTGTCTCAAAATGTCGCACTTCAGCGGACCTCCCTTTCCCCCTTTGTCACACGCCACGCTATGTTGCATAAGCATGATGTCACACTTCTTGTTATCCCCCTCCCCTCCCCCTTGTCACAATTTCACGAACCCCTCCCCCCTCGAAGCGTGACATCATTTATGAATGATCCCTAAGGGGCCGTTCATAAATGACGTCACGCTTTTCCCCCCATATACAGTAAAACCCGCTTAAGAAGTTTTCCAAGGGACCAAGAGAAAAAAACTTCTTATGCGGGAAAACTTCTTAAACGGGTAGGCTCTATTTTTGAAAATGAATTTACTTAATGATATTTAGGGATGATATCATTTGTCAATATTTAAATTAGACATGGAATACATTTCCATAATTTTAAGTTTTGCTTTAAAATTCATGCATTTATTAATTAATTTTACATAATTAAAACAACATCAATAAGGAAAAAATTCTTTACCGAAACATCAGCCATTTGAAGATAATTACATTTACTCACTGCTTTTCTGAAAAAAATCCAGCATAGTTTTTTGTTTTCTCTTTCGCTCAGAAATCTGTAACTGGAAACAGTCCAATTGCCGCAAGCTTTTAAAGACCTCTTCAGGCACATTTTCAATTGTTTCGACAAACCGGCGAAATGTTTCCAGTCCTTTTATGGCTTCTGTAAAGCTGGGAATTTCCATGCCATCTTCTTCATCTTCACTTATTTCTTCACTGCCTTCTGTTGCCTCACAAATATCATTCACGGTAAGCACTTCACATGGTAGTACTTCGTCATCGATCGCAACATACTCCTCAAAGGATGTACTTAATTTCATTTTTCGTTGCAACGTCATCCAATCATCATCATCATCACTGTTGTCAATGTCAAAATCGTACTCTTCTGTTGATTCTCCATCCGGGAATCCAGCTTTTTGGAAACAATTTGAAATTACAGATGGTGTAACTAAGTCCCAAGAAGATACGAGAAAATGGATTGCTTCCAAGATGTTCACTTTTTTAAATTCATCACTGCTCTCAAGCTTTTCCAGTATCCATTTCACGAGCCTTTTTCTATAGTGTTGCTTAAACACTTTGATGACCCCTTGATCCATCGGCTGCAAAACGGAGGTAGAGTTCGGGGGTAGAAAATGCACTTTTATGTTTGAATATTGAGCGTTTTTCGAGTGTGCGGCGCAATTGTCCACAAAGATGAGAATGTTTCTTTTGGCTTTCCTCATTTTGTTGTTTAAGTTCTTTAAATATGATTCATAGATTGGAATCGTCATCCACGCCGATTTATTGCTTTCATACTCACAAGGAAGTGACTTAACGTTTTGGAAACATCTTGGTTTTTTAGATTTGCCAACTACCAAAATTGGTAATTTTTCGGTTCCGTCCATATTAGCACCTACTAATACTGTTAATCTTTCTTTGCTTCTTTTCCCTCCATGACAGTTTTCACCTTTAAAGGCATAAGTTTTGTCCGGAAAAAGGTTATAAAAAAGTCCACACTCGTCCATATTAAATATGTCTTTTGGTTGATAGCCAGATATCAATTCAGGTAAGGTGCTCTTCCATGCATCCGTTTCATGAAGGTCGACGCTCTTGCTCTCGCCTTTTACCGATTTGTACACTAACCCAGCTCTTCTTTTCATGCTGTCAATCCATCCATTTGAAGAAACAAAATCAACGTCCATCTTTTTAGCAATTTCTTCGGCTTTTTCTTTTAAAATAGTTCCGCTTACGGGAATGTTCGCCGATCTTGCTTGCTTGAACCAAATTAACAACTTCTCTTCTATGTGTTCATACTTTCCCCTCTTAACTTTCTTTATTTTCCGAGATTGGTTACAAGAATTCAAAATGACCTCTCGTTTGGCAACAATTCCATTCAATGTCGTCACTGGAAGATTTAATTTTTTAGAAATTTCAACCCTAGATAAATGTGAGTTGTTATCCACATCTTTCAATATTTTGACTTTTTCCTCAATCGACAATGCTTTTCTTTTAATTCCTTTTCCAGACATTTTGAAAAAGAAGCGGAGTTTGTTCACAAATTTTTTCACTGACGTAGGAAGCTAAGAATCACGTAGAAAAATAATTTCAGTGGAAAGAGCTGAGCACCAACCACAACTGTAGTCTGTGGTTCATTCCATTTTAAAACAAGGTGAGAGAATGCATTGCGAGTTAACAGCAACTCATGGTTCAGTTAACTTATTGATACAATACCTACTCACCCCTGCTCCCTGCTTTATTACTGTTGAAGAGCAACACCCATATAGGAGAAGCTACAAACATTTCTTTCTCCCCTTATCAGTCATTATTGTTCTCCTGACAACTGACCCCTCTGCCACCTGTTTTCCTGGAACTTTGGTGTTGAGAAAAGGGTGCCCTTGAGAAAAAGCTGACCAGAGCAGCTTTTCTGAACCTACTTCTGTCTTTTTTCCATTCGAAAGAAAAAGAACTACGTAGTTTGAAAAAAACTTTTAAAAAAAAGAAACTTTAAAAGACTAAAGTGTCACTTGAAAGAAAAAAAAGACCGATATGAAAACTTATTAAGCGGGAAAAAAATAAAATCAAAACTTTTTAAAAGGGTTATTTTAACATTGGGGAGATGGGAATGAAACTGGTATTGAAATTAAAAACTTCTTAAACGGGAAAACTTCTTAAGCGGGAACTTCTTAAACGGGTTTTACTGTATTTGACCCCCTCCCCCCCTTTGTCACAATATGTCACACTTCAGCAGACTCCCCTCCCCCCATTGTCACGGGTCACGCTATGTTGCATAATGCATGATGTCACACTTCTTGTAACCCCCTCCCCTCCCCTTGTCACAATTTCACGAACCCCCCCTCCCCCACTCGAAGCGTGACATCATTAATGAATGATCCCTAAGGGGTCATTCATAAATGAGGTCACGCTTCGAGGGGGTTCAAGAAAGTGTGACAGTTTGTGACAAGAGGAGGGGCGGGGGTAACAAGAAGTGTGACACAGTGACAAAGGGGGGGGGATTCAAATATATTGAAAAAAAAGTGACATCATTTATAAACGGTCCCATCAGAGAATGTATGTGACTTTTTCCAACGTAGCGAAAGGCAGGAATACGGGAAATCGAAAATGTATCCCCACCCACACAGGGGTGCACCGATGGAGACGAAAGGGACGGTACCCCCCCCCCCCCCAGAAAACATCGAATATCCGCCAGGGACGTGACTAGCCCATTTTCCAACTGGGGCAAGACCAGTTAGCATCCCCCCAGACATACACAATTAAAAAAACGCATAGACTTTTATATACGCATACACGCTCAGTCAATTTACCGCCCCTAAAAGTTGGCGCCTGGGGCACGGGCCCCGTCAGTCCCCCCGACAGATTTTTAAAAATCCAGAATTCGATCCGTTCATTACACTAATGATCTGTATCCACAATATTTTTTTCCCCAATGGTCTGCGTGTATATCTTGTTATTAACAATGGCCGACCCAGAGTACCAACTCCTTCAACTGCACCACAATGAGTGTGGTACCATCGCCACATGAGAATTTTGACGTCCAGTTTCTTCGACTGAAAGGGTGAGCACCCGGACTCTGTGGATGCGAAATTGCACTAGGAATTTAATTCAGCCGGCAGTACCCAAACCAAATGTCTGCTCTAGGGATCGTTTACATGCCGCATAATCATACGACATGGGCACAGACGATTTTATGCATCTTGAAAATTCACCGACACTGCCAGCCTCGATACTATGAGCTGGGGCGTACAAGTCCCGTGCCTTAATACGATGCCACCGCGCCGGTGTATCCGGAATATCAAAATCGATATCCGGAAAGGAGACGGCAGAATTTAAAATTCAATTACGTAATTAGCATGTTTTGAAAATATATGTACTCTAACGGATTTGAAATATTTGCTGTGTTTAAAAATATGTAAAATGTACGGTTTTCAATCATCTGAGTCAGATATCCGGTACGGATCCGCAGAGGATATCCGGAGACACTGGATATCCGACACTCGGCAAAATTCAATATTCAATTCATTCCTTGGTCCTCCTCCCAAAATATAACTAATTATGAATCTATATATAAATAGGCAAAAACAAAACAGTTAAGCTTCACTTTCACCTCTGTCTGTCAACCGGTTTTCTTACTTTTTTTAGTAGCTATGGATGAGTTTTAGTGTTATCAATAAAAAAAATGAAGAAAAGAAGAAAATAGTTATTCTTTTTTCCTCCGACTTTCAACGTAGATTCGATGCTTTTTCTAGAAGTCTTCATTTGTCATACTTTCATACTACTCCTCACATCTACAATCTACAATATTTGCATAATACTCGATGCATTTTTTACTATTTATATTCAAAGAAGAAGAAATGTCAAGAACAAAACGAAAGAGAAAATGTAGTTGATTTATTGAATGTCAAAGCAAAATAATATCAATCTTAAAAGTGTCAGTGAATTCCTTTGAAAAAAAAAAATATATATATATATATATATATATAAGTAAGTCAGAATGTTTATCCAGTAGAATGTCAATCAAAATATAATACAATTTGAAGCTAACACACTGTTTGACATAATATCAAATGGGACAGTAATTGCGGTGACGCATTATTTTGCTTCGAATCAACGTTTCAAAAGTGTGTCGATTAGTGCTTTGAACTCTTGATTAAACGTGAGTGTTTTTATATCTAATTTTTTCAATAACAATTGGGTGGAATGAAAATTCTTATTTCGACTTTTTTTACAGAAGAAAACGTGTAGAAAGATAAAATGTATGTGTAATAATTATGTGTTACAAATGCTTGAAATTAAATACAGTGAAACCTCTCTAAAGAGACCACCCACCAGACCGTAGAAAAGCGGTCTTATAGAGAGGTGGTCTCTGAATAGAGGTAATGGCTAAAACAAAGCTTCATGCAATAATACAACAAAACACTATCCTAAAACTTGTTTTTATTACTATTTTATGACTGTACAGCTACAAAAAAAAATTATTAATCGAAGTTTGCTTTGATTTTAGTAATTTCTCATTAACAATCTTTATTTCTAAATTTCGAGTTTCGCTACACTGAAACTGCTGCCAATTTTATGAGATTGCACTGTCGTGTGCTTGTAAAACTTTCACTTTTTCTTCCGAAGTCAATACAACTCTTTTAGGCACCATTAAAGTGTAGTGCAAAGAACAAAAGAAGGAAAACAACAAGAGGGAAATGCCCTGTGAAATCTACAAAACGTCCTTAGCTCTTCAAGAAAAATGAGATGGAATGTGACCAAGCATCCCCATATACTATGACTCTGTCACACTTCACACGGGTTTTGAAGAACAAATGAACAATCAAGCTCATTTGTCCAATTATCCTGCCCTGGTGCTTACCACCCATCCAATTCCAGGAACAGGGACAATAGCTTCCTCCATCTACTGGTTGGGTCCTGTTTTTCTGAGAGATAAGGGTATTTCAAAAATCTCCCAGGTAAATAATCCTACTTGTTCTTCTGAAAATGTGGTCTTACTGGGAGGGAGACCGAACATAAATGGTCTTTTAATGGAGGGAAAGTTAATATTGAGCCTATAGATAGAAGTTTTAGACCTTAAAAAATTGGTCTTAATGAGAGGTGGTCTCTTTATAGAGGTGGTCTTTATGAGAGGTTTCACTGTACTAACAAATTCAGTGGTCAATCAGTCGCATTGAGGAGAGATTATCGCTCATTGAAATATTTAAACAAAATAAGCTGTTGTCAAACAGAAAAAGTAAAACGAATAAATTGTGTTTAATGTTCGAGGCTGAACTTGAAAAATTTAATGAGTAACGGTCCAATTTCGACCGCTGGGCGAACTTTAGTAATGTTAAAATGATGGAAACTTGAAAATTACATGTGAACAATGATCCAGAGGAGACTTTTGGAGTCGGAACGAGGCAAAATATACTCATAACTCCCACATAATTTCAGCACTGACCCGTATGTGTTACTTTAAAATGCAGTAGTTATCACATTTCGATAAATCATTAGTTTTCGTGCGTATGTGTACTTTGCGCTCGGTAACCGGGTTAATGTGCGAAAGGGCGCCCAATTTGGGCTACATTTACGTGTGATTTTCTCGCGCATTTTAGCTAATGAGACGTGAAGGGATTTTATCGCAGATTCATCCCTTAAGGGATCATTCATAAATGATGTCACGCTTCTAGGGGGGAGGGGGGGTTCGTGAAATTGTGACAAAGTGTGACAAGGGGAGGGGAGAGGGTAACAAGAAGTATGACATCATGCATTATGCAACAAAGCGTGACGCGTGACAAAGAGGGGAGGGGGGTCCGCTGAAGTGTGACATATTGTGACAAAGTGGGGGAGGGGGTCAAATATACGGGAAAAAAGCGTGACGTCATTTATGAACGGCCCCTAGCAAGAGGCTTGGAAGTGGAATTGGATTCTCGGAACTTTGCTATGTCAAAATCGAAAAGAAAAAAAAAAGAATTTAGACCTAGGAAGTTACATCAGGAGCATGAAATTTCCCTTGACATTTTAAGGCAACAGAAATTTGCGCAGTTTCGGGCCTTTCATTTCAACTTTTTCCAGGGGGACAAGGACTCTTTCTCACATCTTTTCTCTTTTTATATCTACACTAGGTGGCTCCCGTCCCCTGATCGCTATCACTCGCAAACTCCCAGAACCAGGGACCCGGAGCAGGCAAAAAAATTGATGCTCCGCTCCTAGATAGTAAGCTATAGCCCCTGCTCCGGATATGCTCCGGTTTTGGAGCCACAATTTTAATTTTAATCTGCAATTTTAATTATGAAATGGAACATTACAAAAATAACACCATCGTCTGAAAACACGAATTTAATTCTAACTTAAATGCAATTTTTATTATGAACAGGAACATTTGAAAAATGTAAAAATTGGCTCACACAGAAAATACAAATTTTATTTAATCAAGTTCATTTAATCTTTGTCTAGTTCATTTAATCATTAATATTTTATTCTTAAGAAAAAAAAATGAATCTAGTAGACCCTCTTTGATATTTGACCTTAAATCTTCACAGTTGAATTTTAATACAGAAAACAGTGTTTCTACAGCAACGTGGCTACCGGGCAATGCCGTCACAATGCGGCAAGTCTCGTGAATTTCTGCAGGATACATCATCGGGACATTAAGAGTTTAAAAGTTTTCATTCTAATATCTAATTATGAAACTTTCATTCATAATTAGATATTAGAATTAAAATAATACTGAATTACCCAATTAAAAACAAAAACGAAACTAAAGAAAATTAAGGAGCCAGACACGTTATCTGTATTTGTTGAATCATCAAGAAAGATTAAAAGCTTAAATATTTTCATTCCTTTACCTTAAGCATGAAAAATTTAAAAGATTGAGAAAAAAAAATAATATATTGAAAAAATAATTTTTATAAAAAAAATAGAACCGACTTCAAATTATAAATTGCGCTAAAAGTGAAAAATAAATTAATTTTTTAAACAACATCGACGTGACTTTTAAGCGTAGTTTTAGAAGTCGGTGCAAAATTAGGATAGATGAAATCTTTTGTAATCATGAATCAATTACAAATACATATATTTCCGCAGAATTAGCAACAGTTTCCAATATGAAGTAGCAAATGGTATCATGGTAATTAGACTCATAATTTCTCACCGACTTCTAAAACTATGTTTAAAAGTCACATCGATGTAGTTTAAAGAATGAATTTATTTTTCACTTTTTAGCGCAATTTATAATTTGAAGTCGGTTCTATTTTTTTATAAAAATTATTTTATTCTTTTTAGTGTAAATACATTTTTTACATAAATAATCTTTTTGTTTTTTTTCAAAAATACATATCAAAGGGCAAACCTTCTTTGAATAAAGGTCACTGAAAACTAATCATTTGTATGAAAAATTCAGTGAAACTCTTCAGTCAAACTCTTGCTGTAATTGCTTTTAACATTATAGCACAATGGCTTTTATATTTATTATTAGTTTTCCCAACAAAGAAAAATCAAGCCAAGCCTTTCCAATCAAAATAAAAAATACCTATTTTACACCCGTAACGTTTTTTCTAAATAACAAATGCAGTCAAATTGATGTGCGATATTTGAGTTAAACGGCCCTCTATCTATTAAAGAAAAAGTCATCAAAATCGGTCCAGTTAGTCAAAAGTTATGAATGAAAAACCATAAAAATGAAAATATTTCTGCCCATAACTTTTTTTCTAACTATCGAATATGGTCAAACGAAGGTACGGGACCTATGGGAAATCACCCTCGATCGATTAAAAAAAGAATCACGAAAATCAGTTGATCCGGTGAGAAGTTATGAGTGGACAAACAAACAAAAAAAAAGCGACATACATACAATATGAATGTATACCCTCCTGCCTTTGTGAAGTCGGTTAAAAACTGAAGTAGCTCTGCAGACGGAGAAATTTGAGGGCTCCTGCTCCGACTCCAGCTCCAGGGAAAACATGCTCCAGAGCGCACCGGCTCTGGGCCCCTGCCCAGAACTGCTTACACAGCTTAATCAAGGCTGTAATCTCCCTTTTCGCTCCATTTCCCTTTTCCAAGTCAGTGTATTTAAAGCATTATGTATTTGTTGATTAATTACTTAAGGGGAAGCCAGCACCCAAAAATGTCGAAAAAACCGAATACATTTTTATTGGCTTAAGTAGTAAAACAATTCTTTAAAAATGTTCCCTGAAAGTTTCAGAAAAATTGAAGCAATATTTATTGATTTATCATTGATTTAATTATAGAGTGATTGGCCACCTTTTCATTCCGAAGCCGAAACTGTGCTGAATATAGGCCACATATTAATTTTTTTATATAACATAAGCGAGAAGAAGCAATTTCATCGTGACTGTAACTGGGTAAAAAAGTTCCTTACTTGAAATTTTGATAAAGAAAGCATTTAAGTTTTTGCAAGCCGAAAACTTAAAGTGCTGTTTTCTCTCACATTGTTTTTTGCGCATTTCGTCTCAATTAAAATGTAATGGCTTTTTTAAATTTCTATCTATAATGTGGATTTTTTTCCACATGTTCCTGAAACTATACATAGTAAATTTATGCTCTACTTTTACGATAAGTTAAGTACTTTTTTAAAAATTCTTTTTGTAGGGTTCTGGAATTTTTCGTTGTTTTTTCTGCGTTACTTCAGTTTTTATCATTTTTTCAAAAAGTATTCGACTTATAAAGCAAAACTTTTTTGCTTTGAATTTTTTATGAGTCATGAATCAATAAATTTTTTTTGAGACTTTAGACCAATTTTTGAGAAAGAAGATGCATTTTTAAAAATTGCTAAATTTTGCTTTAAAAATTAAAATTTTCATATTACATTTAAGAAATCCAGTTCTGATAATTTGCTGATAATTTCCTCAGAGCCAAAATTAATATTTTTTTCCCCTAATTAACGTTATAATAAATTATAAAATGGATGGATTATTGTATTGTCATCGAAGATAAGCTTCTGTGCAAAATTTGAAGATAATTTATGCAGTAATAGTAGTCGAAAACCGCCTTACAAAATTCCACCACAAGTCAAGTTAAATAAAACCATGTAAAAACGTTTACCCCCCCCCCCCTCTAGTCACCCTAAGAACTGAAATTGCCAAAAACAATTTATACTATTCCTATATATTCATTTTCTGCCAAAAAAAAAAAAAAAACCTCGATCACTTTTTGCAGTTTTTTTGGAAAAAATACACGGTGCTTCAAGGGGTTAATGCTTTTTAACTATCTCTATCTTGGTTATAGACTTCCCTTCGATCGCTGTTTTTGTAATTTTCTTCATAATGAACTAAAATTTTTTCTGTAAAATGTGTTTTTTATGTATTTTATTATTTTGAATGCAAAATATCAAATAAATCAGAGTGTATCATGTATGAGTGACAGAGGGTTAAAGTTAAAAATAAATAAATAAAAATAAGGAAAAAATTGTTTTTCAAAATTAAAAAGCCTGTACGTGTATATTGCTTTTTTTTATTATTATCTCGACTGTTTTAAATTTTTATCACATATATTTACGCCTATGTAATTAGTTATCACGTTTAATTACGTATTAATGTTATATGTATTAAAAAGCATCACATTTTAATTCCTAATGATCAAACTTAAAGGCATTTAAGAGCTATTAGTTTAACTACTGGTTTTGGAAATAACTTGTTTAATCACGTATTTTGACTTGCCTCCTGGTTCTTTGAAACCATTGATTTGAAGTGGTTTAGCTAGAGTAACGTTTAATCAACTTTTTGTTTTTTTCGAACTTCATGAATTCGGACTTTTTTGAACTTCGCGTTTTTAAAAAGGCACCGTTCATAAATGATGTCACACTTTTCCCCCATATATTCGACTCCCTCCCCCTTTGTCACAAAATGTCACACTTCAACATACCTCCTTTCACCTTTGTCACACGTCACGTTATGTTGCATAAGCATGATATCACATTTCTTGTTTCCCCCTTCCTTCTCCATGTCACAATTTGTCACAATTTAGCGAACCCCCCTCGAAGCGTGACATTATTTATGAATGATCCCAAATGACGTTTTGCTCGAACGATGCCGAAGCGAGTACTACTTAGAAGTCGAAGCGGAGAAACTGAAGAAAAGGGACATCCCTGGATAAAATCCTCCCGCGCGCGAATCAAATTTAACGCTCATAACGATAAATTTCCCGTCCGCTTATTACTGGGATAACGATTGTTCGCAGACGGATCTCTGTCCATGAGCGTTGCTCCCATAAAACGGTGCACAATCGGCGGGATCATCCTTGTCCGGAGAGTTATTTAAAGGTCCGAAATAAAGGCGACCTCGTTTCCAAATCGGTTTCGAACCGAGATCGCATCGCGTGCCTCACGCGATGTCCTCACGCTCCGCGAGAGCGCGGTCATTTCACTCTGAACGACGGGGCCGGACCTTCCACCTCATTTTGATCCCAGCCCAGCTAGCCGGACTTTAAATATTCCTAGGGTGATCATATTTCTGACCATGAATTTGGGGACACGTCTCCAAATCCAACGACAATTTGGGGACGCTAGAAAAAAAAAAATTGGGTACGTTTTTTGAGAAGTTAAATATAAGGTCTACCGGAAAGTTCTGTCCGGTTCAATTACAACAAGTTTCGACACGTTCTATGTTTCATGTTCTATCATGTTCGGTTCTATATTTTTATCGCTTAATGTATACATACTGACGTAGCAAATTGGCAAAATAAAGTTAATTCACAATAGCCGGCCCGGCATTGCTCAATAGGAAGGACATCCTACTTCATCATGATAATACCAGGCCACATGCTGCTTTGAGGACTCTTCAAAAAATTGCAGAACTAGGCCGGGAAATTCTATCACATCCACCATATTCCCCAGACATAGCACCCTCCGACTACCACTTGTTTTTGTCTTTGCAAAATTTTTCGGCGAGCAAAAATTCAAAAATGAAGAAGATATCAAACAAGAGCTGGTTAAATTTTTCAAATCAAAAGATAAAATATTTTTCAAAAATTGCCCTCACGCTGGCAAGAAGTCATTGATAATAATGGCAATCATATTATTAAATAAAGTTATTTGCCATTACGATAAATTTGTATTTTCCTTTATGCCAAAAACGGACAGAACTTTCCGGTAAACCTTATATATTGAAAAAATGTTTGACGTTATTTATGTAGGACTCCTTAATGAGAGGTCAATACTTTCCAATCTTGGCTGAGTCAATGAAAAGATCATGAGCTTAGTCATTGGCCTGCTCTTCATTAAGCGCGTACAAATGAATATTAATGACCATGCGTGAGTGTTGATTCCTTTGCAACGAATCGTGCGGTATTCGTCGAAAAGGCAAGTCATGAAAATCCTCCCCCGTCCTCTCAATCAATCGAAATCACCCACTGATCTCCAGCGATATAAAAGGGGTCAAAGATCAGTGAAATCATCTCGCCAACATTTGCAACAAGAGCAACGGCGGATCTCTTCACCTCCAGGGTCGTGATTGGCGGGTCCTTGAATGGCTCATCGGCAGTTGATGTTCGATTGGAGAGGCTCATTTCGGATGCAGTCGGAGGAAAGCGAAGGACGTTTTCACTCTACACAGAGTTTACTTATTCTTCATATGCTAGCACACAATTGTTCTGAGGTGTTTAATTAAGCTCTATCGTAATTGAGATCAGAATTTGTGAGGTCTAGTGGCTACGTCGCAGTTTTTTTTAGAGAGTGTGTGATTGAGGTGTTCTCATTCGCCCGGTTTCGAATTCGAAAACTAGAAACGATGTGAGGAAGTGCCTTTAGAAAGGGAAAAAATTCTGTTGCTCAAATATCTTATACAAATCCATTTATATATATATATAAACTTCAATTATCTCAAAGTTAGAAATATTGATACTTCTTGCTCCAAGGCAGCACAGATTACTTAATTTCTTTATATTTCCTATCAGTAAGTAAATAAATAAACAAATTTACTCGTAGGCAACGTGAAAAATAATTCTAAGTTAAACTGTTAAAAATTTCAAGATGTAAAATAATAATGATAATGATTTTTAACTTATCAATTATTGTTATAGTAAGTTTTTTCTCTGAAAACCATAAACAAGTTCAAATAAAAAATTCACAGGAATAGGAATGTACTATATTTCAATTTTGATAATATAAGAGTAATGGGGGTGTCAACCCCCCAGCAAATATTTACGGGAGGGCTCGTGTACTGCAGCACATCTGGAATCAGCGCGCCAGATGAGTTTTGCTTGGATGTAATTTTCTCCACCTACCTGTTAGCCGAGGCCTTGGATTGCATGCGCACGGGGCAAGGTATTGGGGTCCACTGATTTTACATGCACGTATCTCCAAGTGTGCATGGGTGGTCTTCAGCGGGTATCGAACGCGCGACCTTCCAGTTGGAAGCCCGACGCTCTAACCGCCGGGCTACCACGGCCCCTTGCTTGGATGTACTGGGGGGCTTTGTACTGGGGACTTTATGGATGTACTGGGCTACTATTGCAAAGTTTAGTTCTTCAAATGTGAAACAATTTTACTTGTATTCACACTATGAGTTCCAGGTGAATTTATAGGGAAAATTCAATCAGGAAACGCTTTTAGCATTAGTCAGTAGCATCACTACGGTGGTGGAGAGGGGATGCGCCCCGGGTGACATCTTTTTAGAGAGTTTTAGCGAATGACACCCAAAATAAGGCGAAGAGTTCTTGAAAATATATGTACTTGAATTGTAAAATTTTACTGATAATTCCAACATACAACTGAAAATAAATGTAGTTTACATAAAGTTACATCAAATAAATAAAATGGAATTTCGTAAGTTTCTTTTTTTCTTTGCACTACTGAAAGTAATATAAACTACAGACTGCAAGTTTATGCGACGCAACAATGTTTCTCGTTTTCTTTGGGGGAGGGGGACACCACGGGTGACACCTATGTTAGGAATGCCACTGCATTAGTCACCGGTAACCTATGCACCCTATACCGAAAATTCGATGTCAGCTACCGGTGACTGACGCGGCACCCACGTTTTAATAATATCCAGCAATAAATTAAAGTTAAGTAAATTTTATATAAATTTTCAGTTTTAGTTTTTTTTTTTTTTACACTGTCAGCCACCGGTGACTGACGCGGCCTAACCGGAAAAATTCAGTGTCAGCCACAGATGGCTGACCTGACGCTCAAGGTGTTAATGGAGAAATATTCCTTCTATCAAGCATACGAAACAATTAATCTGTGAAAAACAATCTCAAAGCTATTGGTCTATTTATTGTCAATCTTCTGATATCGTGTCTGATATGCGCGTTAATTACAAAGTAAAACGCAATTAATCTGAGGAAAAGTGTCAACGCTATTGATCTATTCATAATTAATTTTCTGATATGAGTGTCACAAATGTGCGTTAATTAGACAATAAAAAAACAATCTGTGAAAATCTGTTTTAAAGCGATTGATCTATTTACTATCCATCTTCTGATATCGTGTCACGAATCGCGCGTTAATTAGACGGTAAACAAGGTCGATCCAACATTTTTAATAGGATCCGTATTTTGTGAATTTTTTAAAAGATCTTTGAAAATCAGATAATTTTGTGAAAATTTAAAGTTTAAACATACACTGATTAAAAATTTTTATCATTTTTTCCCTCTTATTTAATAAATTATTCTGTAAAAAGTGCGATTTGGTAGATCGGAGAATTGTGAAGGGACCGTTTTGATTGCCTGGAATTTTGGGAAGGGTCCGTTTTGATTGCTTGGAATTTCGGGAAGGGTCCAAAAACAGACCTAAATTTTCTCTGGCGCTACCACTGTAGTAAAAAAAAAAAAAAAAAACACAACCATTTCGCTCATTACCACTCTCTAAAAGAGTCGTCTATGCCTAGGGTGACCATATTTCGAAGTGTCAATTTGGGAACATGTCCCCAAATCCAAAGACAATTTGGTGACTCTATAAAACATTTTTGGGGACGTCTTTGGGGACATAGCGAACCAATACATATATACCTCTATTAAGAAAAGTTAATCTCATTAATATGTTTCAAAGGGTATTATTTAAACATATTTTCTACATAATTTACGCAGAGTTTATTATTTCATTGCCTATCAGAAATTGAAATACTGAAGTAATAATTTAATAATTACCATAATATTATCTAAAATTTTAAAATACTAGCTAAATTTTAGAATTGCAAATCTAGAAGCAATTTGAAAAGAAAGAATAGAAATTTTTAAATTTGGGTACTTTCTGCGTCCCCATGAAGTTATGCTTTGGGGTTCAAAACATTAAAAATATACAAATTAGGGAACTATCCGAAATTTGAGGACGTTTGATCCTATCTATGCAGATAATAATAATTTTATGCGTTTTAATGCTCATTTGTGCTTTAAATTAACGTGAAATTATATTTCTATTACCTATCTATGCAGTTAACATATCAAAACATGTAAAAAATTTCAAGGATATTTCACTTGGGAGTATTCTTCGACGGTTCTAATGGATTGTACGGAAACGGAAACACTAGAACTGGTACACACTGGTCAGTGTTTGCACTTATACCGGGGTCATGTTTGCCCAAGGGCAGAGCTGTGAGTACCAATTTTGTGAAGGGTCCGTTTTGATTGACTGGAATATTGTGAAGGGTCCGTTTGTATTAATTGTAATCTTGTGAAGGGTCCGTTTTGATTAATTAGAATTTTGTGAAGGGTCCGTTTTGATTAATTGTAATTTTGTGAAGGGTCCGTTTTGATTAATTGTAATTTTTGCGAAGGGTCCGTTTTGATTAATTGTAAATTTTGCGAAGGGTCCGTTTTGATTAATTAGAATTTTGTGAAGGGTCCGTTTTGATTAATTAGAATTTTGTGAAGGGTCCGTTTTGATTAATTGTAATTTTGTGAAGGGTCCGTTTTGATAATTTGTAATTTTTGTGAAGGGTCCGTTTTGATAATTTAATTTTTGTGAAAGGTCCGTTTTGATTAATTGTAATTTTTGTGAAGGGTCCGTTTTGATTAATTAGCATTTTGTGAAGGGTCCGTTTTCATTAATTACAATTTTGTGAAGGGTCCATTTTGATTAATTGTAATTTTTGCGAAGGGTCCGTTTTGATTAATTAGAAATTTGTGAAGGGTCCGTTTTGATTAATTTGGAATTTTTGTGAAGGGTTCGTTTTGATCATTTGGAATTTTTGTGAAGGGTCCGTTTTGATCAGTTGGAATTTTTGTGAAGGGTCCGTTTTGATCAGTTGGAATCTTGCGAAGGATCCGTTTTGATCAGTTGGAATCTTGCGAAGGATCCGTTTTGATCAGTTGGAATCTTGCGAAGGATCCGTTTTGATTACCTGGAGTTTTGTGATGGGTCCTTTTAGATTAACTGGAATTTTGTGAAGAGTCCGTTTTGATTAATTGGAATTTTGTGAAGGGCCCGATAACGGACTTGAATTTCCTCTGGAGCGATCCCTACAGTAAAAAAAAAAATCGCTCATTACCACTCTTTAAAAGTCATCTATGTCGTTTACATATCAAAAACGTATTCCAAAGCAACAAATTTCAAGGATATTTCAATTCTTCCACGGTTCTAGCGGATCGCACGGAAACGGAAACACTTTAAGGGGTACACAGCACTCTTTTCTGGTTAATGTTTGCACTTATATCGGTGTCATGTTTGCCCCAAGGGCAGAGCTGAGGTCCAGTTCCGGCCCAAAGCACAGCCTTGGGCTTTTCATGCCGAATCATGCTGTTCAACATGGGCGTCGGAGCAACAGCACGTATGCAGCATCCGCTCTCCCGTATTGTGGGAAATAATTCTTCCGCGGATGTGCCTAATGCCCAATCAAGGTTAGGAAAAAAAAGGGAGAAAAGTGAATGGCGTTGTTTTGAGGGGTTATTACTGGAATTAAATGCAGTCGAGTTAACCATGAGGCCGTTGCTTCAATGGGACCGATCATAAGTGATGTCACGCTTTTTTTTCAATATATTTGACCACCCCGCCCCGTTGTCACAAAATGTCACACTTCAACGGCCCCTACCCACCCCTTGCCACATGTCACGCTATAAAACATAGGTATGTGTACTTGCTGAGTTGCAGTTCTGAATAAAAGCAGTGCTATATAGATGACATTTCCAATTCTATTTTTGAACTTTTTATGACATTTAAGAACATAACAATAATAATGATTACATGCCGTGTACTTAATTTGTATAAAATAAGATTGACATTTACAACAAAAAAGATAATTTTTTAATGGTAAAAAAATATTAATTGTTCGAATTCTGAAAAAATTACATGCATAAGATGATTTTCTTTAAATTTTGACTAGACGTAAATTTAGACTTTAATCAGCATCGATGTTTTCGATACAAAATCAAATCACATACTTTAAAATCAAATTGTGAAAATAAAAAAAAAAAACTTCAGAAATAAATTCAATTTTAATATTAATTAATTTAATCTTTTTGTAGAAGCTAAAACATATGTCATTCTTCTTGTTAATCCCTTCCCTCCCGTTATCACTTTTTATTTCCAATAGGGCTGCGGTATTGGTCCTCAACCATTGCAGACCTAGTGCGTTCCCCAGTAATTGGTACCATCTCTTTTAGCGGCACCACAATGAGTGTGGTACCTTCGCCGTATGAGAATTATGACGTTCAGTTACCACTAGATGGAGGTACCTGAGGTCTCATTGATGCAATATGCACTAGGAATTTAATTTAGCCGAGAGCATTCAAGCTAAGTGTCTACTCAAGGGATCTTTTACATGCTGCGTAATCATACGACATGGGCGCAGACGATTTTCTGCATCTTGAAAATCCACCGACTTATGCAGGTTTGAACCCGCGATCTTGGGCGTACGAGGCCTGCTGCCTTACCACTACGCCACCCTGCCGACCCCTCCCGTTGTCACAAGATGTCACATTTTCTTGAACCCCGCCCCCTCGAAGCGTCGTTTATGAATGACACCAGTGTATCCATACCCGCTGGGTCTAGAGGTCATGGGAGGACAATAGAATCCATGTTCGCTGTCCCTTTGCAGTGGGTAATTTAAATATGAAAACTAGGGATCAGTGGCGTAGCTAGACCCTATATTTTTTTTTGGGGGGGGGGGAGGGCGGGTTCCTTCGGGATGGGTAAGCTAATTTTACTGTTTTACAAGAACAATTGGTCAGATTCTAGATAACCATCACAATATCAAGGATTTTTTTGTATCCCGCCCCCTCTTGTCTACGTCAGTGTCAGGGTTCGGGAGCAGCCGCTGTTTTGTGTTGATCTGCTCCGACTTCTAACCACTTGGTCCAGCTCCGTTCCGTGCTCCGAATACTTTTAATAGGACTTGCACATTTCTTATTTATCAATATGTATGTCAGGATTTATACGTTTGATGCGGAAAAAAAAGGCATCCGAGTAAGAACAGCAAAAAAAAAAAAAAAAAAAACATTTATTTAAACTTGATATCATATTATTATCAAGTTTATGGGTATAATTTTAAAAAAAAGTGGAGCACTGGAGCACAGCGAATTTCGTGCTAAATCTCGTTGTTCCGTTCTAGAGCCTGATGAAAAAAAGATCGAGTTGCCTGATGGAGGTTTTCCTGGTTTTCTTCTACTTTTTCCTCAAATAATCACTAGAAGTTCTCCAGGACGAGACTGGTCCTTGGTTTTTAGCCATGGTGCTAATCCTATAGCATGTTAACATATTTATAGTAAAGTATACTACGTAATATAAGGAGGTGCTGCTATCCAACGTGACTAAGAAAAAATGGTACTTTTCTATTATCTCGGAGCAAATCTCGCCAAGCAGACTTTTTGGCGACAGCACACGGAAAAGGTTACCAGCGACGACGTTCCGTTTGGCGTTGGTTGCATCATTATTGGCGACTTTATTGCCTGCGCCGGGATAATAGAAAAGTACAAAAAAAAATTACATCAAGGATCTCACATAATCCGAACTATGGACGTATTTTCTTCAAATTTTTCTTTTATCATTTGCGTCATTTTTCATATCACCACATCAATTCAATTTTTCCACGACAACAAAATCAGAAAACAATTCATTTATTTATTTATTTTTGTGTTATTTTTCGAGAAAACATCATACACAGACGTAGACATGAAGAAAAAAAAATACAGCTACGTCATTGGTATCACAAACCGAATCACCCATGCAGAATTTAAATTAAGCTCACAAACGCTAGTAGTGGTGCATGCGAATGATAACGAGGCCTAACGGAGTTATTGTTTATTGTATATTGTAAGAAATACACCGCCTGAATTAATTAACAAGAGCCGCGACACTGTCGGCGCTAGACAATAGATCCGCCATCAAACACGGAATAGAATATAAAAACTCGACAAGTTCGAATTATAGGAAGAAAAGTTCTACACCCATCACGAAATGTGGAACGTAAGAGTTAATGAACCTCCCGTTTTTAATAGCGTTAATTATTCTATAATCCCCAAACTGAGGATTGGACACGGGGGATTATAATGAGTGACCTTATTCGCATCGGGCAACCCCAGTGGAACAAAAGGGAACGGGGAGAGTTGAGGAGAAAAGAATATCGAAAAGTGACGAGATGGAATTAAGGTTCTTCACACAATGCCCGCCTTTATTTTTCGCTTTTGACGATGAGGATTTGGAGATTTATTAATGAGCTTCTGTGTGTTAGCCAAACACAGTGGTGTGGTTACCGGAGTCTTTAGGGGCGGGCTGTTTTAGGTTACACTGGTATTAAGTTCATTTCCATCGCTGAATTGGTTCGCGTAAGATTAATTATTTTTTTCACGATTTATAAAAGAGATCGTTTGTGTGCATGTCTGTATGTTTGCTATATGGAGCCACTCCAACTGATGGATTAGAAGGAAATATGGAACAGAGTTCTGTCACTCTCTGAGACGAACTCAATACTTAACGCATACACACGAAGTCCCAATCAAACATTCGAATTAGTGTTCTTTTTTTTTAAGTCCAATTTCAAGATTTATTTTGACAATACAACATAGAAAAGTCATTATATATATATTCTGAACTTTTATGTAGTTCTGAATTTGATTTTTAAAAAAAAAGTCGGAATTTGTTCGAAAATTCTAGAGTAAATAGGACATGAGTTATTGCCCAGAACCTTGTTTCTTGTAACGAGGATTGAGCAAAGCCTTATTGTTTAATGAAGATTTTGGAGCGATTGGATTCTAATAATTCATCGTTGTAAGAAAAAAAAGCCCATGAGTTTGAACTAAAACTGAATTGTTACTCCTCACAATTTCTAAAACCCTCTCTACCCCCTCGAAGCGAGAAATAATTTAAGAATGATCTCTAAAGTTTAATTTTGTATAAATGTAGCTGATATCAGTTTTTTTAGTAAACAGTATAAATTGCAATGTTCTGAACCAGAAAAAGACATTAAATATTGTCTTAAGACTTATAACAAAAGACATTATAAAAATGTTTGATGTCACTAATCTTGCTAGAAATTATTTTAATTCTTAATAAGCATCGATGCGTTCGATACAGAATAAAATCAAAGAAAACGCAAAGGAAAAAAAAGAGCAAAAAATTTAAAAATCAATAATATAAAAATGTTTTATCTTCATTCTATTAATTTTTAAATTTGAAATCAAATTTGTAACATCAAAATTTAACAAATAGTAAACGTGTACCTTTAATAATTATTAAAATTTATTTTCATTGATCTAGGCTAAATCATATCCTTTTTTAATAAACAGTAGTAGTATCAATACCATAATTTATCGGTTTGAGGGATGTAAAACTTCTTTTAAAGGGGGGGGGGGTGAACAGAAGACAGAGCTAAACGTTGGTTTAAAACTATTAACTCTGCTTAAAATCAGTACATAAATATATTTCTAATAAAATTAGAAATAAAACAGGAGTCACGATTCGTAAAATAAATCAAATTTCGGTTGCGAAAATTAATGCTTTGCAATAACTCTAAAATTATGTCTCATATTCATAGTTCTTAGTACAATGCACGAACTTACTCAGGTAAATGTTAGACCTCAACTTGTTATTTAGAACATGCAGGGTAAATTACAAAGGGTGGTTTTCAAATAATAGGTATGAGAAAACAGAGATAAATGATTTTAATGAAATTGCGCAAGCTTATTTCTTTTAAAATTTATCTGGAAGTGATGCTTTGAGTCACGCTTCTAATTAACTCGAGAAAAATGGACCTCGAGTTTTAAATAAGGTACCAAAAAAAGAAACAAAAAAAAACTAAACGCAATTTGTGGGGAATAGGCTTAGTAGTGCCAAATTTTCTGCCTCATGTTTTTTTTTTTTTTTTTTTTTTTCAATTTTAGAATGATATAAAATTTTACGATTGAGATGAATTTTTGTTGCCAAAACAGATCTTGAAATTGGAATTAAAAAAAAAAACACGAATTATAAAATGAGACCCAATGCGTTATCTATCGAAAGAAAATAAGTTTGGAGCCAAATTTCATTTTAATCCGTCAAATAATGTGTCTTTCTATAGCGAACACACATACAAGCACACACACACATACGATCTCTTTTATATGTACCGTATATGCCCGGGACACCTACACGGGATACATTACATCCGTTATCCGGCAAAATCAATATCCCACATTATCTTGTATGGGCACCAATATTCCTGAAAGGTGACGAAAAAGTCCTGAAAAGGTCTCGCGAGAAATTTTACTTTCGAAATTGTGTAGAGTGTAGACAGTCTGTTGAAATAGGGGTTTGGTTATACAAAATTCATTTTTGAATGTTTTTCTTTGCAGGGAAGATGGGGGATGGGATTATACACGGATGAGGTTATATACGGTTCAGGCAGTTATATCGAAGCGAGTATTGGCATTGAAATTATAATTATAATTTACTTTTTAAGATACAGTAAAACCTGTAAAGTGGATTACCTGTCCAAGTTGACCACTTTTGTCAGGAATAGAATTATCCCTATATTATATAATGTAGAGAAACATTTCTAACTTGACCACCTCATTTGACGACTTGTCTATATTGATCACTTATGTACGGAAAATTTGGGTGGGAGCATTACAGAAAAAAAAAGAAAAGAAAATGAAAACCTTTGGGTAAGTTGACCGTCTAATTATTACTATATTTATTTGTTTATCTATTTTTGCAAATATAAATAAAACTTTAACTTCACCAGGATATTTTTTATGCTATATAATGTCAGACCGGTATTTGTTTGGATGGATGAACCATCAATGTAAACAATAATTTAAACTTTGTGCAATTAAACTGTAATAAAAAATAATTTCACGATAGGAAAGCACAAATAAGCATTAAAATGCAGACATATGCTTCGGGATTGCTTGGAATCCCAACATTTGGATGTTTTGCATCTAGAAGCTTTCTGTCGCATTGGAAAAGGGATTCCAAGCAATCCGGAAACATATGTCTGCATTTCAATGCTTATTTGCGCTTTCTTAACGTGAAATTATTTTTTATTACACCAATATAAAGTCTGTCTAATCCTCTTTGCAAATTAACCGTATGGGAAACCGACTATGAACAGTCGTTTTTTCTTCAAACAAGTTCCTTATTTTTACTCCTATCTGATGTAGTCATTTTAAAAAGTAAGTATTTTTAGGAAATCTTCATATCCTATAAGTAACTTACATAAGTAATAAGATGCAGTAAAACCTGTAAAGTTGACCATCTTTGTAAGCTGACCACCTGTTTAAGTTGACCTCTTTTGCCAGAAACGGAATCCACCTTATATTATACAATGCAGAGAAGCCTTTGTATCTTGACCATCTAATTTGCAAACCGGTCTATATTGACCACTTATGTATGTATGCTAAATTTAAGCGGGAGTATTATAGAAAACTTTTTGTAAGTTGATCGCCTAATTATTGCTGTATTTATTTGTTTATCTATTTTTGCAAAGATTTAAAAAAAAAAAAAAACTAAAATATCTTTTCCAGGATATTTTTTATGCTATAATTTTAGACGAGTATTTGTCTGGATGGATGAAACATCAATATAATGTGTGCCTAAATCTCTTTGCAAGTTAACCAAAAACTACTATGGGAAAACTACTATGAGCACTCTCTTATTCTTTAAATAAGTGTCGTCTTTATTCTTCTAATTGATCGAGCCATTTTAAAAAATTATGTATTTTTAGAAAATCTTCACCATTATATAAATAACTTACATACTTAATAAAATACCTACCTTTATCTTAACAAAGTATTTTAATTTTAAAGTTGTATGGGAGACATTGTAAGTCATTCAGGTTAAATATCTCTGATGATATTTTAGATAATTGTGAAAATAATAGCTAATTACTACTTTAAAGTAATGTTAATACATGAAGCTATACGTTAAATAGTTGCGAATGTACGCTTAGTGTAAGAAATAACAAAAAAAATCCACCCTCTATTAGTTGACCACTGCACGCAAGTAGTCACCTTGCGCAGGTTTCACTATACTTGTGTGTCGCATTTTTGATAGTAAGTACCAACTTTTATGTTTAAAAATGTTTAAAAAATGTTTAAAAACACTGATTTAGGAACGTGAAATTACAGCATCGACTTCACCTAAAAGTTCGACAGAAAAAAACCCGTAGAAAATAAGCAACCCATATTTTAAGTTCTAATTCTGTCATGCTGCTCTACTAAGCTCGAAAAAAAAACAAAAAAAAAAAACTGTCACGTGAGAACATTCTACGAAGCACTACTTACAACTTTCTCAGACGACAAAAGTCAAAAAACCATGGGAAAATTCGAAAATTTCCATCCCAATCGTTGCCACAAATGACTAACATAAGTACGGCACACAAACCGAGTGACGAATAACGGAGGATTTTTTTTAATGTTATTCCAGTAACTCAACCGTGACCGTCGCTACAACAGCATGACAACAAAGTTTGGAGCAAAGAAAGTCGTAAGCACTTCCAGATAAATGAGTAAATTCACTTATTTCCGAAACATAATGAGATGGAGGACGTTTTCCATTTCCCCGCTTTTGCAAATCCGTTGTTGCCACTTCCTAGTTGCTATATTTTGACGAGCAGACGACGCCCACCTTTCGCGCATCATTTCACATATTCATCGTCTGTCGGCGCAAACCTTTATGGAAAAGGGTCGTTGGGAAAATGCCGATTCATAGCGACAGTAATTAGTGGGAAAGGGATTAGCGCTGTTACCTTCTAAGAAGACTCTTCCTGCAGCGAAATTCGTACGATAAAACTAGCTGTAACTGTAACGTAGTTTCAAACAAAGAAATACCGAATACATACCGTCATAAATAATTACATAATAATTCATAATTGACTTGGTGCGAAGCATACTAATGTAAGTCAAAAAATTTCTGTTCAAAACATTGTCAACAGATGGCACCATTTATTTTTTCATATTGGTTATCTTTTAAGAAGACTCTTCCTGCAGCGACATTCGAACGGCATAGTCCCTGAAAGTTATTTCAAAGCTAGCTGTAACTGTAACGTGGTTCCAAGCAAAGAAATGCCGAATATGGATCGTCATAAACAGCTACATAAAAACCCATAATTGAGCGGTGAGAAACACTGATGTAAGTCTTTTTTTTTTCCTTTGAAAATGTAGTTAATTCAATTTCTATGTTCCACAGCTGATAGAAGCGCAAGGAACCCTGAAAGTGAAGCAACATTGACCGAGGTCATTGTTAGGGAGGGTGACCACCTCTCGCGACTAGTTCGCTCCGGAACCGTGTACGTTAATGGGAGCTGGTGCACGTAAAATCCATTGTGGGCTCCAATCACCCCCAAGTGAAACGATTCCTCAGGGGGTGCCAACCGAGGTAACGGTCTCTCATCTGGGAGCTGGCTCACAATTAGGAGATCCAACAGAGACAAGGCGTAATAATATGATGCTAGAAGCCTCCAGAATAGAATAGAACAGAATTTTCCATAATATAGAATGCCCCCTATCTTTATTTACAGTAAACTAAAGAATGCTTCAAAAAGTTATCAACAGATGTTACCATTAATTTCTATACTATTAAAACCTGCCCGCGTCTGTCTGTCTGTCACCTCATCTCCTCGAGAACGGGCGGCGGTGCTACGTCGCGGCGGTTACCGTCGGATGCGGAATTTTCCGGGGAAGCCATATCGCCCGGTCTCATCCGTGTCCGGCTTTAATTATCGGAGACATTAATTAAAAACGCAAATTTTTGCAAGTTTTATTTTACTTTTTCATTGTCAAATTGAAAAAAAAAAAAATTACGAGCATTGTAATTAATTAATCTATGATTTTTAGTGACTGTTGCTCCTATTTAGGATTGCGTGAAGGCCATTGCTCATTAATGTCGGTCCGGGTCTGTATGTCTGTGTATGGATAATAGATAATAAAGAATTTCAATGCCGTGTTGTATTTAAGATCGCGCAGCGCCGGGCGTACAACGGTTTCTTAACAAAAATCGAACGCCAAAAGAAAACTACTTTTTGGGAGCAATGTACTTAATTAATCTATGATTTTTAGGGACTGTTGCTCTTATTTAGGCTCGCGCGAAGGCCATTGCTTATTAATATCGGTCCGGGTCTATATGTCTGTGCATAGTAGTCCACAGTAAACAGACGCAATTTGTTGCCGTCTCTTTCGGTGTGACACCATCTTTCGAATACTTGTTGTGACGTTTTTGGATGCATCAGACACACAAAGAAAAGATATGACTCAGTAAAATGGGATATAGCTATTTTAATTTTCGATTTTTCTCTCGGAATATCTCGGGTCATAAAGCTCAATTACTGCAAATTTCATCATAATTAAACCCGCAATGTAGTGCCGTAATATTACATTTGTGTTTATAATCCTTTTATCCCCTTATAATCCCCATGATAATTCTTACTCTTTGGTACACAATAGGGTTTCTCTCTTGACCCCCCCCCCCCCTATAATTTCTGATTTCCGACCTTGAGATATTCTTATTATTTACTTAGTTCTGAGTACACAGATGATCATAATTTAAATTGCCTTTTATTCAATTGTGCTAGAGAATTGTTTAGCCGAGGGAAGAGACAATAGCCTGGGCGGGAATTTTTTCGTGTAATCAATTTTTAGTTTTTATTATTTTTATACATTTATTTCTATTTTAGAAGGCACAATAACAGTAAATTTTTAGTTCCTTTACTTTCATGTTTTTTTATTATAATTTATTTATTTATTAACCAGTGCCTGTTTACCGCAAAGGCCAACTAGGCCGAGGTCTTGGGCCCCCAAATTTTAGGGGCCCCCAAATTGTAAAAAAGATTTCTGAAAATATCTCTTAAAAAATATTTTTCTTTATTTTTCGTACCATCGGGGCCCCAAAATAAGGTTGTGCCTTGGGCCCCCGACTGTCTTCATCGGGCCCTGTTATTAACACATTACGAGCAGCGCCGTTTCGTGCATTGCAGTTTAAAAGCGGGGCTAAAAGCGTATTTCTACCCGTTTAAAATCACCACTTTTAAGTCACACAAGGGAAAAAATGTTTCATATAATATATGAATTAGTCTATTCTTTTAGAACATATTTTAACTTAGCCAGCTTTAGTCACCTTAGCCGGCTACGCAACATAGTTGCGCGTACTACGTTGCCCTCTTATAATGGGTTAATTATTATTATTATTTTTAAGCAATCTTTTTTTTTTCTTTGGTTCACCTCATGAAAATGAAATTTTCCAAGCACAGTAGCTTTGTAAAAGAAGGAGGCGCAAAACTACTGGCGCGACGGGTGCTTTTAGCTTAAAAAAAGGGGAAGGGGAGTAGTTATTTCTTTCTTAAGGTGAAGGGGAAAGGGGTGACAGATTTAAGTGGAGCCTGCCATGAAGCTAAATTCCGCCCTGAAAAAGGAGCGTTCCCTACTCTTGAAACTTTTAAACTAAAATGACTTTCTAAATTAATTTAATAGGCGAAATCGCCTAACCGGGCAGTTAATGTTTCTTAGCATTACTAAAGCATGTGACAAACACAAAGTGAAAATTAGTAACTGCTATTTTAATTACATAATCTATTTCAATCTTAATAATATCTTTACATTTGTCGTGCAGTGGATCAGTCGGTAGAAGCTCGGTTCCCTCAGAGCGCCGAAAGTGAAGCAACATTGACAGAGGTCAGTGGTTAGAGTGGGGACGACAACCTCTCGCGGCTGGCTGCTTTGGAACCGTGTACGCTAAAGGGAGCTGGTGCACGTTAAATCCGTCGCGGCTCCAATGTCCTCCAAGTAAAAGGATACCTCTAGGGGTGCCAATCCCAGGTGACGGTCTCTCATCTGGGAGCTGGTTCAAATATGAAGAGACTCTCAAAGGGGCGGAAATCGGACTCCTTCGTATAAGGGCCCCGTTAGACTCAGGAGCAGCGTACCCGTTCTTCCTCGCTTAGCACAAGGACACGACAACAACAACATCATCATTACATTTGTTAGAGTGTTTCCAGAACGGCCAAGAGTTTTCGGAAATCTCATACATCTGGTGAATATTTGTCTTAAATTAATAAATTATTTTTTCATCTAATTAGTTGGTTCATAGTTATGAATGATTTGTTTAACATAATTATCATTTCTAATTCTGCGAGTACGGATTTTGTATCGTATTTAAATACATATTATACAAAAACTCAAAATCTATTTTCTATTCATCTTTGAAAATATAATTAGAGAACTCCTATGGCCAGGGCCTGATTAAGACAGGGGCATACAGGGCAGCTGCCCCGGCCCCCACATCTGAGGGGGCCCCAAATCAAATAGAAAGTTTATATTGCATTTCCTTCTTTAATGAATTTTTTTTTCAAACAAAAAATCACTGCATTGTAAAATCCGTCAGTTTTATGTTAGCTTCTTCATTAATCTATCGTATGAACACAAAAATTCTATATTTCGTAAATCCATGGCTTTCTAGGGTGGAATTCAGCTAAGTTTTCGCAATTACGATAGACAAATTAGGGGGGGGAGGGCTTTATAAGCTGTTTTAACTTCTAGTCAATTTTCTAGTTATATTATCTGTGTGATGAGGGGAAAATTTAAATACTTCCATAAAGTTCAGTTCTTCATTACTGAAGTAGTGAAGCAGAACGGGCCCCCAAATAAGTTTTTACGATGTCTTGTGAGGCTAGTTTTTATTACATTAATGTGTTAGTTAAATTAATTTCATGTTTAAAAATATACTACTCCCTTAGTGTTATTAAATAGTAACTGTAACTGCATTCTTATTAGTACAGTTCTTGTATAGTACAGGGATGGAGAACCTTTTTCAATTAGTGAGCCAGTTAAATTACGGTTCATCATTTTGAGGTGATCAGTGTTCCACTTTTTATCTTTCTTTTTACAAATCGTCTTTAAAAATCATCCATTTTCGCAAAGTGGTAGCTAGTCTTGGAAGTTTGTTTGTTTCTTTTCTTTCCTTGTTTTCGAAACATTGTTTTCAGTGAATGGAGGAATTGAAGATGCGCCTGTTGGCGTGCCACTGAAATTCTTATTGCTTACCACCTACATTGTAAAAATTTTCGGTGCTACTGAAATGATTCAGTTTTTGATGTATTTTAAATTATTTTAAGTGTCTGTCTAAAGAAACACAGACAGCAGAATGTTGTTTCAGCCTATGATGTTCGTTATCTCATCTACGCATCACAAATTCAGTACGATTGCTCATTTATCTTATTTTTATAAAAATGAGCCATCGTAATGAGATTTTCGAGTTAAAATGTTTCATGTGCTCAGAAACGTTATAGTGAAACCCCGATTCTTCATCCCCCGAAACTACGTTTTTCCCGCATTTTACGTTTTTTTTCATCAGGTCCCAGTTTTTCCGTATACTAATAATGTTAATTTCCCGCATTTTACGTTTTCCCTGGAAAGTGAAAAAAAAAAAAATGTTCTAAAGTAAGCAATATTTTTCCGCCTGTACTTTTCGTCAGCCAATGAAGATCAACAAAAAGAACAGGAAGCACAGCCCGTCCCTTCTTTCACTATTGCAATGAGAGTTTACAAATAGTGAAAGACTATTTTCTTTCTTATAAAGACCAGGAAAAAACTTGCAACGTATTTCAATCCTAGAAGCTGCTGCATTCACTTTGAACTCAATGACTAAAAAACAGTGCACTATTACGGATTATTTTCAGCCTAAACGCCAGGAATCGCATCTAAATGTGTTAAAATTATCTTAAAATGGTATGTATAATAATGTTCTTTTCGCAAAATATAGATATTATACCTTTTGAAAGAGTCATCTTTACTACCTTTAGTTTTTTTTCTATTTGATTTTTGCATTCTATGTATTTCCCGTATTTTACGTTTTTGTTGCCCAGTCCCTTGAGAAACGTAAAATCGGGGTTTCACGTACTGTCTATATTTTTTTAGACAGAGAAAAAAAAATTAAAGTATATCAAAAAATGAATCATTTTCAACTGAACACCAAAAATACTGTTCACTAGCACCAAAAATATTTTTACCGTGTACAAAAAAGTGATAGTTTATATTTTCTAATTTATCCAATATTTTATTTTTGATTTCGAATGTTATCCGAAATCAGCCCCGATCTAAGTTCATTTCTATTACACGGTTCTGTTCCATTAACGTTTGTTGAAAATTAACTCGATGAAAAAGCAATCGTTAAATTAAGGAAAAGAAAAACGACTTACCATTTTCCTCGAGAAAACGCAGTTCAGAAAATCCATAGGACGATGTCTTTCCGATGATAGATCATTTCGAAGGAAAAAGAGTTATTCCATAATGCAATTGTTCAGCTTGTCCAAAGCGGATAGGCAGATAAATACACACTAAACTTCGTCCGAGAATTATAAATATATCCTTTCGAGTTTTGAATGGGAATTGAAATAGAGAAACATCCATCTCTCTCCGTGCTGATGGTTTTCAAGCAAGGTTAATGTATTGGCGACCCAATTCAGTCGCCAATGAATGTTATTTCGCCAATGTGATTCGTGCGGTAAACGAATAACGGAACACTGAAAAGAATTTGGTCGGAAAATAAAAGTTTCCAAGTTTTGTGTTTTCCTTTTGGGATAAGAAGAAAAGAAAAAAAAAACAGGGCTCATGTTCCTTGCTAAATATACTTTTAAAATGTAACATATTTCGCAAATTTTGTTTTTATTTAAAACATTAATTACGCTTAAAATAAAATATATACCAATTAAACTTTTTCAAAAAACATACAAAAAAAGTAACGAGTTATGAGTCTTAGGGACCGTTCTTAAATGATGTCACGCTTTTTGACCCCCTCCCCCCTTTGTCACGTGTCACGCTACGTTGCATAAGCATGATGTCACACTTCTTGTCACAGTTTTACGAGCCCCCCTCCAGAGTCGTAGCTAGGTGGGGGCATGGAGGGACAGCTGTGCCCGGGCGCAGCGTCAAGGGGCGACAATTTAATGTTAATTAATTTTATTTTTAAATGAGAAAATAAAATTATTTCAACTGAAGAGGTGTGAATACGTTCGCCAAAAAGTGGGAGCATCGCAAATCATATCGGGAATGACCAATGTAGCACAGGAGTGCGTGGAAAATCAGACAAAGAATTTTGCGAAGCAAAAGTGTCCCATTTTTAGCCTACTTTCCCGTAAAAGTAAAAAAAATAATAATAAAGCATGAAAGAAGGCTTAATGTATCGTGAAAATATCGTTAGAAATCAAGAAAAGTCATAAATAAATTAAGTAATTAAATAAAGATTGAAAAATAAAAAATTTGAAAGTAGGGTTTTGAGATGGGGAAAAAGTGTGTCTGTCGGTCTGTCTGTCGGTCTGTCCCCCCCTAATAACTTTTGAACGAATTGTCCGATTCGAAAAATTCTTTTTGCATTCGAAAGATCTCGATGAGAACATCTAATTTCCATATTTTTATTTTTTGATTTGAACAATTTTTTGTTCAATTTTGAACATTGCAAAAAATTTTAACATTAGCGCCTATGGGCGAAAATGAAGCAAATGATGTAAACTCTGGGTGCAAGATCAACATTCCAATGAACAAGCTTACTGGAGGAAGTTCTTGGCGTGAAATATTGATTTGAACAATTTTTGTTCATTTTTGAACAATTCAAAAAAAAAAAAAAAAATTAACATAGTGCCTACGGGGAAATTTCAATCCTATATAAATCCTGATCTAACGGGCCGATTTGCTTGGAACAAACTTTATCGGAAAGCTCTTATGACGTAGAACATGTACAGATAAAAAGTTCATCCAGAACTAACGAGCCTATTTTCTTAAGAAATTTTTTGATCGGGATTTTCAAGAATATTTTTGAATTAATGAAAGATTAAATGAATAAGCAAAATAATGAATGAATAAATGAATGAATAAATACATGAATGATTGAACGAATCTGTATTAACCGTTGAAAAAGGCATATTTGAAGCAATTAAGAACTAAAGCTAAACGAGAAAGAGAGAGAGATAGCTAGATTATAAATTTGAAGCTGGTGTATACGGGAAAGTAGGCTCGTATAGTTCTAGACGGAACTTCTTGTTCCCTTTATAAGCGAATGGTCGCTAATAAAAATGAAAGTTAAAACGGCTGCTTTTTAGAGCTATTTATCATTTAGGAAGCATAAAAGTTTTCAAATTCCCTTTAGGGGCGCCCCTAGGGGCACAGGGGGGAGGCTCAAAATCTTTAGCTGTCCCCGGGCGCTGAAAACCCTAGCTACGCCTCTGTCCCCCTCCCCCCTCGAAGCGTGACATCATTTATAAATTATCCTTTACAAGCATCAAAGGGGAAAAAGGAAAATATTGACATTTCCCTAAGCCTTCTGTTTTTACATTTTATACATTAAAAATATATAATATAAAAATCCTATTTTATGCAAAATAATTAGATATAAAATTCACTATGTAATGTATAGATCGTTTAAAATATAATTTATGCTTAATTTAAGTAAAACTGTATAAGGTTGCATGATTTATGTGTAAAAATAATGAATATAAAAACATGAAAAATTAGATTTTATAAAAGCTTGAAAACCTAAGACTTTCACCTGGGAGGTCCCGCGCTCGAATCCCGGTCAAGACATGGATGTTATTAATGAGCATAGCCTTTCTTCTATCATGTCCTAGTGGTTCGGATCCCACTTAGGTCCCCCAGAGATCCATAGGGAAACCTCGTGCTCGGTCTGTGTACCCAAAATATAATTGAACAAAATGGTCCGTCGTTTGAAGTACAGCCAAAACTACTAGAGCGTAATATTTTGTTGCCTATTAGTTGCAAAGATTTAGTTATTGAGAACGTTCAAATTGGCTTATCCAATTTATTAGCCTTAATTTGTGCTGAGAGAACGAATTAAGTTATAAAAAAATGCTTTTTTTATTGCAATATACGCAGGGATGAAACCGTAAATTTCCGGCAATCGAAGAAGTTGAAGTTCCTTTTATTGGAGAAAAATTTTCTTTCTTACTTTCCTCTTCTGTTTTACTTATGTACTAGCTGGGATACCTGGCTTCGCTCAGGGAGTTGATATGAGGTTGTGTGGTAGTTGGGAAAAAACAGGATAAACTTTAAAATATAAGACGTAGAATTTCTTTATTGAAATTATAGTCTAACTAAAATATTTCTACACTTTAAACACTTTATTTTCGAATAACAAACGCTGAGTAACGTAATTGAACAAACTGTGTTCAGAATAGGGATCATTCATAAATGATGTCACGCTTCGAGGGGGGAGGGGGGTTCATGAAATTGTGACAAAGTGTGACAAGGGGAGGGGAGGGGGTAACAAGAAGTGTGACATTCCTGCTTATGCAACATAACGTGACGCGTGACAAAGGGGGAGGGGGGTCCGTTGAAGTGCTACATTTTGTGACAAAGGGGGGGAGGGGGGTTCAAATATGTGGGAAAAAAGCGTGACATCATTTATGAACGGTCCCATAGACTTGAAACTATAGTTGTAAATATATAAATGATGAAGATATCGCTGTTTGGATGAGAACGAGTTATATAGGCCACTTTAATCATCCCCCTGCCTAATTTTTGTCTCGCGGAAGTCAAAATTTGTTCATTTTCCCCTTCACTATACCGCTACCCCCGCTACAAAAGTGACACAACTCAAAAATGACTTACACTACTTTGCCTCCTTTCGATTTCTAAGGCAAATACAAAGACATCGTGGAGGCGGTCCTGCCAATAGGAGGCAACGTAGTGTAAGTCATTTTTGAGTTTGTTGCGGGGGGGTGCGAAAGTAGTAGTTGTAAACAGGGATATGAAGCAGCCAGTTTATTTGCTCCGCTCCAAGATCCGAATGATTTTAATAAATTACGTTATTTATCCCCTTTTTAACCGACTTCCTAAAGAAGGAGCTTATCTATTCATAATGTATGTATGTCGTTTTTTTTTTCTTGTTTATTTGTTTGTCCATCGATAATTTTTCACTGGATGACCCGAGTTTGCTGATTCTTTTCTAGATCGATCGAGGGTTGTCCCCCATTGGTTCCGTACTTTGATTGGCCCATATTCGATAGTTAGAAAAACAACTATCGGTGGAAATATAGTTTTCTTTTTCTTCATCCATAACTTTTGCCTAAACGAACTGATTTTAATGATTTTTTTACCTCAATAGAGGGTCATCTAACCTAAATATCAGACATCGATTTGACTACATTTGTTCTATAGAAAGAACGTTATGGGTGAAAATGAAGAACTTTTCTTTTCATTGGAAAGTCCTGACTTTATATCCCTTTGTTGAATGAATTTTTAATAATTATAAAACTCATTGTTAAAAAGAGTTTGTTGCCATTAAGTAGTTTTATCAAAAGCAATTACAATAAGAGTTTGAGTGAAGGCTTTTTTAAAGCAAAAAATATATTCTATCAGTCTGTTTTGGACTTCAATTTCGAGCAAAATCTAGTCGCTCCAAATCGCAGGTTGCAAAAATTCCGACAGTAGGCAAAGTTCGAGCCCAGTAAAGGAATCAACGGGTTCAGCGATACACCGCCAATTGTGGCGCCATCCTCCCACAGGTAGATGCGCTTGAAGCGGCCGAGCAACGGAAGCGGGCGGCAGGAAAAAAAGAGCAGGTGGAAAACGAGCGTCCCAGTAACGCAACAGGTTGCCATGGATACCCGGCCTCGCTCCGCCATTGGTTGACTGCCGAAAACAAAACTCATCCTTCAGCACGTGGTGTTGCATCACATGGATGGCTCATGACACATTTGGCGGAGAGGACGTTTCTGGTTGTAATAATGTCTGCATTCTTGCTGTGCTTGATTACAGCAGCATTTCTCAACGGTTTCACTGTTTGGGCTGAACCCTATTGCGAACATCCAGAGCCTCAACCGTTCATGTGTTTTTTACTTTTGTCACGACAATATTTTTCCAAAGAGTCAACATTCAAAGTGAAAGATAACGAAAAAAAAAAAATATAGTATGGGACCCCCAATTTCGAAATCCCGAAATCCGGAAGACCCAAAAATCGGCAGCTAAAAAAAAAAAAAAAAAAAAAAAAAAATCGGGAAAAGTTTTGCATCGTTGTATTGCGAAATTGGCGTTTTAAAGAGACGGAAAATAAAATGTAATAAACGTGTTTAAGACCGGAAATGTGCTATTTTTAAAAAAGATATTTCGCGATTTTCTGAAAAGGGTTCGTTTTTGCGATTAGAGTTTTTATGAATTGTTGCTTTGAAAAAAAATCGGGAAATGTTTGGCATCGTTTTTCGGAAATAGGCGTTTTAAAGGGAAGGAAAATAAAATGTACTGAACTTAGATCGGAAAGGTGCTGCTTTCAAAAAAATTATTTCGTGGTTTCATGAAAAAGGGTTCGTTTTGCGATTAGAGTTTTTATTAATTGTTGCTTTAATTCTGAGTTAATATCATTTTTTTTTTCATTTCTTGTAATTTTCTTACATTTATTTTTTAAAATGAGCTCTAATTTTTGCACGATACAGAACATTCGCGAAATTGAAAATCCGCGTTTCTCGAATTTTCTCGATATTCTGATCTTTTACTACAATATAGTGACTAGAGAATATGAAATCATATCAAAATCTGACAGAATACTTTTCTTTTATTGTTTAATTAAATGGATTAAAATAATATCGGGAAAAGTCTAGATGTTTCGAGTTTCGATGCTTTGCCTCGAATGTAAGCCTACTCCAACTTCGTTTTTTGTGCTAAATTTCTCGACTTACAGGCGCGTATATACCACAATAAAAATGCTATAAATGAGCAAAATCCCGATATAATCTTCCAGAGCAAATTACATGGGCTCTGATGCTACTTGCAAAATTTTTTGAATGATTAACCAAAATCCGGACAATTCCGAAATCCGGAAAGATCGCGGCCTCGAGCGTTCCGAATTTGAGGTCTCACACTGTAGTATTCATTAGGGATCTATGGCAGTCCCATTTTTTGGGTCGCTCTTCTCCGAGAAAAAAAAAAAAAAACTTGCTCCGGCAGTTATATTATTTATTTATATATTATAGTTAATTAATTTTTTTAAATTACAGTAAAACCTCTCAATAAGGGACACTAGGAGAACTGGAAATTTTTTCCCTTAAACAGAGGTGTCCCTTCCTCGGAGGTTCATAAATGGATGCATACGCATATAGTGAATTAAATTGGTTCAACTTTTTAAAAATAAACATGTGTTTCCATTCAAGCTTAAATACTGAAAATGTTTCATGCATGCAAAATAAAAGTGGTAATTGTTGAAATTTAAAATTTTTTCATTAAAAAACTAAAATTTTAGCATAAATGTCGTATTCGCAAAGTTTTGTAGCTTACAGAAATGTATTTGAAGTAATCTATGAGCACGGTTTGTTTTAAAGTACGAAATTCGCGCAATACATCATAAATTACATTTTGTGTACTCTTGCCAATCCTTGCATAAAAACTTGTTGGTTGCCGGGTACTGTCTGCCAATGCTGAGCACACATGTATTTCATAGTGCAAGAGAGGGAAAAGCCTGCACAAGTAGGTTTTGGCAAGCACTTAAAAATACACTTGTTTCTTTGTTCAAGCTTCTAGGACTCACACTAGAACTTTCAGAAGTTAATTTTTAGAGAAAAAAGAACTATTTCCAGTAAATTTTTCTTATCTATATAACTTGAATTTTGGAAATGTTTCTCTGTGAATGTTCCTTAAATAGAGTGTCCTTTATTCAAAGGTAAATACATTGCAGTCCCTATTCAAAGGGACTGGGACCAGAAAAAGGGTCCCTTAATTAGAGGTGTCACTTTTTCGGAGGTGTCCCTTGAAGGAGGTTTCACTGTAATTGCAAGAAGTTCCGTTTAGAACTGCACGAGCCCACTTTCCCGCTACACCAATATCAAATTGATAATTTGGCGAAATCTCTTTCTTTCATTTAATTTCAGTTCTTAATTACATCAGATATACCTTTTTCAACGGTTTATGCATATTCATTCATGAATAGCCTTAAAAAGCCATATCAGAAAGTTTCGTTGGAAATTAGGCTCATTTAGTTCTGGACAGAACTCCGTATCTATATATGTCTTACGTAATAACATCTTTGTTTGTTCCATGCAAATCCATCTGCTATCAGAATTTGTATAGGATTGAAATTTCCCCGTAGGAGGTAATTTTTTTCCTTTTTGAACTGCTCAAAAATGAACAAAAATTGCTCAAACTCGTCACCAAATAACTAGTCAACAAACTCTTTATAACAATACGTTTTTACTCAACGAAGAAATATCAAGCCAAGCCTTTCCAATTCAAAGAAAAATACTTCCATTTTTACCCATAACAGTCTTTCTAAAGAACAGTTGTGGTCAAATCGAAGTAAGATATTTACGTTAGACGACCCTCTATCGATTTAAGAAAAAAAGAATTAAGATCAGTTTATTTAGTTAAAAGTTATGGATGAAAAAAAAATGCTAAATTTCTTCCCATTACTTTTTTTTCTAATTATCAAATATGGTCAAAGAAAAGTACGGGATCTATGGGTAGTCAGTCCCCCCATAGATCCCGTACTTTTCTTTGACCATATTTGATAATTAGAAAAAAAATTATGGGAGGAAATTTAGCATTTTTTTGTGTTTTGTTTTCTTCTCATTTGGTCTTTGATTGATTAAAAAAAGATTCATCCAAATCGGTTCATCCATCGAGTAGTTAGAGATGGAAAAACAAGCAAAAAAAAAAAAACCCCACATAGGGGTCACTTATAAATGATGTCACGCTTCGAGGGGGGGAGGGGGGTTTATGAAAGTGTGACAGTTTGTGACAAGGGGAAGGGAGGGGGTAACAAGAAGTGTGACATTGTACATTTTGATTTCTATAAAAACATTTAAAACCAGCAAATTAAACCTATTTCATGCTAATGTATTATAGCGTGACATATGACAAAGGGTATGTATGTTGAAGTGTGACACTTTGTGACAAAGGGGGGGAGGGGGTCAAATACATTGAAAAAAGTGTGACATCATTTATGAACGGTCCCATACATACGGTATACGTCCTCCTGTTAGAAGTCGGTTGCAAATCATTTTATGTATTAAGGCTGGAATTGCTGTATATTTACTTATTTTACATTTCTATTTAACGCCAAACAACCCCCCCCCCCAATTTGCGAATGTTTTTACACAATTTTTTACTCTGTTCGTAGCAGAGGAAACAAAAGTATGAGAAACGCTGGGTGTAAAATAAAGAGGTTCTTGACATAGGAGTTAATTTTTAAATTCTGTAATGAGCGACAGAGCGCTATAGGTCTATAGGTGAATTCCCTGTAAAAGTGGACACCTTTGAGAAACATAAAAATGAAAATTTTCAACAAGTATTACTTTCTTATCTTTTTTGGGATACAGAAGTTATTTACAACCACTCTTCCTACCCCCTTGTGCAGGGCCCGATTAAGACACTCGGGGGCCCAAGGCACAACGTTATTTTGGGGCGCCCTATAGTACGAAAAGTAAAAATACTGGGTATAATGTATAAAATTAAATAAGCTTGGAGATTATTCGATTAATACTGGGTTCATATCCAATTGGTAAGGGGGAAAAAAGCACATCCTGCTAATCTACATTCTTATTCAATATGATTTTTGTGTTATTCATTAAATAAGCAAACCTATTGAATACACATATTGCATTTTCAAATGTTACTGTTTATAATATGAAATAAATAAGAAACGTCGAGATGCCTCAGCGATTAAAGGACACTATTTAGCACGATACTCAATAAAGATATAGATCTGATTGTGCATAGTTTACCTTGTTTAAGCAAATACTTTTAGCTCACCATTTCAGTGAGTTAAGATCTTTCCATTTTGTAAAAAATCATCTTTTCACAGATGTTTTCAGAAATCTTTCCTACAGTTTGGGGGCCCAAGGCCGCGGCCTAGTTGGCCCGTGCGGTAATCAGGCACTGCCCTTGTGAGGAAAAACTTCTTCACATTAAGCAATTTGGCTGTCACTTTTCTCCACCAGACCCCAACCTGTTAGCCGAGGCCTTAGGATTGCTTGCGCACGGGGCGAGGTAGTGGGGTCCACGGATTTTACATGCACGTATCCCCAAGTGTACATAGTTGGTCTTTAGTGGGTATCGAGCCCGCGACCTTCTAGATGGAAGCCCGAGGTTATTTGGCTGTCAGAATATGAATATTAGAAGCTCGCTCTTCTCTTGTGTTGCGTCAGTTACTACTATTTTTTGTATGCGTAAATAATTGGCCTGACACAAAGAATAACAGAAGTGTACATCTTTTGAAGCATGCATTCTTTTTCATTTAATTCCCGTCGCAAGTTCATAATTCAGATTTTTGAATTTGTTTTGTATTTCCCAGTACTTACATCTATTTCATGTTGCGTCAGTTACTGTAATGTTTTTGTAATTTTTCTCATTACGAGTAGAGTAACGAGGTTTACTAATGTATTAATGTAGCTGTATAAGATAGTAAGAGAAACTATTTTATATTGAATACTTTACTTATTCTAACCATTTAAAGTTAACTTTTTGCTTCCAAATGTTGCGACAGTTACCGTGGAATGCAATTATAGTTGTTCATAGTAATAAATCTTTTTTTTTATATGCAGCAAACTTTTTTTTTATATACAGTCTGTAGAGTTAACCCCCTCTGTAAGCTGACCACCTGTCTAAGTTGACCACTTTTGTCAGGAACGGAATTAGAACTATATTATACAATGAAGAGAAATCTCTAACTTGACCACCTAAGTTGGCCACCTGTCTATATTGACTACTTTTGTACGCCAAATTTGGGTGGGAGTATTGTAAAAAACCCCTTTTTAAGTTGATCGCCTAATTATTACTATATTTATTTGTTTCTTTATTTTCACAAAGATAAAAAAAAAAAAATTGAAATAACTTCTCCAGGCTATCTTTATGCTATAATGTCAGAGCAGTATTTATCTGGATGGATGAAACATCAATATTAAGTTTGCTTAAACCTCTTTGGAAGTTAACCAAGTGGGAAAATGACTATGAGCACTATCTTTTATTCTTTAAATAAGTTTCTTCTTTTTTCTTCGATCTCTGATATAGCCATTTTGAAAAATTATGTATTTTTAGGAAATCTTTACTGCCAAAAAAGTAACTTACATAATTAATAAGATATTTAACTGAGTACTTTAATCTTAAAGTTGTATAAGATGCATTGTAAGTCTTTCAGGTTGAATTTACCTAAAGATATTTTAGATAATTGTCAAAAAACACAGCTAGTTACTATTTTAAAGTAACGTTTATGCGTAAAGCTATATTTTAAATAGTTACAAATGTATGAATGCATAGTGTAAAAAATGGAGAAATGACAAAAAAAAAAAAAAAAAAAAATATCTTCTATAAGTTGCCCACCTGCCTAAGTTGACCACTAAAGTGCTGCGCCTCAAGTGGTCAGCTTACACAGGTCTCACTGTATATAATTTGTTTATCTGGTCTTTATTGCGTAAATGAAACGCTTTCTTTTTATACTACTTGCGAAATTTTTAATGCTGGCTAACATTGTTCCCAATTTATGGATAATATTTTAAACTTTTCACTGGTTATTTTTGGGTCTCTTTCAGCTGTGGCCTTGGCTACACGTCCAAAATGCCTTACCAGAAATCAAGATCAACCTGAAATTAGGCGACCCCTGCAATTCCTGCCGACTGATTTTTTTTCAATCACTACAAAATGCTTCTAACCCTAAATTTAGTCTTCAGCAAACAAAACTAATTGCAACAACTACTCTCCAATTTTAGCAAGCTGTCCTTCAGCATATCTTCAGAGGTCATCCTTTCCCTTCTAATAAAAACACTTCTTTATTGAAAATGTATCCTGCACATCTCCACATTAAAAAAATTGGTAAGAAAAAAATGGCAGCAAAAACACATTAGATTTATCTTCCTTTTTTCTTGTCAGTTTGTTTTTACCTTGCGCAGTAATTGCCTGTTCAGGTAGCACTTTTATATCTTATTTCGTGATTTAAGCAGAAAGTGGCAACGGTTGAAAAGCAATCCCCTCCGCAGTGCTCGCGGGAGAAGAAGAAAAAAAGATTTACACGTGATAAAAGTCGAACTTTTCGCCGTTTTGAACTGACATCTCGGTGTTTTATGTTGTGGAAAGACAGAGAAACACGCAGTCCGGCGTTTTCGCTCTGTCAACTCCCGTCATAATCCTCCAGGACGGTTCTAAATTTAAAGTGCCTTAGCGCTCCACTTATCTTGATGAAGATCGAATGTTAACAGTTAACACACACACATCATGTCCTTTCCTTGGTTTCATATTTAGAGGACAAATCGCTTATAGAAAGGAACAGTGTCATATCTGCAAAAAATCCTTTTTTTTTGGGGTTTCGCTTATAGAAAGGAACAGTGTCATATCTGCAAAAAATCCTTTTTTTTTTGGGGTTTCGCTTATAGAAAGGAACAGTGTCATATCTGCAAAAAATCCTTTTTTTTTTTTTGGGGTTTCGCTTATAGAAAGGAACAGTGTCATATCTGCAAAAAATCCTTTTTTTTTTTGGGTTTTTATATCAAAATTTTCAGATTTTTGCGCTCTTTATAATGGGAATACTGCCGTAAGTAAATGTTCAAAAATGAAGGCTCGAGGCCAACTTTATTTTTTTGGTGCAATACAGTCGTAACTACTTTTTATAGTTATTTCTATTTTTTGACATCAATAACATCCATCATGTGAGAGGAAACGAGAACAATCACTATTTTATGAACAAAATCGATTATAATAATCATTGAAAGAAATAAGGTAATTAGATAAAACAAATTGTAAAACGTTCAAACTCCTCTCCTGAAAAATGTCCATTTTGCAAATATGACACTGTTCATTCCCATAAACGAAATATCTTGTATTGGTGTGTGCGTGTATATGTTACCGTTAAAGTGTATAATTCAGTTATCTCATAGAATAACTTGATCAAGGGTTGATACAGCATTTTTAACAGGGTCTGTTTTTTGTGAATTTACAGGGTATTTTTGTGAAAAATCGAATAATTTTGTGAAAATTCAAAATTTAAACATGCAGTGGGAAAAAATGTATGCTATTTTTTGCCGCTTAATTGATTAATAATTTTGTAAAAAGCACGATTTGGTAGTTTGGAATTTTGGGAAAGGTCCGTTTTGATTCTTTAGAATGTTGTGAAGGGTCCGTTTTGATTCATTGGAATTTTGTGAAGGATCCAAAACGGACCTCAATTATGACTGGCGCGACCCCTGAACTAGGTATTTCATAAAATAGCTAGACAAGTCAGTTAACGCATGTATTAGATGAAAAATTTCATTTTAGCTAGTTATTCAATGAAATAACTAGTTATTCCGCGAAATAACTAATGATAGACTTTTAAAGTGAAAGATGATAATTTAAAAGCTTTTTTTTAAGAATTAATTAATCATAAATAGCTAAACTCTCGAAATATACATTCTATCCGTATTGCAGATGATTATTTGATAAATAATAAGGAAAAGTTGATGATATAATATATTATTGATTATACTGATAACATTAACTTACATAATTACACCGTCTAAATTCTACGTCTAAAAGCAACGGAATGAAACTTACACACACAACACGTCATTGCACAGCAGCTATACGCGGCTTAAAACTGACTAAAAGCAGCTAGAACCGATTCAAAGGTCAGGCAGTAGACCAGTCGGTAGAAACTCGGTTCCCGTTGAACACCGTAAGTGAAGCGACATTGACTGAGGTCAGTGTTTGGGAGGGTGACAACCTCTCGCGGCTGGTTGTTGTGGAGTCCGTGTACGCTAAAGGGAGCTGGTGCACGTTAAATAGGTCGTGGCTCCAATGTCCTCCAAGTGAAACGATACCTCTGGGGGTGCCAATCCCAGGTGACGGTCTCTCATCTGGGAGCTGGTTCAAAAATTAAGGGACCTTTCAAGAAGGGGTGGAAATCGGACTCCTGCCCATAAGGGCCCCGTTAGACTCAGGATCAGCGTACCCATTCTTCCTCGTCACGCGTGAGGACTCGACAACAACAACAACAACAACGACCGATTCAAAGAACTTTCGAAAGCCGTATTTCATACTTTAACGATGAAGTAATCGTGATTCCATAGAATACCTAGTTAAAGCGTAGAATTCAATCATTTTATGTACTTTAGACTTTTCTGGTTATTTCATGAAATACCTAGTTCTCCTATGAAATACTGGATTTCACACTTTGACGGTAGCATGCATATACATACACATATTTTTATTTCATAATAAAATCAAAAGGACGTCTGTCTGTATATTGCGTAAAGCTAAGGTCATTTGGCAGATTTGCATGACTCAAATACGAATATACATTTTTCAGAACTAAGTGCAACTCGAAGCGATTTTTTAAAATTCAGTTCTTTAATTTTGGGTTTTAAGAAATTTTGGGCTCCCACTGCTCCGCTCCAGATCCTTAATAATAGCAATTCTTGACTCAATTTTTAATTTACGATTCTTTGGAACGGCAATACTTTATAGTTTATTTATATCTAGAGATTTATTTTAAAAGTCTTTCGAATTTTAAAGTGTTTTTTAAAATGGTCAAAGCCCGCAGATGTTCTGCAGGGAATGAGCTAGTAATAATAATAATAATACTTGAAATGAAGTCAGGGAGAGGGGGGGCACAAACGGCCAAGTACTGCGACCAGAGGTCTATTGTACTAAACCCCAAAAAGATGAGCATGTCTCTAGAAGAGACCAGTAGCTGACGCAAAGTTCAGCAGGCATTTAATAGGGATGTCATGAATTTCCCAGGGTTCAATGATATGACGACCCAGGTGTTCAAACCTATAAGCAGAAAACACTTCACAACTGCATAAGATATGTGCAACGGTTTCCTCGTGAAAATGGCAACCCCTACAGGTTGGGTCGTTACTGACCCCCATAATAGTGAGATGCCGCTTTAAGGTACAGTGACCAGTAAGAAGACCAATTGCCTTCCTGATACCATTTCTATTAAGTTTTAGTAACTCTTTCGCCCTGATGCTGGGGCAACAGTAATTAAGTTCTTTAGCCTGGCGTTGTCCATCTATATTACCCAGTTACGATACTGCTTATCTTTAAAAATATTAAAGACATTGGTCCTAATAAGATTCCTAGAAATCCCAATTGCAGGCTCTGGGCCAATAAAGGGAGTGTCAGAACCTTTCCTAGCCAGGCGATCAGCAATTTCATTGCCCGTGACACCTGAATGCCCAGACACCCAATAAAGAGTAATCCTATTATGCTTTGCAAGAGTACAAAGAAAGTTGAAACATTCCCAAACAATACGGGAAGTCATAGCGACTTTATTTAAGGCCAGTAAGGCAGCTTGACTATCAGAGCAGTTATGAACACACCTGTTACGGTAGCCCTTCTCTGAACACAAAATACAGCACATAAGAATAGCAAAGACCTCCGCCCGAAAGACAGTACTGAACCTGCCTAGAGGACAGGAGTACACAGTGCCATCACCGGGACAATAAGCTCCAGCAGCTGTATTCAAATTCATTTTGGAGCCGTCAGTGAACCAGAGAGCACAACTATTGCAGTGCATTGGAGGCAGATCACTCCAATCACGGCGAGAGGGAAATACCACTTGATAGGGCCTATCAAACGCCCAATGAGTGTCAAAAGAATCACTCGGCAAGCCAGAAAGGGGATGCCCCAGGACTTCCTCATCAAAGTTTTTCCAGGAAAGGTACCCAGAATATGATTTCCAGAGCCCGGAATGCTTAAGCCTCTCCATGCACAAGAAAGCCTCAGCCTCAATGCGCATGTAGAGGGGACAAAGACCTAAAAGCAACTCAAGAGAAGCAGTAGGTGTGGTCCTTATACAACCACTTATGGCAATGCAGACCATCCTTTGCAATTTGTTAAGCTCAGTCTTAACAGTACTTAGGCCGGTTCTCGACCACCAAACAATGGAGCCATACGTAACGATGAGACATATTACCATCGTATAGATCCAATGGACAGCCTTGGGCTTAAGGCCCCAAGTACAGCCAACGGCTCTTTTGCAGGACCAAAATACTTTACTAGCCTTGGCCAGGCAACGGGTAAAATGCTTGTTCCAGTTAAGTTTGGAGTCGAAATAGACTCCAAGGTACTTTACCTCTTCAGAACAGGTGAAAGATTGTCCAAAGAAGCTGACACTACGCACCTCGATAGCTCTCTTACGTGTGAAGGCAACCATAGTAGTTTTAAGAGGATTCACAGAGAGACCTTCAGAATGACACCACCTTTCCACACATTTTAACCCTTGCGATAAAATGGAGGAGACAGTGTCAATAAACTTACCTCTGGCTACAATAGTTACGTCATCAGCATAGCTGATGCAGGAAAGACCAAAAGCCGTAATATTATTTAAAAGTGAATCGACTACGAGACACCAAAGGATAGGTGAAAGTACACCACCCTGAGGACAGCCAGCATTTGCTTGCACAGTAAGTTCGTCACCACACAGAGAAGCATTAACATACCTATATAATAGCAGATTTTCTTTTCAATCCAATTAACAATATTTGTGTCAATGCCTCGCCTATTCAGGGCGCCCAAAATAGTGTTTACAGGTAACCTATCAAAGGCCCCTTCAATATCGAGGAAGACAGCTAGGGCTATTTCCTTGTCTTTTATAGACTTTTCCAAAATATAGGAGAGACTATACAAAGCAGTTTCAGTAGACCTGCCAGACTGATAAACATGCTGAGAGGGAGCGAGTGGTGGCACCAACAAAATTGTTTCTCTAATATGCCTATCAATAAGCTTTTCTAAAGCCTTTAGGAGGAAAGAAGTGAGACTTTTCTCCACCAGACCCCTACCTGTTAGCCGAGGCCTTAGGATTGCTTACGCACGGGGAGAGGTAGTGGGGTCTACGGATTTTACATGCACATATCCCTAAGTATACATGGTGGTCTTCAGTGGGTATCGAACGCGCGACATTCCAGGTGGAAGTCTGACGTGCTAACCACTAGGCTACCACGGCCTCTCAAAGAAGTGAGACTAATGGGCCTAAAGGATTTAGCCTCACAATAATTATCCTTTTCAATTTTAGATATAAAAATAACCTTAGTTTGTCTCCAAGCAGTCGGAACATGCTCATAAGCAATGCATGCTCTGAAGATCTTGCAAAGTATGGGGGCAAGAGTCTTTAACCCTTTCTGAAGAAGGGCAGGGAATATGCCATCCACACCAGGGGTTTTGAAGGGCTTGAAAGAATCAATAGCCCAGACGACTCGTTCATAGGTAATAATCTTTTAGCACAATCCCATTTACGCTTTACACATCTACGAGTAGGTATGGTAGCAGAAGAGCCACGGCCATTAATGATATCTGAACCTGGAAAGTGAACTTTTAGCATTTCTGCCAGAGTTTCCCTCCTGATTCAGTATACCTGCCATTTGGAAGTTTAATTGTATTAAGATCACTGTTTCTATCTCTGACCATGAATCTAGTAATTCTGGCAGTTAAAGAAACATCGTTAATATTATCGTTAATATTATTAGCACTGTTTCCAGGAATTATATTTTGCATCCCGGATGGCTTTATTATAGTTGGTGAGGGAGGTTTTATAAGATACCCAATCACCATTCTTCTTTGCTCTATTAAAGAGCTTCCTGCACCTACTACGTAGATTACTGATCTCTTTTGTCCACCAAGGGACTAACCTTGGCGAGTCAATAACAGTAGCCTTACAATTTTGGTAGTAAGACTGGAGAATGGCACGTTGCACTGAGTCAACAGACAATTCCAAGTCAGCTACCGAGTTAAATTTACTAAAGTTACCTCTAGTAAGATGCTCCAAATCTTCCACATAGGACGCCCAAATGGTGTTCCTGGGGTTCCTTTGGATGTTTTTTAGTCTTGTAAGACCTGAAACAGAGAAAGTGACCAGGCGGTGGTCTGATAAAGTAACTTCATCAGACACCCTCCAGTCATTAACCAGATTAGTGCAACAGTTATTGCACAGTGTTAGATCAATAACCTCTTTCCTATTTGCAGTAATGAAGGTAGGTTCATTACCTTTGTTTAAAATGTTTAAATTAAAATATAAAATATCCTCAAGTAAGCTATCACCGCGTTTGTTGCAACCAGAGCTGCCCCAGACTACATTGTGCGCATTAGCATCACAACCAATAATAAACTTCTTATTATCCATCTTACAGTGTTCAATAAAAGCTTTCATTTTCACTGAAAGAGGATCCTTGTTTCTCATAAGGGAGATAAGAAGACATAAAGATAAAATCATCTTTATGCCCAGCAACCTCATAAGTAACCTTGACTGCGACATTTTCACCATCTAAGTAGCTAACTAAATTTAGAGCATTAAGCCTAGTGCTATAATACATGCTCTGGGCCTAGCACAGGTAAGATCGTAATGAATCTTATGATCCCGACTACTAAGACCAAAAATCTGTCCATTTCTGGTCCAAGGCTCCAGAATAAGAACAATATCAAAGTCTCCTTTAGCCATTTTCATGCTCAAAAGAGCAGAAGCAGCACGGCTATGATGAAGATTGATTTGACCAACTTTCAGATGACCAGCCATAAGTAAAAAGCAGGCCCAAAAAGAAAGGACAAGTGAGGACAAAACCAAACAAGTCAAGATTAGGTGGTGGTTTGACCATCACCCTTCGTATGCTCTGTTTCTAACACTTCTTCCATCATCTCTTTTGACAGAGGTGAATGGGCACGCAATGTTTCGTCAGAGCTAGAACCTAAATCTAATTCATTAAACATTAGTAAATCAGAATCTTTGTCAGAATCACCTACCTGGGAGGAGGTTTCCTTGCTTTCAGGAGACTGCTCCTCTAAGGAGGTAGATGGTTCAGCCGAAATATCTTCCGTCCTTTTATTGGGGTCATTCAATATTTTGAAGATCCCATGATCGAGACCGGTAAAAGCACCATAGTTTGCATTCCTGATTGCCTCAGCAGCCTCAGTCAATCTCGAATATCCATCGTATGGTGTATTGTTCCTCCAACTTGTGGATGAAACGCCACTCCTCCGAATTCAATCCTGGGTTTAACTTGTTAAGCCGCCTTAGCAACAGGGCTGCATCTTTAGTGAAAAGGTCTCTTGTTTTGAATGCCACCTTAATAGGTTTTGAAAGTTTACTAGCCTTCAAGACTTTGAGTGTAGTGCCACCAACAACCTCGCCATTACCATGAAACGACGACTTTAACCACTCTGCAGTTTCAACATCACCACAAAAGATGAGCAATGTTCCAGCATTTGCAGTTATCCGGTAGATCTTCGGCGTATGATTCCCATCAGGGATCATATCCGTTCTCCTCAATATCTCCATCTGAATATGTTCGATGTCCTCCTGAGTGAGCTTATCTTTTGGATAGGCCTCCTTCACAATAGCCATCTTGAACATATTCGTTACTTGGGCATAGGTCCGTGATTGCACAGTTCTTGCCCTCTTATGTACGGCAGTTTGGGCAGGAGAGGGTGTTGAAACTTCGGACCGCAGTCGCTTGGTTCCGACAGACTTCTCAGGATTAATTGTCATAGTGGCTTTCACCTCTCGATCCAACTTCCTTCTTTCCTGCCTACGTTTATTCCTTCTTTGTGTCTTAGTAAGTACTACCTGCTCCCCTGCTGCAGAGTTGGTGGGTTGCAGACTTGCAACTTCACTTCCTCCAGCAGCAGGATTGCTGGTGTTGCCCTTAGTGCCAGGATCCAACTCCATAGGAGTTGTTTCACAGGCCCGTTGAGTACATTCGTCAGAATGACTCAACTCTTCATTTTTTTTGGAATTTTTTTCAATTTTTGAATTTTGAGAGTTTTTTAAAGAAGAATCCCTAAAAGGCCAAATAACTGGGAGGAAATAAAAAGTCAACACCTGCATCAAGGCTAGATAAAACGAGGACTCGCCAGGTACTTCGAGTGGACCGTTAGCAACATCATGACCCAGATGCCATACATCCCTCGGCATGGTACCTCACACCTTGGATTGGGTTCGCCTGCAGATTTTTGTTGAGCATATGGAATGGCCTTCTCACCATGGGTAACCCTACCAGGAGTTATAAAACTCCCGACGTGCATCGCCTCGAAGTTGTTGAGTACACTCCTGCGAAGGTTTCTGAAAAAAATCCTACAGGTAGTTCTTTTTTTATTTCAATTTTACGCAATTGTCTACATAAATTCCCCAATATGGGGGTGAAGAAACCTTGCACATATTAATGTAATACTATATCGATCGAAAGCGCCAATTTTTCTGCACAAGATGCTATTTGTTCTAAGTTTCTAAGTCAATAAGAACACCAGTTATAAGCTGTTTAGTGAGATTTCTTAAGGCTTACCTTGATCCAAAAATAATAATTAGCAGTTTCCTCAACTCCGGGTGAATAGGGTTAGCAATTTCAATAGAAAACTTATTTTTCAAAATAGAGAGACATCAGTGTAGTTATCAACGGAAAACAATAATAAAGCATACCTTCGATTTAACGTTTTTCTCAAATTAGCAATAGGTTTTAAATTCGATATTGAACTTGATAAAAGTATTGTCTCCCTGATTTAACGATTTCTTTGATTTAGCGATAGCATTTAAATAAAAGTCGCAAGAAAAGGAATACGCATGGTTTATACTAGATTTCAAATAACGTGACACGCTACACTTTGACTTTTTTAATTAGTCATTGGCGATAAATCGGAACACACTAATGAAATTGTGCTTACGTTTTTTAGGTACGGTAAAAATTCAGCACGAGCAGCGCCATGCGGGTACCGCTAGTTAGTAAATAAAATTTTAAAAAATGATAAGGGAAAAAATAAGAAGTGTGATAAATGATCATTCATAAATGATGTCACGCTTCGAGGGGTTGGGGGGGGGGGGGGGGCCATGAAATAGTGACAAATTGTGACAAGGGAGGGGAGGGAGCAACAAGAAGTGTGACATCATATGAAGGGTCCACTGGAGAAACGACCTAAATCACATACTACTTTTTGAGATTTGCTTTATGTGTTATTCAATTATTTTATAACATAAATATTAATTTTAACTATACGAGCTTAATTTTCCGTAACACCCAAATTCAAATTTGTTAATTTATCATAAAACACAGTGCCGGATCTAGGGTGGGGCAAGCCGGGGCCCATGCCCCGGGCGGCACTTCTGGGGGCCGCAAATTCAACTCTGATGCACAAAAAAAAAAAAAAAAAAAAAAAAAAAAAGAAGAAAGAAAAGAAAAAAATAAGGAGAAAAAAAGAAAAAATATTTAATTAAGAAAATTTAACTTTTGGAAGAGAATTAAAATCCTAGTTCGGTGCTCCGATTTTATCATTCATCAACTATTTTTCTAACGATTAAAACCGATTAATAGAATTATTTTTTTGTACAAACTGTTGGAAATTCTAAAATTAAAGTTAGGGGGGCGGCAAATTTCGAAATGCCAAAATTAAAAAAATTATTTTGAAAAGTCAAGGTTTTTCCCCCTTTGTGGTAGTGAAATACGCATAAATCGTGATCTGCGAAGAGAATACCCAATGGTTTTTCTTTTACAAATTTTCAAAGCCTCCTTTTGGGAAGAGGTGGGAGCTTGTAAATGTCGTTTGAGACGGCAAACACTTGGCTCTTCGATATGGGCGTTAGTAAGAAGGAGGGGGAGGGGAGGGTCCTGCTCTCTGAATTAAAAAAAAAATGCCAATTTTTTTCTGAATTTTAATTATCATTTTTATGAGTGAAAGCGTTTAAATTTCAAAAAGTTTTTGCTTGCGCTTTTTTTTCTAAAATTTTTGAAGTCCCGAAGCGTCTCCTAAGGCCTCAAATTGCATCCGTTTGTATATAGTTTTCAAAATTTTCCCCGGAATCCTCAAAGAAAAAAAGAAAAAAATGGCCATTGCATAAAAAGTTATATGAAATATCAACAATAATTGGTTCGAGGGAGCGGCATTTTTAAGTTTTGCCCCGTTTCGGAAAAGTCCAAGATCCGGTACTGATAAAACATAAAGCAAGTAGTAAACATAAAGTAGTATATGACTCAGGTCGTTTTTCCAGTGAACCCTTCATATTTTTACAACATAATGTGGCATGTGACAAAGGGGGGAGGGGGTTATGTTCAAATATATGGAAAAGAAGCTTGACATTATTTATGTACAGTCCCTAATATGAAATAATTTTTGTACATTGATGAGCCTCGCTGAGAAGGACACAGAATAACTTATCTATTTTTTTTTTCTTTTAAATATCTTTTAAAGAGCATCTATATATTCTACAGACATAGTGGGTATATAAGTAGGTCTATCACACTCCTCAAAAAGCTTCCTTCCTCATGGTAGTAGACTTCCATCGGTCTACATAGATAAGATCAAAATCAGAATTAGAATCCGTGAAAGTAATAGACAGTTTCCCATTGTTTTCAGCCATTGTTTGGTGGGGGCGTCTCTGTTCTTCGGGAATGCAATTTTCCTACTCTCGTTACGTTGCAGATTGGAACGTTCGATGTCATTCTAATGATTCGGTAAAATTCCAAATGACACCGTAAGCCATTCGTGCATGCGAATATCGAATTCTGTGAACACTGGGTCAGTTAAACAGAGAAAATAGCTTTTAGATCCTTTAACATATATGCATATCGGAATTGAGAATTTTGGCTGAAGAATTTTTGAAGTAGTTTTTATTGGAAGGGGGCATGGGAGGATTTAGAGTAGCGATACCCGTTACCGAACCCAGTATGGTTTCATGCTGGCTTCCAAATTTTTCCAGTATATCCTGATACCGGCTTCAAAATTTGCTGTATGGTATCATACTGGCTTCAAAATTTCCAGTATAATTTCAGACCGGCTAGAAAATTTCCAGTATAATTTCATCCCGGATTCAAAATTTCTGTTTTTATATTATTTTTACTGGTTCTGATATGATTTTTATACCGGTGAGTTTTTTCCAATAGGGTGGCATTTATTTTCTTAATCAGAGTAACCCTTAATAATATTATTATTATCGTTTAAACGCAGTCCGGGGGAACGACTCCGACTCCAGGGATGCTTCAGTTCTCGATTAAATTTTACGTTTTTAGAAGCATTTTTATAATGTAATTATACAGGAATATTTTTACAAACTTTGTTTCAGTTTTGGAGGCCCAGTGGCTGAATGGTAGCGTTCCGTGCTAACATGCTACAGACTACACTGTTAAAAATTTCCGTAGGAAAATAGTAAAATAACCATTTATTTTATTGTTAGTTTACCATATTTAATTACAACAGTTGAATAACCATTAAAAAGATGGTACTCAAACCGCTGATTGCGAAAAAAATCGTTTATTCTCTGTTTCTACTAAAGAACGTTTAAATAACCGTCATTCACAAGCGCTCAATAAGAATCGGGCATCCATCTTGGTTGCGAAACTTTACCGGTCGTACGTTGTTTTAAAATAGGAATACGGATTTATTAGTTAAAATCTGCATGTGTATATAAAAAAAGAAAAAAAAAAGTGGCTTAAGCAGTGGATATTAAATACAAACACATACACACGTAAATCAAAAATTGGAGACATCGGATTCCCAAACTGTTTGCGAATAGCGAACCCATGATTTGAGCTTCTGAAGCTTGTTTGTATTTAAATTTTTGCAGCAAATAAAATGATTTTCGTCAATATACAGTAAATTTACACTAAAAATAAATTTGGATCCAATCAAAAACTGAAATCTCAACTTTAAGGCTGTTTGCGTGTTGGAAAAGAAGATTTATTGATAAATAAACGTCTGCTTTACGTGATGACGGTGGCCGAGCGGATAGAGAGGAAGACTAGTACACCACGCACTGGGGGTTCGAGTCCTGCAAGTTTCGTTTATGGTTTCTACGCCTCAAAATGGTTCAAAAACGGTGAAAATTTTGTTTTGAAACCATATTTAAATGGTTATATAACCGTAAACTTTTGTATTTACGGCTTTTAAACCAAGTTAATTGGAAAAGGTTAGGTCTCGTAAAGATAGAAAAATGTTCCAAACCGTAAATTTAACGGTGAATTAGATGGACAGACTGCTGCCGGTCATTTAACCGTAATTTCATGATGAAATTTCTAACAGTGTAGGGGTTCGATTCCCAAGCTGGCAGAGTTGAGTCAGCCCCTCGACCCTTCAGTGGATCGATGAAATAAGAACCAAGCCTGCTTGGGCACTTAACACTGAGGGTTCCGCGTCGGGTCGACTACTTGACCGGAATATCTGCTTCTGTACCCCGGGGTCCTCGGTCTGGAAAGCTGAATTGAAGCACAGCAGGTCTTGGACCACGGCTGTCGCGTTGCTTAATAGTTTGTTTCAGTTTTTATGATGATACTGCTGATGTGAAAAATGCCATCAGATATTTTCTCCATTTAATTCTAAACCTCAGGACTATAGGAATAATCTCAGTCGGGAAAATGGTGAACGGTTATTCAAAGTAATTGTGAACATGCAGATTTCGAGTTCTTAGCACGTTTTTACCCTCACAGGAAAAAAAAAAGCAGAGCGTTTGGTATTTATATACGAATAACAGACCACTTTCTCAAAGCGACTCGAAATGAATAAAATTGATAAATAAATAAATAAAGTAAAATAAAGTACAAACCTGAAGAAAAGAAAAGTCAAATGCATGAACGGCAAACATGGTAATGACAAATTTTTATGCTTCACATCAATAAATGAAAAAGAAAAAGCAAATATAAACGCAGTTATTATTACTGTAAGTGGCTTTTGAATGATTATCGAACATTCTTTACTAATTTATCATTCTGGACAGAAGAACGCAAGATCCAGTTTCACCGAAACGAAGATTTATCGAGTCAGTCATGTAAAAATGATCAAAACATTCTCTTTTTTCCCCCTTAAGAATTAATCAGCCATAAATTGCGTTCGACGTTCCACAATTAAAATGCAATTCAATACTTTTTTTACCCTTGACTTTGGCCTTGGAATCCGAAATCCAAAATGGAAAGCGAGTCATTTCTTTTCATGTGTTATTATTTTTCCGTTGGCAGCGGCCTCATAAATCTTCGTCTGCCATCTAGCGAGCGAAAGTGAAAGTTATCATGGATAAACAAAAGCTTTTGTATTTATATTTTTCTGCTGCATTTATACAATCGTGCGAGGACGCGGTGTTCTAAAATGGGTTTTGAAGGTTTGTTGGAATGCGCGTAAAACGTAAGCTCTCGCCCTCTCTTCCATGAATTACAACTGCATTTTTAGGATCATATGTGATTGTGAAGGCCTTAGCTTTTCGAAATGCTGCGATTTCAGTACGTTTGAACCCAGTTTTTCGCCGGCGTCTGGGAACGTGTTTTGGCGGAGATTTTCTTCAAAATCATAGTGCACAAAAATGACAAAAAATTTAACTTTGCTTAATTGAGATCAAGTTTTACATAAGAAATAAACTATCACAGTTAAGATACAACGCATTGAAAAGTTTTTAGAAAGGAATTAAATTTACTTTTTAAAACATTTTTTGTGACAATGTATGGTGATTTTCAAATTTGCTGTGACGGTTTGGGTTTGACACAATCTGAAAATTTTTGTTGCATCAAACATAAAAACTTGCCTACGTATGAATACCTTATAAGTTACTGCATTCTGAGCAGGTAGTTTTTTTTTTCGAGTTAATTTATTTATATTTTAGATATTTCAAAAAGTGTCTTGACAAGTGATCGTTTTTCTCATGAGTGTTACCGTTATTAAACTTCCTGTAAAATAATCCTTATCAATAATTAATCTAAAAAATCTTGTTTAAGTAATCTTAAATACTTTGTAATAAGTAAAAATAGTATTAAAATTGACATATTTAAAATTTTTAAACTATTTTAATTGCACTTTATCTCATGAGTGTTACTTTGTTTCTTAAATGAAGCATATAACTTTCAATAAAAATGTATTTTATTAAAAATTAAATGTTTTCACTGCAGGCATAAGAAATAACTAGAAAACCATTTTTAGCCTTAGAAATATAATTTCACGTTAAATTAAAGCACTGCATCTAGAAGCTCCCTGTCGCATTGAAAAAGGGATTCCAAGCAATCCCGAAACATATGTCTGCGTTTTAATGCTCATTTGTGCTTTAATTTAACGTGAAATTATGTTTCTATTACTTTGCACAAAGTTAATTTTTATTATCATTTTTAGCCTACTTTCCCGTAAAAGTAAAAAAAAAAAATAATAAAGCATGAAAGAAGGCTTAATGTATCGTAGAAATATCGTTAAAAATAAAGAAAAGTAAAAAAAAAGTGAAGTAATTAAATAAAGATTGAAAAATAAAAGATTTGAAAGTAGGGTTTTGAGATGGGGAAAATGTGTGTCTGTCGGTCTGTCCCCCCCTAATAACTTTTGAACGAATAGTCCGATTCGAAAAATTCTTTTTGCATTCGAAAGATCTCGGCGAGGACATCTCATTTTTATATTGTACTTTTTGATTCGAACAATTGTTCGTTCAATTTTGAACAGTTCAAAAAAATTTAACATTAGCGCCTATGGGCGAAAATGAAGCAAATGATGTAAACTCTGGGTACAAGATCCATGTTCCAATACACAAGCTTACTGGAAGAAGCGCTTGGCGTGAAATATCAATTTGAACAGTTTTTGTTCATTTTTGAACAGTTCAAAAAATTAACATAGCGCTTACGGGAAAATTTCAATCCTATATAAATCCGGATCTAACGGACCGATTTGCTTGGAACAAACTTTATCGGAAAGCTCTTATAATGTAGAACATGTACAAATGGAAAGTTCTTCCAGAACTAACGAGCCTATTTTCCTATGAAATTTTTTTATCGGAATTTTTTAAGGATATTTCTCAATGAATAAATGAATGAGTGAAGGAATGAATCAATGAATAAATGAATGAGGAAAAGAATGAATAAATGAGGGAATAAATACATGAATGAGTAAATGAATGAATAAACACTTGAATGAGTAAACGAATGAATGCATAAATGAATGGCTGAATAAAGGAAAAAATGAATGCGTGAATGAATATGTATTATCCGTTGAAAAAGGTATATTTGAAAAAATTAAGAACTAAAGCAAAAGGAGAAAGAGACAGCTAGATTATAAATTTGAATTTTTTGGTGTATACGGGAAAGTAGGCTCGTATAGTTCTAGACGGAACTTCTTGTTTAATTATTGACTAGCAAATACATTAATAAAATTCTAATTTTTAGCTACAGTTACACTCATGAGAGATGGTAACATTCATGTGACAAACAAGCAATCCTCTTGCTATAAGGCACCAAAAATAATAATAGTAATAAAAATAACAATAATTATAAAATGAGAGATCAAAATTGAAATTATTTTACCCCATTAATTGCTATGTTATATTAAAAATGTAATAAAACATCACTACTCTCATGATTCTGATTCAGAAATAGATGTTTTTAGACAGAACTAATAAAAAATTAATTTCAGTTTTAAAGTAGGCAGTAAAAATATCGAAATAAATCATTCTAATTCTACAAACCATATCTTTAATTTAAGTAAAGTGAAGATAATAGTTTGCAACACATCACTTTCTTGTTTACATCAAATAACAACTGGAATACCCGAAAAAATGTTTATTGTTTTTACTCATTTCTTTCTTTCTGCTTTTTTTTTTTTGGGGGGGGGGGGGGTTCCAGTACAGGGGTTTTTCTTTATTTACCCCTTAAGAATAAAACATATCTTTAAAAAAGCCCACACAAAAATAATATCTGCCAACGTAAAAATTTTGTCAAGGTGTCTCTTTTAAAATATATGTATATACATAGAAATACAATATAATTTTGAATAAAAAACAAATATCTTGAGTTAAAGCTCAACAAATATCTATATCTGCATATTTATTTATTATTTGGTTGTTTTCAATCATTATTGTTACTTCCTTCTCTTAACAAGTAACACTCATAAGATTTATTAAGAAATTCTTCACTAAAAAAAATTCTGACTGTTCCTAAAAATTTAATTGCACCGATTGATTCCTCTACAAGAAATACACTATTGCTGAATTGCTTATTTTTATGCTGTAAAAAATATTGGGAAATAAATGGGTAACACTCCTGAGAAGTAATAAGAATACGCATCATGTTGAATTATATGTTCCACTATAAAACATTGAATGAATAAAACTAACCCATTCTAGATGATACGAGGTTAAAAGAAACATACTGGCCTTCCCTACCAGAGAAAATAATTACAATATTTAAATATTTTGAAAGTTGAATGATAGGAACTTTCTCGAGGTAACACTCATGAGCTGCATGTCTGGACAAAAACTTTCTTTGAATTTTTAAATGTTAGATAAACATTTCACTAAAATCACTTGCATTTTTGTTAAGTAAACACATATTACTTCATGTTTTATATCATATTGAATAAAAAAATTACTTGGAACGATAAAAAAAAAGACTCTGGTTCTGTGAATTTTTTGCTCCGGACACGCAATTTTCCATTTCTTTCCAACTAAAGTAACAGAAAAAGCCTACTATTTCACAACTTGGGAAAAAAAGGAATGAATGCATTTAATTAACTGTGAAATGATGCTTCCTTACTGGTTTTTATAATGGCCGAATAATAGTGTTATCGACATGAAATTCAGATTTTATACTGCGGACATCAAACCGTCAATCTTTTTGAAAATCACCTAAGTAAACTGATTTTGCACCCAGAAAACAACTTGGAGAAGCTAAGAACATTTTTAGAAATTTTTACATCACTGAGAATATAAAATTAGCAAGTGGCACCCATAGCTTTGTTTCTTAAATGAAGCATATAACTTTCAGACTTCACGCATTAGACGAACCCGTTTTTCCAAATTGTTCTTAAATTAAGCGGGGACGGGAGTCTCCCCACGGTGTATTCGAACTCAAGGTATTTTGAGGCGCTGCATAACAGGAATTTTCTGTAAATACTTTTTATACAAATACAAGTGCTTCTTTTTTAGAATTTCGAATTTGCGGACATTCCCAATTTAAGAACGAACTAAGGGGAAATGGCAACCTAGCGGTTGGGATGTCGGATTTCCAACTTTTGCCAGAAAATATATGAATTTCTTTATCCATAGTCTGACGTAAAATTACAGAGGATTAAAAACGGTAAGCTAACAAAGTCTTGAATAAGAATGTTTCAAGTTACACGGTTTTATTAAAAAAAAAAAAAAAAACACACACACACAAAAATAAAACATTTCGCCATGATTTGAGTATTTTAAAATTCAAAGCATCGTTTTGAATTGCGGGTTCGATACCCGACTGAAGACCCACCATGTACACTTGAGGATACGTTCATGTAAAATCCAGGGACCCTGAAGCTCCGAGGATACCCGGAGGGTGGAGAATTTCCCTTCTCTTCACTCTGAGGTCAAACAAAAGGGGGCGTATGCGTGGTGGCGCCACCAGGTGTCATCTAAACAAATAAGGAGCCAAGACGTACTTCCACCGTTGTGGTGCTCATCTGTAAACGGAAGGTGCTCCTTACTGCCTTCATTCCAGGTTGCTCTGCGAAGGGAAGCTTGGATACCCAAGTGGCATTAGAAACAAACAACAGAAAAAACTGATGACTTATTTCCACTTTGTAAAACACTTTTGCCCAAAAATATATGAATTTCTTTATCCAGAGTCTGACGTAAAATTACAGAGGATTAAAAACGGTAAGCTAACAAAGTCTTAAATAAAAATGTTTCAAGTTACACGGTTTTATTTAAAAAAAAAAAAATCGCCATGATTTGAGTATTTTAAAATTCAAAACATCGTTGCATTATCCAAACCAGCGTTTCCCAACCGGTGGTTCGCGAACCCCTAAGGGTTCGCGCTTTGCAGAAAGGGGGTTCGCAAAAATAATATTGCAATGGCGGAATTCTTTATCTCTAACGTGAAAGAAAACACGAAATAGTAAATTTACATATCGTGGGGTGAGTACTACAACTAGGTAACTACAAATTTGGCGAAATCTGGGTAAGGGATCATTCAAAAATGATGTCACGCTTCGAGGGGGGGGGGGGAGGGGATTCGTGAAATTGTGACAAAGTGTGACAAGGGGAGGGAAGGGGGTAACAAGAAGTGTGACACCATGCATTATGCAACATAGCGTGACGCGTGACAAAGGGGGGGAGGGGGATCAGCTGAAGTGTGACATATTGTGACAAAGGGGGGAGGGGGGTCAAATATATGGGAAAAAAGCGTGACGTCATTTATGAACGGCCTCTAAGTGCACAGATAAATCCCATTAGGTGTGGTCCACACCATACTAGAACTAGGTATCTGTTGTAGACATTTTAACTAGTTGTAGACTAAAACTAGGTAACTGATTTTTTTTAGGATACATTAAATTTCAAGGACTGTTTTTCGTCAATTCTTAAAAAATTGTGGTCAAAACGAGACATAAATACTTCTAATTAAATATAATCCAGAAATGGTAGTAAAATAACTTTTAGTTTAGTCTCCACAATCTTCCAAAATCTTAGCAAAACTTTAATTTGCGTTTTTCTCGAAACAGCTGAATTGTAGTTACCTAGTTGTAGTATTGACCCCACGATATGTAATTTAAAAAGACTACACAAATGATTTTTTTAAAAATAAGTTGTGTTTTCCAGATAATGCAGGAAAGAAGTGGACTGATATAGGAAGCATACATACAAAATTTGAAACGCAGTTATATCTACTTTTACTTGAATTTTAAAAATTTGCACCATAAATTAGTACCGAAAGTCCTTTATTGACTTATTTTAAATTTTAGAACGTATGTTTCTTCTACCATTTCCCACTTTTTCCTCGCGAGCGCGGAGAAGGGGCCGGAAGTATGAAAATGTACTACATAAAATGTAAAATTTTGCATTATTTTAGGCAAATTTATCATTATAAAGACCCTAAAATGGAACCAGATTCATTAATTTTGAATTTGGAATCGCATTTATCGCAATCTATTCCAACTTTTCTGCATTATCACAGTTAGAAATTTTTTCTTTAAATGTCCAAAACTTTGTCGAATTTTGTATATTTCAACCGGAAAGAGGAACCTAATAGGAAAATAGGAGTAGTTTTTTAAAAAAAATTAGGAATAGATATGTGTACTGTCCTGATAATTATTCAAAAAGAACAAATAATTAAATAATAATAAAGAAAATATTTGTATCCGTGTTTTAGTCTTATTTAGACTTGGATGTTTTACAATGACATCATTTCTTGATATGAAGTACTGTGCAATAAATGTGCTAGAAAATATTTTAGTTTTGTCACCCCTTACAGAAAGAAGTTTTCGGATCTTAGAAGGGGTTCGTAAGAGAAAAAAGGTTGGGAAACACTGATCCAAACATTCCAAACAAAGCTGCCGTTGCCATTCGACAAATAATAATTCTGATCATTTCCTCAGAACGAAAATTATTTTTTTTCCTAATTAACGTTATAATAAATCATAAAATGGATGGAATATTGTATTGTCATGGGGGGGGGGGAGAGAAAAGCTTGTGTGCAAAGTTTGATGATAATTTATGCAGTAATAGTGGTCGAAAACCGCGTAACAAAATTCCGTGATAAATCAAGTTAAATAATTAAACCGTATAAAAAAGGAGATTACAGGTAATAAGAAACCGAAAACACTCTAAATGGATAGCAACAGATACCGCACCGCAGTAGCTGCGCTATCTATGGGTACGGTGAATTTTTATTTCTGGTACACAAAGTCGAACGTGGATTCAAAGCTTCAGCCCACGCTGCTGTGATTCCTGTGCCTTCTACCGCTCGGCCAAAGGTTCTTCCGCAGTTGGGAGGACTGGCTTCCGAGAGTAGGTCTGCTCACTAGAGCTGAAAATAAACCGCACGCCAACAATATGATATGCATTTGTTGACAATTTTTAAACTGAAAGCCACCGATTATCGAGAAACTTCATTCGTGGCTTTTTAAATTTCGTAACTTGACAGATCTCACTTTTTTGTAGTAGAAGAGGCGGGAAAACTGTTATAAAAAAGCTTTATTAGTTGATTTTAAACAAGTTCTTCGTAATTTTACAGAAAAACACAGTTAACTTCCTGTATTTTTACAGAAATATTTTACAGTGCAGATATCTGGAGCGGAGAGTGGAGAAGAAGCACTGGGCAACGAGTTTTTGCCGGAGCACGGAAATTTGCCGTGCTCCACTAATCCGAAATTTTTAAAATTATAATTCCATCAAAATTTTCAAAGTGGCGCGATTATATGATTAACACTTTTCTCCATTGAGATTCATTTACAATTTTGTTTGAATTGTTGGATTCTTGACAATTACGCTTTGCAATAAAAACGTTCGATGGGTCCACGTCCATCCCCCTTCGAACGAATGGCGCGAAAATTTACTCAACACCGCTTTCTATCAGACGAATTTCGTTTAATTCTATAATTCACGTCTTAAGTTACAGCGCTAATAAAAAGCTCAAGTGCTCAACCTCCTTAGAAGCGAATGGCGCCAAAATCTCTTCCTGCTGAGTGCCACTTGTAGACCAAATTTTGTTAGAATTTTCTCATTACTTCTTGATATATAGCACGCACTCGCGCTAATCGAGGAAAACGTTCGATTGCTTCTCCCTCTTCCAATGGATTCGCGCCAAAAACTAATCAGCACCCATTCCCATTAAGGTCCATGCACTCTCAGAAACAGAATCGTCACTTTTGAGGACTTTGGTATCGTCAAGAAAATTTCGTCATTTATAACGAAACTTTCCTCGCGAGATCACATGACTTTAAAAAATTACTATAGAAATTTCGGCAATTTGACGAAAGGTTTACTCGGAGCATTTTTTACGAAGCCATTTCGTCAAATACGACGAAAGTTTCGTTAGATTTGAGCATGTGTTTCTGAGGGTGTGTGGACACCGAATTTCGTTCGATTTCATTCATTACTTTTCGACTCACAGCGGCCCCCCCCCCCCCCCAAAAAAAAAGACCACATACAGACACACAGACAGATGTTTTCCAACAATGGGGGTTCAGAACACCTACATATGAAATCCTTCGAAATTCGAAAATTTTCACGAATCCGATACTTTCTTCTATATCTTGGATTTTCAAGAAAGTAAAAAGTATAAAACATTTTTCTTTCTCGATAAAAGCAACATATAAGTAAAATAAACAAGCTAAACAAATAAAAAACTAGTCTCCTATGGCATCACGATCAAGAAACGTTCTTCTGCATCCTTCATATGAATATTACCACTCGTCAAATATCCCTATTATGATGTAAATCCTTATTGAAAAAAAAAAAAAAAAGATTTTAAAACAAGGTAAACTAAAATGGTTTTGCTAACGGCAAAGCCTCAAAATACTAAAAATATTAATAAAATTTTTATTTGTTCGCATGTAGGTCAAATGGCAATAATACAACACAAAGCCAAGTCGCTGCTCCCTTGGCGTGATTGGCGCCAGAATATAATTGTTCGATTTTTTGGAATGTTGAGATATACGCTTAGCGAAAATAACGTTCGATTACTCCACTCCCCTTGAAGAGAATGTCGTCAAAATTTAACCAATATTACTTTTTATCAGGATACATGTGTGTACCAAATTTTGTTACGTCTTGAGTTACAGCGCCCACAAAAAAAAAAAAAAAAAAAAACTAATAAAAAGTTCGATTGCTCCACACCCCTCTTGGGAGTGAATAGCTCCAAAATGTGATCATCACCTGTTCCTATTGAGGTCCACTATATACCAAATTTTGTTTGAATTCTTCCATTGCTTCTCGAGATATAGTCCTCACGCTAATCGAGAAAACCGTTCGATTCCTCCGCGCCCTTTCGAATGGATTCGTGCTAAAAATTAATCAGCACCAGTTCCCATCAGGGTCCATGTGTGTACCGAATTTCGTTCGATTCCATGCATTACGTACACTTGGGGATACTTGCGTGTAAGATCCGTGCACCCTGAAGTCCCGAGGGTACCTGGAGGAAGGGAAATTTCCCTTCCCTTTACTTTTAGGTCGAAAAAGGAAGGAGGTGTTTTGTGGTGGCGACATCTGGTGTCACCCAAATACGTAAAGAGCCAAGTCGTACTTCCACCGTTGTGGTGTTCATCTATATAAACGGAATGCGCTACCTTACTGCTTTACTTCCCGGTCGCTCTGTAAAGGGGAGCTTGGATACTCAAGTGGCCTTAGAAGCAACAACAACAACAGAATGTTACAGAATGTAGGGGTTTTGATTAGGGATGTAACGAATATTCGGCCCTTTGGCCAAATGTTCGGCCTGGCCCGAATAGTTATTTCATCACGTAGCCGAATATTGATGGACTATTCGGCCCAGTAGTTCTGCTGCAGTAGAAATGTAAAGAAGTAAAGAAATTAGTAGATTTTAAACATTTAAAATTGTATTATAATTATTGCAAAAGAACACATTAGTACATAGTTTTATTAAATAAAAATAATTTAGAAAAAAACTACTTTTTTAAAACCTTGCTTTAGGCTCGACTGAGCAAAAACAGATTTTATTGTTGTAATATTGTATTTTACGTTTAGCATTTGCTCCCAAAAGCTGGCAATAGTTAATTATGATGGAGAATATGAGGAATTTATTTTGTTATTATTAACAAAGTGGAAGTCAGATTTGGGCAGACTGATTTATTGATAATTAATCAGTCTGCTATTTAAATTCTTAACAAACAGAGTTAAATCATACATCATAGATTGTGAGTGATTGCGGTTTGACTTTGAATGATTTTAAATTTGACAAATACTTTCTATTACAACGATTTTCTAGAAATTTTAATATTCGGTATTCGGCCTAAGACATTGGCCGAATATTCGGTATTAGGCCTAAGACATTGGCCGAATATTCGATATTCGGCCTAAGACATTGGCCGAATATTCGGCTTCGGCCCCGTTACATCACTAGTTTTGATTTTAAATAGCTTGTATTTTTTTCTCCTCTTTTTTTTCAGTAAAAACATAGCAAATATTCATCTTACACTTTAGAATCGTGTTACCTGAAGCAGTATTTGCTTTCTCACTCGTATGAGGATATTAACATGAGACAGCATTTATGTATTTGGCGTCTTCGTAAAACTGAAATCTTTCAGTGCAATTCCCAATGTAAATCTTTTATTTTAGTCTTCCTTCGAATGTAGTGAAGTTGCTTATTTTACAGTGTCCTTAAACATTGTGAAATAAACATATAAGACTTAGAGAATATATATGTCAACATACTTGTTTGAAAGAGGGGGCATACATATTATAATTACAGTATAATGAAATGCTCTTACAACCTTTCAAACTGTTTCAAAACTCTATAATAATGTTATAGAAAAACATAAATTAACAATATTGAACTAATAACAACTTGTACTAGATATACAGGGTGTACCGGTACAGCGGCGACAAACTTTCAGGGTGTGTAGGGGGTACAGAGACCACTCAGAATCACATAGGAATGCAGGGTCCCAGACGTTTTCCTGGCGCGGTAGGGACGACACAAAAATCAAGAAAGAAAGGATACGAACGGGGTGAGAAAACATGTGTATTTTTCGGATTTACAGCAAAATACAAAGAAAAACAACATAAAGAGACAAAGATGTTCATCAAAGTAGGTGTTCGAAATTACGACCCCGGGCCGTGATGCAAACTTCACATCTGCGGCGCATTGACGAACGAACGTTAGCGAAAATACGGAAAATCAGGAAAGCGTCTGGGACCCTGCATTCCTGTGTGATTCTGAGTCGTCTCTGTAACCCCTACACACCCTGAAAGTTTGTCGCCGCTGTACCGGTACACCCTGTATATCAATGACATTCAGTTGATTGTTTGTGTCTCAAAGACTCCTCAGAGCTGTTAGAGAGGTGTTTTCTGTTCCCGGTAGTTTTGCTGCACCATAAAATCAAGGGTGTCCACCAGAGGGGGAGGGGATTATAGCGCAGATTGGGGAGCTAACGAAATTTTTTGGGGGTTGTTTTCGTAGGGTTTTGGGGACTGGGGCTTGGCAGATTTGGGGAGGTTTTGTAGTTTTTTAGCGTGTTGCGCCATTGTCGCTCTGACGCTCTGAAGAGCGTTGTTAGGCAACATATCAAGTCAGGATACAAATGTTCACAAGCGGTCTTTTGTCTCTTCAGCACCTGACGATTATTTTGTTGACCGCTCTGACGCAAAAGAGAAAATCATACCATGTTTTCGCATCAATGAGGCAATGAGCGCAGGCGATTTTATCACCGAGAAGATTAAGCTTGGGGCCTCAGTGGCTGAGCGGTCAAATCGACTGGCTCCGGTGCCTCCCTGCGCGGAGAGAAAGAGGCGTGGGTTCGATTCCCCCCTTGCCCTGGGTGTATTTCCTTCTTTGTATATTAAAATCTGCTGTGCTGTCTTGTTCTATCTGTCATATTGGACAAGAGTTTGAGGCATATCCTTGAGAATAGCAAATAAACTCGAATATTTATGTGACCTGAAATGGTCGTAAACAAACAAACAAACAAGATTAAGCTTCATTTTGCAGGCATTCTGACTTTATTCCTACTGATTCGCAGGTCCTTCGCAACTTTGCCCATGAACATTTCCAATTTTCGATAAATCCGGCAGCGGACCTTTCCAAAACCGTCGAGAAATAAATACATTCTCTACCGAGTCTTTTTTTGACGGTATTGACTTCTCTCTCCGGTGTTGTTGCATTGTTTGAAGTAGTTATTGCAGCAATGTAGGACCAGTGTAGTCCCTCCCAATCGTTTCGCGATCCTCAGATGAAATTGTATCGTCAAACAACAATGTTAAGTCTTCGTCCCGACTCAACGCCCCCTTGTATACAAACACACACATACATATATAGTACATACATTGATACATTTGGAGTCGGGAGTGCTAACTACTTTCCTCCATAATATAACATATAAATTCTTCGGGAAGTAGCACTTCAGCTATTAACCGAACTCAATGGTTGGATGTTCAAAGTTTGGCCTTCAGAGCTAAGCACTGAAGATGCTTTTTCTTTTATAGAGGATGGCAACTGTGAATGACATTTGCATAATATACTAAAATAAACAAAACGGACATTGCCTCTGCTAATTTGAATAGTTGATCAAATATTCGGAAACTGCAGTTTATATGCAAGCATGTGCGTTTTGTATGTTATGCCGCAGAAGAAGTTTAATCAACCGGTGACATTCGATAGTATTTTACAAAATGATGCAAAACCTATTTACACGTTTAAAAGTGGCGAAATTATACTTGTTAGTTGCAATAATATTCTTACTTGTACTTAGTTTATTCTTCAGTGATTTATTTTTATCGAAAATTCGCGATCATCGGATGCCAAACACATGCAATTTATGCCAAGGCAAAGAAAATGTCACTTTCGGTAACGCTAAAGAATTTTTACATTTCTCCATGCCCGTCGCTGAGAAGTCTACTCAGGAAGCCGTTCATGTTTTGTTCCTCTTCGCTCATGTCAAACGCAAACCAGATCTTAAAAATAAACTCTCCAAATGCATGTCTTCTCTCTTTAAGTTTGCATCCCTGCCGCTTCATCTACACATATTAACTGACAGTTCGAGTTTAAATGCCGCCCTTGAAGTCCTCAGAGAGTCGGCTCCGTTGGCGAATAACTCTGTTGAAGTAAGTCGACATTATTTGTTAAAATTTTGTGTATGTTTTTACTTTATAATTTCTCAGGGAACAGAGAACCTTTTTTTCCTTTTGCTTGTACAGATGATATTATATGCATTTTGAAGCAACCTGATGCTTCATATTCTAATCATAATCCTTCTGCGAGAAAATTTTGTTTATATTGTTTTTTCTTCAATATTCTGTGTAAGATTTCAAAGCCTCATCAGTATAGGTGAAAACTTGGAAATTTGATTAGTAGTCAGTTGCCGATAGACTCAGTTTTGTTTGTAGCCACTTTTTAAAATAGCTAATAAGAATTGTAAACTAACACTAAAATCGTTTGGAAAATAAATAAGTTATTGAAATAAAACAAGAAATATGCAGATTTCATTTAGCCGATGCTAAAGTGTTTTAGAACTTTTAAACCGATTTAAATACAGTAGAACTTGGATAATTCGTAGCGGAAGGGACCACAGCTAAACTGCGAATTATCCAAAACTTTGAATTACAGAAGTATAATATTTGTAGCTTAATTTAAAGCCCATGAATGCTCGATAATGTTTATGATGTCAAAAACTATGTCAATAACCTTTTCTGGAAAATGTCAAAGCATGTATATGAAATAATTAAACACTGTATTCATCAAGAAAATAAAATTTATGCTGTACATAATATAGAAAATAAAACTAGTATATACGTATGAAAATAGGAATCTTTCAAGGAGTATATAAGTCGCGTATTACTTTTACGAAATATTCTTTGGTTAAGTTTTAAAATCATGTAAAAAATTACCTGCTACAGTTTAAAAAAAATTGAGAAATTTTGGATTGCTTCGCTGAATTTAGTCTTGATTTTAACAAAAACGAGAAACATTTTCTATGCATGATCTGACCATTCGAGCAGCCAATAATTAGTCACGTGTTGAAACGTAAAGAGAGAGGGATTAGACGTGATTTACTGTTAACTAGAGCTCAATTTGCTGCAAACAAACAAATAGGGTAAAATTTTAGCAGACAAAAAAGTATTTCAACGTACTTTTGTCAATTTCGGAAGAGAAAAAACTACGAACTAAAGAAGTTCAACTTCGAATTATCCAAAAATTTTACTATTGATTTGAGTTCAAGGGACCAAGCGAAATCTTCGGATTAAAGAAAGATTCAATTTAAAGACGTTCAAATTATCCAAGTTCTACTGTATATACAGGATGCAGAAGGATTGAAACTTGATATACAGCATGAAACTTTCGGCGAAGAAGGTGTTCTATTTGGCATGTTTCCAAAGGAAAAACAAAAGATGAAAGAGACACTCACAAGAAAAAAGGATTACAATAGAACATGGATGTAAGAATAACAGGATGGAACATGGGAAGAACTTCTTGAAGCATTTACGGTAACCACGCCGCCATCTTGGTCACACCGAGAATTGCTATTCGTGTGCTGAGGATATCGGAAAATTTAATTTTGATCACACGAAATTTACGAAAGAAGTATACGTTAGCGTAATATGTCGTTAGCTACATAAGGTATGCAATATATATGTATTAATAAACCTCAAGAACATTCATTTACAGTGTTGATAATTCATTTCAATCAAACCGAAGTTCAAGTTATACAATTACTTGAATATAGATGTAATAAAACAAATAAAGTAGCATTTGTTTTAAATGATGGTTGTTTTGAAATGGGCAGAAAAAGGGGAGCAGGTCGCGACCAACGAGACCGAACTCTCCCAGAATGCGTCGGATATTCGGTATCCAACCATTTATTAAATATCTAGAAACCATTCTGGCCACTGCACGAAAGATCCGGATAGCCGGCATGTCAAAATATTTTTTAAGTTAAATTAATGAGCTAGTTTTGAATATATGCAACTTAAAGTTACTACGCATTTGAAACCTGTGGAATGCTTAAAAATATGTTTAGAATTTGCAGGTTTCAAATGTCACATCCGGATATCCATTATGGATCGTCAAACAAGGTGCACCCAATGTCCGATATGCCACAAAATCAATATCCGGATCCTGACCTCGTCCCCCGGTGGAGAATTACTTGTACAAGTACTTAAAAATCTTCATAAGTAATTTATTTTCATAAATACTGAAATGACCGTGTGCTATAAAAATCTATATCTGTAATACGTAGCACAGAAATATTTGTTAATTTTCATAAATCAAGAACTTAATATGAAACAAAATTGTTTTTAAGCAGTATTTTTAAGTTTTCTTGATAGAAAATAAATACAGCAATATGATCAGTAAAAGAGAGAAAAGTAAAACGGCGAAGATCTTCATCCACACCAAAAGCCTTTCGTTTTAAAGCAGTGGCGGCCATATTGGTCACACCATAACAGTTACTTCAATCGCGCCAATGCTGTTAGATAGGCCGTGTTCCCTCCTGTATTCCTACCTCCATGCAGTAGAATGCTAAAAAGTGACCGTGCAAAGCGGCGATCATTAACACATTTTTTAATCTCCACTTCTACTACTTTAATTGCCATGAGGCGAGTGGCGACCACTAATTTTCACCTATACCAGTGGTTCTCAACGTGCGCGGTAGGGGGATACTGAGGGGCGGTAAATATATTTTGGACAGTAGGGAGCGATGTGCATGTTTTGGGCTTTGGATGAGATGGATTCAGCTTTACGACGAATCTTGAGACAAGAAAGAAATAGAAATCGTGTAAGAGGGAACTCTCAACCTCCACCTTACTAAAAATGCTGAATCGAAACTGGCCCTGAACCAATAAGCACAACCCACCACACAGATTTGCCACTCAAAGGTTTTTTTGAATGCGATATTTTAAAAGCTTTACCTTTTTTTATTAACCACATTTGGTGCAAGGAAAATTGCGAAAACCTTTTGTCTCTTATTACTCCACCCCCCTTCCGAAATTACGGGTTTTTCCAAAGGGGGCGTTGAAAACTTCTTCTTTTCTTAAGGGGGCGGCAGCATTGAAAAGGTTGAGAATCACTGACCTATACTCGTCAGGCTTTAGTGCATCAGATGGAGTTTGTGATGTCATTTTTTGGTGCAGAATATAAGGGGGGGGGGGCAGCCTCCTTGAAAGATCTCAAATGGTCATTGTCTCTTTTACATAAGGTACTTTTCGGTTAGACACCCACAGGTTCTTGGCAGAATTTCGGATACTTGTCGGTTATATGCCCTTCATTGGCGAAGGTTTTAGAACTGTCCCCAACATGCTATTTAAATCTAATAACATTGCTTTGTTACCAAATATTTCGCAATGTTTGGCATACAAAAATATGTAGGGTATATAACCGATAAGTACAGAATTTTCACACCTTTGACGAACGTCAGACAGACCAGAGCTATTTCAGTAGATGTTTATTAAAAATCTGTAATAAGCCAAAACAAAAAAATGTGCCAGAAGTTGTCTTTCAAAGGTGCCAAAAATTTTGCCAACAACTGTGAAATGCAAATTGCTCTTTTTCAGCAACATTTGGACTAATTTTTCTTTGAACAATCCTGAAAATGATGCTTGTTACATGCCTTTTGTTTAAAATATAGGTACTTATGTGTTATATGCCCTACTTTTTTTGCTTGTCAAATGAAATATAAACCAAGCAACGTTATTACATTTAAGTAGCATGTTGGCGATATTTTTGGCGGCGAAGGTGGGCGTATAATCTGATAAGTACCAAATTATTATTTTGTAGATTGTAGGGACTGAAAATATTGTCACTAAATACATACGCATGCACTTAAATAATCGGGGCAGATTTATCATTCATTAGAAGCGTTGCACTGTGCTATAAATTAATTAGATGTTAATAGTCTGCCTCCCCTGACCTGGAGTTTCCTGAAAAGTAAAACCCTTTATAGAATGTTCTTTTTAAAAGTTAAGCATTTTAAATAACAGAGTGTTATAAAAGTCTGCACACATAAAATATTGTACCAAGAGGTTCCTAAGGCTATCTGTATAAATTTTCGACTCTTAAGAGGCTTGGAAAGCTAAAAAGGTTGAGAAACAGCCATAATGTTTTTCAGTTTTCATATTTTACTCCTTCAAAAAAAAAAAAAAAAATTCCTTCCTTGGAAGAAAAAAAAATGTAGCAGGGTTGCTACTCAAACAGAAGAATGAAATTTCCTGACTTTTCCAGGTTTTCCAGACATATTTAAAAAAAATTCCAGTCTTAAATCAACAGCATCATACCAATACAAAAACATAACTTGCCCCCAAACTATTTTGTTTAAAACAATAGCAGGAATGGCTAACCTTAAAATAATTTTTGAAAAACTCTGACAAAATTTTTGAGGGAGAGAGAAAAAAAAAACTATATTCATTACCTAGTGTAAAAATTTGAATAACAATGATAAAATGTGAGTTACTTTTAACTATTTAAAAGTTAAACTTAAGAGTTGAAAAAAATTTCTGATCAAGTCGATGGTTGAATCAGGTTGCACAAATCTCCACAGGTCCCTCTGAATGTTGTATTTTGAGTGGAGCAAAAGAGTTGGTGTCATTAATTATATTGGACTTTCCGTGTCAGTGCTTCAAACATTGTCTAAAATTTTCCGACTTTTCCAGATTTTTAATAAAATATTAAAATTCCCTGACATTTCCCTGATTATTTCACTCAATTTTAAAATTCCCCGACTTATCCAGGTTTTCCCACGTAGCGTAGCAACCCTGATCTAGCTATTTTTATTTATTAAACTTAACCTAGTGATTAAATTTACTTATTATGTATAACATTACTGTCAGTTTAGTTGTATTTTGCTTTTACAGATCACTTTATATAATGTAAATATGCTTTTGGAACCACTCCAAGAGTTCATCGATGCCATAAGGCCTCACTTCAGCTACAAAAAAGGAGCTTACTACAGTGATGGTCTCTTCTTCATCTCCATTTGCTTATTCAAAGTCCTGCCCTTGGAGAAGGTCATCGTCGTGGATGCAGACGTCAAGTTTCTAGACGACATCAAAAGCTTGCACGAGCACTTCGACAACCTCACGTCGGAAGCTCTGATCGGAATAGCGGCGGAACAACAACCTGTTTATCGTCACGTTCTGCACGAATTCCGACGTCTCCACAAAGACACCGTCATCGGAGATCCCTTGCCGGGAGGCAGGCCGGGCTTCAACAGTGGCGTCTTGCTTTTGAATCTCGAAAAAATGAGACGTTCCGGTTTGTACTCGAGCATTGTGAATAATTCTTCATACGTTGAGCAGCTAGTTGGAAAGTACAAATTTAAAGGCCACCTTGGCGATCAAGATTTTTATACATTAGTCAGTTTAGAATATCCAGAGCTGTTTTACACGTTGCCTTGTTCGTGGAACCGTCAGTTGTGCCAGTGGTGGAAATCTCATGGGTATGGGGATGTATTTGAAAAATATAATTCTTGTGAGGAAAAAATTCATCTTCTGCATGGGAACTGCAATACTTTTATCCCTGATGGTTAAACCTGTCAGTTATGCTCATTTAATTATACACAGATAAGTGCCATTTGAATATATTTAAAAGAATGAAGATTTTTTATATTGCCTAAAAATAGTTTCTTGAAGTATTCCTATGCATTATTCTAACACTTCAATTACTCAAAAGGAGAAATTAATTGTTCTGTAGAAAGGCGCATAGGAAAGGGGAGGGGGGCTTAAGCCCCCCATTAGGAATCACATTTAACAAATGTATAGTTAAATCAACGATTCTGCATAAGAATTTCTGTTAGTTTGTGAAAACTATGAATTTATTTTAATGATCTATAAAATTTCATTTATTAGTGATTTTTTGTAATTAATAATAATAATGAGTGAATACTAATTATTTTAATTGTTAATTGGTTTTTCTTAGAAATAATTTTTAGCATTTGGACATGAAATTGTTGCCCCCATGATTTTTAAATGGCTACGCTCCTGTCTGTAGTATTTCTTAGGGATGTACCGTGTACTCGGTATATACTCAAGATACTGAGTACTCTGCCATTACTGAGTAGTTGTAAGAATTTTATTTCTTTTTAACCTCTTCAGAATCCAGAACTAAGCACAAACAATTTCGACTAAGCAATTTTTTGGTTCTCTGAATTGAAAAAATCACTATAAAACGAAATAACTAAAAATTATTTTTTTAAAATTTTAATTAATAATTAGTTTAAATAATAATTAATGCCCAATTTCCCTGTTTAAAACAAAGTAAACTATCTGTTGATTGATTTCAAAAACAATTGGGTGTTTTAGCTTTCAAATTGCACGAACAGTAGTTAATAAACAGTATTTTAAAATGTACCCAATTGGGTACACTTGGAATGAAAAGGTTAAATATCTTTTTTTATTCACAACTACTCGGTATTCGGCTGAGTAGTAAATTGCCGAGTACTTGGCTGCTCGGCCAAAGTGCCACTCGGTACATCCCTAGTATTTCTTTGGTTTAAAAAATGCTTCCCATTAATAATTTGAAACATTAATTATAATTTCACAGTTGCAATCTTACTGCTTCCGTTAATTTTAAATTAGACTCAATTTGATTTTTTTTCCAAACATCTTGTTTGCATTACATTGACATGTTTCTTACTCTACTCCTGTCTGCTTCACCTATAGTTGGCATTGCCAGAGCCTGATTAAGGCAGGGGCATACGGGGCAGCTGCCCCGGGCCCCCACTCGAGATGAGTTCGGGCTCACTTTTGCAGGCCCGAGCCCGAAGACTTGAAGTCCGAGCCCGAGTGATACAGTTCTGTGTCGCAGCCCGAGCCCGAAATGATTTTATAAAGTGTTGTTAATAGATGCGGTGCTACATCGATTAAATGTAGGCTTTTTGTTACCATCGCAATTAGTTTTAATTATTTTTCTTTTAATTTAAAATAAAAAATGCATATATTTTTAAACAGTCATGAAATGCCCCAGTTGAGATTAAATTCTGCTCAGCGTAATTGCATGAAAAATCTTTGGTTTGGAAGCATTTTCGGGAAGTTCTTGATTCGCAGTCGATTTTAAAACTGGAATATATTCAGTGCAACTACTGCAGTTAGGAGACCTAATAAGATGGGTCTCTAGTCTAGAGCAAATTGAAAATGAAAGTGGACACAAGACTAGCAAAAAACGATTGGTATGGACTGTAGGTTGATGTATGAATATTTTACCATGAGCCCGAGAGTAACTTTAAAATGTAGAGCCCGAGCCCGTGTCGGGCCCGGGCTCGGGCTGAGCCCGTCTCATCTCTAGCCCCCACATCTTAGGGGGCCCCAACTCGAAAAATTTAAATGCTACCATAAAGTTTGGTCCTTTATTACTGAAGTAGTGAAGCAAAGGGGACTCCGAAATACGTTTTTGCCCCGTGCCCCAATTAGGCTAAGTCGGGCCCTGGGTATTGTGTTAACCTACATATGAGCTAGTGAGAAGCAAAGGGATGCAAGTGATCGAGAAACGGTTCCTAGTAAAATGCGTCCAAAGTTCAGATCTGATGGGAACCTTTAATGTTAAATTTTTTCTAAAACATGTTGAGGCGAAGCACCTGTTTAGGCTATCACTAGCATCTCTTGCCACAAACAAAAAATAGTGCCTTCTCTATCATTTGCACTAATTGTTGTTAATACATTGCTCCAAATTTTCAATTTTGCCTCTTACATTCCTTTGCTTCTGGGTGCCTCATATGATGTTGTACTTCGTGCAAACTTAAGGTGAAACAGATTATTTTATGTTTAAAAAAAAAATATAATAAAACCTGTAAAGTTGATCACCTTTTGTAAGCTGACCACTTGTCTAAGTTGACCCAGTGCATAGGTTACACCCAAAATGGTTATCCATGGTGTCACCCCTCCAAAAAAGAAAAAAAAAAAAGCAAAGAAAGAAGGAAGCCCAGCAAAAAAAAGAAGGAAAAAAGATTCCATTCGTATCATGGGAGGTATAATATTTAATGTATTTGTTGGCGGCAATGGTGTATTTAGCAGTAAAAGGCCTCTTTGAATATTTTTGCAAATGAACACTTTGCTAATTTAAAAGTAGAAAAGAAAGTGATAAAAGAAATATCCAGTTCAAAGTATTTGTTTCATTATATGGAACTTTCAAAGGTTTTTTGTTACCCCCCTTCATGGCCAGGTGGTCACCCCAGATCGAGTGACACCCAACCCCTAGCTACCCCACCGAGTTGACCACTTTTGTCGAGGACGGAACAAGCCCTATATTATATAATGTAAAGAAACCTTCGTAACTCGACCACCTGTCTATATTGACCACTTATGTACGCCAAATTTGGGTGAGAATGTTGTAAAAAACCCTTTGTAAGTTGACCGCTTATTTATTTGTTTATATATTTTTTCAAATATTTAAAAAAAAACTTATAACTTCTCCAGGATATTTTTATGCTATTATGTTAGACCAGTATTTGTTTGGATGGATGAAACATCAATATACAGTTAGCGTAAACCTTTTTTTTAATTTAACCAAACGACTACGAGCATTCTTTTATTCTTTAAATAAGTTTCTTCCTTTTGCTTCTATCTGATATAGCCATATTGAAAAATTATGTATTTTTAGGGAATCTTTACCATTATACAAGTAACTGACATAATTAATAAAATATTTATCTTAACCCGACAGAATGCGTGCTTCCTAAACCAACGTTGAGACGCGCAGGGGTCATAGAATGAACCCAAACAAAACGTAGTTAAAAGCATTACTTCTTTACTTATTTATGTCAAAACCATACCATCCATTTTGAAACATTAAAATTTACATTTAAACACTATTGCGATACATAAATTAATTTTAAAGGGCGATACGTAAAGAATAAATTAGCTTCATGTATTGCGCTTGTAGTTAAAGGTAGTTTAATACACGTCTATAAATTAAGTAACTAAGTTCATAAAAATAGTGCTAAATAATTATTTTTAATACTGGTAAGTATTTGTAACTTTATAATAAATATTCCAGCTTGTATTATTGCTATTTTTAACATGAAATTCTTAGAGAAACATATCATTTTGTTTTTGCTATGATCATTTTTAAAGTATGATTTTAACCAACCAAACGGGTATTGGGGGCGTGAAAACGCCTGAAATACTTTAAAAACACTAACAAAAGGTAGATTGGGGAGAGAAACGAAGCTACTGATAAGAAAGCAATGAGCAGGTGGCTAGTTTTTTAGGAACTGGAATTTGGATATAGCTTGGGGTCATAGAATGACCCCTGCACGTTCTCTCGAGTTAATTTTAACTAAGTACTTTACTTTTAAAGTTGTAGGGGAGACGTTGCAAGTCATTCAGGTTAAATTTCTCTAATGATATTTTAGGTAATTGTGAAAAAACGTAGCTTGTTACATTGCATTGAAGAAATCTATATATTTTGCTATGCAAAATTAACAGCGTCTAGCAGACTAGTGTAAGACAATATTTCGCCTTGAACGTTTTTTTAATGGAAAAATATCATTATTTCAGTAAAATAATGAAATGAGTGATGTGGCATTAACAAACATATTGCATAGTTGTGCTAGATTGTCTTTGCTAATGTAAATAATGACCATCGTAACCGACTCGTCAATTGACTTTCCCTGGTCGCCCAAATCGCAACTGGTCGGATCCTAGCAGTATAGTTGGCAGAATAACAAACCATGCAGCGAATGAGCAAAAACATACAAAGTTCCGTTACAAGAGGATATCGGAATTATTTTGTGTGGAATATCTGTTTCTCAAAGAGAATTATATTAAAGATAATACAGTCGAACCTCGTTATCGCGACACCCTGCTGACTTTCTCAAAGTGTCGTCATAAGAGGAGTGAAGTCTTAACCGGAATTACTTCAAATCACAATTTAAAGAACATATAATGTAATAATGCATTCAAGTGTTTTTTGTTTAATTATTTTACATTTAAAATTAGATTCAATTTCTGTCATTTTGTATCATTTCATAAATCAATGCAAAAGCATTAAGAAAAATAACTTGCTTTTTATTTTGCACGAAAATATTCTCCAATAAGGGTTTGCTTACTTTTTGATTTACAATTTAAAATTTTTCTGTGTAGTTTGTGCAAAAAGTCAAGATCTTCCTGTTTAGCTTCTTCCATGGAAGAAAGTTTTTTTTCTAGGACATCAATGTAATGCAATGCCTCTGTTTTATTTGGAAGTTTTGGAACAAAGAAAGATGCTTTCTATCAAATTGCCAGTCTAAAAGAGGGATGATTGCACACATTTTTAAAAGCACATTCGCAATGACCATTCAACTTCAACAGCAGTTGAATAGCCATAGTGGTTCTCCCCTGCCCTGTCTTCCTAAACTCTTTCAGACTGGAAATAAGAATCTGTGTACGTCCCTGGAATTTCAGAAACAAAAGTAGAGTTTCAAAATGGATGCTTTCTTTCTCCTTGTCCCTTTATCCTTTTCTGAAATGCTGCGGAGTAAAGATTTAATCCTGTGAGCAATACGAATGAAACTTGTCACTCTTTTCTTGTGACTGTCAATATTGACAATTGTAAAAATCTTTCTATACCTCAAATCCCTTAATTCGAAGAAGTTCAAGTAAACCTGCAGCCCAATTTTTATCTTTCCACCTGTCGCATTCAAACCTTCTGTGCACGCCTTGCTGGGTCACGATTGTTAGGTTCGAGGGGGCTGGGGATTTTCTCCACTATAGGGGTTGATAGCACTTGTCACTAATCTATTTTCAGGAATTTTAGGGAAAACTTTTTATAAATCTTCATTATTTTACTGAAAGATTTCAGTTAGAAAAATGAAATTGAGCCCGTTTTAGCAATTTGAAGTGTCGTCATGAACGGAGTGGCACAATCAAGTAGTGTCGTGAATTGCGGAGTTATTCAACATTAAAATTATAGGTTGCAAGTTCGGGACTTTGAAAAAGTGACGTGTCATGTGGGTGTCGTGAAAACGAGGTTCGACTGTATTAAGTTAAGTAATATTGAAGCCTAAATTATGTATTTCTAATTATTGCAATGCACAAACATTTTGCTCAAAATATCATCGAATATGCTCATAAGATTAGTTACCTAATCTGTGAAATGATCTATGTAATGCCAATTTGTATTATATAAAATCCAAAACCTCTGGTCTCGAGGTGTGTGTTATAAAGATCTATATTATGTTCTATATGTAGCTTTAATATTTATTAAAATGTTTTGTAATTGCAGGCTTTTCAAATGCACTGTACGTAGAAGCTTTTGAAAAGTGCCAATTGCTTTTGTATGCAAATCTTGTTACATCAATTGTTATTAATTCACAAGTGCCTTGATTATGGTGCAATATTTTGTTACTGCCATTTTTTTCTTCTTGACACATAAGTTAAATGTTTTAACTCCCCCACCCAAAAACAGTCAAGTGTAACTTATATATCTGGCTTAAAATTTGGAATATTTTTCGTACGTGCAAAGTTAGAACTATACATTTCCTACTTCATAAAACTGTTTGTAAAAGTACATAGTTGATATTTTTCAGAGAAAAAAAAAAAACACCTTCCAAAAGAAGTTTTGCTACAAAAATTTTGTATTTATATCAATTTTGAAGAAATATATATACAGTCGGACCTCTATTTAACGAAGTCGCAAAATCCAGCGAAAAAGTTCGTTAAGTGGATAAATTCGTTAAATTAGAGATTTACATTTTTTATAATACTTTGGCTACACGAGAACTCATTTTAAACTAATGAAAGCTCTACATATCATGTAATAATAACTATAGCAGTTTACTTTTATTATTTCACTTAAGAAAGGATAAAACAAAGAATAACCATTATAATCTGGAATTAAACTTATTCACTACTCTAAAAAAAAAAGTTTATATTTATTTTAACATATAGTGTGCAGAAGCTTTAGTAAAAGTGTTTAAAGAAAGAAATACTTGAAAAATAGAGGGGAATTTTTTTTTAGATTATCAGAAAAAAGTTCGTTAAATAGAGAATGTGCTTCGTTATTTGGAGGTTTTTTTACATGGGAAACCTTAAATATTTTTACGGCCAAGAAGAAAATTCGTAAAATGGAGAAATTCGCAAAATAGAGGTTCGTTAAATGGAGGTTCGACTGTATAATGACCACGAAAAGCTAGAAAGTTGAAGGATTACTTTTACAATATCCGATTTTAAATATTGAACATGAACGAGAATGTGTAGATAAAAAAGCAAGCCGAAATTATTTTCTTATGTTTAAAGATCTGAAGGGAAACTTTTATATGAATCACTTTGTTTTAATTCCGAGTGAATGAAACTTCTAGTGATCAAAGTTAAAATTCTGTCTCATATTTGTACAATTTTGTTTGGATGTTATACTATTTTTATAACTTAATGGAGTTTATAAGCTCATATTTATGTATGTATTTATATGAAATAAATTTTTATTTTATTAAAAATAAATTATTTATTTAAACCTGAAGCATGAACTTTAAAATAACAGGTCTTATATTTAAAAAAAAAAAAAAAACATTTATAATTACTTAACTTTGAAATTACTCCAAAAACTAATATTAATGCTAATTAAATTTCATAAATAGATAATCAAAACTTTCATTGTTCATAAGATTAAAAAAAAAATGCAAACAAGGTTACCATATTTTGGATAAATTAAGCTTTTCTGGGGAAAAAAAAAGATAAAATTTTTTGATATGTTTTTTTTAATTTATTTTTCATATTGAAAATAATTTGCACTTGGATATATTTCTTTCGGTAAAATATATTGTAACCATATTGAATGATTTAATATGGTGCTTAGGAATGTTTTATCAAAACTGGAAAAATTAGTGTTCGACTGGTTTTTTGAAATGAACAGCTTAATTAAGAGAATATAATTATAAATTTTCAAATTGCAATAAAATTCAATTTTTTTTTCTAATTATTTTTATTATGTAGTAGGGTCAGCCCTAAGCATTTACTACCGTGCTAAATTGTGCATTCGGTGAAATAAATTTAAGACTTTGAATGGAAAATTCTCCAAAATTTCCATCGGTAAAAAAATAAAAGTAAAGAATTGCAGTTTAAAAAAAATTACTTTTTCTTCTGATGGCAGTTTTCTATAGAAAAACAAATAATTAAAAGTTTTTTAAATTAGCCAAATTTTAAACATTTTTGCCACAGACTAATTTACTGGCTAACAAGTTTGTAATCATTAGCATGGGCACTGATATAGTATGTACTGTACATCAAAACTGGCAAGGGGGAGGGGGGGGGCAGTTTCTAAATGTTTTAATAGTTTACTTATTATCAAAAAACCTCAGTCTCATTTTACGCTGGCATGCGATGGAACGTCTTACATTTTCCTTAAAAGCAGTTTTAATGAAAGCTCTACAAGGTCAAAATTTACTTGCATTACGGAGCATTAAAATAAAGGATGGAGGGGAATTAGAGTTCAGAAAGCATCTTTTCAACTTAATAAAATGTTAAGAAAATAAATGGAGTTGTTTTTCTTTTTTTTAAATCTGATACTGCAAGTTTACATCCAATAATATTTTCACAAAATATTTCTAGTGCAATATAAACTATTGAATGACATATGAAAAATCAATTAGTGCAAATATTTAAAGACCATAAATCTTGATTCAGCATGTGTATGCAACCAAATTGCTTACAAACCTTTAACATGGCAAATGAAACAAAAAAACTTTTCTTTTTACTTTCAAATTTTTATTGAAAAATGTTCACTGTTTAACATCTTTGAAACTATAAATTAAAATTAACATTATGAATAATACTTGGGAACGTCATCCCCGATCAAGGTCCTTCTTTCTATTCCTTTTTCAGTAATGATGCCTAAACGAATGATTCCACCACTAGAGCAATCTCTCCACATTGCATGAGAAAGTGCTAAAAAAATATCAAACATTCAATTTTATGCAAATACAAATAACTCATATTCAATGTTTCATATATACAGATAAATTATGTTTGAATTAATTTATGGAACACAGTGATAGTATTTTTTAAACAACCAAAATGTTGCAAACAAAGCTGAATTGGATTCAAGTTTCACAGCTAATTGTGATTACAGTTCGAAAAAATAGGAAAAAGGAACAACCCTTCATTTTCACCTGTTTGCAAAGTCATGGTTTTTCAACAGGGTTGCCAATAAAGCTAGGGAACGAAATTCCCCGACTTTTACAGATTTTCCAGTTGAATACAGAAAAAAACTGCAATTACAATGTCCACATCACATACTTTTATCGAATTGAGCGTGATAAGGTCGATTACAACTTTTATTGAGTGTGATAAGGTCGATTTCAACTTTTTATTGAGTGTGATAAGGTATATACTAATTTGTATTATTATGCTGTAAGTTTTTTGGCCAAGCAGGGATTGCGCTAGAGGAAATTCAGGTCCGTTTTCGGACACTTCACAAAATTATTCACCAAGTAACTTTTTCACAGAATTATTTATTAAATAAGCCGCAAATAATAATTAAAGAAATTTACCACTATATGTGTTTAAATTTCCACAAAATTATTTAATTTTTCGTAAAACGCTTCAAAATTCACAAAAGGACCTCATTAAAAATGCTGGATCGACCAATGCAAAGTAAAAAAAGAATAATATTGCAAAAAGTTTGCAGATTTACTTGTCCTTAGTAATTAATTGAGCCATGCCAAATGAAAAATGAAAGGAATTCCCCGTCTTTTCCAGAAATTGCAGAGATTTTTGACTTTCCCTGACCATTTTTGGTCTTATTAGTTTTCCCTTACAATTCCAGGTTTTCCATTTTTTCCAGGTGCGTGGCAACCCTGTTCAAGCATTCTTTCTATCTATAGCTGCAAGGTTCCATTGTTTAATCAAGCTTATTCAACAAAGGGAAAAGAAAAGACTTTTTTATTGTACAGAGTTAGCTCACATAGCTATCAAGCAATATTCTACATGAGCTGATTTAATCTTGATATAACATAAAATCTGAGAATTAAAGACACAAGTCAAGAAGATTCATCCGAAGTTGAAATTTGGAGAATAATCGAGAATATTCTTTATTTCATCAAAGAAAATATAAAAGTTTATAAACATCAGTAATATCATAAAATAATATTCAATTATCATTGTCAAAGTTATAAATAAATTATTTTGGGGTTTGTTTACCCTCATAATAATTCCACTAAGCGGAATTTTCTGAACAATTTAACATTTTGGCCAGTTGAGTAAATGTTTTATAATCACATATAGTAGAAAAAAAAAATCTTTAAATAAAGTTAGTTAAGAAAGACAGATGTAAAAGAGACTACATCATTTATCATTTTTACAGTATAAACAAAAAACTCCATGGTTACAAACAGTTTTGCATCGTTTTGCTTATCTCAGGTATCCCTTCTCCCTGAATCCACTCCCACTTTTTGATTTTAATTACCTACCTTCATGCACAAGCGTCCCCCTTCCCCCAGCTTTTTTTTTCAGGACCACATCACTGGTGTGAGCTAAATTTGTGTGACTTTTTAAAGACTACCTGTTGCATGTATTTTTTTAAATTTACACGCTATTAAATCAGGGTTATTAAACCCACTCTCATCGCCAAGTCAAATTTAAGGCCTTTTCAGGACAACATTACTTTTCTTTGAAGAAATACGCATGATATCGTATGTCGGGTGAATATAGTCAATTGTTCAACACTGAAATTAACTTTTAGAAAATAATAATAAGAATTCTGGAAATGACATTAAAACTTTGCTATCACAACTAAGGAACTCCTTTTTTCTCCTCCAATAGATTTTAATGTGCATTTAATGCATCTTTATGCACGATCAATTCACTGTCATGAATAAATGCTTTCCTCAGAATGATGATGAAGCAGCAACATGACCATCTCACTGAATTAAATCTTTTACATAAGTCAACTTTTTCAAATTTTATCATAAATTTAAAGATTTATTCTTTCAATAGCTATATTTCCTTCAGAGTTATAAATATTATGCTTAGCTAACTTTTCAATCTATAAACCATAACCAGACTTTATTTTGCCTCCAACAACATTTATCAGCACATAATCTGCAGTGCCGCTGTATTATCCAAATAATATGATATGTCTTACAATTATGCCTTTTATACATGTAAATCTCTGCATCTAAAAATTTTGAAAGAGTAAAAACAACATATATTACGCAAATTTTGCAAAAGATTTCGAGGCTGCAACGAACCCCCTTTTCACTGCAGAAGAAGTACACTTCTAGGTAAAAGCATCCCACTGAAGATATATCCATTTATTGCCTTAAATCACACTTTATCTGCTCAGAAGAATGACTTGAAATAAATGTGTCTTTTTCCTCATAAAAACGAGCTTTTAAACCATTATAAAGCAAGCAATAGCAATGTCTTGAATCAATGTTCTTTCTGAAGGCAGATTATTTAAAAAATAATTTAAGCATTGCATTTTAATAAGGCTAGAATAATGAATACTAATAATTACCAACATGATCGTCGAAAGTTTGGGTTAAGTTAAAGATAAGGGAAAAAATGCCGACTGTAGGTATGTTTCTTCACATTCTTTTTTATTTTCCCCATAACATAAGATTTCTCAAGCAATTTCATGGTATCCTTGAGTTCTCTGTGACCACTTAGCTTCTGAGATAATTTGTAAAATTCCAAAACGATCGTAACATCAAATGAAAATTCACTTAGAATAGAAAATCCATACAAAATAGCCACTGTGCAGATGTATATATATATATATATATATATATATATATATATATATATCAATACATGTAGATTATCATCCCATTTACCAGTTTTGAAAAATCCATGTCATGAATGAATCATCAGTGTTCCATGACTGTGATTTCTGAGATGGAAAAGGAAGAGGGGAAATAAATTTAAGGCCTCAAAAATAAAAATTAGGGACTTTCGAGAGTTTTTGGAAGAAAATAAGGCCTTTTAGGGGCCCCTAAATCAATTTCCATATTTAAGGCCTTTTTAGAGACTTTTTAAGGCCGTGGGAACCCTGTAAATGAATATGCAATCCAAGTAAAATTTATTTACTCTATTAAAAATGTGTTAGTTTTAAAGAAACAAAACCACTGGAGATTTATTTGCAATTGACCTGAAACAAATGAATTTTGCCAGTGTATTTGAAACACATAAAACTTTTTCATTACATTTTCTATCCAGTTGTCTCGTGTGCAAAAAACGGCGAACTTGAGAAAAATAAAATAAAAACAAAACCATAGCATCATTTTATTAAAAAACCCCACAAGTATAAAAGTATCAAACTGAAATTGAGGGGGGTCTATATGACCCAAAGGAACTGAGGAGGGTTAAAGACGTTATCAAGTAAAATATAATAAATAATTATATTTTCAGGAAAAACTTAAGAACTTAAATTAGATTATATAGCAACATACCTCTAGATACAAATTCAACGCACTCCTCTTGCTTCATGCCTTTCTTGTAATTTGCATCTATGAACCCAAAGATGAAACCACTTCCTGAGCCACCAATGCAACAAGGCTCTCTGGCTACCATTCCACCAAGAGTAATGTAATACACCTAAAACACAATTCATCATGACATTGCACTCCATAACCTAGCACTTGAAAATAGAAGACTGTCAAACTACTTTGCAATATTTCGAAAATTAATACAGAATTCTCAAAACAAACTACCTTTAAATTTGTACCAAAAATGTCTGTAAACTAAAAATCCATAATTTAAAATCACTTTTTTTTTACAATTTTTAAATTTTCTAATTCTTCAATTTTATTAAATTTGATTTAAATTAGTTTTGCATGAATCTAAATTTGAAGTAGCAGTTATTTTTTAAACCCCTGAACATACCCTAGGCTGTCCTTAAAGGTACTGCTATGTTGTTTTTTTCTTTAATTTCAGAAACCAAATACTAGGTGTGGAAAGTAAATATTTAGTCTTCCCAAGACCTTCAAGTTTTGACCTATAGTGCACACAATACCAAGTTCTGATGTGTACATGCTATAATGACTTTCAGAAGCACGTGATGGCAATTTGGAAGGTTATATACGGATCGATTCTTTATTAATGCATTATTTAAGAAAATATGAGCGTTTTCCTAGCACAACAAAGAATGCTCACGCCAGGAATTTTATGCAACTAGAGTTCGCCCAACAGTTGAAATTCAACTGTAATAGTTAAACTAGTACGCCCGGCAGTCATACGAAATGACCAATGTTCCAGATATTATAAATTGTAATTAAAATGATTTGTGCAAAGGTGTCTGCTCATTCAAACTGAATGACCCAGGTCAGGGGGTGAGGACGCCCCTTCGCTTACAGCCCCACACCACTATACATTTATTTGCTATATAATCAAATTGTTTGTGAAAAATATATATTTATCATTGAAAGAACGTATTGAAAATTTTATTATGCTTTTCAAAACAACAGTTTTAACGAAACTGGGAAAAAAGAGCGCTGCCACTCTAATAAGAAAAATATGAAAAGGGTAGACGATAAATAAATAAATTAAAAAGAAAGAAAGGATTAAATTAAATTCGTGTATACATTAATTTTTAACGGAGATTGAAATACAGCGAAGCCTCACTCAATATGACGTTAACGGAGATAAACGTTTCGATTGTTATTCGTATATTTGTTACATTTATCACAATAACAATGGCAACTGCATTGATTTGTTTGTACACACGGCAACTGTAATTATATGTTTGGAAATGAGGGCAACAATGCAAAAGTAAAATCTTAGTAGTGCTGAGAAGTGTGAATCATTGTCGCCGCAAGGCTTATTGTGCTCTCATAAATGCAGCCGCTTGTACTAAGTTGAGTGTCAGTTGAAAAAACATAAATGTTTGTTGCCAAACACTATTCTCATTTTTCGTTCCCCTGTTTCAGGGAAGCCTTCACTCAAACTCTTACTATAATCACTTTTAATATGACTGCTCAGTAGCAAAAAACTTTTTAACATCGAGTTTTATATTTATTACCAACACAATTTATTCAACCAAGACATGCTGCCATCTGCCATCTATAAGAACATAACGTTACAATCATAAATGAGGCTTGCCTGACAAAAGAAAAGGGGACATAATTAACTAATAATAAACTGCTTCCAAAATTTTTTTGATATCACTAAAAGTCGTCAATAGCTACAATATAAAAAAAGTAAGAAAATCGGTTTAAAAACAGGAGGAAATGGTTCTTAACTGTTTTGTCTTAGTATATTTATATATAGGTTACAATAACAATGATAAAAAAAGGGCATTTACTTGTCCACCGAGTTTTCGATCCCAGCCTGCGACGATGATGCCCGCCGAGAGAGATTCTCTGTAGCTATAACAGATTTGCTTAAAATCATTTGCAGCTGTTCTCACAGTCACCGGTTCTCCCAATTCCATACTATAAATAATTAGACAATTCAAAAATTTAAGTGCAAAGCAATTTACCAGCTCAAAACAATTAAAAGTAAAAAAATGAAATGTGCACTAAAAATAATCTAGTTCTAAAATCATTGACTAAACTAAATACATTCTTTAATGCCTCTTGGAATTATAAAAAAAACAGAGTTAGTCTTAGGCTGACTTGGTCAAAAGGGCCACATGACAAAACAAAATTAACATAATTACATTGACATATATAAATGAAATAATTGAAAATTAAAATGCTCAAATGCAATATTTAACCAACATAGAAGTAAAATGTTTACCTTTGAATTGCGAATACAATAAAAGAGGAAAATGGTATCGAAGCGGAAGTGAGAAAATATTGTTTTGGAATTTGCAAACTGCTTGCTTATCAATGCTTAAAGTTGTGTGCACGAAGTGAATGGAAGCTAAATAAGAATTAAAATAATCACTTGGATAATAATTGCTACCTTCTTCACTTAATAATATTAAATCACCAAAAATGTTTCAAGTTACATGGTTTTATTTAAATTCAAAACATCGTTGCATTATCCAAACAAAACTATTGTTGCCAAACGGCAAATGATAATGCTGATCATTTCCTCAGAGCCAAAATTATTAATTTTTTTCCTAATTAACGTTATAATAAATTATAAAATGGATGGATTATTGTATTGCCATCGACGATAAGCTTGTGTGCAAAATTTGAAGATAATTTATGCAGTAATAGTGGTCCAAAACCGCCTTACAAAATTCCACCACAAGTCGAGTTAAATAAAACCATGTAAAAAGATATTGATTATGCGTGTGGTAAAAAGGAAGCTTTGTTGTTATTTCAGGTTTGCAAAATACTCTGTAGCAGTAAAAGTTCGAGAAAGCATGTGCTGGTGGATAAGAATTACAATGCATTTATACCATTTTTAGGAAATTTAAAAGAAGCAATTTGAGCATAATGCAGAAATATCACGAAATTATTTTAAAAATAAAGAATGTGCACAAAAGTTTCAAAGCCCCTACAAAATGATGTGATAATTAAGCACTGGCTGATATCAGCATTCATTTTCTTTCACTTATTTTACGAACTAGTAACTTTCTGAAGAATATGTTGCCACATAATAATCTATACAAATAAAAATGTAAGTGTTCGTTTGTTCATAACCTCAAATCTCAGAAAGTACTTCACCAATTGCTTTGAAATTTTGCCAGAACATTGCGTTGGAATACGTGCGTGTTTTTATATACAACTTTTAATTTTCCTTCTATTATTTTGTTTTTGAATGTTTTATTAAGGCGAATGAGCCACTGCAACATGTGGCAGGGTACAGGTATTTTCATTTTGATTTAATAATTTTGTGCTTTTTTTCTGTTTGTATTGAAGCATTTTTGCACTCTAAGATTAAGGGGAACTTTAAAACAAAGACTACTTATTTAGAATGGCATTTTTTGAATTTAGATTTTTTGTGTTGGTGTTTCTTCTGTTTGGATAAGGCTTATGTTGGAATTTTTCAATATGCCGAGCCAGACAATATCAAAATCTTCACAGACAATGGAGCGACAAAAAAAAAAAAAAAATCCCCTCAAGCATTGTGAAGAAAACATAAATCCCAAGACCAATCAATAAAATTCAGCAGTTCAGATCTAGACACGGATTGCTTCACACATGGACAATTAGTATATACAGGATTCACACTGGGGAAAAATACAAGGTGGGATTTCCCACCTTGACCAAAATTTTAAGTGGGATTTTTAAAATTTAAGGGCAAACAAATTTTTTTGGGGCGGGATTTCAAAAAATATTGCGGGAATCGTGCGAACCCTGATATATTGCGTGTTCTGGAATGGGCAAACCAGGCAATCTATATTTTCAGACAGTGAAACAACAAGCACTGTGAAATGAAACATATCTATACTAATATTATAAAGCTGGTTTGCTTGAACGTGCTAATCTCGGGAACTATTGGTCCGATTTGAAAAATTCTTTCAGTGTTAGATAGCCCATTTGTCTAGGATGGCTATAGGCTATATATCATCACGCTAAAACCAATAGGAGCAGAGTGCCGAAAATTGCATAAAATAGTCCTTTCTATCGGAAGAAATTGTCGCATCCTTTCGAGCTCGATACCATTGAAAAATTTACGCGTAAAAAACTACTTCAGAAAGAGTTTCTCGCTACGTGCTAAAATTCGAAGCCTCTAAATGAACTAGAAAAGAAGTTATAAGCGTTTTTCTTTGTAGTTTGAAATTATTTTTTCACGGTAATTAACTTTAATTTTCTTCGAATCAGATGATGACTGTTTTATTTTACTTGCACTATTGCATCGTTTCAACAATTGTTTCAGTTGCCGTGTGAACAAACAAATCAATGCAATAAGTATTTGTTCAAATAATACGAACGTGAGCATGTCCAGTCTGAAGGCAACAGCATCGGCCACAGCTTGTGTATCCGCAGCAGAACCGGATCTACAGCAGAAGATGTGATCCGTGACTCTGGTCAGCTTGTCAGCAACACGATTTGCGATGTATGCTCTGAAAGGAGAGTTGTAAAATTAATCAAAATACATGCATTCATATTTTATAAAACAATATGGAACTGAAATAAAAAAAGAAAAAAGCAAAAATATTCTTCTAATCCAAGTAGCAGAAATTGCTCAGCACGGCAGCGAGAGCTGCAGATTTATTTTGAAGCTTGCAGATTAATTAGCCACCTTACAAAAAAATTAAAAACTAAAAAAAAAAAAACTACTTTCAACATTTTAAGCATGTGCCCACAATGTTTGCTTTTAAACATGTTACTTCAAAACTGGTTACTAGAGTTATTAATGACTCGGATAAATATCTAGCCTGCTTTCACCAAGTTACATCATAAATAATTTTTAAGTATTAAACTGTGTGGTATTGTCTTTACTTCATTTTTCTTAGCTTGCATTAATTGCATGCTCAATTTTAGATTTTATTAATGCATTTATAAATTGAATAATTATAACATTTATTTATTTTCTGCATGTATCATTGTTATAAGTCAACTACAGTATGGGACCTCAAATCCGGAATGCTCAGGGCCGCAATCTTTCTGGATTTCGGGTCCCAATCACTTCCCAATCTTTTCTGAAAGCAACAATTATTAAAAACTCAAATCGCAAAAATGAACCCTTTTCAAAAAAGCACGAAATTTTTAAAAAAAAAACAGCACATTTCCGCCCTTCAACATGTTCATTACATATTATTTTCCTTCGCTTTAAAACGGCTATTCCAAAAAAAAAAAAAAAACGGTGCAAAACATTTCCCGATTTTTTTTTTTCCAGCTGCCGATCTTTTGGAAAAGTTCCGAATTTTGGGTTTTCCGGATTTTGTAATTCCGAAATTCCCCCTACTGTATTTAAAAATGCATAGTTTGCTTTTTTTATGATTGTAAATTTGGTTCCACATCATTTGGCGCTGCAGATAAATTTCGACTTCTGAAACTTGAGCTGCAGATCAATACAGAAAATTCTGCTACTGGGCTTCTAATTATAGATTTCAGTAAGTTGTTTCATTTAAAAATTAAGAAACATTCATTTTGCATTTTATATCGAAAAGAGCATGGTCCAACTGAATCAATTTTTATAACAAATGAACTTACCCTGTTGATGTTCTTGAATCAGCTCCAATTACAACACCACCATCAAATTCAACAGCCATAATGGAAGTCTGAATAGAACGATACCAGAAGTTAGTCATGTTTCACAAATAAAAACTCTAATTAAATGAAAAATTTGCTTATTTTAAATTAGTGATGTCATAGTAATAAGAAAATAACCATTTTGACAAAAATTTCATTTATATTACTTTTGCTATTTAAAATTTGTTAGGGTGGCTGGTTGATCGAGTATACTACCTGAAATCAAATTGAAATATTTTGAATAAACATTCTTGAAATATTTAAAATTCAAAACTAGATATCAAAATATTTTAGCACATTTTTATATACTATTTTAGTACACTTTTTTACATTTTTGGAGCAAAACTAAATAACTGAAAAATTAATAAAAGAAATAATTATTTCCCAATCCTAAGGTATGCCTAAATTAACAAGTGTTCGGTTGGATATCTCAGCTATTCATTTCCCCAGAGGTGTTTAAAACATAATGAAACACATTTTGGGTTTTAAAATTTTACCAGTATTTTTCTGTTTCAGGGGGTGATAGTTTGTTTTTCTTTGCCAAATCAATTTGTTTTGTGTGGGCACAAAAGGTTTTTTATGTTTTAGGAGTTTTGTTTTTAGGAAAAATATTTAAACACCACCCCCAAAATGGTATAGTAGTTTTATTTAGCAAAACTACAATAATAAGGTAAAACTACCATTTTACCTTATAAATAGATCTTTAGGCAATTCAGAACTTTGTAGATAGTGAAAAAATGATCATTTAAGTCTGCACATGTCTAAAGATGATTAAAAATAATTGAGTATAATATTTCATGTTTGATTCTATTATTATACCTAGTACTTTTTTTTTTTTTTAAATTACTGATAAAAATGTGGAATATCGTGTTGTAGTCGATCTTAAATTTCAGTGTTGTCTCAAGTGCAAAAACAGTAATCCTGGATGTAGGGGGGGGGGGGGGGAATGTTCCCTTCGTGAGAGTCAAATATTACTAAAGGTTATATATGTGAATAATGAGCTAAAACTTTATTGGCCCAAATTTTACAAGAAGTTGTTAAAATAGCATTGAAGTTACCCCCCTCCTCTCAGGGTTCACTCTAAGGAAAAATAGAAGGTGGGATTTCCCACCTTGACCAAAATTTTAAGTGGGATTTTTAAAATTTAAGCGCAATCAAATTTTTTCTGAGTGGGATTTCGAAAAAAATATTGCGGGAAGCGCGCGAACCCTGTCCTCAGCAAAACCCTGTATACCTGTGTGGGAAAAAATTGGAACAAGGTTTCACTTGCTTTAAACATGAATGAAAACTCAAAAAGAAGAGCTTTACAGTATGATACTGATTGTCAATCTTTGTACTTTTAAAGAAAACTATTCTTAAAGAGATCTACACAATAAGGAAAGGATATGTAGAGTGCAAGGAAAGTTACATAAAATAGACATTGCTGCTCTCCTAAGCACAAAAGTCGTGTCTACGATTTTGAGCAAAATTGAGTTTTTGTCACTAGGTGGTTCTCAATTCATTTTACCTAAATCTAAAGTTGTATGGTCCTATGTGAGTGAACAGGAAATGCTAATATAAAGTTAAAAATGAAACGAGTCAACTACGAAACATAAGGTTAAAAAAACTTTAATCATTAATTTTACAGTTTGAGCTCTTTTCATTGTACAACTTTTGTGCTTAGCAGGGCAGAACATAGAATGCTCAATGCAATTATCGTCTTGTTTGATCTTGCGTTTTACCAAGACACAACCATGACTGTAAAAATATTCGACTTCGAATAACAAATCAGTAAACAGTCAAATCAGACACCGCGGTGAAAACATTTCCCTTCAAAAAAGAGACAAGACACTGACTGCACATATATTGATTCAATGAGTAAGAATATCACAAAGACATTGAATGTAAAACTATGTGTTAAGATATATCTTGGCTTACTCCAGTAGAGACTTCACTGTTCATCCAATCCGTTGAATTCATATTATTCTGAAGTCCGATGTCAAAACCGTAATTCATTTCCATAGCGTGATTCGACGTTTTTCGAGTTCTTCTGCCGACTAAATGATAAATTATGAAAGTGTTGCCACTACAATATGGAGTTGCCACTGCAATGTCCTGGAGGGGAGGATAACAAAATAAATACATAAGAAACAAGAATTTCATTTATCCTTATTTATATTAATATATATATATTTTTCGGTAGCACTACAATCACATGAATAAGAAATGTAATATTTTTCTCTAACTGTAGTAGTTAGAAGTATTTTTGCACAGTTAAACTGCATTAACTTGATTTTTTTCTCTTTTTATTCTCCAAAGAAAGAATCATGTTTATACTTATGCAATAAAAATAGTTGAAATGAGTAATAATGTACACATGAGTCTAATACATTATGTAAATAGGAATAGAACTTAATTTTCGGAACTGTAGAATACATGAAATATGGGACTTTAGACACAGAACAAAACAAGCGCCCCTGCTCCGTTTATGAGTGCATTAAATTTCGTTAGGAACAGCTTTTGTGTCATTGAATTGAATATTAAAAATTACATGTCGATTTCAATATCTATTTACATGCTTGAACTCTCCCCCCGTTTTTTAATGTAAAGCTATTTTCTCTGTAATACACGCCTTTCATTGATTGGCTGTCAGCCAAATCCCGAGGATTGGCATTTTCGGATTCATCATTTTTCCTCTCTGTTTCTCTGCTGGGCAAAGTAAACAGAAATGCGAAACAAGATGGGAGAGTAGATGTGATTCACTGTTTGCCCTTCAAATTGTTGTCTTTCCGTATTTTTATATCATGCGGCTTTCTTAAAATTTCTACCTGAAATAAAGCTCAAGTTCTTATTAACTGCGCATTCGAAATGAAGTTTTAAATTTTGTTATTGTCGGTGAGATCCTCTGATACTTTTCATCTTTCAGTTTACAAAATGCTGTAATTTGTTTTACATGTGTTTTATTTAAGTACATCAATATTTCATACAACCAGGCTTATTTTGGTTGGTTATTAAAAATTTGTTTTTCGTCTAGGATTTTGTGCTTTTAAGAATGTAACTGCTGGAAGTCCGCTAAAAGTATTTCAGAAGTGTTTCTCGAATGCTGACCTTACGTCTCGTCTCTTGTAGAACTCTTAAACAACCATAATTAGAGAAGTATAAGTGTAGTCCCTCTCTAGAGCATAGGAAATCTGCTGCATTACAGCTCTTGTATATTCTGTATATTTTGCACCATCTTACACATGCATTTTGTAGGTAAGTAACTCTAAAAGTTTCGTTCATTTAAATTTTATGCTAGAAATGGGGCAAAATATGAGAAATATTTCATTTTTATACTTCTTCAATACCTCAAAGTATAATCATACATTGCTTGAATTAAAGTGATATTTTGTTATTTTGAAGCTCAAAAATTTTTTTAATAATTGTCTAAATATTTGCATAGTGTGATACACCATGATTTATATACTGCATATTTGCAAGCTTAAGGAAGATTTCAATATCATAGACATGCCAATATTTGGCACAAAAGTCTATGAAGTCGATTTACTACCCAGATATACATACCCAGGGTTCGTGCCAGAAGTAATTCAGTTCTGTTTCCGGACCCTTCACAAAATTCCAATCAATCAAAATGGACCCTCTCATAAAACTCCAATCCATCAAAATGGACCCTACCTATCACAAAACTCCAATCAATCAAAGCAGACCCTTCACAAAGTTCCGAACTGCCAACTTGTAGTTCTTACAGAATCACATTTATTAAATGAGTTTCCAAAAAAGAAATCACTATGTTTAAATTTTGCATTTTCACAAAATTTTTTGATTTTTTTCCAGAAAAATATTTTTAAAATTTGCAATTAAAAGACCCTTCTACAGGGTTCATACTTCACCTCCAAAATTATGGAAAACCTGGAAAAGTCATGGAAATTCATATCCGTTGTAAAAGTCATGGAATAGTCAGGGAAAAACTTAAATTTTTTGACAAAACCTGGGAAAAGTCGGGGATTTTTTTTTCCCTTACCAGGGAGGGGGGAACCTACGCTCGTCGTGATGTCAGATGCTCAATTAACTCGCCTTCCTTTCTATGTAGATTTTTTCATTATATAATGGTGTTTATTATATTGTCATGGCATTAAAGTGCCTACATCAGCATTTCTTTAAATATTCGTTTTCATGCATTATTATAGAGTTAAAAAGCTGATTTGTCCCCACTGGGATTATCCTAATTTTTATTTTATTTATTCTTTATATTTATGTTTTATAGTTTTAAATTAGCTTTTAAAAGTATAAAAAGACGGATGCAAATATAAAAGTTAATATCTTTTGGCTATATTGTGTCATTTTTCTGAGATCATTAGGAAGATTGATTTATTTCTCACTTTAAAATGAAAATAAAACATATTTAAAACCAAATGATTACAAAGTGATTTTTATCTTGCATTTTTTAATTAAAATTAAATTTATTGTGCTGTAAATTAACTGTTCGAAAACAATTCTAATGAAGCAGAATTCCCTTTTGATGAATTTCCAAGCATGTTGTTTTACTGTTGGGTATTTGTTGGAATAAATATATGTTTTTCCCCTCGCAGAATCAATGTCCTTATTCTTGTTGCTGTTTGGAGTCTTCTTGCTGAGTGATGCATGCCCTGTATGATATTGAGCTTATGAAAATGTTGGCTCCTAATCAGGTAATGTTAACAGGGACAGACGAGGACAACTTTTTACTATGGACGTATTTTTTTTGCTTTTTCATTTAATAAGTAGTAACTTGCAAGGCGAATATATTGTTATAGCATACTAGCGGTACCCGCAACGGTGTTGCCCCTTCAAAGTTAAAATAGCCCGCCCCTACGCCGCAACTTGTTTTTTGTCCTGAGCAAGTTGTTGAAAGCGACCTTTTAAGTTACTTCTGCGCCAATAAAAACTTTTTCCACAAATGTATATCTACCTTGACTTGGCTATAAAATTATTTCAATCTATCACTAATAACCTATATATTTATTGATCTGTTACCCGTCGCACATTGCTGCGATCTCAGAAAAAAAGCAAAATAAATAAAACTTGTAACGATAACATTAAATTTACATTGTGTCATTATTATATCAATAAAGAATTATTTTAAGCATTTTAATTTACAACCATTGACATTATTTTGAAACTACTCCATCTAATTATTTTAAATTTGTGGGACAACATTGCAGTTTTAAAGGAAAATTATTAATTTACAAAATTGTTTTTAAAAAATAAAAAAGTACATTTTAAGGCAAGGAAAAATTGTTTAAAGTTATTATATCAGTAAAGAATCATATAAAGTTTTTAAATTAGTGGGACAATGGATAATGGTTCCAGTCTCAAGAAAAATTGTTTTTAAAAAATAAAAAAAGTGCAATGGTGTTGCCATCTCTCGGTCGAATTGCGAATAAAATATTGACAAAGTTTTAAAATTAAATTTATGTATATAGAACCTACTATCGTAGGATAGATGTACTATGCCAGAAACCTTCGCAGGAGTGTACTGAACAACTTCCCAAAGTTTAATCGCGATCGGATGAATGGTGTGATGCATAAAGGACAGACAGACATACATTCATTTTTATATAAATAGATAAATGTTGTTTGTATAACATAATGTATCTTAGTGTTGTTAAGATATCCTCTTTGTTGAATCCCTTATTTTAATTATTTATTATCTTTTTAGCATCAAGAATCTTCTGGAGAGAGCCGCATCGACAAGATGCGGAAATTTCTCAGCTCTCCTTTGATGAGAAAAAAGCCATCTGTGTTACACCTGAAGACATTCGGCACACCACTAGATATCCTCCTGCAAAAGACCCCATCTGATCATTCTGTACCATTCATCATCACAAGATTATGTCAGTACATCCAAAAAACAGGTAATTTCTTCTACAAAGTCAATTTTGTAGTTTGGTACTGATTATTTTCTCTTTTCCTCACCAACTTCTAGTAAATATTCTTCTAGTAATTCCAGTTTCCTCCAAAGAATTATTTAAACTCAATGCTGCTCAGTTTTTATTCAAAGCTGATCTCGGTATTTCTTTTTTTCTTTCATCTTTTTTTTGCAAAGAATTTTTCTCGAGCAGGAAGTTCACGAGAAGTTTATATTGTAAAACATTACACCATATGACTCCAGGAAAAGTTTTCAATATTGACCCCAATAGCCATTCCTAAAGCTTGCCTGTCATATCATTAGTCTGTGATGCATCTGCCATCATTCTGCAGTTTCCTTTTTGATTGAGTTGTAGAAAAGCTTGAACTGTCTTGGGCATATTTTGTAAGTTATTTGTATTATCTGAAAACAGGCTAATCATTTTGAGAATCAGGAGCGGGCTTGATTCTCATCTGTTAGAAAGATAATTAATGTGTTTTGTGCATGAGTGGTGTGCATGTTTTGCTGTTTTTTCTATAATATTTATTTTGAGCATATTATACTAGTGTTGTCATTGATTTTTAATTAACCTTAGCAATTTTCTAAAATTTTCACAAAAGAAGCACTATAGTCAAATAGGAATTTTTTCTCTCTCAAAATTTCATTCAGCTTAAATATTTGTCTAAAATTAACTATTGGCTTTAGAAAGTATTGAAAAAGTTATTGCAATGCTTCAGGTGTACTCTTTTTAATGTAGGGTAGTCTGAGCCTACATTGAAAAGTGAAGGAATGCTTCCACACAATTTCATAAAAAAAAAAAAATCATAATGTTCTTTTACTATGTAGCATTTGATGAATGATAATACAAGCATTTTTACTGATATATGTTGGTATTCTTAAAAAATCGGGGGCTTTTAAATTGCAATGCTTCGGGTGTGCAAATAAATAGTGATAGATGACCAGTCAATGAACACAAAATACCCTAGTAAGTAAATACGTAAGATTTTTATTCTAATCATCATTCTGGTTGTCAGAATTACATGAATCAAAATGACTGTTATCAATACATCTTAAACATATCTTTTGAAATCGTATTTTTGGAAAAAGTTACAAACTGGCTGATTTGCCCTGTGTGCAGTTGAAGGGTCCACTGGAAAAACGACCTAAGTTACATGCTACGTTTTGAAATTTGCTTTATGTTTTATTCAATTATTTAATAACATAATAAATATCCAAAATATTTGAGGTCTTTTTAAAAAAAATTAAAAAAAAGCTGATTTAAATAAAAAATTCCGATTTTTTTTTTTTTTTTTTTTCCCTTTTTTTTTTCTTTTTCTTCTTTTTTTCCCCTTTTTTTAAAATTAAATAAAAAGAAAAAAATCACGAATCTGGATAATAACGATAATGATTATTTATCTACCTAATTTGTATAAACATAAATGTTGATTTTAACTATACGAGCCTACTTTTCTGTCACACCCAAATTCAAATTCATAATAAAACATAAAGCAAAGTTCATTGACTTGGGTCGTTTTTCAAGTGGACCCTTCAATTTAATACTGGGATCAGTGTTCAGTTTAATCAAAGTTTGTTTCTATCTAGCCTTATAACCTTTTCCTTTTTTGGAGTGTTTCATTGCTTTCGTTTTTGTTCCGTGCCTGCAGGCCTCACCCATGAAGGATTGTTCCGCATAAGTGGCAACGCCCGTTCCGTGGAACGTCTCCGTGTTTCCTTCGATCGATCTGGAGACGCCCCCTTGGAGACGGAAGGAGATGTTCCTTCCGCGGCTGCCCTGCTCAAACTCTTCCTCAGGGAGCTTCCCGACCCCATCATTCCCCTGGCCATGCACTGCCAGTTCCTTGAAGCTGTCAAAGGTAAACTAAATATGTTTCAAAATCTATTTGTTAATATTGTTATTGTTTTTTTCTCTCTCTCTCTCTTCGTTAACCCCTTCCTTCTCGCTCCCCTCATAACCATATGTTGAAGTTTTGCTTTCTATTACACACATCCAAGCCTATGATATTTCTGTCTGGGGTGTTCAAAAGTAGTTAAGAGCAATCCTTTCTTCTTTCCTGAAAAATATTTGTTTAGAACTCCCTCCAGCGCTGTATTTTTGGGAAATTGCTACCACGTTGCTGTAGGTAGTTCCTTTTTGGGGAGCTATTTTCTGATGTGTTATGCATCAATTGCTCTCACATTGAGTAAAATTTAAAAAATACATTCCTCCAATATTGTGCCTTCATTATTAAAGGTATAGTTCATATTTGGGTGGGTGGTATTTGGGATTTATTTTTATATTATGACGAGGCATTATATTTTATGTAATACATTAATGTTACACTTTTAGGTATATTAATGTGCCAGAAACACAACTACAGTAATTTGCATATTTACTGTATACATCAATTTTGAGGCAGTCATTAGCATATAAGAATTATGCACTGCAAATTATAACTGACTGGTAGTGTAATATGGTATTATTTATAACAAATTGAAAAGTATTTGTAAAAGGGAAGAAATGTACACTTATTTATTGTTTAATGTGCATATTAATTACGTTTTAGAGTAAAATTTGAATGATTAATTTACGAGCATAACTTCCCCCTTTTTTTTTTCAAAGAAAAAGTAAAGGTATAAAGCTATTTTGGAATTTTTGATGTCGCTAAAATTTTAAAAAATTGACCACTCTGCTCCCCCCTCCAGACAAAGATCGAGCGGAAAGCATATCTCGCCTCTCGGACCTGGTGGAGAAATTGCCGGCCATCAACTATAACATCCTCAGCTATTTGTCCTGCTTTCTGAAGCAAGTCTCGGAGATGGAAGAGCAGAACAGGATGAGTGCCTCATCGCTGGGAATAGTTTTCGGTCCCAATTTATTCAGGTAGATCAGGGGAAATTTTATAAATGTTTGTTTCTTTGTGCTTTTAAATTTCCTTTTGTTGGGTGTCTTTACATTTACTAGTGAAGAGTATACAGTAGCGAACTGAGTGTATTACTCGGGACCAACATTATCCAGGATATCATGAACTAGTGATTGGTTAAGGGTCTACGTTTGGCGACAAATTTCTGAAATGTCATCAACATGTATTTATCACTACACGTACCTTATGCTGCCGATAAATATATCGTAATTAAAATACAATAACTGATAGGTCTCCTGGCTTTCTGGATCTCCAAAAAAAAAAAAACTTTGGATCACAGAGTAAAATAGAAGTCATAAGTCATTTCAAATTAGAGGAACACCTTAAAGAAATGCATATCAATCTAGGAAGTTTAAAAGAAAGAAACATTTAAAATCTTAAAAAATTGCATAATTATTGCATTTGTATGATAAAGTATAGTGATGCATTTTCTAAAAATGTACTGATATGTATTATTTACAAACTGAAAAATACATCTTTTAAAAATATACAGTACCGAACCCCAAATTCGGCATGCTCGGGACCGGGCCCGAGCCGGATTTCGGAATTTGCCGGATTTCGGAACCCGACCAAAAATGGCGGATTTTACGAAAACATCAACGCTAATATGCGCATTTTTACTTTAGATCGCGCTGTTTTCTTAACTGGTACGTAAACAAGTAACTTTTTTTTGGAAAAGGTAATATCAGTAAAGCCATATGTTAAAATATTTTTACCAAACAAAAAAATAACTTATTCATGGATTTAAACAAAACGCTCCAAATTACAACACACAATTCAGCAAAAATAAATCATACCCACCATGATAGTTAACCGTTTCACTGAATCACCTGCAATTGCATGAAAAAGAAAATAGAGCTACATCTAAAAAAAATATTAGCAGAGAAGTCAAACTAAAATGCCAGGCCATTTGTACAAATTGCAAGGGTTACTGGGCGCCATTTATGACCACAAAGAAAAAAAATAGATCAAGTTTCTTTACCTTTCTTTCTTTTTTTTTCTTTTTCCAGGGAATAAAACTTGAAAAACAAATTTTTAAGAATTTAAGGGAAAAAATAATTTTTTTCTGGGGAAAATAGATGTTTAACTGAGCCCAAGAAATCAATTTTCACTTTTCAACATAGTAGGGTTTTCTGGTTTTAACTTGTTTGAATGTTTAGATTATATAAAGCATAAATATATCTACAAAATTGCTTGTATATGAATTAAAATTTACCGACATTTATTAATTTAACAGATTCCTACATTAATATTTTTCTGAATTTACAAAAAAAAAAAAAAAAATCGGAAATTTTCGGGAAAAGTGCCGAATTTTAGGTTTTTCCGAACTTCGGGATTCCGAATTTGGGGTTCTGTACTGTATATCTGATAAATTCAAATTTTATCAAAAATAGGGGGAGAAGTTGAGTTTTCCCTCAAAATAACACAAAAAGATAAAAAAAGAAGAAGAATTGAGCAATAATTTTCTTGGCTTTCTGGATATCGGACAAAAGATTCTGCAGTGTGTACTGTGTTCTGATAATGCATTACTACTTTTTGTCACTGCAACGGAACAATATTCTTATCTAGTTGAATTTTTAAAATTTACATTAATAACTTCTATTTACATTGGTTATTCTAATTTTACACTTTTCATTTCTTTGTACGAAGTAAAGAGTATTGCATAAAAAATTTTAACCTTAAATTTCAGCAGAAACTTTCATTTAAATAATCCATTAAACAATTTTTTCTAGTTTTTTTACGATGTCTATATATATTTATGTACATAAGTGTGTGTAGGTAGCAAAAAAAAAAACATTTTGGCCTTCCCAAGTTCATTTTGACTAGTTTGTTGTTGTGCCATCTGTACATACGGTAGTGTGCATGAATTTCTCACATGACTCAAAAGCGGTTAGCGCTAGAGAATTGATATCTCAAATAACCGTACGACAACTAGTTGCCTTTCTGGTTGCAATCAGGTGTTTTTAAAGGTCTCTTTAAGCAATTTTTTGTCAAATAGATGTTTTTTTTTTTTTTTTTGTTTGAAGAAATTTTTCTCCAAGGCATCACACAACCCATCTGTAATTGTCAAGTAAATATTCCGTAGCAATTGGCAAGTTTTTATAACACATGCCTCCAATGCCTTTTTATTGCTTCATTGCTCGCAGTTCTAAAATTTTATAATTGTAGAGAATTTTGATTTTAAGTTTCAAAAATTCTTTTTAATTTTGTATGCTCTTAGTTAATTGCTATTATTGGTTTTATTTTAAACTGAAATATTTTTGACGCTGATGTTTATTTTCTTTTAGAGTAACGGAGGATTTTGTAGGACTAAAGGAGCAGTCCCTCACTAATCAAATCGTTACTTACTTCATAACTGACTATGAAGATATATTTAAGAAGGAAGTTGGAGATATCTTCCCTACTTCTTGTCTTTCGCAGAGCATGATAAATAGCTCAAACCATCAGGTTGCATCAATGGTATCCTCATGGCCTGAGGTGAGTCCTTAATTTTTTAAGTGTGTGTATACATATTCGATAATCTCACAACCGAGATCTCCGTTATAATACAGACCTGTCCATTTAACTACTTTCCTATGAAGTAATTGTCCGTAATTTTTGCTCGATACACAGCAGCATTTCTTATTGAAAATTTTCTTTTTCTTTTGCACTTTCCATTTATTTTGTGATTTAGACCCAAAACTGCTGTTGTAATTAATTTTATAAACCTCTTAACTTTTCTTAACTTAATTAAAATTTTAATTTGCAAGCAATACTTACAAAAGTTTTTAGGGAAATTATTTTTCTACATTTAACTTTCCTTAAACTTGTCAAATGATGATTTCACACTTCTAAACTTGAAATCTTCACTAGCTAAGCAGTAATTCTTATTACTACCCTTTAACTGAAATTCCAAATCGTGGAAAATGAAACATAAACAAAACAGCACGTTGAGGCACTAGCGATTACAAGCGGACCGGCAATGTTATCCAATGGACTGATCTTTATTACAGCATAGGTCTCTCACATAACTTTAAAATTTTTGAAGTTTCGTATTGTTATAAAAATGCAACAAAATTCAAATTTAAAAAATGCGTGCCTCAATTATTTGAAGGTTTCTAAATTTTTGTTTTTTTTTTTGCTCCAAAGCAAAAAACAAAACAAACTTTGGACATGAGGGGAGGGATGGGAGGGGATTGAAGGAGTGTTTTTAGCTTTCCAGAGCTTTAATATTAAGTATTACTGATTATTTTGTTTGTCTTCAGAACTTCTTATAAAAAGAAAAAATCAAGTTCTAAGGTCTGTTCATATTAATAAACCACCCTGTCAACATATAAATTTTCTTTTCTCTAATTAAAATGCTTGCTCCTAATATTTTGTGTAAAAAGTAAAAATAGTTTGCAATAAAAAAAGTTGCAAGATTTTTTTTCTTTTTTTTTTGGCTTCAGACTAAAGAACGCTCAGCTTCAAAGATGTCGACTTGGAGTCTTGGGCCTATATCTGCACAGATGGCAGCTGTGAATGACTCATATTTGCCTCTTCGTGCTTCTGTCAGCTCTGTTGAAGAAGACAAACTGCAATCACTGTCTAGGTTAGTTTTATTATTGTTTTTTTTCACAATGCATACTTAAAATTAATCTAGATTGCATCCAACACCAGTTGCAATTATGATAGAGGCCATCTTTAAATTTTAGTGAAAGATATCTTGACTTTGAACTTGTATGTTCATAAGTTATAGCTTTCTCTATTTTCCTATTCCTGTCTTTTGTTTTTGTTGCTCGTAAGTTAGAGAGAAGTTCCTAATGTGTTGCTTTTTAAATTAGTACTTGACCTTGGAAGTTTAACCTTAAAAAATCCCTAAAAAGACTTTGAAGTATATTAAAAATGAGGAAAAAAATACCATTTAAATTGAAAAAAATATTTTACCATCTAAGATCATATTTCCACCAGAGCAATTTATTAATTTGTTTTAAAATTCTTTACATCATTGCCATACTAACATAAGTCCAGAAATGGCTATTTTCTGGCTTTTAAGATAACTGTTTAGTTTTACAAAGCGTACAATATATATTTTTTTATGTTAACAATCATGTTTTGTATCATAACTCACAGACCATTACTAGGGAGAAAAATCATTCTTTTTGGTTTTTATCCTCTCAGTATAAAGTTGTGATAATGTGACTTACATTAGTCTTACCCTGAGGTACAGAATTGCAGTAGAAAAATCATCAAATGACTTTTTTATAATTTACTACAACCAATAATTAGTAAGGGTTTGTTTTATAAGGACTTTTCTGCTCATTTTGAATTCCAACCTCTAAAATATATGGTGCAATTAAGTATTTTTTTGCATTATCAAAAGTAAATGACTGCTTGTTGTGCAGAAGTAAGTTTTTGTGCTTAAAAATAAAATTCTCTAACCCATAGTTTCTCAACCTGGGGGTCATACTTAGGTACAAAGAGGGGTGTTAATTCCACTGAAAAGGTAATTTTATTAGATAAAATACCTTAAATTATGCTCAAATGTGAAAAAATACTGTGATGTACCAGGTAAATATTGCAGCAAGGCTTTTAATGTATGTTTTTGGCTCTTAAGGGGTTCGCCAGAAGTAAAAGATTGAGAAATGATGCTCTATTCTATTGTCACAAGAAACTAGATTTAATAGGCTTACTTAAATAGATTTGGCTTAATTACTTAAGCATATTTAGCAAAAATAATCACTCTTGGATGATAACCTGAAAAAAAAACCTTCAAAAATTAATATTTATTTCTGTGTGTGTATGTTTGTTTTTATTTATTTATTTGTTTTCAAATTGGTTACTAACAATTTGTTTTTTACATGGAAAAAAATTACTTTCATTGTAAAGTAAGTTACATTAAAGATGTTAGCTCAATTTGACTGTTTGCATTGGAGGGTCAGTGTGGGGAGTTAAGAATGTTCAAGTTTCAAGGATGCAGATTTTTGACATCTTTTTTTTAACAGTTTCAAAACAGTTAAATTTAAATTTAAGAGGGAAAAAATGCCATAGAGAGTTTTGACTCTGTGTTAGACCTCATTATTATACATGATGGGGTATTGTTAGATGATGATGATGCCATTGTAAAATTTTTGCCGAGATCAAAATTATAAAAGTGATGTTTTTTTCAGTGAGCAGGAAGAAGTAATTTTTGCAACTGTTAATCATTTTAATTGTTCAGAGGAGGAATCAAGTATAGGTAAGTTTTCCTGCTATTAATTTTAAAAAGACTTGTGTAAAAGGGAGGCAGACATTTTGTGTGTTTTGAGTGTAAAAAGCATTTTTAAACAGCTTAACTGTATATGACAGAGTAGCAGCTGTTGACTTCTAATGTTTATGTCTAGTGTATTGGATAGATAACCAATTTAATTAACTATGAGTTCCTATGAAAATTCTATTAGCAATGGCAGACAAAATCTCATTTACTATGAATTTCCTCAAATTATTTGAAAAGTTTTATCTTCTATTAACAGAAATTAATGGGATACCATACTACAGTATGGGACCTCAAATCCGGAACGCTCGGGACCGCGATCTTTCCGGATTTCGGAATTTTACGGATTTTGGGTCCTCATTCAAAAAATTTTGTAAGTAGCATCAGAGCCCATATAATTTGCTCTGGAACATTTTATTAGCATTTTGCTCCTTTATAGCATTTTTATTATCGTATATACTCGCCTAAAAGTCGCGAAATTTAGCAGAAAAAATGAAGTTGGAGTAGGCTTACATCTGAGGCAAAGTATCGAAACATCTAGATTTTCCCCGATGTTATTTTAACCTCTTTAATTAAACAATAAAAGAAAAGAATTCTGTCTGATTTTGATTTTATATGCTCTAGCCACTAAATTGTAGTAAAAGATCAGATAATCGGGAAAATGCGAGAAAAGCCGATTTTCAATTTCGCGAATGTTCTGCATCGCGCGAAAATTAGAGCTCATTTTTAAAAATGAATATAAGAAAACTACAAGAAATTTAAAAAAGAGCAAAATTTAATGATATTAACTCAGAATTAAAGCAACAATTAAGAAAAACTAATCGCAAAACGAACCCTTTTCAGAAAATCGCGAAATATTTTTTTTGAAAACAGCACATTTCCGATCTTAAACATGCTCATTACATTTTATTTTCCTTCTCTTTAAAACGCCTATTTCCAAAAAAAAAAAAAGATGAAAAACGTTTCCCATTTTTTTTTTCAAAGCTACAATTAATAGAAATTCTAATCGCAAAAACAATCCCTTTTCAAAAAATCGCGAATTTTTTTATTTTTTTTGAAAACGGCACATTTCTGATCTCAAACATGTTCATTACTTTTTATTTTCCTTCTCTTTAAAACACCCATTTCCAAAAAAAAAACGGCAGAACATTTCCTGATTTTTTTCTCAAAAAAACAAAAACTGCTTTTTTTCACCTGCCGATTTTTTTTTCGAAAAAGTTCCGGATTTTGGGTTTTCCGGATTTCGGGATTCCGAAATTGGGGTCCCGTACTGTATTTCTGTAGTCAGATGGCAAAACGTGATATCTCGGTTTTTGCTAATTTTACAGGCAAACAATTTTAAAGTTCTCTGCAACAATGTAAAATTGAGTAATTTATTTACGCTTCAGCTACCTTATAGTATATTATACCCTATATTATTTGCTACTTTATATATTTCATTAAAATGTCCAAAGGCCCGAAGTATGTAATTATCTCATTTGCGCTAAAAAAAGTGAGATGTCACATTTTGCCGTCTGACTGCAGATTTATGATACTTAGTATTTTTACTTGTTTATTAATTTACATTTTGCTTCTACTATTTTATATGGAAAACAAATATTAGGATTTTTAGAAAGTCATACTATTTGCTTTAGCTATATTTAGCTAAAGCAAAAGAAACAATGCTAATGAATTCTTTTGGTAATAAATGTATTTTTCAAAAAAATAAAAATGCATGAACTAGTTTTGTTTGCTTGGTTTTTGTCAAAGGCTTCAGTATAGTGAACTATACTGAACCAGATAGTGTTTATTTTGAGCATTTTTATTTTTTGGTGTAAAACACTTTTTGGGGAAGCAGTTTTCTGTGCTGCTTCTATAGATGGCTGCTTCACAGAATTTGAGAAAATCGGGAAAACTTCACTCGGGCAACTCACTATGCGTTTGTTAACATGTCACAACAACAAACGTCTTTTTTTTCAAAGCAGTGACTCGAATGCTGGGATTTGAACCCGGGACCTTCTCTTTCTGAGCAAAATGCATTACCATTGTACCATGAGTCAGAAAGTTCTGTTTTTAATAAATAAGATAAAATATTTCAAATAGAAAGTGAAAATTGGGAGTGTGCTCCCCCTGCCTTGAAAGCTCCATAAAGGAGAAATCAGGAAGATTTGAAATTTTAGTGTTAGTATTAAAGGAAAGGAATTATTGAAAAAATAACCCATTTTGGGTTGCAATAAACAGCTCACAGTTTAGCTATTATTTGCTACCCATTCATTTGCTGAAAGCAGTTGATTAATCAATTATACAAATTTATACACTTTAATAAAAATTATGAGAGGAATTTTTATGCTTTCTTTATGTTTAAATATTAAAACTTTATTGTTTATAATTTATTAATTTAATTTTATGTTACATAACAGTTAACTGCTTTTATTACTTCATTTTTCTTCAGAATTTTCATCCATTTCACCTGATAACGTGTCATTTGAAATTTGTGCCACAAGTTCTCCAGTATTATCTCAAAGTCTTGTAAGTATTTGGAGTTATTTGCTTATCTCTTTTTCTGTTATGTTTAAATAAGTTACTTGCATGTGCAAAATTGGCCAATATTAAGGGTTTAGAAGGGTAACTTAAAAAAAAAAAATTCTTTCCCTTTATTTTAAGGAAACATTAACATTATCTTTCATCTTGTAAACTTACTGGAAATGAGAAATCATACTGTATTTCCTGGCCTATAAGACACACCAACACATAAAATGTATTATGATGTATCTGGTTATAGAATTTATGAAAATGACTTGGATCAAACAAAAGAGATCAATGTACCTCCTATAATGTTGACACTTAACATAATAAAAACAGAATTTTTGCTTTAAAATATTAACAAATATGTCAATCATTGAGAGTTTATTCATTGTGAAATTTTAGGCATTTATCATCACTATGACTTTTGCTAAAATAACTACTGGTACATTTTAAATATTTATCAACATTTGTAATAAAGATAGCCAATTTCTACTTATGCAGAAAAAGAAATCAGTAGCAGTTCCTCTGGCCAATCAGCTTGAGGAAGTTATACCCTCGTCACACAAATTGCAAGCTGATTTTAAAGCACATTTTGGAGCAGAGTTCAGTGATTTAAATCGTGATTTTAATCAAAGATTTAATCAGTGTTTTTTTTTTTAAATCTCTGATTTAAACCATTTAAAATAATTCTTAAAAATTTATTTTAGGGTTAAAAAGTGTTGACCTAAACATAAATTATGTTCCATTTACAATCTCTATTTCAAGGACAACTTCATAGGTTCCTCTATCTGTGTGTGTATAATATATTGCATAACTTTTGAACTAATTTTTGTTACTTTTTAAATTTTACGGTATAATTCTTACTCTTCAGACATCGTAACATCAAAGCATAATTAATTGACCAATTCATATTGCAATTTATAGTAATCAATAAATGTGTTTTTAATTTGAATAATAGGAATTTAGTTCTATTTAATGAATTCACACAGTAAATAATTCAGAAGGTTGTGTTTGATTTTTTTTTTTTGTTCAGCTTTCCACAGCAAAAAATTCAAATTAAAATTATTCATTTTTTTAAATTTGGATTTCTTTGTGTGTGTGTGTGTGTGTTTTTTTTTTTTTTTTTTTGTTCAGATTAAATTGAAACTTTTTTTTCACTACTATTAGCCCTGGTAGCATTATTTCTTTTGAATCATGCATTAATTTTTAAAAAGTTGTTCATCTTCATTATTATTAAAAAATATTCACTGCAGTGAAAATAGCTTAAAATGTGTTTTTGAATGATATTTAACATGTCATATTATTCTCATAAGTGTAACTTAATAAATATCCAACATCTTTAAGGTGACCTTAATAAGGTCTGTTTAAAATTTTTTTTAAAAATCAAACCCTTTTTTTGGAGTATTAAGAGGTCCTCTTTATGGGCTGGAAAATACAGCAAATAAAAATATAGCAATATTTTTTTTACTGTTTAATTTACATTAGGGGATAATATTTCAAGATCTTTTAATAATTTATGTATGATTTTAGGAAAGAAAGTTCACAAGTTTTGCCAAAGATTCTGGTTTTCAGGATGGTTCTATTGGGGAAATAGAACAATCATTGTCACATTTTTCTATGGCAGATACGAATACACGAGCAGAATCTTCTAGTACTTGCACAGATACTGATAGAAAAGTATGTTATCGTTTTCTGTAACATATTACCTGTGCAGTTTCATTAATTCTTTTTTTTTTTTTTTTTTGTAAATTTTTATTTATTTAACTTTCTAAATTAAAAAACTGAAAACATCCCCATAGGTTACATTTAAAATATTGTTTAATATAGCTATTTTCTGGGCTTGTGGGTTGTTCGTGCAGGATGTTTCTTAGCTTACATGCAAGGAAAATAGTCAGAATTCATCCATCTGAAAATTGCAGTATTTTTTTAATTTAATTTCAGTTTAACATTTGATGATGGGAAATTTTTTATAATCGAAAATTGAAACTTGATTTCTTAAATATTAAAAAATGTTTCATTCTTGGAAACAGCTGAAGAAGGGGAGGGGGAAATAAAATGAAATGGAATTTTTTAAAAAAGTACAGTGGAATTTGTCTAAAGTGACCACCTCTCATGTTGGAAAAAATGTGTTGTTAAAGGAAATGGTCGCTGAATGGAGGTTGCATAGAAATGGTCAATCTTATTGTCAAACAGGTGCAGAAGTATCATAAAAATAAAGAATTTACTTTATACTAACAAAACAATAAAATTAATTCTGCTTCCAAATAGTGAAAAGGGATGTTTACTTTAAATTTGCAGAATTTTTCTTATAAGTTTTATAAAGTTTACAAAATGCAAACCCTAAAAATCTCTTATCAAACCCTATTAAATTTCTAGGATACTTACCAATTCATCACAACATAATTGTGGTAATAATGTATGGGTTCCTTTGGAAAATAGTCTGCTAACCATGAATAATAATATACTGGTTTGTGATTTTTAGCAGCAACCAACGACGTCAACAGTGGTTAGGCGATTTGCTGAAAGAAAATGCAGCCATTTGGGGAGGGGAGGTTGTTTGAAGTCGTCTTTTTATAGAAAGAAAATAATTATTAATGTAATAGGAGGAAATTTTCTGTTCCATCTGGTTCTGGTTGTCTCGACAGGTGGTCGGCAGGGCTGGCAAGTTTCTGCCGGGGTGGTTAAAACCAGTGGTTATAACCGGTTTAAACCGGCATGGCAGAAACTGGCAGAAACTAAAAAATAATACTAATAAGAACTTTAATATGCGATTCATAATTCACACATGTATTTGATATGTAAACAATTAGGTTAAAAATTAAAACTAAAGATAATGAATGTTATTCAAAGTAGCAAAAAGTTTCAAAATGATCATATAAATATACTTCGTTTATATAATACTATTTTTTTTTTCACTTGAAAAAAAATCATAATGGTAATCTGATGCTGTAGAAGTTTAACTATTAATATTATTGTTTACAGTTGAATTTCTATTTAAAGGTAAAAAAATTACAACAAATTCTATGATATTTTAGCAAATCATTTTTCAGAGTATTTTTAAAAAAATAATGCAATGGCAATAACTTTAAGATTATCTATTATATACAAATAGAAATGGTTCTTGAGAAAATATACCAGTAAATAATAGAAGCACAAAAAATATCAGAGAAATCTTTTTAAATGAGATATCTCTTACAATTATTTTTCAAAATTACCACTCGAACTCAAATATACTATCACTTTTTACACAGAGCATTTCATAGCATACGACTCATTTTGCTAACCTTTCTGAACCCAGACTGTTTCTTAATTTGTTCTGAATGCAAGAAAAGCTTCAAAATATTCTTTCAAGACCAGCATTTCTTTGCTGGCAAGGTCATTATTGTGGATGCAAAAGTTACTAAATTAAAAAAATCTTAATTTTTACCAGTATTCGTTTTTAAAGACGACACTATTCATTTTTCTAATACAAATTTATTTTTTAATTAAAACCATCCACAATATATTTTATTTGTAATTTATTCTGAATAAAATGTACTTTGGGAATTTAATACTACTAAAAAATTCTCAGATAATGTCACAAAATGTGTTTGTGCCAGTTATTGCCAGTTTCTGCCGGTTAAAACCGGTCATAACCACTTTCTGCCACTGGCACGGCAGAAACCATTTTCTGCCGGCAAAAACCCAGCCCTGGTGGTCGGTCTGAGAGGGTTCACGGTATACCGTATTGTTACTCTAAATAATTATATTAACCTCTGCATTCCAAGTGTACCCAATTGGGTATTTTTTAAAATACTGTTTATTAATTACGGTGTGTGCAATTTGAAAGCTAAAGCACCCCATTGTTTTTGAAATGAATCAACAGATAGTTTACTTTGTTTTAAACATGGAAAGCATGGAAATTGGGCATTAATTATTATTTAAACTAATTATACTGGTCAATAAGTGTTTTGCCCCAAGAATGAATTTCACTTTTCCCGGAGTAGTTTTGGACGAGGAATCCATATCTGGCATCAAAATTTCTCCATCACGTCTAGCTCTTTAGTTATAAGGAAGGAAATGTTTGATTTTTACGTTTTTTCAGTGCTTTTTCCGATCATGCAGCATCGTTTTTCTTGAGATAAAATACACAAGGGAGCTTGAATGTGAACCGTTAAATCAGTGGTCTCTTTATTTTGCCGGAAAAAACTTGGTGGAGTATCGCAAACAGTCCCTCAGATCCCCGAACGGAAGTGCGGGTCTCGGTGGGAATTTCACGAGAATTGGGATACAAAGGCAAATTGACAAAAGATTGATACTGTACGACACGTTTAATGAGCATGAGCTACTACTTTTTATCATAGAAGTCTCCTGTTGTTTGTAAAAATCCCCCCTGAAAACATGGGAGCTGTATAACCGATGACCATGGAGAGCGGTTCCATCAGGACATTTCAGTTATGGAAATGAGATATTAAGGGAAGTAGAGTGCAACTATGTTAGCAGATTACTGCTGAACGTTAAAAAGGGACATTCCTGAGGCAAAGTATGCCGGAACATGTCAAAATAAACCCTTTTAAGGTAAATAGAAAATTACTTGGTTTTTTGGTGGAAAGGCTTCTAATGTGAAAATTACAATGCCCTTAAAAAAAGGATGGGGGAGACCTAAGGACTTTACTGACTGATCTTAGAAGTATTTTCCAAGCTGAATTTGAAAATGAAAACAATTTTCCTTATCACTCAAGGGTTTTGCTTGTAAGGTACTGCAATAATTTAGAGTAAATGTTATTAATGTCAACTATTACAGCACCTTGCACGGAAAATCCTTACGTGATAGAGAAAAATAGTTTTCATTTTCGAGTTCAGCGTGAAAAATACTTCTAAGATCAGTTAACAAAGTCTTTGGGGCAGAAAATTTTTTTTTTTGTAGACCAGTGTTATTAATTAAAATTAAAAAAAAATTTTTTTTGGTTATTTTGTTTTGTGATCATTTTTTAAATCAGAGAACCAAATAATTGCGTCAAAATCATTTGTTCTGGGGTCTGAAAAGGTGAAAAATTCATGACATATAATTTTTATCCATGTATTTTTACTATTTATAGCATTTCTTTTGCTTTCACCGTGGTATTTTGTTTTGTTTTTTGATTGTATCTATCAACAATTTAAAAGTTGGTCTTTCTCTTAGCAGTCTTCATCATTTAATGGGAGAAATCATCATTCACTGGAAAACAGTATTATCATTCAAAAGGAAATAATTCATCAAAGTGAAGAATCATCACCAAAAACATCAGTTGAAAGATATTGTGCTTCTCAAGAAACTCCTGAACACATGAAGGTATGTTTTCCAATCATTGACATTCAAAAAGCTGCATTTTGTAAGTTTAATTAACTGAAACTGATTTGTTGATCAAATTATATTATACATTTTTTAAAATTGTATAATGCATCTCTTAAAAAGTATTTGCGAATTATTCAAACAGTTTAGATTTCCTTTTAAATGTATGTGGGTTGGTGTTAAGAATTTTTGTGCAAGCTTGCCGAATTTCATTTTTTTTCGAGCAATGATAATCATATATGTCAGAGGGCAAAAATTTCATGCGCAAAAGCATATTGTCACGTAGAAACTCCAAGAAGCAGACGTTAATTATTTAAGATGATTTCTTGGCAACACAGCGATGGCGTTCAATCTATTTGATCGCACACAGCTGAACTAACTTTCCAATGGGAGAGCAGCAACTTATATATTCTAACAGAACATTCTAGAACTATTCAAATGAAATGAATTAAATTTACATAAATTGGAACATTTTGTAAACTGTTAGAAGGAGAATTAAATTAAATCAAATAAAGAAACTAACCCCGCGACCAGCGGGGATAGAAACAAGGACTTAGAGCTCCGAAGGCAGCGTCCCAACCTCACAGCCACCGATTCACATGCCTGTAATTGAAAAAGTGGTAATATTAACAGTGCTGTTCTGTTCACAGTTACAACGCACAAGTACCGTTCGGGTCAATAGGATCCGAAGATTGAATACTCACTACATTGTGGAATATTTTCTGTTTTTTAATAATACACTATATCTAGACAAAATAAACATATTTTAACAGAATTCACTCGATTTAAAGTTAAAAATAAGTATCTGGGGTAGTATTGTAAGTATCTACACGACAATTACTTTGTAAAACATTAAATGAACGAAAATCTCTACATTGTACCTCTTTTTTATTTACAGTATGGGTAATAATATAATTATATGTGCTTTGAAGATGTGTTTTTACAATTTTAGCGCAATATATTTGTTTATTTTTCTGACTTGATTGCATGTGATTGATTCACTTATTATTCAACAGTACATTAGAAGTAATAATTTATTTTTCCTTTTGCTTTGTATTTTTCTCTACTCTAATGCGGATTCTCATTTCTATGGGGATTTTGCATTGCCTGAAAGTGTACAGAAAATAATTACTTGCCAAGTTTTAGCGACAAGAGCATTTTTTTTTTCTTTTTGTGTCAATTTCTTTTCTTTCCATATGTTTATAAATTCCCAGATTAACTCTGTCATGCCTGCATGATAGCCTCAAATGCATTGCAAAGCATATTGCACAATTTTGTGCAATATAATTGTGCTCTCTCGCATTATGTTTCTGTATGAGGCACATTTACTACTAAATTGTAATCATTATTAGATCTTTAGATATTAGTTAGATCATGGTTATATATAGATCATATAGGAAGAAATTTAAATATTTCCAATGAGTATGAGAAATTTTTCAAATACATTCATATTAAATAGAGAGAATCATGAAAATTCATTTTTTTTTTGTCTAAACATCAAGGATTAAAAAAAATCCTTCATTATAAAAAATTTTGCTGAAGTCTTATTGTTCAAAAATTTTTTTAGTCGGTGTTTTCTGTGTTTCAGCAGTTTAAGTTGCAATTGTGTAATTTTTCAAAAAAAAAAAAATTCTTCATTCTTCTAAAATCCTTTTATAAGAAATTTGGTTGCTTGCGGGATTTAAATTACAGGTTGCTTAGCCATCATTGAAGCACAGTTTATTACTGCTGTTTTTGTGTTGTGTTGATAATCACTCTGCTGTAAATATGAAAGGGTAATGTCAAAAAAAATTTCCATGGCTTTTAACAACTTGTCGCTTTTTACAAATAAATTTCTCTCGAACAATTTTTATATTGATGAGTGATTCCTTTTGTGCCATCGAGATACAATAGCAAGTCGTACAGTAGTCGGTATAAATTTGCAATAGAAATTGCATGCAAATATTTTGGAATTATGGCTCATCCCTAGAAATGGAAGCATGTTTGGATATAAACCTCCAGAGAAAAATAGCCATTTTTTTCTCACTCCAGCTCCTGCTTTGGAAAATATTCCTTTTAACTCCAAATACATTTTTGAAAATTTATGATAAATAATGAAAGTTTTTAACAAACCTTACATTAATTTACGTATCCAATTTATTGTGCGTTTCGACATTATTTAGTAATTGTTTCTGACAAATTCATTTATGATTTTTTTAACGATCTGATTAAAGGAAACCCATAAGAGCTATCCTCGTGGTCGTCGTAGGCATGTTCGTCATCACAAAAACAAAGCACTGGAGATCGATGAGAGACGTTCTCGTTCCGAACTCAGGTCTGCGAGTCATCATGCTGGGGAAGATTGTAACGGGAATGCCTCCTTGCTTTCAGAAACTTCTAAGAATGAGCTGCAGTATTCTTCTACTGGAACTCTAGGTAAGCTGTTTTGACAAAGTAGCTTCACACCCAAAATCACGAGTTTTATATAAATGTTTCCGATATGTGTCGCTCAGAATATTATTATTATCTTTATGCCTGGAGTCATGTTGTTAAAATTTTTGGTTTTACATGAAGCATAAAATACTTATTTTACTTCTGCCGTATTTTATTCAAGCACTCAACCTGGAAATTAGAAAACCTGGAATTGTCAGGGAATTTTTTCTGAGCTGGAAAAGCGCAGCAATTGTGCGAATAAATTGGAATTTAAATTTTTTTAAGTTTATCTCTTTATTACTTGGACCTACAGAATTACAATATCAATACTGCAGCAGTTTTTTTTTTCAATATTGTTATTTTTATCATCCGCTATTTTGTTTTCAAGGAATCCTTTAGCAGACAAAGAATGAGGGGGAGGGGAAAGGGGGGAGGCACTGTATCCTTCTCTCACCTTGCCTTTGCATTCAAGTAGCACAACTTTGAATATTGGATCAAAATACAAAATGCTATTTTTGTTTAATATATTGCAATGTTAATGTCCAATAATGTTTCATTTGATTTTTTTTTTTTTTTCTTTTTTGCTTTAAAGGGAGGGTCAAATTTAGTTACAAATGTTTTACTGAAACAGTTTATTTTTATTACTGAATTTTACTTTCTGTTCATTTTGTGATCACTTGTTGGCGTTAAATTTGTCCAGGGATCAATGAAAATCCGTTTAATCATTCCTAAGAATAAGCATCTTTTCTATATTTTATTTTTGTGCAGTTTTACTTATTTGTTACATGTTTATATTGTGTTGTTAGTTTCTTTTTAAACACATTCAAATGAGTAGCATGGTATTGTGTTTTCATAGAGAAAATCGTTAAACTGTTTACAACTCTTTTTGAAAACAATTCCTCGAAACGACATGAAAGAATATGACTGTGCAACAATCTTTTGCGTTTTCGTTTTTAGTTTGCCTTATTTTTTAAATGAATATATTATGTTGTTATAATATCATATATTGGACATGAGTTTTTTGAGCATAAGGGATAAGAATACCAAAATTCTAAAAATTGAAATATCATTGATCTGGATATACAGGATTACCGATTCCGTTTTGTTTTAATTACTAATATCAGTTAGCAGTACTATGCTTATTGCTTTTTTGTAAGCTCGGACAAAAAAGTAATTATTTTTTTATTCTACAGGGCAGAATTTATGAACAAAGAAAATTTGACAATGTTACTGTTTTACAAATTCATTAAGCTATAATTTTTTAACATAGTGTTGAATTTTGTTTTATGTTATTCAAACACAACTTTGTCAAGGATGAGCCATTCATTCTTATTTTTATGCTCTTAAAATTTACATGGAAAACTTTCATTCGCTATTTTAGTTGACGCAGTTTTGTCAGATTACAATTAAATTGTATTTTTCATCTGGTGATCATTATAAATCATGCTGAACAGGGATGTGCTATTATTTTACAAGGAAGTTATTCAGTTAAACAAAAAAAATTTGTTCATTTTTCTAACAGTTTTTTCACGTAAAGCGTGATTCTCTTAATATACTTTATTTATGCTACACTTAAATAACTGGATTTTAATGATGCCATTTATGAACTTGCTAGTGTTGTTTTAAAAGACACAACAGCTAGTTTAGATGTAGAACCTCTGCTACAATAATACCAACTTATCGTTTGTAATATTACCTGAAGGATTCAAAATTTTGCTCATTTAACAAGCCTAACATGCTTTAAAATATTTATTATTATATTATTGTTGTCATTATTATTACTTTGTTTGAAGCCATTTTTTTTTTAAATTCACTTAAATTTCACTGTCAAGTTCTTTTTCTTCAGACCTTATGCATACGTTTCTGCTTTACATGTGCGTAATTAGTTAGTTAGCAATGTATTAAGGCGCACCAGAGCTTTTCCCCCTGTAAATAAGAGAGGTTTTTAAAAACATTATTTTATATATTTTTTATATTTGCATTTCATTTGTATATAAACCTCAAACTATTTTATTTTTGTTGTAGCAATTTCATCATTTTTCTCAAATAACTTTTGCACATTAAGTAATGACTTTTTTAATGTATGATGAATTTATGAAAATATTCAGGGTACAATTGGGTGGCACATTTGTGATGATTGTAAGTACACAAAATTATAAAACATTATTTCTATTAAATGTAATACATGAAAACCTCTCAATAAGGGACACAAAGAGGACTGGAAATTTTGTCCCTTAAATAGAGGTGTCCCTTTTTCGGAGGTTCATAAATTGATGCATATACATATAGTGAATTAACTTAGTTTAACTTTTTAATAATAAACATGTTACCATCTAAGCTTAAATACTGAAAATGTCTCATGAATGGAAAGTATAAGTCGAAATTATTGAAATTTAAATTTTTTTCATTAAAAAACTAAAAGTTCAGCATAAATGTCGTATTGGCAAAGTTTTGTAAATTTACAGCAATTTATTTTAAGTAATCTATCACAGATGGGTTTGTTTTAAAGTACGTTATTTGGACAATACAGTATAAATTACGTTTAGTGTACTTTTTCCAATGCTTGCGAAAAAAACTTATTGGTAGCCGGGTACTGGCTGTCATTGCTGAACACACATCATAGTACAAAAGAGGGGAAATCCTTTTAAAGTAGGTTTTGGCAAGCACTTTAAAAGTTTCTTTGTTCATGCTTCTAGAACTCATACCAACTTTCAGACGTTAATTTTTAGAAAAAAAAATGAACTTCAGCTTCCAGTAAATTCTTATCTATAGAATTTGAATTTTGTAAATTTTCTCTGTGAATGTCCCTTAAATAGAGTGTCCCTTATTCAGAGGTGAATACATTGCTGTCCCTATTCAAAGGGACTGGGACCAGAAAAAGTGTCCCTTAATTAGAGGTGTCCCTTTTTCCGAGGTGTCCTTTAATGGAGGTATCACTGTACATGAAAACAACAATGTATCAACAATTAACATATTTCCCAGTTTTCTTGTTAAAACCTCGTCTGAAACGTTTAAAAAGTAAATTGCTTTGCATTCTTTACATGCAGCATAGGACGTGTTGAGATACTAAATAATTTTGTTAAGTTTATGTCAGGAAAGTTGGAGAAAACGTACTGGAAAACTTGGAAAAGTCATGGATTTTTTTTCAAAACCAGGAGAATCGATTTGCTAAATTGGTGGCTACCCTGTTTATTAGAAATGCGATTAAGTAGGTTGTCATAGTGTGAAACCGTGAAATAAATATTTCAATTTGATAATAAAGTATATTTTAAAAGAATATCTAATCGTTGCTAAAGTTATGTAAATTGCAGAAGTTAATAATAAAACTAAAAGTTGAATATTTATTATATATGCTGTAAAATAGTTTTACCTTGGTGTACTACTTACTCTATGATGCTGTTGAGTGATTTTTCTGAAGGGGTAAGTTTTTTCTCTATGTTTGGGATGTTATGATAAGCCTGCTACATATAATTTTATTTTCCATACATGATTCAAAAAGTAGTTAACGTTTGAAAAGTCGATAATTTATAAAATAGTAGAAAGATGGAAATATCTTGATATTTCATTGGAACTGCTTATAAGAAACAAAAAGGATAAATCAATTACAAAATTGCTTGTGGCAACAAAAGAGAGGATAATAGTGTTATTTTTTAAATTATTAATGTAAGTTTTTCTTCCAAATGTTTCAAAATGATAATTTATTTATTTGTTTAGTGTTACTTCAAAATATTTTTCCTTCTTTTCTTTTAAAGATGAGAGCAGCCCTGATTTAAGGCACAGCTGGCCAGCATTTAGGAAAACACATGAAGACGATATTGCGTTGTCGCCCCTGCCCCAACAGCTTGGAATAAATCCGTAAGTATAAAAGTTTTTAGACCTCAAAAATTTGTCTATGATTCGTAAACATTCTTTTTTTTTTTAAACTCTTATTTGTTGTTTTTGAAATTTAAGTATAATTTGAATTTTTAAATTATTTTTTAAAGAATTAAATAAGATTATTAACAATAAATAGTTTTGTGGAATAAAAAAAAAGAAAAAAAAAAAACAAATGCAGATTACCTGAAGTTCTTACTGCTTCCGTGTAATTAAAATTTAAATATTGTAGTTTTTTTTATGTCTGGTATTTTAATAATGATCCAATATATACATGTTTAAAAAGAAAAGGAAAGAAAATAAGGAAAAGAAAAGAAATGAAAAAAAAACCTGCTTCCTTTTTTAAACGGATAATTTAAAAAATAAATAACAAAATAACAATAAGCTTTACTTTAATCGAATGAAAAATTTTTTATCATTAAGAATAAAAGCGATGAAGCAGCATTATATTTTAATTGGTCTGTCATTTTATGTGTGCAAAATGAAAGCGAATGAATTACTTAAAATTTCCGTAATAGACATGTACGGTTCAGTTTCTGAACAATAAATGAAAGAAAAAAAATGAATTGTTAAAATTACTGAAATTTTTAAGAATTGTGTGATTAATGTATGATGTTTTTCTGGAAAATAAAAACTTCTAACAAAAATGAACAATACTTTATTTTGTTCATAAAAAATCAATATATAGAAAATATTTTTTTCGTTAGTTTTAATTCTTGTTAATTATTGGATAAAAGTTGAAATATTGCTCTGATATTCTTTTTGATCATTTGTAATGCTCAATAAGAAATATTTTTCGCTGTGTATAGATAATTGTTTTTCCTTTTCCTGTCAATATTTGGCATTTTTAACATTAATATCAGATTGTCTTATTTGTATTCCACAAAATCCTAATTTTTGTAGATGTTCCGAAGCATCTGTTTCTCCGAGCGCATTCCGCAGCTATTTATCTCACAGGAAGTGAGTAATTACTATGCCAGCATGCACTCCCCCCCCCCTAAACAAAAATATCCTTTTTTCTTTAGTTTGATTGTTAGTAAATTTCGAACCTGTTTGGTATGGCAAACCCTTTTTCCTCTTTAGTAGTAGTTACTCTGCATGAAATTGCTTGCAAAATGACAATTGCATGTATGACAAATTAATTCAATTTTCAAGATGATAAATTATATTTTTAATGTAAGCATAATGCTCATTGCATTTTCTTCAGAAGTCATGCTTCTAGAAAATATTTCATTGCGTAGAAAAGAGAAAAGCAAAACATTGTATTTATTACTTTTAACTTCAGTTTAAGTCATAATTATTTAAAAAATTTCATTGCACTGTAGTCCAAGAACCCTCTCACACCAGAATATGTGCTTTGGCTATCTCTTTTAGACTAGTTTATTTCATTTTAAGCATTACTCATTGAAAGATACATACAGGTAATGTATTCATTGTTTTGCATCAACTTAAAAACTTGCAATATTTTTAACAGGTAAACAACAGTCGGAGGTCTCTTTTTTTTTTTTTGCAGTAGAACTATAGCTACAACAATACAGACATGGGATTATTCATAAATGATGTCACACTTCGAGGGGGGAGGTGGGTTCATGAAATTGTGACAAAGTGTGACAAGGGGAGGGGAGGGAGTAACAAGGAAGTGTGACATCCCTGCTTATGCAACATAGCGGGACATGTGACAAAAAGGGGAGGGGGGTCAAATATATGGAAAAAAATCGTGACATCATTTATGAACGGTCCCCATGGTTAATTCCATATGTGACAGACATGACTACACACTTTTGTTTTGTTTCAGGTGCTAAGTGCTAAACTAACTAAACAGATCGTGGCGTGCTTACACACGTTCATGCCTACTTTAAAAATAGTGGAAGACTTGTAGTCTAAGAGACAAAAGTTTTGAACTATTACATAAAAATAGGTGCCATGCCAATAGGGGCCAACCAAAATGCCATGCCCAATTTTCGTCATGTCTGTAACAGCATGGTTTTGCATAATTATTTAAAGTTTTTTCATAGACTAAAGTTCTTCCACTGTTTTTGTAGGACAAGCATGCAGATGTACAATTCTATCATCAAAAAAAAAAAAAAGAGCTGTAACTTGTAGAGTGTCAAGAAGAATCCATTCATGTTCAAGGGAAGAACTGCTGGCATAAGGAATGGGCTGTATTTTGTTCTCATTTTAGTTCGCTTAGCATACCTTTTTTCTTACGAGCTCATGTGTATGCCAGCTCATAAATTTAGTTGCCTTCAACAAACAAAGAAGCAAGCATTCTAATTCGCAAGCTAACTAATGCATTTGCAAAACGAACTTCTCTAAAATTCCAATGGATTCATCCTTTTCTGCATTACGTATAAGCGTCCAAGTATCGGAACCTTGTGTTCAAACTGAATGAGCATATCAAGTATTAATATATTTTATATTTAGTAGGGTGATTCTGATTCGATATTTCTGAACATTTTAGAGAACCTGTTCAAAAAATTAAAAAAAAAATGATTTTCGAAAATTTATTGTGAGATTTTTTTTTTGAATAATAACTTTGCTTTCTCTCCACTTTGAGACAAACAAAATATTTGTTACTTTAAAAAAATTAAAATAATGTTTCTAGAAAATTGAATTCTGCCATTAACATTTCAAATTCTTCATTTAAATAATTGATTATATAAAATTTTTGTGCTTATATACATTTGTATTGAGTGGGGAAGAGGGGGGTTTTTACCTAATTATAGAAGTTTTATTTTAAATTTGTTCTGCGTTTTTTTTTTCCCGAAAATTATATGTGATATTCAGAAAATTCTTTTTATTGTGAGTCACCCCATGATTTAGTACCTGAAATGAAACCATGTGTGAGTCATGACAAAAAAAAACAGTATGGAAATTTCTGCTCTCTAGCCAATAATTATGCTTGCTTGTTTCCTAGAAAATGTATTTATTTTTGTAGTTGTGAGCACTAGTTTGAGATAATAAGTACAGAGAAAGGATCATTGGTGTTCTTTTAAATATTTCGTAATCTCGAATAAATAATTTGAGTTTCATTATTCATTCAATATAAACCACACTGTTTATACTGAAGCTTTTAATCCACCAAAAAAAAAAAAAATCTGCTGCATAACTTCAGAGGCTTCCAAATTGTAATTTTACGTTCAATCCTTGCATTTCATTATGTTGAATATTTTGATGGCTTTATTTAACATATAAAATACGTTTTAATGTGGCTCTTTTAGTTACCAAATATAATTTTAAGTAATGAAACTTTTTAAGGAAATAAAACTCTAGATTATGAGAGCTATAGAACTTATTTATAAAGTCAGTTTTGAATGACAAAACAAATAATAAGAAAATGTTTGTGCCAATGCAAAAGTTTAAAGATATTTTGCTTTGTTTAAAGCCTGCATAAAAATGTCTTGCTTTGATTTCTTGCATTTTGTACTCTGTCCATTTTGCAGGTAATGCGGGTTTTCAGCACAAATGCATTTGGATAAAATTTTTATCTATTTATTTATTTAGCTTACATTTGGATCCCAGTTTACCTCCTTCACCTCCTGTGGAACAAGAAGATATGGTTGTTGGGTATGATATTTGTTTTATATTCTTCCTGATTGTCAAGATATGTATGTGTAAACCGAAACCTCCGTTATAATAATGACCTGTCCATTTGACAATATTGCTGGTCTGCTTGTAATCGCTAGAGGTTGCTACTTATGGAGCCTCAAAGTGTGCTTTTCACTCAAAGCATGTTGTTTTGTTTATGTTTCATTTTCTACAATTTTGAATTGTTTAAAAGATAGTAATAAGAATGATTGATTAGTTAGTGAAGATTTCAATCTTGGAAACTCTTATAAACTAAAGTAATCATTTGACAAATTTTAAGGAAAGCTAAATGCAGGAAAATAATTTCCCTAATAACTTTTGTAAGTACTGCTTTCAAATTAAACTCCTAATTAAGTTAAGAAAAATTGTGACATTTATAAAATGTATTGCAAAGGTAGTTTTGCTTCAAATCCATCAAATAAACAGAATGTGCCCAAGAAAATGGAAAATTTTCAATAAGAGTTGGCTCCTTGCATCGAGAAAAAATTGCTGAAAGTTAATTTGTTGGGAAATAGATAAATAGACAGGTCTGTATTATAACCTAAGTCTCGGTGTATACTATATAGACTTAAAATCTTTTGTTTTGAGAGGAACAGAAATTCGATTATGGGCTTCTAAAGTTATTTTATATAAAGGTACTTTAAATGCCATATAATCCTGAATAGCATCATAGTATGATCCTCAACCTTGCTTTTGCAATTGCAATTTTGAAGAGATAAAACATACAATTGAAAATAAACTCTCAATTTCTGCATGACTGCTGTATTACGAGACCTTGAAATAAACACAAAAACACAAAACATAGTCAAAATTAGAAGACACCCTTTTTAACAGTTTTTTTTTTCTTGTATTTGCATAGCAAAACAGCAGATTTATATCTTAACTTTATGGTTAGTGTAATGTGAGGTGGAAGTGGCAGGAGTTCGAGATGTGGAGACAATCGAGTAAACATTGCTGTGACCACCTATATATAGTCAGTAGCGGATTTAGGCTTAGGCTCGTGAATCCTAAGCTTAATTTAAGGGCGGCAAATTTTGAAGGGCGCCAACATTTTTAAGACGACTAAAATTAAAAATCGATTGGGTTTTCTGTAAAATATAAGACCAAATTTTAAAGTTTACTTATTGGGCGCGCGCGCGCTCTTACTATCTAAACATAGTACCATTTTGAAGGTAGAATTTCTTTGTTAAAATAATTAATCAGGCTAGTACTAAAATCTGAAACATCTAACAAAAAAGATTTAAAAAAACTTTTTTTTAATGCTACCATATGTTTAATTTATACCAGAATTAGATTTCTTATTATTATTGTTACTATTTTCATTATTTTATATATATACACACACACATACATATATCTATATATAAATGCAATTACGAAAGAAAAAGGGCGCCCCCAAACCTAAATCCGTTACTGTATATAGTTGGATGTAAAATGCAGTAGCACAATGTTAAATCCTCTATTAAAATTCACACTCTAGTTTACAATTTTTTTTTTAAAGAAAAAACAAGTCATATTCAGGATCCAATGCTAAGCCTATTAAGAAAGCTCAAGTTTAACATGGTTTTGACTGAATCAAACTAATAAGAATTGCTGTTTCGTTTTGGTTGTATGTTAAAAGTTTATTTTAATTGTGATTTAATATTGTTTTATATTAGCTAATGCTCTCAAGTTTTTTTCAAGTTAGTATCTTTAAGCGTCAACATGGAAAGGATTTTTTAAACGACATGTTGCTAAAAATTGTGTTGTAATGCTTTATAATTTTTTGGGTAAACCAAAGTTCAGTATATTTTTATTGAATTATTGAGCTTAAACACTAAGATTAACAGTAATATCTCAACAACTAATCTGCTTTAAAAATCTACTGCTTAATTTCTTTTACCATGAAGTGTAGCTTTTTGAAAAGAATTAAATTGATTTTTTTAATGTGCAAATTGTCTTCCCATAAGATTTTATATTTTCATTTGATTTTTTATCATTTATTCAGATGATTTATTATCATCCATTTTCTGTTTTCCAGTTTATTTAAATTTGAATTTCTTTAGTTTTTCTTAAAATTAATGTTATGTTTTACCAATTTCTCAAGACTCGTGAATTTTTAAATGACTGCATTCATTTATGTCATACGCTTTTGTGCTGAAATTGCATATATCCAGGAGATGACATTCATTCTGCAGGCCAAAAAGAGAGGTGTGGGGAGGTGATAGTCATGCTGATGGAAGCATGTTTTATTTTCATTATTTGTTACATATTTCATTATAATTGCTGTAGGTTTTAATTTTTGTTTTTGGTGCATAGAATAGATTTTGATTTTTTTTAAAAAAGTTTTCTAATTAAGACTTTTCACTTTTATTTAGAGGTGCACATGAAGCTCCAACATCTAATGCCAAACAACTAGCCAGAAAAGTTCATGGTAATTTTTTTGTTTCCTTTCATGCTGATGTTGGAGGATAATTATCAGACTGATTGGTTATTTACTGCAAAACCAGTTATAAAATATTACTAACTTTCTCTAGTGGGTTCACTCCAAGGAATAAGAGTTTCCTTTAGAGGTTATATTAAAAACAGCTCCAAAGAGGGGTGGAAAAATTGACAGCATTAGATTAGCATCCACACATTCACTCCTTGCAATTGGTTTTCTTTCCCATGTCTGGCTGAAAATTGTTGTTACAAAATGAAAGTATTTATTGAAATTATTAAGCATTACTTCTTTATTGAAAATTTGAGGATTGTCCATAAAATCTCTTCATAAGAAGATGAATAAAATTCAAAGAATCCCTGTTTTTTTATGTGAATCTGTTAAAGGAATTCCACTAAATATTTTAATTAATTTTCATTAATTTTGATATTTACATTTAATTTTAAAACATAACATTAATAACTTTAAAGTTTAATAAAAAAAGAAAAAGAAAAAAAAAAAAATTTTGAGAGTTTTTTTCCCCCTCTCCTCTCAATGAAAAAAGGTTGTCACTAAAGGGTGCAGGAGTGGATAACCTCCAAAAACCATATTATAAATCAGGCCCATCATTTCGATTTTTTTCTGCAGGGGGAGGGGAGCAATCTCCTTTTATTTTTCTTTTAAAAAGCAACAAAATACGTGCAAATTCATAAAAATCCATTACATTCTCAAAGCCAGGGAGGGTGGAGAGGGGAAGGTTAATTGCTCTTTATTGACTCTCCTAAATGATGAGCCTGTTATCATCCTAGTTTGGTAATGTATTAGCAATCCTTGTGCGGTAATTTATATGCATATGCACGTAAAGACTTTCACGTCCCCCTCCCGGGAGAAAATTCTGTTGGTGCTATTGCACTGGGTAAAATTTCGGAAGCAGTGCAGTAGTCACTACTAAATAGCATTTTACAGCCTTTTCATTTTGTGGGAAAATTTTGAAATTTTTATCACAAATTTGTTGTAGTTGTACTTCTTTGGTGTCTCATACTATTAAAATGTAATTGGAATGTTTAAAGCTTATGTCTAGTTGCGTGAAAAATGCAAGTAATTATTATTAATATTATTATTATTTATTTATTGATAATAGTTTAGTATAAACTCCAAATCAAAGATACTGTTGTACATTGTTAAGTTTCTGAAGAACTTCTTTCTGAAAGCAATGATTTTTTTAGTTTATTCTACTTCATTTTACTTACTTTGTACTTTAAATACAGGTTTGCTAAATATCTTTTTTAAATAAAAAATGTTTTCAACAATATGCATTTTTGCTTTAGCTCTGAAGAAAAAAATAAAATTATTTGAAGAAAATTTTGAGAAGTTATATGGATATAAGGTAAGATATATATATGTTTAAGAAACTGTTAGTTTCAAGCATTTTGTAAATAATGACCTTAAGTAAAATATTGCTAATAAATTCTTCGGAATTGAAATAACTACCTCTATGCCAATGTACACATTGATGAATCCTGTGCTTGAAACAGATTTTCAATAAAAATGACATACACCTGTTTCACAGCTATAAAAAATTGGTTTCTCTTGCACTGAACCATATGTAACTCTGAAACATAGGTAGGGAATTTTTATTTCAAATGTAGACTCATCAATGGATAGTTCATATGAACTCTCAGCATAAAAAATTAACAATCTCTTATCTTAGCAAAATAAGCAAAAGAAAAATTTGTGCAAAAAGGGGGCTAAATTTAAGTAAAATAAGAGCTTTTGTTTAGTATACTTTCTAAATCATGCTCCCTGGCAGCACCTGTCATGGCTACTACACACATACGTTGAAGCAGAACAAATTGATGTTTTTTCTATAATTTGAACTAGTTATATCTATATTTTCATTTTTGCCACGTACGTCCTTTGCCTCAAATGTGAAATTTATTAGTGCGTCTGCGTCATTAGGATACCATTTTAAAATTTTATATGCAAATATAAATGCCAGAGAAGCTTAAATGAGTTTTAAAAATAGTTCGAGAATTTCATTTTATGTACTAGAACTTTTGCTTGTTCAAATTTAGAATTCATTATTTAGCTTACTTAAATTGTGCAATTTCATTTTTATGTTTAAAAGAGTTATAATCTTTTGAATGAGTGTTTTCAGGTATGCTTCTAGTTTACTCAAATAACTTAAATCTGCTCTCTTCTTTCAACTAGAATTAAATTTGAAAGTAGGTTAAATCTGGCATATATTTAAATAGTAATCTTATAGTTGGGCAGCCAAAAAAATGTGTGTTGTAAAAAAAAAAATAAAAAAAAAATCAGATGAAAAATAAGAGAAGAAAGATACAGAAAATTTGTAAGGTTGCAAAAATTAATTTTTCATTATTATACATGAGAGAGGGGGATTCATTTCTTTTAAATTGTTTCCTTTTTTCCTAAACCCAAACTATTGGAAAGGTGCAATTATTCTTTGATGCCTGTTTAATTATTTACAGAAAATCTCATGAAAAAATGTTTATGTTCTTTAGTTAATGTAAAGATTGCTAAAATTGATGTGTTTGTAAGGTCCAAAACTTTATCACCTAGGAGCATGAATGCTTATTGCTGTAGTTTTTAGCAAATATTTAATTTTGTAGGTTCAAAATACGTATATGAATATAAATTAGAAAGATCTTTTTCAAAAGCAAAAATACAATGTATAACAATTATGGTGCTTTTGCAATTTCAAAATAGTTTGAAAAATAATGCATATAAGACACAAATTTCCCATTGGAAGTTTATACTTCCAGTTGCAAAGAATCATTTTTCATTGTAGGCTAATTCCATGCAAAAATATACCGCAGGGAATTTTCGAGAGTTTCGAAAAGCTTCAAAAAGGCAAAACTTTTCATTCTAGTTTTAGCTTTAAATACTGTTCATATAAATGTAATTTTTCTAATTTTTATGATGAAAAGGTAATCCTAAAAATGCTGTTGCACCTTTCAAATGCTAATGATGTCAGGGTCAGGATTGAAATAGTAGTACAGTAAAAGCTCCTTATTCGCGCTTCCTTCATTCGCGTTTTTACTATTCGCAGATTAAAAAAATTCGACCCAATTCCTATATTCGCGGCTAAAAATTTCTTTATTCGCGGATCTAATAAGTACATACATAATAATAAAAGGATTACAATAGGTATCCAAACCAATATTTGAAGTTCAAGTTGAAATTATTTATTAAGAAAATGCATCACGGCAGCATTGCTGAAAAGTATTTTATAATTTTTCAAGATCCGCTTAGAAAGGGAAATAATAGGAGGTGTGCTAAGAAAGGGGTGCTAATAAGATAGCGTGGGATACAAGCGCTACTTTTTGTGACTGGTTCCGGCATTGTTTTGTTTCTGAAGTTGAAACTTATTTAAAAAAACAGAATTTAGACTTTTAAGCACTTCTAGTTTTGGACAATGCACCAGGTCATCCTCGCGAACTTGAAACTTTACATCCAAATATAAAAGTGACATTTTTACCTCCAAACACGACGGCTTTGCTTCAACTTATGAGCCAAGGAATAATCCAGGCCTTTAAGCTCTATTACAGTAGACAAACCTTCAAAATCATATTGGATAATATGGAATGCAATCCTGATATGAATGTTATGGAATGCAGGAACAAATTTCACATAGCAAAATGCATCGTAAACATAAAAGAATCATTGGAAAAACTGAAGCCACACACATTGAAGTCATGCTGGAAAAAACTGTGGCCTGCTCTGACTGCGGAAAATGACGAAGAATCTGTGCAAGTTCCAACTTTGACTGCAAACATAGCCGAAATCGCGAATGGAATAGGACGAGATGGGTTCGAACAGATAGAATCAAGTGACATTCAGGAATTGCTTGAATCGCATGAAGATTTAACTGAAACCGACTTGGAGGAAATGTTAAATTCACAGCCCATTGAAGAAGAGGCTTCAAGAAGCACTGGAAACGTGACATTTAGTTTGAAAAACCTTAGTGAAGGTTTAAGAATGGCAAATGAGCTTTGCGATTTCTTTATGAACATTGATCCGTCTATGGAACGAAGTCTCTTTTTTTTTTTAAGAGGCAAATTACTAGTGCGACTGCTGCGTATCAGTCTGAATTGAAGGAGCTTTTAAAAACTGCCAAAGCAAGAGAAAATTTCAAAATTCTTCAAACCATTGCCTAAGCCTTAAGATAATTAATCAAAATGTTCAGAAACTTCAATTAAATTGATTTTTTTATGTATTTGTTTTTTTTTTATTTTGTCACCTAGGAACGTATCCCCTATAATCCCATATAAATTACCATTCCGTATTCACGGTTTCTGTATTCGCGGCATATTTATGGAACATATATCCCGCGAATAAAGAGCTTTTACTGTACAGGGTAACAATTTCTATCTTTCGATAGTAAATGTCAGCTGTAATGTGGGTCACATAAATAGTTGTCTTTCTCACTGATCCAAAAAAAAACAAACATTTTTTAATAATTTTTTGAGCTGGATCCAAAATGCAATAATTCCATAACCCTGTTTACATTTGAAAACATTTTAAAACACGTACAAAAGGAAGAAATTCTCACATCTAATCATAGTATGAAATTAATTGCTTTTTCAATGTAGTGTGAGTCATACTTGGAACACCCAAGTATGACTCACACTACATTGAAACCAAGTATTGAAGCAAAGTATGACTCACACTACAAATGTATTCATGGAATAATGTGAATCAAGTTGAAACTCCAACTCGTACAAAATAGTTGTTTAACTACCAAAGTAATATAAGGGCAATAAATTACAGATTCAAATCAGTTATACAGCTGTAGAATTTTTTTTTTAATACCATAAAAAATTCCATTTGTAGCATGAATCTTGCTTGGAACTAACCCATACAGAAGAAGCTGTGTTTTCAAAGCAGCTACTTTTTACTTAGATACTTTTTTATTTATTATATATATGAAGAAACATATTGATCCTTGCAATATAAAATTGTTCATTGTAAGTTTGTGTTAAAATAGACTGTTTGCTGAATTAACTGTTTTGGATGATGGATGGTTGTATAGTCTGTATAATTACAATCGGCGTGTCAAGGTCATATAACTCTACCTTTTCTCCTTCTGGTCGCCATGGTTTCCGTGCTAGAAATTTTTTCACAACTTGGTTCGGGAACATAAGTCAGGTTGTTGTTTTAGTTATAATAATAATAGACGGATTCAAATCAGATTTATTTCTCAATGGCAAAAATAGATTGCGTCGGGCAACCTCGCTATGCATACAACTCTCTATTCACCCAACTTGTTCAAGCAAAATTCAACTTGTCCCGCAATTAGTACGGCGCCAGGGGCCAGCTGGGGTGCCAGTTAGGCTTTTGTTTAAGAAAAAAAAATATCGAGAAAGGATGCTCGTTTTGAACTCGTCTGGAAATAATTTGTTTGGCGTTTTGTATTTTTTAAAAATTTTAATACCTTTTGTAGATTTTTCTGACAATTTTAACTTTCTAAGGGAGCAGCAAGAGTAAGTAGTTGAGAACATTTTTCTTCAGAGGAGGAAAGTAATAGGGAAAGCATTTCCTTTGCAGGAATTAAAGAGCTGTGCGAGAAAACAGTGGTGGAAAAATGGCGTCCCAACACGGTTGTGGTCAACAGTATTAACTTGTTCAATGACAACGTTATTGACCATTTTAGAAAAATTCTGAACAATCGTCAAATACAGACAACATGGGGCAGGTTTTTAGAGAAAAAACCCAAGATTCTTCTAGTGCAAAAAGACAGAAAAAAGAAAGAACATCAGAAAGAAAGAAAACACCTGATGTTACCTGATGTTTTTAGGGAACAGGAATCCTCTTCCAATCCTTTCTCTTCCTCCTCTCAACATTCCACTTATGCCATCAGCTCACCTCAGTCAAGCAAAGTGCAGTTAAATTTTTAGTTATCTATAATTTCATGTACAGTACTGTACATTTGTTTTTCATAGGTTTGAATAAGCAACCATCCTTGGGCAGGAACGGATTAATCCAATTTACGTTGTATCTTATGTGAAAAAATAATTCGCCATTCGTACAAATCGCCATTTGAATTGCCTCCTGGAACGAATTGTGTACAAATAGCAAGGGTTCTACTGTATAAATATTGTTTTTATACGTCTACAGCTGTCAGAGATGTTGATTATCTTACACTTTTCATGTGTTACAGCCTTCTAATGTGGAGAAACATAATAACATTGCGGTGAAGAAAATGCTGTGTGAATTGAATAAGGCAAAACTGGATCTCAAACGTAAGTCTTTTTCCTTTTAATATTATTATTTTATTTATAATTACTATTTATTCTTTCTGTTTATTGAGCTTTTCAAGTTTTGAAAATATTCTCCATTATTTCAGAGCAAATAATGCATTTTTATTTTCTTTGTGTACTCATATTTTGGGTTAATTCAACAATTAATTTAAAAGCAACGAATTTCAGCGCAAAATTAAAATACAAAAAGCCCCTTGTTCCTTTTCTGCTTGCATTGAAAAAGGAATTCCATGTAACTCCCAAAATGCTTCTGCTTTTTATATTTTAATTTTGTGCTGAAATTCATTGCTCTTTTACTTCTTCATTTTTCATTCAAAAGGTAATCATCTTTGCTTACTTTCAACATTCTAACTGTTCAACATTAGTTTTTAGTAACAGTTGTACAGGGTAAGGCGGGAATAATGACCCGATTTTGAGAGGGTATGTAAGAAAATCTAGTACAATTTCAGACTTAAAAGTTTTTTATTTTGATCTGTATATAATCCCATTTTTTTAACGTTAGGTTTTGACTACCACTTCAGCAAGGTGGCGACCTTTAGCAAAAATACACTGTTGCAGTCTATTTCTGAAGTTTTGGAAACTTTTCTGCTCATTTCAAGGGGTATGGCGGATATTTCCTCGGTCCTTCAGCTCTTGTAAAGTGGGAGGCAATGTTTCAAAAATTTCGCCTTCAAATAACCCCACAGAAAATGGCTTCCGCCAGGGACAGTAACTTTGCGCGGAATCTTGAAATGCACGCGAAGAGCTCTCTGCGCGGAAGAGTAGACTGCATCAGTGTATTGCTGCTGAAGGCTGCCATCTTGCTGAAGTGGTATTCAAAATTTAATGTGATAAATGGAATTATATACACATCAAAACATAAAAAGTTGCAAGTCTCAAATTGTATTAGTTTTTTATACCCTCTCAGGACTGGGTCATTATTTCCGCCCCACCCTGTACCATAAAATTATATGCAATTATTATCTCACTATCAATGGCTCTCTCCCCAAAGAAGATTTATGCATCTTATATTCTTTTCACGATAAAACACATTGTGGGGTGCGGTCTTTTAGAACTGAAGGACGAGTCTTTGTTGTGGAACTCGGACGAGGGTGCTCGGAACAAAAACAGCCGAGGCACAAATACAAAATCCAGCCAAGCCCTGTTTGCCGTTGGAACGTCTGCTAACATGACTATTGAAGACTCGGTTAAAGAATCTCTGGAATACCTTGCCAGGCATCGCAAAGAAGGAAAGAGGTCTGAAGTTCTGGAGGTAAAGTTACGAGTTTCTGTTAATGAGTAAATTTTGCCTTGTGAATTGTTTTGAAAGAAACATTCAGCTGTAATTTGTTTTGGAACTTTTTCGAGATCTGGCTGAAAAATAATACCAGCATCTTTCAAAAATCGTTGTGCATCTTTTTTAGTGTTTTTTGTAGCTAAAGCTGTTAAACTATTTGATTAGTTAATTTGATTAGTCTTTGGTTGATTAGTTCTAAAAATTCCAAAATGTTCAGGTCAGGCTATTATCAAAATCTGAATACAAAGTATTAGAAATTTTCATGAATAACATTTTAACAGTTATGAACATTTAAAGTCGGCGACGTTTTTGTACTTGTAACAAAATTTGTACACATCCTAAAAAACTCCTGAAGTTCACTTTTTTCTTCCCTTAAAATTCTGTTTTTTACTTTCAATTTTTTTTTCTTCTACTTCTGAATAAAGGCATTTTCTGGAATAATTGCTATAACAATGTAGCAACAGAACTGGAAAACTAAGGAATTGTTAGTAAATTTTAAACCGGGAAAAAATCTGGGGAAATCGGGGATTTCTTTCAAACTCAAATTTTTACTTTATCCTTTCTTCTGACTGTTCAGTAAGATTGTGATTGTATATTCTCTGCTTTAAAAAGTAACTTTTAATTTCTCTGGCTTAAAAAAATGTTTCTCTGTTCAAAATGCCGAATCTTTTTGCTTCCATTACAAAATTTAACCTTGTTTCATTTAAGGTGTTGGATAAACATGAATAATAAATGAACAAATAAATAAATCTTTTTGTTTTAAATTAAAAATAGAAAATATGAGAGAGTATATGCTTTTGTATGTTCAGTTGAAATTAGAAAAAGTTTTGAAAATATTTAGAGAAGCAGACTCTAATCCGAAAATCTCCAAAATTTCCAAAAATTTGAATATTTGATCCGAAAATTGCAAATTAATTCAGTTTCCGAATTAATCTTTTAATTAATTAATCTTAAGATTAGTTTGACATACAACTCTCTCAATTATTGAAGGAAACTGCCTCTTTTCAGCAAATCTCCCGATCTTCCATTTTTTAGGTTATTTCTCGTTCTTAATAATTTCAAAATGTTTTGAAATTAAGCTCAACCTTTTGATTTATGAGAAAAATTCTTGGTAACCAATATTATCGCTTCGCAACTGTTCATTGCATATTTTACTGTGTGAGAAAATTAAATTTTTAGCTGCTCCCCTCCTTCACCATTGATCACAAGCTAATCAAAATTCAGTGACTCCTATAATGCAAATTCATATGGGGTCTGGAAATTTCATTGTTGAGTATATATATATATACCAGAGAGGCTTAAACACAATTTCGTTTTTTTTCAAATCGGAATATTTTGTAAATGTATAATGACAGTAAAAAGACTTTTACTGATGTGTGTAAATATTGTTTAATGCGAGGTTTTAAGTAGCCCCGCTTCAAGTTGTTTGGACATGCTAATAAAAAGTGGTACAACAAAAGTTTTAAATGGCCAGTGAATTAATACATCATTTTCCATTCAATAAAAATGTCAACTTTTTATTCCAATAATTGTTCAGGTGATAGATAGCCTAAAATTGCATGTAAGAAAACAACTGTTGTCAATCCATCTGGAAAAAATCCTTTGAAACCTCATTTTTGAAAAAAATATTAACTTTTCTTTCAGTGGTCGATTTACTCATACCTATTCATTTTCTTTAGTAAATATTGGTTTATAATTAATAGTTTTAGAGACTTTTTATGATTCTAACATTCGAGTTAATTTCCTCGAAACCAATTCCACGAAAATATTGTTTTGTTCCAAGGATAGCGTCCGTGCAGTGAAACCACTGTGCTGAAGTTTTTCGACTGCTCCTCAAGTGAGAATTTTAGGATATTGAACAATTAGTAAAGTAACAAATAATATTGGAAAGATTTTTTTTTCAATCTTATAAAAAGTTGTACATATACGTTCCTTGTTTTCTTATTAATACACTTGATATAGGGTAATCTGACCAGTAAATGAATGCTTTAACACAATTTCATTTTCAAAAAATCATAATATTTTATTACAATGTAGCATTTGATATGTGACGGTAAAAACATTTTTACTGATAGGTGAAAATATTGCTAAAAAACTTTTTGGGAAGGGCAAATAAAAAGTGGTAAATAGCCAGTTGAATGAACACAAAATTTTCCAGTCAATAAAATTTCCCTCTTTGTAGTTCTTAATTTTACACTAAAAAAAATCAGTAAATAAATAAACATGTAAGATTCTGATTCAGGTGTCAGATAGCTTGGAATTGCTTGGAAATAAACTCCGTTTATTGTGAATTTTAAAGAGATTTTTGTCAGAAATCAAATAATTTTGTGAAAACTGAAAATTTAAACCTATACTGATGGAAAAACTTTATTATTATTTGCCGCATTAATAATAAATAATGGTGTGAAAAGTATGGTTTGGAATTTTGTGAAGGGTCCGTTTTTTGGGAGAGGGAAAGGATTTCTTACTAGCGAAAGATGGTGAGCAGCCGCACTTTGCAAATTGCAGTCTCAAAAGTTTAGCCAGGAGAGATGAACTAACTGGATCCCGAAATATATATTTCCAAACTTTGACTTATCTTTGGCTAAACTTTATTAGAGGACACAAATTTCTTTAAAAGTTGCATTCTTGGGGTAGGGGATCATTCATAAATGATGTTACGCTTCGAGGGGGGAGGGGGGGTTCGTGAAATTGTGACGAGGGGATGGGAGGGGGTAACAAGGAATGTGACATCATGCATTATGCAACATAGCGTGACATGTGACAAAGGGGGGAGGGGGTCCGCTGAAGTGTGACATATTGTGACAAAGGGAGGGGTCAAATATAGGGGGAAAAAGCGTGACATCATTTATGAACGCCCCCTAGAATGAGAAATGAGAAAAGTGAAAATAACATGTAAGGACCTCAGTTTCCAACTGCCGGTTACCAATCCCCCCCCCCCCCCCCTCATTTTTTTTCTAGACAGAAAACTTATTCCATCAAGAACTTAAAAAAAAAATGTTTAATTCACAACTTTATTAGAAACAGCACCTTGAGGCAACTTGTGAAATTTAAAGTAGTTTGCTGCAATATTCACAGCACTGTCGGGAACAACATTGTAAATTTAACAGCAAAAGGGATTTTTTTTACAGTGCAGCACAACAGGATTTTGCTTTAGGTATGGGAGCAAGGCCAGGATTAGGGATAAACGGATATTGATTTATCCTGGATACCGGACATTCAGTGTCTCGGACTGCGTGATTTTTCGCCCACACTTCCGTTCACCTTGCACCATCCCAATGCTTGACAGGTGATTGGCAGAAGTATGTCAAGGGGGGGGGGGGGGATTTATCCAGGGGCTTCCTTCCACAGAAGGAGGGAAACTCAAACTTTTTCCTATTTTCAAAGAAGATGGATTATTTATCCGGGGTACCCCCTTATCACCATGTGGATTTAGCAGCACGTGGACGCATGCATTTTCTCGACTGTGCTGAAAATGCCTGCTCTGCTGTTGCAATTTTGTATCCAAGAAGCGTGGTGAGTGGATTACCATGTATGGCCATTTTATGTCTTTTCTCCTCCAACCTCCTTCCCTGTTAACACTAGCAAGGTGGTAACGCACCTGGAAAATATGGAAAACATGGAATTGTCAGGGAAAACTAAAATGACCAAAGGTGGTCAGGGAAAAGTCGGGGAAACTCGAAAATCTCTACAATTTTTGGAAACGTCAGGGAATTCCTTACATTTTTCAGTTAGCAGGGCTTAATTAATTATTAAGGACAACTAAATCAGCAAACTTTTTCCAGTGTTAATGTTTTCTACTTGGCAGAGGTCGATTCAGCACTTTTAATGGGTCCTTTTGTGAATTTCGAAGAGTTTTGTAAAAAATCAAATACTTTTGTGGAAATTTAAAATTTAAACATATAGTCAGGGCCGGCCCCATAAGTGTGCAAAGTGTGCGAAGTACAAGGGCGCCAGCGCCTTGGGGGCGCCTTTGCGAAAAAATGTATGAATAAATAGTTAAAAATAAGTAAATAAATGAAATCATTTTTGCAGCAAGAATTGTAAGAACCGTTCCCTTTTTGTGTAAGGCACTTTCAAAAAGGATAAAAATTTTAAAGACATTTTCATAACCTTCCTATATCTGTTATTTCCTGTATTATGGATAATGTCTCGATACTTGTCCATGGCGGCAGATTGGCGGATTTAATATAATATTTTTTTATGTTGAACATTTGAAACAGTCTTTTAATACCTTAGGTAAGTTTTACCGCAAGCATTCAGCAGGGGTGACTATTTCGTAAAATTGCTAGTTTCGATTTTTTATATTTTTTTCAGTTTTTCATGCCTATACTTACAATGCATTACGTACTAGAGCTGGAATTAAGTCGTATAATATTCTTCGAATTTCATATATTTTTATATTAAAAGAAAAAGTTTCAAAATTAATTTTGTATTGTTTATTAAAAGTCTTTATACTAAAATTATTTTTGATTTCGGTCATTTGATTACATTGGGGCAAACCTTAACATGACAGTGTCAAACATCTGAGTTGTTAATATCTTCTGACATAAAAGAATTTCTCAATTTTTTGATTATTTCAATTCTGTTTATTTTTTGAATATTTGCGATTATAATTAAGTAATATGCTAGTAGAGGTGATTGTGTTCTAGTTATATAGCAGAATTTCGGTCTTTATTCGTTTACTGGAATCCTGGCATCGTTGGTTTATCTTCCCATCTTCGTAAAAATAATCGTTAATTTTTACTTATTCCAAATTTTTGGTGATCATGTAGTTAAATATATGTATTTGCAAATTTTGGGGCAACTAGTGAATATGAATTAATTGTTTTTATTTGAATATGTCGGTGCACAGCATATGTGTCGGGCGGTTATTTTTTTTAGAGATTAACGGGACACAGAACCTTTGAAATAAGAATGTTCTTTTTTTAATTTTTCACTGTAGTTGGACTTATTTTAATATTTATTATGCACATCTTGGTTAAATTTTAAATATTAAGACAAGTAAAAATATTTTTGACTGACAAATTTTCAAAATAATAGAAAAATTATGAAAAATATGAAAAACAAAAATTGACCCTTGCGTCTGAATTTTTGAGCAATTTACTTCCAACTTTTTATATGCAGTTTCGTATGGGTGTTAAATTTTTTGGCATTACTTTTTATGAAGCAATTATTTAAAAACGTTTTGTACTGGTTTAATTGTAGAGAAAAGAAACAATTTTTGAAAAACTATGCTGAAAGTTAAAAAAAAAGAAAAATAAAAAAACTTATACGATTAAATATGAACTGTTCGCCAGAAAATAATTATTTTTACTTATGTATTTATGCAGTTTGGATGAAATTTGTGACGCAAGACTCATACTTTGTGTTTTTCATATTTTCTTCTATTTTTTAATAGTTAAAATTTTTTCTTTTAGTCACTAAAATTTTCTGTTGGTGTAGTATTTCAAATTTAGCCAAAATATTTATAACTAATGCTAAAATAAGTCCAACTGCAGTGAAAAAAAAAAATATTTTTTTTAATTTTAAAAGAAAAAAGAAAAATCAAGGGGGAAAAAAACCTTTTTATCTCTAAGGTCCTGTGTCCCCTTAAATAACGCTATACTAACAAAAAAACTCTCTATTATTCATTCATTGCTATGTGTCAGGCCACAGAAAGCTTGCGATTTGAGGGACTATGGGGTTGAAAGAAGAATTAAATTTGCTTTTTATCCTTCAAATTAGGAACCGTAATATTGCGACTCTTAAATAAAAACTTTTTTTGGCCCACCCTTATGTTTGTATTTTGTGTTAAAATCTTTAAAAAAAAAATTGTAATATTTATTTTTTCACCCCCACCTCGATTTAGGAAAAATCTGTCACGCAAATTTAGTAATCTAGAATTAACCAAAACTACTCATGAAATTAACACAATAGTACTGCGATGAAAACGTTTATGATAATAGTTTTGCTTTAAACTATTTTAAAACCACGACTCCCTTCTTAACTTTGTAGGCGCCTATAAATTTCTCAAAAGATCAAATTAATGTCAGTTTCCTAAGTTATTCTTTCTGCATAGTTAATAATGGTAAAATGTCGTTAAATAAAATTCCAAAAATTAAGTAAAATTAAAGCACACAATGAATTTTTTTTATATTTTAAATTACATGTTTTGACAGCGTAAGGAAATTAAATTGCAATTTGAGTTTCAGTTTTTTGTTTTCGATGTAATTTTTATTATTGATACGTGTGTTTTAATGTTTTTACATGTAAATGTTTCTATAATTAATGATTATGCAATAATAATATTATATTAATAATTATTAATAATATATATTAATATAGTTGGAGCAATAATCTCTGACTTTGCCTGCGGTGAAGAGGAGGTTTGGGGCGCTAATTTCATTTGTCCAAGGGCGGCGTGTACCATCGAGCCGGCCCTGCATATAGTGATATATTTTTTAAATTATTATTTATCGCTTATCTAGTAAATAATTCTGTGAAAAGTATAAGTTATTCTGTGAAAAAGTTATTTAGTAAATAATTCTGTGAAACAATTTGATTGCTTGGAATTTTGTGAAGGGTCCAGCAACTCCTGCTTTGCCAAAAAACTTACAGCATAATACTACAAATAAGTATATCAAAATTACAACTTTTATTGAATGTGATAAGGTCGATGTGATGTTGACATTGTAACTGCAGTCCGTAGATGATATTCAGAAGAAAATATCTTGCAATAATATTATGTAGATTGACCTCGATCAACCTGGAATTTTTCTGTAATCACCTGGAAAATCTGGAAAAGTCAGGGAATTTTGTTCCCTAACTTTAGTGGCAACCCTGACTAGGCCTTAGGGATGTTTCTCCTCGGGCGCGAGGTTAGGGTTCAAAAACGGACCGAAATTTTCTCTGGCTCGACCCCTGACTTTTGTCAATCAATCTAGAAAAAATCTTTTGAAACCTTATTTTTTGAAAATAAATTGCAGACAGTTCGTTCACTTGTCGATTTACCCGAGTCACATAAATTTCCCTATTATAAAGCAACATTCTTTCCTCACTGGATATTCTTTTTTAAGGAGATGAGTCGTGAACAGTTGGTTGCGGAAAAGGTCGCCATTCAGAAGGTGCTTCTGAACTTCGAGAACATGCACGGCCGTCCGGCATCCAAGGCTCACAGGGAGCTCGTGAGGCCCCTCTACGATCGGTACCGGAACACCAAGCGGCTCATTTCCCGGATGAGTTCCGGCAAAGACACTGCCGAGCTCCAACCCATCCCCGAGCACGACCCGATGGAATTCAAGGCTGCCGAGCAAAGCGAAGAAACGAGTGTGAGTTCAATTTGTGTGTAATATCCATCTATTTTTGGTGTTATGGACAATCCTGATTTTGTTCTTTTGTTTTTCTTCTTTTTAATGTATTTCGAAAATTGTTGTTCTTTTATTTTTATGTGCAGAGGAAAAAGAAGGGAAATTTAGATTATGATGTTATACAATGCAATTCAAAAAAAAATAAAAAAATCTCTGCTAGTACTTTGATCATAAGTGAGGTTGAAAGTTCATCACACCTCGAATTCCCAGGATGATTTATGCAATTTTTTAAGCTTTTTCTTAAAACCTGCAAAAAATTTTTAAAAATATATTTTTTCTAATTTTTGACTCTTGCGAAATGTTCTATCTTGTTGGGGGGAAAAAATCCCAAAAGAGGAGTGTGGACCTCAAACCTGAAGTGTCTCGGATTTGTGAAAGCATGAGGAAGCATTTCTTAAATTAACGAAAATTTATTTAACAAGTTAACAAAGAATGATAGTAAAAACTTAGTAAACATTAAACAATCCTGTCTGTACAGAGCAGTAATTTGTGAGAAAAAATATACAAAATTGGCACCACAAATGTCCAGCGAATCACAGGCTCTTTATTCTGCAACAAACTTGCAACCGTAATCATGAGGCCATTGCTTTGCAAGCCGCAATTACACCTGAATTAAAACTAAGAATCTCATCAGAAAATGAAATGACTGTATTTTCCAGGGATCTGTTCATGACCTTTCACTGGCACCCCTTCCTAAATTCATTATTGTGAAAACAAATCCCCCGCAAGCTACAAAATTGAAAAAATTATGCAGTCTCCTAGAAGGAGTCGTATTAGCCATTCTACAATAAGATATGGCTCGTTCATAAGTATGGGTCACAGGGTTCGTACGGTCCTTAAAGGTCCTTAGAAAGTCCTTAATGTTCATTTTCATTTTTAAGGCCTTAAAAAGTCCTTAATTAGTCCTTCTTTTTTATTCCAGGTGCTTTTTTTTTTTTTTTTTTTAAACTAAGAAGGTACCCATATGTGCTCTATTTGTTTTGCTATGTTTTGTATTCTTCACAAGAATCAAACTTTTTTCATTTCAACTACTTAATCGAACCTCAAATTTGGTTTGCTCGGGTTTTTTACTATTGCGGCTTTCGGACAGACCCAAAACGGCGGATTGACAGGACCAAAAATGGCGGACTTACATAAACACCATCGCATTTTTACTACAAATTTCAGTGCTTTCTCAACTGGTAAATAAATAAGTAACTCTTTTTTTTTATATTTTTTTGAAAAGTTATAAGAAAATTGATGTGTTATATTTTTTGACAAAAAGAAAAGGTTCATGGATTTTGATAAAATGCGTCAAACTACAACACCCAATTCAGTTAAAATTAACTTGTACCCACCCACATGGCAGCTTCCAATTTGCTATTTCCTGCAATTGTATGAAAAAGAAAATCGAGCTACATTAAAAAAAATTTTAAATATTAGTAAGAGAAGTCGAATCAAAACAAGCATTTGTGCAAAATGCAATGGTGCCCAGTAACTGGGTACCATTTAAGACCACAGAAAAATAAATCACACAAGTTCCCTCATTTTGCTTTTAAAAAAGAAAAGAAAAGGGAATAACACGTGAAAAATGGACTTTTAAGGACTCGAGGGGTAAAAAATTTTTATGAATAAACAAAAATCGGGAATTTTCGAAAAAGAGCCGAATTTCGGGATTTCAAATTTGGGATTCGATACTATTTATTAAATTTAGTTTCAAAGTAAATAAATATTTTTTGGCATGAAAATTGTTACTAAATCATCTACATTCTAAACAGTTATCAATAAAGCAAGTGGGAGCAGCTCTTAACAAGTAATCAGTAAATAAATATTGCTTTTGAAACTTTTTTTTTTTAATTTAAGGGGGGGGGGGGTTAATACTTCAAAGATGCATATTGTTGACATCTAGCTCAATAAAAGAGATACATTTAACTAAGATGTAGGCAAAAAAAAAAAAAACCTTTCAGCTTTTTTTTCGTTTGACCAATCGCATGTATGATTATCGCTTCTTTATACTGTTAAAGGGAAAAGAATGATTTATTTTTATTATCATTTTTCTTACACCTTACATACACTATAATAAGCGGCGAGTTGCCAACTCTCCCCATCGCTTTTTAGCTGATCTTTCGCTAAACAGTTTGTTCTCCCATTGTTTTTTTTAAACCAAATAAAAAATATATATCTAAAAAATTAATTTGTTTTAAAGTAATGTTTTAATATTTAGTAAGTTTTTATCAAGCAATTTGGCTTCGCAATCGTTAGCTTTGGGGTTTTGTTGTGTGGGAGATGATTGATATTTGCTGTGTTAATCAAAAGTTGTATCTCGTGAAATTTCTTAATTTGCAGTAAATTGAAGGAATCGACCTCTTCTAAAACCTATACACCGTAGTTGCCAAATGCTCCGCTTTCCCCTAGTTTTTTGTGAACTTCACAAATTCGATTTTTTGCAAAAAGATCCAATTTTTCAAGCTGATGTACAAGTATTTTTATCTAAAGGGATTGTACAACAAAACAAGAAAATTTTTGAAGAAACTTTTTAAAAAGACATGTATTAATTTACATAAATTTTCATAACTTATAACGCGAAAATGTAAAAGCCTATTTTTCGGAAACTCGCTAACATCTAGCACGTGCTTCGCCGAAAATTGCACGCAGCTTTTGAGACTTCTATCTTTTTGCAGCCTGTAAATATATCAATTATTTAAAAAGTTGACAGTTGTTTTAGTATTTGCAGCCTGTATTCTGCTTGTTTTATTTTTTATTTAAAAATATTGTTCAATTTTTTGAAACTTTATTTTAGTTAAATTTTGGTAGTTACTATTTGAGGGTAATGTGCAAAGTTTTAAGCGAATAAGCTGAATTTTTTATTTGTATGTTGTTTCCAAAATGAAATATTTTTCTCAAGTTGAAAAAGTTTTTTCAGAATTTTTCTAAGCTCTTCTAAATAATTTAAAAAAATTATTAATGTCAGAGATAAAAATTTAAGTAAGCCTAAATTGAGATGCTTGCAACATAAGTTAACTAAAATGAAAAAAAATCTAAATCAAACACAGATTCTCAAGATAAAGTGCAGAGTTTTCTTCAACATTTTTTTAAATTTAAAATTTTTTTCATTTAACTTGTATTTTATAGCGTTAACCATTTTTGATAATTTTTCACTTGCTCATATATGATTAATACTTGTGCTGTGTGCTTCTTATTACGAGCTCCGATAATTATTTAACTCCCTGACTGTATTGGACATTAGAAAAGCAACAAGACTCTTTGTCTTGTTGTTTTTCTAATAAAGAGAGCTCCATAAACGTGTTTGTGTTGTGTTCCTAATAAAAATGCGATGTTAAATCAATTTCCTCTTTCAATAATGCTTCCTTTTGAAATAAACATAACAGTTTGTAAATTGCGAAAAATTTGTGAGGTCCTTAAAATTTTTTGTAGGTCCTTAAAAAGCCTTTAGAAAGTCCTTATTTTTGGTTTTGCCAAAAGCGTACGAACCCTGGGTCAGGACCTGTGCTAGGAATTTCAAACTGTTAGCCAGTAAATTAGCCAAATTTCAAAAGTTTAAGGCAAAGATTAGTATAAAAAAAAACTTGATGATAATTTTTTTAATAGAAAACTGAAATTAGAAGAAAAGGTATAATTTTTAAAACAAAATGCAATTACTTACACTTTTTTAACGATGGAAATTTTAGAATTTTCCGTTTGGCAAGTCAGAATTTATTTCGCCAAATTTACAATTTTGTCATATTTGGCACGGTATTGAATGCTTAGCACGATCCGTGGGGTCATTCTGCTGATTGCCTTCATATAAATTGACTTAGTAAATTGTGAAATCTACAACAGAAGCATCTTATAAAATTTGCTGAGTATGTTTTTGTTGCAATTAAAAATCATGAAAGTTAAATAAGTTTTTACTGTTAAGCAGTATGCTGCTGGTAACATATACACTTTAATACATGGAAATATAATATTCACTACCATACCATAATAAGCTGTGTATGTTTGTGGGTGCCCTCTTATATTCCCAGGGTTCCCACCAAGTCACTTTCACACAAGTTTTTTCACCTAAAGTCACTTTTTTTTTCGTTGGTCACTTAAAGTCACTTTTTGTAGCAAATTGTCACTTAAAATCATCTTCTTTTGTGGGGGTCTCATAAAGTGGTAAATAACCGTCAAACATACCTTTAATTTATCTAACTGTTTCAAATATTTAGCATATGCTCTTCTGATATTCTAAATGTTTTCACCTTTTTTTTTTTTTTTTTTGTGATCAAACATTTTGAATATTTTTTCTTGGTGTTAATATGTGTTATGTTTCACTCTAAAAAATAAAGATGATTCTCTAAATTGTTAGCATAATTGGTCACCCCTGGCGTGGCATATATATGTATGGCTGCTTTCTTGCTGTGTCTGATGAAAAACCATTGTTTTTTAAAAAATGATTTCTTATTGGAGATGATAGTGATGTTTATTTACAGAATACTTGTTGAGGATTGTACTTTCTGCTGTTTTTAGCCTACTTTCCCATAATAAATAAATAAATAAATAAAGTGTGAACGAAGGCTTAATGCATCGTAAAAATATCATTAAAATTAAAGTGAAACAAGTAATTAAATAAGGATTGAAAAATTTGAAAGTAGGGTTTTGAGATTAGGGAAATGTGTGTGTCGTTCCCCCCTCCCCCGCCCCCAATAACTAAGGAAATTGGCCAATTCGAAAGATCTCGGCGAGGACATCTCATTTCCATATTTTTCTTTTCATTTGAACAATTTTTTGTTTAATTTTGAACATTTCAAAAAATCTTAATATTAGCTCCTATGTGCAAAAATAAAGCTCTGGCATAAGATCCAAGTTTGTATGGACAAGCTTCTTGGGAAAAGCTCTTGGTGTGAAATATTATTTGATTTGAACAATTTTTGTTTCATTTTTGAACAGTTCAAAAAAAAAAAGAAAAACATTTGCACCTACAAGGAAATTTCAATCCTATATTAATCCAGATCGAGCTGACGGATTTGCTTGGAACAAAACTTCATCAGAAAGATGTTGGGCCGAAGAACATGTACAAAGTTCATCCTGAAATAAATGAGCCTATTTTTTTATGAAATTTTTTGATCAGGATTTTTAAGGATATTTCTGAAGGAAGGAATGAATAAGTGAAAGAATGAATCAATGAAAAACTGAAAGAATGAATGGATGAGTAAATAAATGAATGCGTGAAAGAATGAGTGAAAAAATAAATAAGTGTATAAATTTCATGAACAAATAAATTAATTAATGAGTGAATGAATATGTATTAACCGTTGAAAACTGTATATTTGAAGTAATCGAGAACTAAAGCTAAATGAGAATTTAGAGAGAAAAATAGCAAGTGTATAAATCTGAAGTTGGAATGTTTGTACGAGTAAGTAGGCTCATATAGTTCTAGATGAACTTTTGCATGAGAAGAAAATAAATGTTATGTTATATTTTTCTATGCTTAAAAGCCTATAAACCTTTTTTCTACATGTGTTTTAGTGGTAATGCAAAGCTTATTCTCAGTTGGTCCCCTTTTTTTTTAATTGATCACTTTTTTGGTCACTTTCTTTTTTAATTGGTCACTTTTTTCACTTTTTTTGTATCATATTCTTGGTGGGAACCCTGTATTCCCCTGTATTTATTTTTCTGCAGTTTGATTTACACTTTTTATTGCTTCAGTGTTTGATTTCTATAAAATAAACTAAAAAAATCATTGTACAATGTAATATTTGATCTGTTTTGAAATATTTTAAATGTTTTAAAAAGGTGGAAAAACCTAGTCATGTACCTGCTGAAGAGACCAAACATAACCATTGCTCTGCAAAAGAAGAAGCTAATCTGAAACTTTTATCACCTCATATCAATTTTCATGAACTATCAGTGTGAGTGTTTCAAATATTTTCTAACAATTTAAACATTTTTGTTATCTTTTAACCTCTTGAGACCCCCGAATTAAGCACGAACAATTTTGACGCAATTTTATGGCTCTTCGATTTAAAAATGATTACAAAACAAAATAGTTAATTTTTTTTAAAAAATTTAATCAATAATTAGTTTAAACAATAATTAATCCCCAGTCTCCATGTTTAACGCCAAGTAAACCATCTGTTGATTAATTTCAGAAACGATTGGGAGTTTTGGCTTTAAAATTGCACAAACACTAGTTAAATAAACAGCATTTTAAAAGATATCTAATTGGGTATCGAGAATTGCAAAAGGTTAAACTTCTTTAAGGAAATCTGTTTTACCTTGTATATTTTCAAAACTTGTATTCCACATTGTTTAAAATGAAGCCTGAGAAATACATTATAAAAGGCATTTATTTCTGTAATTAGGTGCTATTATAATTTTATTTATCTTACTGATAAGACAATTTTAATTTTTATCAGTGTATCTGAATAGTAGTGATTATGTGATATTATGGCAGTATGAAGCAGTTTATCAGCTCAATTATGTTCTAAAATTTTATATGCTTTTATGCTGAAACACATTTGCACAATTCTTGTTTTAAGAACAGACATTGGGTGAAAAAAATCTTTTTTACACAGCAGAAAGTGGTTTTATCAGAGAAGATTATAATTTTATATCATTTATAATGTGTCCATGTAAAATGTTACGAATTTTTAAACAGTTACAGCACGTTCTGATTACTATTTTGAAGATATAAAATGTTAAAGAACTTTTGGGCAAAATTTTTTTCCCTTATATTATCATTTTGACCTTTTGTACATCACATGTGTCGGAAATCATTATATTGTCTTTGTCAGAAGAAAATGAAGAGAATTACTTGTTATTTTTCCAGCAATTTAAATACATGAAGAATTTAATGAGTTTTTACTACATTTATGTTTCAGAACTGAACTAACTGAAGAAATAGAAGTAATCCGGGAGGAAAAACGAAAATTGAGAAAAGCTCTGAGAGATTTTGAAGACAAATTCAAAAAAGAAAATGGCAGGTGAGAAATCGGGGATTATTTGGTTTCATATAAATTTTCAGAACTTTACTGAAAACGTGTAGTATTAAAAAAAAGTTTTTAAAGTCAATTCCTATTTAGGTCAACAAAGAAAAATTTTATTTTTCTTACTTTTTAACCGACTTCACAAATGAAGGAGCTTATACATTCATAGTGTATTTATGTCATTTTTTTTATTATTAATTAAATATTAAATAAAACTAATTTTTTTTTTTTTTTTTACATGTTAACTTTTAAAGAATCAAATTTCGTGTGCTAATGCTTTAAAAATAGTGACCTATAGCTTCAGTATTTCTCATGAAATCAAAATAAAACTAAAATTAATAAGGGTTAAATTTAATTTTAATGAATGAATTAATATTTGAAAAAACTATTAACATCAAGTGTCATCCACCACAAGTTTTTAAAAAATGTATTTGAACTTCAGTGGATGAACAAAAAGTATTTTATGAACGATTGAAAATTTGAACAAGATATAGGGCGAGTGTGAACTAATAGTAGGAATTGAAAAAGGCTAGTTTTATTTGTGTGACAGTTAAATGCTTTTCAGTAACTATTACTCATTTCATATACAAACATTACTCTAAATACAGAAACACCAGTATCCAGCTTGCACAAAAGCCTTTTTATGTTGCCTCCTCCTCTTCATGTATTTTATTTACAATGTCAGAAGCATAAGTTTAGATTGTAAGTGTTTTTTAATGTGGAAATTAATTTTTCACTGCATCAATGTTAAATAATTAAGCAGTTATTAGTTGAAAATATTTCACTGTGTGTCAAGGCCGTATCCAAAGGGGAGCCCGACGGGCCCCTTTCAAACAAACAAGTGTTTCAAAGTCGCCCGCCCCCCCCCCCCCCCCCCCGAAAAAAATTTCTGGCTATGGCCTTGCTGTGTGTGCAAAGTGTTTCAATTTCAAATTTATCTTGGGGTTGCACCAGATGAAATTAAGGTCCGTTTTCACACCCTTCACAAAATTCCAATTAATCAAAACGGACCCTTCACAAAATTCCAATCAATCTAAATGAAGCATTCACAAAATTCCAATGAATCAAGACGAACCTGTCACAAAATTCCGAGCTACCAAATTGTACTCTTACAGAATTATTTATTCAATAAGCGGAAAAAAATAGAGAAAATTATCACTGTATGTTAAAAGTTTGAATTTTTATGAAAATGTTTTTAAAATTAAAAAAAAAAACAATACATATCCTGTTAAAGATGCTGGACGACCCCTGTTATCATGTTAATTCAAGGTGTTCCTGTGTGGGGGGGAGGTGGGCAACATATGCAATACATATTACAGGGTAAAAACAAAATTTTGCATCCACATGTCTGTAAATTCATTATATTTCTGAAAGCCGGAAGTGACACAGTCCCCTTACTGAACCCACATAAGACTGCATGAAAGTTCTTTCAATCATGTTTGGATCTGAGAATGAATTTTTTGCAACAGACTTGCAAAAACTAGCTTTGAGAATTGCCTCACATTCATTAACATAAAAAAAAAAAAAAAGTTCAGCAGATGTTTAGACACTATCTTTAATCTCATGTTTGTGTCGGGGTTCGCGTGATCCCCGCAGTATTTTTTGAAATCCCACTCAAAAAAAGTTCGTTTGCGCACTGTTCCCACAACTAGCGGACACGCGTTCCAAACATCGCGAAACGAAACTACTATGCTAAACTGATAATTCAATACAAACTAAATGGAGTGTGTTAATTTTCAACTGCCATCTTATCCTCATTAATGAAAAGAAGAATCTAGGAACCCTATTTATCATATATAATAACATGGGGGAAAGATTGACAACTACTTCATTCCTTGGAATTATTGAACAATTTAAGCCCTTTCGTGAATGCAGACTGATCTTCATTCATTCTATTCACAGAGGACAAAATAATAAAAAAGAGTACAAAAAGGGAATCTTCCTTGGTCACAAGGTTACAGAAGAATGCTGGTTTCTAAAATATACTGTTTTCATTGAAAAACATCAATAGATAATGACATATGATCAGAAAAAATAGGAAATATCAAACTACATTTTAGGATTTTTTTGTAAAAATCACACATCAAAGAATTTTGATTAAATAACCAAAATAACAGAGGATCTTTTTCACGCTTAACATTTTATAAAGCACAAAGCACCCATTTTTGCGATTGCGAATTTTGTGAAGGATCCGTTTTGTGTGAACCTTGTTGATGTTTATTTTTTCTTTACTGATCATAGCTTAGATAATCATCTTTTATTACATAGTTTGTATTGGATCATGATCGGGCAATTTAATAATATTTTTAAAGACGAAAACAAAAGGAAAAGTTCCCACTTAATTTTTAAAAATCCCACTTAAAATTTTGGTCAAGGTGGGAAATCCCACCTTGTATTTTTCCCCAATGTGAACCGTGGTATATATAACTATTTTGATACTGATGTAGCATAAAAAGTAAAATTCAGAATTCCGTGTTTCTCTTCAGTTTCTATCTCTCCTCCCTCTTTCTTGGAACGCCAAAAGGCAAAGTAAGGTGGTTTTCGACCTCCAATCTGAAGGTCAGGACTTTAGTGTTTTAAAATAAATATATATATATATATATATATACATTGCAGAGCGAAGGGGGGGGGGGGGAACGCATCATCCCTGACCGATCCGGTTGATTGGACATCTGGTTAAGCGGTGTCCGGATAAGCGGCGCTCTACCGTAGTTATTAAGAAGTAAAATAATTTTAAATGAATCAAGGGTTATCAAACTATTTATGTTCAAAGTGCAGTTGAACTTATTAAAGTGACCTCGTTAAAAGGGACAACTTTGTTATAATGTCATGAAATTCTGGTCCCTTCATTCGAAATGTAATGAAATGTTAATTGCCTATAGCATTATTTGGTTATAATGTCATAAATATTCTGGTGCCTTGAGTGGCAATATAACCAAGTTTCACTTTACCTATGACGTGTTTTAGTTTCAAAGTGTGACTTATGTTTTGATATATTAGTTTGTTTCAATGTGAAGTACAACAGAAAGAGAAAGAATTATGAGTAAAGTTGGTTATTTTACTGCAATTAATTTTTTTAAAGCAAATTGTTATGAGCTAATTTGTTTCAAGCTATGGAACACACTCTCTCTCATTTCATCTAAGAGCAAGAATAAGTGCTTAGTTGCTGAACTTTTTTTTTTTTTGTAACTTTGTTCATTGAACTTTTTTTTAACCCCAAAAAAATATGAATTTTCAGTAAAGTTTATTTATTTTGTTATTTTGCAAGATCTAGTGTTTGAGCTACCGAAATTATTTAATGCCCTTTGTTAAAACTAAAATTAAATAATTGAATGAACAAGAAAACTTTGAACTGTGAAAAGGTTGATAAATTGTTTTCTTATTTCTAGGAAAGCACAAAGGGAGGACAAACGTGTTATGGAATCACATTATACACAATACAAAGTAACTATTTTTTTGTTATAAGCAATTTGATAATGATTAGTAGTTTATTATTCTAATACAGTATGGGACCTAAAATCTGGAACGCTCGGGACCGCGATCTTTCCGGATTTCGGAATTTTCCGGATTTTGGGTCCTCATTCGAAAAATTTTGCAAGCAGCATCAGAGCCCATACAATTTGCTCTGGAACATTTTACTAGCATTTTGCTCATTTATAGCATTTTTATTATCGTATATACTCGCCTATAAGTCGCGAATGTTATCAGAAAAAACGAAGTTGGAATAGGCTTATATTCGAGGCAAAGTATCGAAACTTCTAGATTTTCCCCGATGTTATTTTAACCTCCTTAATTAAACAATAAAAGGAAAGAATTCTTTCAGATTGTGATTTTATATCCTCTAGCCACTAAATTGAAGTTAAAGATCAGATTATCGAGAAAATGTGAGAAACGCTGATTTTCAATTTCGCGAATGTGCTGCATCGCGCGAAAATTAGAGCTCATTTTTAAAAATGAATATAAGAAAACTACAAGAAATTTAAAAAAGAGCAAAATTTAATGATATTAACAGAATTAAAGCAACAATTCAGAAAAACTAATCGCAAAAACGAACCCTTTTCATAAAATCGTGAAATAATTGTTTTGAAAACAGCACATTTCCGATCTTAAACATGTTCATTACATTTTATTTTCCTTCTCTTTAAAAGGCCTATTTCCAAAAAAAAACGATAAAAAACTTTTCCCGATTTTTTTTTTTTTTTTTTCAAAGCAACAGTTAATAGAAATTCTTATCGCAAAAACGGTCCGTTTTCAAAAAATCACGAAGTAATTTTTTTTGAAAACGGCACGTTTCCGATCGCAAATATGCTCATTACTTTTTATCTTCCTTCTCTATAAAACACCCATTTCCAAAAAAAAACAAAAAAAAAAACTGCTTTTTTTCAGCTGCCGATTTTTTTTCGAAAAGGTTCCGGATTTTGGGTTTTTCGGAATTTTGAAATTGGGTTCCATACTGTATATTGTAGTAATTTATAAATACATTATTTAAATTATTGTTTAATTCAGCTTAAATTATATTCAGGTTCAATAAATTAAGTTCATTGAAACCTTTAATAGATAAAGATGTTATTTATCAAGTAAATTTCAGAAAAGTACTTTAAAGTTTACACTTTTAAAGTCACACTTTTTTTACATAATACTAGCGGTACCAGCATGGCTATGCCCGTGTTAAAAAATGAAAAGACCAGTCGATTCACCATTGTGTATATAGCTATAACTTTTTCATGTGTAAATTATGTTATTTTATTAAAATGCATTCCCCATAATTCAAAATTAGCCACCCATGGCAATCAACCAGCGATCCTTCACATTTAAGCATTTTTTTACAAAACACACACAGTAAAAAAGGAAAAAGAAAGAAAGAAACAAACCGAACAAAACAAAAAAGAAAATATTTGAAGGAAAGTGCTATTTGTTTGTTTAGTTCAAGTACCCACACAAAAAGGACGATTATAATCCATTAGAATAGTTTTAATTAAAAAATTTTTAGTATAATTAATTGTTATCTATTATTTACTGACAATAAAACAGAAAGACAAAGTTTTATAGCTTACAGAAGCAACTAGCAGCAAGCCAAGCTTTAAAAGCGGAAAAAAAAACCTTTCATCCGAGCTCAAATAGCCAAATGACAAATGTGTTAATTCACTGGAGGGAAAAAAATAAAATAAATAAAAATTTTAACAGTAATAATAAGATGCAATAACAAAAATCGCTATAAAGGATAACATTTATTTAAAAGACCCCTGTGCAGTATGGAAAATGGTCCCGTTAAACACTTGTCAAAATAAGGAAATCAAAATAACGCTATTAATCGCTTGTGAGCAGCAGGTAGTGAATTCTTATTCATTTTTTAAAAAAAAGAAATATCAAAATCCAAAAAAAAATTTATAAATAAATATATAAAAATCTGCTGCTTTTCAAAATGCTGAAAAGCATAAGAAAGAAATTTTAATTTTTTAAGAAAAAAGATCATAAGCCAGTCGTCATAGTAACAATTCAAATAAAATCATCTGGAGAAAATAAAATTGAAGTTAATTGCTGTGAAAAAATAATTTTGAATTGCAGATAAAATTGCTTATAACTTCTTTTCTAGTTAATTTAGAGGCTTTGAATTTTTGCATGTAGCGAAAAGCTCTTCCTGAAGTAGTTTTTTTACGCGCTTTTCAATGGTATCAAGTTCGAAAGGAGGTGACAATTTCTTCCGGTAGAAAAGGACCATTTTGTTCAATTTTCGGCTATATCCTAATGAGACCTGGCATCCAATAAAATGGATGTTTTGCTTTTTCTCCCTGTTGTGACAGATTTTATTTTAGCAAGCAAGACCTGAACTGGAATTATAAAGAAGGAATATCAAATCACTTTTCAACTTTGAGAATGGGGATGTTTCTCGTGTCGTCACAGGTCACATGATCTCGGTGTCACGTGATCTCGTTTAGCATCAAAAGCCTTGAGAAATCCAATGTGATTGAGCTGTTGCGAGTTATTTTCCCAATGTTTTAAACAAATTTATTGCAATGCCTCCATTTTGTGCTTCAGTTGGATGCTCTAATGCATCGGATAAAGAAAGCTGCAATAATAATAATATTTAAAGTTAAAATGAGATTTTATAGAATAAATGATGTACAAACAAAGGAAATAGAAAGTAACCTACATAACATTGGATCTGCACACTGACGACTTGACGATAATGTTGGCCGCATGCTTATGAGGTCATTAATAAATGATGTCTAGCTTTGAGGGGGGAGGGGGTTCAAGAAAGTGTGTCATCGTACATTTTGATCTCTATAAAAACATTTAAAATCAGCAAATTAAATTTATTTTTAAAGATTTTTTTCATTTCTATACTTTGATTTTTGATTGATAAAGTTTCATTGATTTCAATTTTGTATCGAAAACTCCAATGCTGTTAACGTTTAAATATACCTCTCGTTAAAAGTTTAAAAGGAAATCTTGGGCATGTACAGTTTTACGATAAATAGAGCCGGTCATTTTTCATAATTCAAACAATTAATATTTTTTACTATTAATACTAATTATCATCTTTGTAGTAAACTTGATCTTATTTAATACAAATTAAGTACACATATGTTCAATATTATTATTATGCTCACAAATGTCATTAAAAGCTCAAAAATAGAATTAGAAATGTGATCTATAACATAGTGCTTAGTTTCAGAATTGCAACAATACAGGCAAGGCCGCAGCCAGAAATTTTTTTCGGGGGGGGGGGGGGGGGACTTGGAAGCACTTATGTTGAGGACAGTTTCAGGGAAGAATATATGCTACATTGAGAAAATTTTCGGGATTTCGGGGGGGGGGGGGCCCTCTGGATACGGCCCTGAGCTACAGGTACAGAAGCTAATATAATATAGCGTGATGTGTGACAAAGGGGGGTAGGAGGTATGTTGAAGTGTGACGCTTCGTGACAAAGGGGAGTTAAATATATTGCATAAAGTGTGACATCAGTTATGAAATCCCTATTATAATACTTGTATAATGATCCCTATTATAATGATTGTTTTAAAGCTCAATTTTAGAAAACTCGCCTGAAATAAAAACTTTACAAACAAGTCTCAATAAATACTAATGCAATTGGTTTCAGCCAGTGGTGTAGTCGAAGGGAGACTGTGTGCCCCTGCCTTTTTATTTTAGCACAAGCGTACCCCCACTTGTTTTGAATTTCAACATAAGCGTACCCCCACATTTTGATGTTTGTACTCTAAACGTCCCCCCACCTTTTTTCTGGGACTACACCACTAGTTGAAGCACTGCACCTTAGAGAGAGTAGTACTATAAAGCAGACGCATGAGACAAGAAAACAAATGCAGTACTTAGATACAAAGTATTGAATTTGCATAAACTGAAAAGCTACAACAGAAGAATTGATGAACAATCATTACCAAATCTCCTGTCATATACCATTCAGCATTAAAATGCAGAAGAAACAGCAATAATTATTCATTCCTTGAGAACTTGCTTCAAATCATGAACTGCATTAACTCTTGTTGGACATAACTCTAAAACATACCTGGGCAGTGGTGTAGTCGAGGGGGGACGGCGTCCCCCTACCTTTGTATTTTAATACAAGCGTCCCCCCAAACTTTTACATTTCAACATAAGCGTCCCTCCACTTTTGATTCAATTGCTTAGTTTCTTATGTATCAGCATCCCCCCCAACTTTTTTTTCAGGACTACACCACTGTACCTGGGACATACTGAATTAAAATTCATTGTAGTTAAATAATTATAAAAAGAGAAAAATTTCCAGGACAACTGTACAGAACCAAATAAACATGCAATAAATATGAATTATACCTAAACTAAATGAAAAATTTCCAGGACAACTGTCCAGCACCTAATAAACATGCAATAAGTATGAATTACAACTAAATAAATTAAACGGAAAATTTCTCAGACAACTGTCCAGCACATAGTAAACATGCCATAAGTACGCAAGTTGCACTGCAATTGGGATATTTCAAAACAAATGCCTCTGGCATGCTCTCTGTGACTTACGACTTAGATGGCTAGATATATATACATGTTTCAGTTTTTCGTGGATTGCACCAATCGTTGAACTCGATATCCTTGAAAGTGAAGTTTTGGAAGAATTGAATAGTACGCTCATGAAATCGAGTGTCAGACCACCGAGGACTCACACAAGAAACATAAATTGATCTTCGGGTCCCAGGCCTCTATTGATCAGGTCCCCCAAGTTTAAGAAATCGTACGCCACATCAAATGTCTCGACACAAGCAAGTCCATTTCAAATGGAAAATATTACTGATGAACTCTTTCCAAATAAAAAAAATGATTTTTATAGAATGATTCTTACGTGTTACATTCAACATATTGAATATTCTAATGGCAGGAATTATCGTCATTTTCATTTGTTGTTTCCCTATATTACTCAAAAATAGCATAATTCGTTCAGGAATTTCTTAATTTATATCAATAAATCTTTAATTTGATGTTTTACAATGTTAAATAGCAAACATAAAAGTAATTTGTATTTTTAACTTTTTATATGAATTCTAATATTTTAAGTTTAGTAACATGATGTAAAATTTTATGTTACACAACAGTGTAAATGCAATACTTTTTTCTAATTCTAAACAATTAGAAGATTTAGAACATCAATTTAAATGAAACTTTTGAATGAAGATTATTAAAGATAAGCAAAAGAAGTATAAAATATTAATTATATTGTATAGTAAGCATTTGCACTAGTAAGAAAAAAGCATGAACTATTTTCAATGATACATAAAATAAAGTTTGAATGCATTAAATATGCGTTTAAATAGCCTAACATGCATTTGATTAAGAAGCATGAAACTTTACGTACTTACTTCATATGTTGTTCTCTGTCGTTTAACAAATGGCTTATTGAATGAAAATAGTGTAGGGACAGCATCTTCCTTCAAAAATCTTCTGTTTGTGAATAGTTGGTATCGGAAGCAGGACTCCGAACAAGGCTTTTAGCTTTGACTTGGTGTGATACTTGCCTCCGCATTTTGACCAACCATTCACGTAATACTTTTTGATTTCTTAATGGGAATCTGTGAAAACAAACATTAGCTGATTAGCAGCTTTCTTTATCCGACGCGTTAGAGCATCCGACTGAAGCACAAAATGAAGGCATTGCAGCAAATTTGTTAAAAACATTGGGAAAATAACTCGCAACAGCTCAATGACATTGGATTTCTCGAGGCTTTTGCTGCTAAGCGAGATCACGTGATACCGAGATCACGTGACCTAGCAGACGACGCTGAAACATCCCCATTCAGAAACGGTCGTTTATTTGTTTACAGTATGGCAAAGAACACGAGTCGAGTTGGAATTCGGCTCTCTCGCGGTAGTTTTGATTTTCACATTATTTTTTTCTTTTTAATATTGTTCTAGGATTTTTATATGAGTTTGATCTTCTTACGTTATAAGTAATGAATAAATTTTTTTGTTTATCTATTTTCGTGTAAGTATCACATAGTTCTACTGTAGTTATGACCTCAACATACATTCAAATGGATGTGGCCCCCAGAAAAATTTAAAAATTCAAGTTTATTAATTATTTGAAAAACATCACTTTTAATGCCCAATTGTTCTGAAAAACCAATAGTTGAGAGAATCTGTGTCTTTTATTTTGCTCGGGTCTCAGGAGGATAAATTGAAACAGAAAAAGAACAAATTCGAATTTCAGAAAAAACTTGTCAAAGTGCACCACACCCCATGTTCCAAACTAATTTTGCTCAAAATTTTATGAAAATCCGCCGAACGGTCTTGGCTCTTCCTCCAATCACAGACAGACGTACTTGCTGCTTATTATTAGTAGAGATTGTAGTGTTGACATAATAAAAGTTGATTAAAACTTACTTTTCTTCAGGTCAGAAGTGGAAAGAATTTAATATTGTCTTCTCTCTTGAAAATTTACATTCTGCAATTCATGTCTTACTTTTTTTTGCTTTGTTTATATTTAGTTTGTGCATTGTTAAAATGATGTTTCTTTCTCTCTCTCTCTCTTTTAGAATACCAAAGCTAAGCTCAAACTTTTGGAAGCCTTAGTTGCAAAGCATGAACAGGCATCCTGAAAGTGTGTTACAGATGTGCCTGTAACTTGAAGAAGTTATATTTTTTTATTCATTTCTAGTCATCTGTAAAGAATTTGTTCACGGCCTCTTACCGCAGGTTATGGAAAGCTGTATGTCTAAATGAATCATAACCTTATTTGAATAATTTCTTATTTGCTTTAAGTTGTCCAAAGATTTTTTTTTCCTTCAGCCTTACCATGAATGGTTCCTACATCAAAGGTAGATCCAATGAGGAAATATGCATGTGGAAAGTATTTTGTTGTTGTTAGTTGTGATATTGTATGAATGTTTTAATTTTTGTATGTTACTAAATGGGAAATTATGGTGGAATTTATATATTCCCAGAATTTCTTTTTCATTGTGTGTGAAGTTAAAAAAGTTTTAAGAGTTTTCCCTTGCAATGCATGTTGCATTGATTTTTTATAGTAACATTTTAAAGTATTTTATATCTTATAGCAATTTTTTTAATGAAATTGCTGGATAAAAATTTCTCAACTGATGCTTTATTTTCTTTTCCTTCCGGAAAAAAACTTTTAAAACAAGTTTCACCAAAAACAGAGATCATCCATAAATTTTCTTAGCTGCTTTTTTTAAAATAATAAATGCATAAAAAAGTTCATTTTCTTTTTTTTTTAATTCTCTCTCTCTCTCCCTCTCTCTCTAAGGTTATGAAAGTTCTTTTGCTTCAAAGATACTTAATTTTGTGTATATAAGAGGATGGAGCTATTTTTTTTTTGCGGTGTCGAAACTAGCAAAAACATAGCTCTGTCCCCCATCAAAATTCTTTTTAGTTGTTCATTTTATCTCAACTTTCATACTTTTGGACTCGGTCCAAAATATCTGCATGAATTAAATATATTTTTTAATGTTTTATACACTTGAGCGCTGCAATGGCCTTTTTTCTTTTTGGAATTTTGTTGTGCTGCTACTTGCATATTCATCGATTATTTTATTATTTATTTGCCTCACTACATACAAGTTAAAAAATTTTAATCCATAAATTAAAAGTTTTCCTTTTGACATAGAATTTTTTTGCACTGCTAATATGGTATTTGCAGTGGGCTGGATAGTTTTAAGAATTACAAATTGATAAATTGAATAGGACCAGCCTAGCGTGGTTCAGAGCCTGTTGCTACCCTTAACTTTCTGTATGTTTATTTTCGTGACTTAACTAAAAAAATAGTTATCTCAAATTAATTCCAATGGTTAACTCAGGTTGTACTGGTACTTCTGTTTTAAAACTGTAACAACTGTGGTAGAGTTAAAATGTTTACTTGGTAGAGTATGTACTGAAAAAATGAGGCATTCCATTCAACAAAGGGGAATCCACCAAATCTGTATTTCGAGAAAACCCCCCTAAAAAAAACTAGTTTCAAAGCGATGAGGGCAAATTGCTAAGTGGTGAAAAAAAAACAAGATGGAATTTTGCATTAATGCTTTCATTAGAATGGAAATGAGAAATAAAATTCAAATTTTCAAAATTAGTATGAGTGAAGATCAGTAGTTAAGAATATCAAGTTGAAAAATCTGAGGAATTAATCCGAGCAAAAATTCATAATATCATCCTCATTTTCCATAGTTGGCATAAACAAATTATTTTCTGATGCTGATGAGGAGCTAATTCCCCTTGGGGGTGGGGGGAGGGGTTCCACACCCATTTATCACAGTTTTGCTATTTCTCACGACTTGCGTGCTCAAGTTCTAAACGCCAAAGCTTCAAACAGAAAGGGAATAATAAACTATGCTGTATTCCTTAGCTATTCTATACCAAGGCTTTCTAATGACAAAAAAAAATTGAAGGAACTATCTGATTCACCTTTGTTGCATGGAACGCCTCGAATAGCTCAAAAATTTACTCATAAATGCATCTGTCTAATGATATTTTCATCCTCATTGGGTCTACCTGTGTCCTCACATGCTCCTGATCCAGAACCATATTTGTCTCACAGTCGATGGTGCTTTGTAAATAATATTTATTCGCTGAGATATTTTGCAAGCTAAGGCAGTAAATATACATACTTGAATATATCTTAATATTTTGTTAGTTTGTAGGATTTTGTGTTAGATGCTCGTGTAAATAATGGATAGCAGCTGTATCGAAACGGTAACTAATATTAATATTACAATAGCTGTGGTTGGAGTGAAAAGTGTGTGCTAATATTTTTCAGAAATTTAATTTTTGAAATTTTGCTATAAAAATATAAACCTTTCTCTACTATTGAAAAGTATTCACAATACAGTGTAAAGAAAATATAATTTTAAATTTAAGAAATGAATATGAAGTGAAGTATTTGTTCTGTCAATCAATTTTAATGCGTTTTAGTGAGTTTGAATCGCACTTTATAGCCACCTCGGTGTTTTTGTTCATGAGATTCAAATGTGCAGTGTGATTTTGATTTGAAATTTTTTTTAAGTGTTTGGAGAAGGAGCCACACATTTCATTTTTCTTTACAAACACACTAGTGTATTTGTGTGTTCAAAAGTAATATTATAAAATGCTGTGGGAAGAGCGAGAGCTTTGTGAGAGAATAGCAGTAAAATATATTTACAATATTATAAATTAAGTTTATTTTTATTGCTATTTGAAGTATTGCACATGTTTCTATCAGAGCCATACCTGGATTGCAAATTAACAATTCCCTCCCTTCTTTTCAATTTATTTTGTTGGATGTGTGCGTGTGTGTTTTTTTTCTTTGGGAAGTACGTACGCATTAATTCACTTCATGCATTGTTAATGTTATCTTCTGTAATGGAGTAAAGTGGGTAAACGTAACAATTTTTTTGACATTGCTCAACTTTGACCTTTAAATATCAACTTGCGATTGCATTTATAATTCCGGCATTTTTATGCGCAAAAGTATAAATTGCTTTTTAAACCACAAACGACTTTATTTCTTGGAGGGGAAAATTATGATAAAACAATATTTTTCAGACTTTTGTGTTTCGAGGTTTCATTTGCCCCACTTCATTCTATTTAAGTTTCAGTATGGCAACATTTCCTTCTTTAACATAGATGTTTTCTTTTATTTTTATAGGAAAGTTTTGTTCTGTTATATAATCCTAAATCAACCTCCAGATTTTCATCATCGTAAAACTCTAAAATTCACGTATACCAAGCTCAGAAATTTAAATTACTAATATTTAAAAATAATCCTTATGTGATGTAGGTTATTAAGTTCTGCTCTGACAACAAGCCTTTTGGCATGATTAAATTCTCCACAGTGAGAAGAAACTCAGCAATGAATTATAATAAACCAGTTTCAAACATAGAGAAGAAATTTCCACTTTTACCAACATGGCCGCTTGGCAATGCTTGCGATGACCCAGTTGTATGCCTTTTGATGCAATGCACAGAAAGTCATTTCTGCTTTTCATATTGCAGATACTTCACAAATTATTTTAAAAATAAATACTTATCATATGACTTTTTTTTAATTTATAGATGTTTAATGCACAATCCTGTTAAATAAAAGGAAAAAAAATGAAAACTTCTCTATTGAGAATTCAAATGATTTTAAATATATAGTATTAAACTGCTCATTATAACAAAAGTTATAATGAGCAAAAAAATTAGGCTCAAATCTTGAATTCAATTTTCAAAACCATGAACTTTTACAAAAGTTTGCTTTAATTTAGTTGCATTGTTGCAAAGAGACAAATACTTTATTTTGAGGAATGTCTATAAATATTAATAATGTTATTAAAGTAATTTTTTTTAATGTGTGTGTATATATTTATGTATATACATAATGTCCTTGTTTTTAAAAAGATATTTTACCTAGTCTAAAACTTGACATTACAAACATGAAAAGGACAATTTCTTCAGTATTATCTCTGGAAGTATGATTTTATTTGTATAAGTTGACATTTAATTATTATGCCCTTTTTTTTCAATTTGAAAAATTAGTGCAATATATTCAGGTTTATGTTTTGTTAATCAATGTTTTAAAGAATATTTTATGAAGTGTACTTTAAAAGTTATTGTGGGACTATGTAATGTTATGTTTATTTAAGTGAGGATAGTTTTTCGAATTTTATTGATTGTTCAAATGGGTGAATATTACTGCTGTTTTTGATTGCATTGTTGAATGTGCATTTATTTTATTTGTTGAAACGCACAAGTTTGTTGTAAAACTGTGCATTAAAAATATTTTTTTATTTTGTTATATTTATGGAGATAGTTTTAAAACATATACAGTGGTTGGATTCTGATAAGTTAATATTTTATTTCTTATTATATTACTTCATGATTTCATGAAAAAGCAGTAAGAAGGATTTATTTTTTTTAAACTAGAAAAATTCATAGAAAATCAATTGGATTAAGGTTGCTTGTAGTCCTACTTGATCAATTTGACATTGCTCTGAATCAACAATAATCTGGAAGGCTTCAATTAATAGGGCAAGTTCAATTCTTGTAGTTCAGAGAGAGGATTCTGGAAAACTTCTATAAAAAATTCTTGTTATTTTTGATTTAGTGATGAAAAAGACCCAGAAAATCTCTTATCATGCTCATGCAGCTCAGGTACTTGACAAGTGTCGAGTACCTATTTCATCTCTTCAAATTTCAAACCAGCATCAGTGTCCTTCTGATCCTGAGAATTATGACAAAAAAAATGACCAAATCTGAGATATGACTTTAATCTTGAAATTAGACAAAGTGACTGCTTCAATAGTGTTGTAAGCAGTTGGAATAGTTTACAGGAGGCAACTGTTCATAACAGTGGGATAAAAACTTTTAAGAAGGTTCTTGATGTTCATTGGGGACTATTAAATTGACTAGGACTAGCCTTGCTGGGCCCTGTGTCTGTTTCTGGTCATCACTTTTGTATTTGTATAAGACTTTAAAGATTTAGGCCCAACATTGTCCTGATTATTTTAATAAAATAAATTTTCTTTGTTGTATAAATTCATCACATATCTCTGGAAGTTCATGTAATGCATTGGTTTAGAATGTGTAGTTCTTAAAACAAATAATAAGTAAAGTTGGGAGGGATGCTTACCGATGTGGTCGCAGTACCGGATCTTGGAATTTTCTGTGGCGACACAAAACTTAAAAATCCTCCCGTAAATCCAATTATTGTTGATATTTCATATAACCTTTATGTGCTGGACTTTTTTTTTTTTTTTTTGAGGATTTTTCCCTTTTTGGTCGCTGTTAATCCTATAAAATGTGCGTTAATCTTGTTTTTCCATCTCCTTTTCAGCTCAACATTAGGGGGTAGAGCCACATGAAAGGTCTCCCCTTAACTGGAGGTATGAAATTGCGACAATTGAAGGGGGTCCGGGATATTCTCCCCCGAGAAAATTTTGAAAATTATATGCAAACTGGTGAATTTTGAGTCCCTACAAGATGCATTTGGGACTGCAAAAATATTAAGAAAAAAGACTTTTTAAAGTTTAAACGCTTTTACTCATAACAATGCAGACAACAATTGGCATTTTTTTAAAACCAGGGGGCAGCCCCCCCCCCCCCCCCCCGCCCATATCGAAGAGCCACGTCTCAAAAGACACTTGCAAGCGGCCCTCCCCCACCTCTCTCCCAAAAGGATGCTTTGAAAATTTGTAAAAGAAACATTGTTGTATTGTTTGATCACAGCATGATTTATACCTATTTCACTATTACAAGGGGGGAAAACCTTGCTTTTTTAAATTTTGACATTGCAAGATTTGCCACCTCCTAACCTCAGACAATTCATTTTTCAACAGTTTATACAAATGAATAATTCTATTTATCTATTTTAAGTGTTAGCAAAATAGCTGATCAATGTTTATATCAGAGCACCGAACTAGGAATTTAATTCCTTTTTTCCAAAAGTTAAGTTTTCTTAGCGAAATATTTTTTCTTTCTTCTTCTTTTTTTTTCGTGCACCACAGTTCAATTTGAATAATTTTTTTTTTTTTTTTTTGGTTTATATTAGTTTGAGGAAAAAAAAAGAAATATTCAAATGGGTCTCTGAATAAAATTAACTTGACTTTACTCTCCCCTTGGGGAGAGGATGCTTCTTACATTTAAAAATTGATGCCCTTGGTTGTAAATGTACTATCCAGTTTCTAATTCCTGTGCTTATTTATTTTTTTTGTGCTAGTAAGCTAAAATAGAAACTGAAATAACAACCACTGTATATATTTATATTTAAGATATATTTATAGGTATGTCTTAGAAATGTGTTATATTGTAGTCATATTTAAAACTGTAGGTAAAAATTAATTCAGCTAATTGGATTCAGCAAAAAGTGTGCCAATGAGAGAGAAATTCAGTAAAGATATTTTCTAAGAAAAAAATGCCGGTATCATAAAAGTGACCAAAACCATTGTAACTTGCTACTTTAGGTAAAAATATACTTTTTTCATTGATTAATTTTATTAAGTAATCAATTTTACTGTTGTGCTGTGAAATATAAAAATGTTAGGAAATCTATAAATTCTAAAGCCTGAAATATAATAGCGTGTAGGCGTTTTGTATTTTCATTATTATTTTGTGCTTAAAATTAGAAATTTATGACTTATAAGTATTAAATATTTTAATCAAATTTTTTTTTTACATGGCATTTTATTACTGATGTACTGAAAGTAAAAGTAATTGTTTAAGTGCTTTTACAGTATACTCAATTTTTCATCATATAATTGAATATGCATTTATTAACAAAAATGATACACATATTTTTTATAAAATTCAATGGTTTTAAACATTCTAGTCAAATATAAATGATTGACTATCTATAAATATATCATATGTATTAATGTTCTGAAATAGTTTCAGTATAATGCACTAAACTTATGTCTCGTATTTACTAGTCATATACTCTCTATATATATTATTATAATTAAATTTATAATATACTTCAACTAATCTTGGTATTTTTGTTAAGAATTAGAAAAAATACAAAATAATAGAAAGTGAATGTAAAATTATTGAGTATTGTCAATTTGTGTGCCATTTGCAATGCAAAACAAATAAATATATATATAAAAGATTATAATTGCTTGAAATGGCTCATTTTTAAGAATTTGTAATTTTCAAAAATGAAATAAAAGTTCATTTTGTGAATTATTTTTATTATTGTATGAAATTTTAAAATGAAAAATTCACATGAATAAATTTAACCAGTTTATGATATGATATATCATTTATTTTGTGTGTAATTATTTCAGCAATTCATTAAAAATGGTAGATAAGAAAATCTTGGAATCAAGTAACTTTACATTTATATTTAAAATTATAAATAATTGTTATAAATTTTTTTTTCTACATACTACTGTCAAAAATAGTTTGTAGTTAAATTTCATCTAGGTAAAAGCATATTCCAATTCATTGCATGCAATTTTTAAAAGCATACACACGTGATTGTAAAAATATAAAGAAATAAAATAAGAGAATAAAGTAACAGTATTTTTTTTTGTTTTGCACATTTAAACTTCTTCAGAAGTTACTTACTTAATCCTTTTTATTTCTTTAAAAATACATGAAATCAATTAGAAAATTAAATGATTTTTTTTAAAATGGAGTTCCTTGGAAAATTTTATGTTTAAATATAACTTTTCTTCTTATTATTATTTTATTTTCTCCTATTTTAAATATCAAAATTTCAGACACTAGTTCAAAATACAATTGCTGCTTTCTGTAATACAGGCTTTTCTTTACCACAAAAATATAGGTGCCTCATTTTTAATTTTGTTGAAATCTAGGTAGAATTATTATTTCTTGTAGAGTTTGGCAACTTTACGTCCCTAAAAACTTTAGATATATTTCTCCAAATTTGGAAGCTTGTTGTCTTTTCTTCAGATTCAGACTTCAGGTCTGAATCACTTAGTGAAGTAACAACAACAATATACAGTCGACGCTCGTTATAACGACCACGCATTATAAAGACCATTCCATTATAACGACCAGTGATAAAAGCCCCAACTTTCTTCCTATGAACTCTATGTTAATTTGCTTTCGGTATAACGACCGTTCTGTATCGCCCAATCCAATACAGCGACCGCATTCAACGGACACTATTTCCGGTATTTTTCCAAAAAGAACATGTTTCTAAATTTGTAACTTGAAATGACCTTGATTATAGTTTACTGACAAGCTGCATGCAGCCTTCAGTGTTCAGTCAGTCCAACTTTGACAGGGGGAGGGGATTACCACTCACCATAGTATGGAAAGAATAGAGAGGGGTAGAGAGCACGTGGACTTTACGGATTTTAGGAAAAGGGGTTGACAGATGTATTGGTAGTTTTTGTCATTTGAATCACGTGTTTTCCCAAGGGTCCATTCTCCGAAATACGAGGAGTCTTGCTGTCCGTGACTGGTGGTGTCATGTCAGCTCAGAAGTTCTGCTTCCAGAAATGTGAATGAGAGGGTTCGAGAAAAATTAACCTGCTCTTCAACCTGAATGTTGACAGGTTCCAGGTCACGTGCCTTGGATTAGTTATCCTCTGGGGGAAGGTGCGAAAAAAGAATAAGGTTCTTCAGTGAAATGCATACTGCAAACAGGAGTTGCATTTTCGCTATTGAACGAGATGGCAGGTTCAAACAAGCGCAATGCGATATGTCTAGATACTAAAATTAAAATCTTAAATGAAGTTGATAAAAAAGTTTTAAAAAAATGCGAAATTGCTAGAGTTTTCAAAATTCCCAAAAGCACCTTATTTGGCATCATTAACAACCGGGACTCAATTTTAAGAAAAGAAGAAATTGGAGTCAAATCTTCTAGAAATCGGTCCCGTGAAGGGAAATTTCAGAAGATCGAAGAAGGTTTATATGAATGGTTGAAAATAATGCGATCAAAAAATGTCCCAATAGATGGAAATTTGCTGAAGTCAAAAGCTCTAACTTTTGCTCAAAAAATGGACATTGACGAAACTGTGTTCAAAGCTTCGGACGGATGGTTGCAAAAATTTAAAACCAGACATGGTTTTTCATTCCGGAAGCTTTGTGGCGAAAGTGGTTCTGTGAATAAAGAAGCAGTGGACACATGGAAAAAAGAAAAGCTGGAAGAAATTATCAAAAATTATACTCCAGAGGATATTTTTAACGCAGTCGAGACTGAACTGTTTTTCATGATGAAACCTGATAAATCTTTCGTTTTAAAAAACGAAACTGCGAGTAGAGGGAAAGAAGCCAAGCAAAGACTAACAGTTCTCTTATGCTCAAATATGTCTGGTACTGAAAAACTTCCACTCTTAGTGATCGGAAAATCAAAAAAGCCGAGATGTTTTAAAGGACTCAAAACCTTACCTGTCACGTACAAAAACAACTCCAAATCGTGGATGACATCTGTCATTTTTGAGGAATGGCTACGTTGCTTGGATAAGCAAATGACAATTCAAGGTAGAAAAATTATTCTTGTAATTGATAACTGCACGGCTCATCCCAAACTAAATGGGTTGAAATCAATCACCGTGGAATATTTTCCACCTAATGTCACATCTGTTCTTCAGCCACTAGACCAAGGGGTCATTATGAGTTTTAAACGCAATTATAGGAAGTTACTACTGCGAAGAGTTGTTTCTGCACTCGACGAAGATCAAGATTACAAAGTTGATGTCCTAACAGCTTTGCATCTCTCTAAAGCAGCATGGAATGACGTCTCAGAAAAAACCATCAAGAATTGCTTCCATCATGCTGGTTTTAAAAAGCAAGAGGAAAGGGAATCTACTGCTGAAATAATTAGTCCGGCAATCGAAGATGAAAATTTCGTTGAAGAAGAGGAAATGCTGCAAGAAATTTCTCAGAAAATGAACATGGATGCAACGTTGAACTTTGACGATTACGCTAAAATCGATAATGACTTGGAATGTGTCGAGCATCTGTCAGAAGATGAACTAATTTCCCGTTATTGTGGACAGGAAGAAATTGATGCATCATCATCAGATGAAGAAGAGGAAGAAATTGTAACAAAAACTCCTAGCATAAAAAATGTGTCTAATGCTATCGAGACTTTAAAATGTTTTTTTGAAAGGCAAGAAAATACAGAACACTATTTGTCATCAATAACTGAAATGGAAAATTATGTTTTGCAAAAATCACATGTGCTAAAAAGGCAAACAACCATTTCTGATTTTTTCTTCCGAAAATGAATGATTTGCAAGTATGTAATTAACATTTTATTATAACATATTGCACTGATAATTTTTTTTAAATTCCAATGATAAAATATAATTTGAGCATTTTGTTGGAATCTTTGAAAAATTGGCAATTTTAATGGAATTACTATACTGCATGATGCATGCATATACATTTTTAAATTCTACCTCTTATAGCGACCACCCGTTATAAGGATCTTTTTTTGTGGAACGGAGATGGTCGTTATATCGAGCGTCAACTGTATATACAACAATAAGTACCAACAACAAAATATAAATATATATCTTTCATTCTTAACACGTTGACCGCGGACACGCTGACTGCCAGCGCCGGTTTGTAGTTTGTGGATCTCCAGATGATAGTTTAATTTAATTAAAACATATTGTACAAAACATTTTATTAAGTAAAAAATTGCTAACTTTCTATAAATGTATTGAAAAATGAAAAAAAGTCAGCAACAACAAGATAACTTGTGATTTGCTCTCTCAACAAGTTCACCTTCTTTGAGTTATCTCGTAGGTTGGCGGTCAACGTGTTCATTACGAACTCGGTGGTGATAATCTTTGAAAGAAAAGAAAATTAGTTTAATTAGATTTTTCAATAGATGTTTTAACCATAAATTTCACATTGACATTCAGGAAATAATAGAACTAACCATAAATGTCACTTTTTCCTATATATTTGACCCCTCCCCCCCTTTATCACAAATTGTCACACTTCAACATATCCCCCTCCCCTCTTTGTCACGCACTATGTTGCGTAAGCATGATGTTACACTTCTTGTCCCCCCCCCTCAAAGCATGACATCATTTATGAATGATCCCAATGTGGATTTTAGAGACTAGCACGTTTCAGGATGTGCAGATTTTCAGCATCTTGCTGTAAAAAAATCCTCAAAAGTGCTTAATTTTGTCAATTTTTAAAGGCTTTTTCTTTCTTAGGGTTCAAATAATTCTTGATCTTATAACATAACTACAGAGACGTAACTAAGTGCAGATGAGGTCTGCGCCAGGTTTTAGAGGTGCTAAATTGACTAAGTGTGTGTGCATTTTTTTGTTTTGTATGTCGGGGAGAGGGGGTGCTGAATCCTGCTCTAGTTCCTGTTAGAAAATGACCTAGTCATGTTCCTGTATATCTCAACTCGGTTCTTGTTCTGAATTTTATCCTGGCTAGAAAACTTTCATGCCATAAACCAGAAATAATAACTTTACTAATTGTTCTCAATACCTTTATATCATGTCCCGAGAGTAGCCACTGAATTTATAAATTGAAGAACAAAAAAATTCTCCCCAGACAAAAAAAAATCAGGGTCCAGCATACTTAGATTACCTTTTATGAATTGTCCTTAATGGGAAAACTAACTTGAGAATAATGATCATGATAATTTAAAATTCTTTCAAAAAGTAGTTTTTCTAGAAGGTCAAAAATTAATTCACTTGAAATGATATCCAAAATATGTCATACTTAAATGGCAATACTGGCAAATTCTTTGTATTTTAACAAGTTCTTGGTTAAAAGACCAAGAACTTGAAATCATTTTGAATAATGCATTTTCTGCCTAACCCTTCAAAATTCGTCAAAAAGAGTAGCCTGAGAACTTTTATCCTACCACTATTTCCCTTCTTTGAGTTATGATATAAATGAAATATTTTCAAATAAAACACATTTTTATTTATTCTAAACACCATTACCCTTAATAATAACAAAACTCCCATTAATCAAAATATACTGTACAAATGTACTCTTTTCAGGAAATATTATGTCAAGTAACTTGGATATTTTTTATTTGTGGGGTACAAACAAGGGCACATCTAGAAAATCTTCAAGGGAGGGGGGAGCACTTTCGGAAGTCTTGGGGTTCTTCGAAATACATTAAAACTCACTTAGGAGTATCAATGTAGTATTCACTTGAATCAAGCCCAAGGGGAGCAATCGCCCCGCTAGATCCACCATTGAGTACAAAATGTTCCTCATGAAACCAAGAAAAAATCGATTTTGTAAATTATGTACGGAATTTCATAAGTTTTATGCGAAGCATTTTTAGTCGGAGCTGTGTGAATCAATAACCTTCCTTGTGAAGTCATACTCTAAAACAATTTTGCAGTACAAAGAAATTTAAATAATTTAATAACTATAATATGTTACTGATTTACTTATTTATTTTAGTCCATTTAGGTACATACCTGGTTTAATATTTGATGAATAAAAAAATAAAAAATTCCATTTTCAGTAAATCCCACGAACACTCGCTTGATGGGAAAGAAAACTCACATTCAAAAAATAAGAAAAAGTCTCAGAATTCACATGAGATAAACTCACATTTGACTACTACAACTAGCAAACGACACACAGCGAGAGTCAAAGATTCAATGATTGAAACACCTCGGAGCAGCAAGAAAAAGTTACAAGGAGAAGCTAGAGAGACCGGCACTTTCGCCTATAAATTGAAATACCAGATATACTTCTTTCTTTTCAGTGTGAGTATTTTACTCATGATGCAAGTTTTGAAAGGGTTAGTAAAATATTTTAAATATGTGTTCAATTTTATAGTTAAGGTGCTATTATTCTCAACAACATTATTTCTTTGCAGCAATTTTAAGATCTTGAATAAAATAAATAAAAATAATGAATGGAAATAAATAAAAAATATTAATGATAATAAATTAATGAACTAATTAATAGTGTCTTCTTGTTATCAAAATTTAATTAATCAGTTCAATATTATATATATATATAAGCATCAAGTTTGTTTTTTGTGTTTGTGCATTAATAATGTTTGCTCTCCTCCTGGGTTTTTTTAATCCATATAGTGTGACACTTATTTTCCTCTTAAAGCATTGATTAGTATCAATCATTAATTTTTTAGGCTCTTCATATAATGTTGCAGTTTGTAGCCCTTTTTTGCACCTCACTGATCTATAAGAAACTTCAAACGATACTATTAGACAATAAATGTTTTTAAAAGCTTGCAGATATAAAATAATTGCTTAATTTTAATGTAGTAAATTTCAAAATAAAAAGAAAAGTAGGAGGGGGAGGGAACAACTGTTGACTACCATTTTTTTTTCAAAGTCTTGAGTTTGAGTAAAAAAATTAGCTCATTTTACAGACGCACTGCATATTTCAATCATTTTCTCTCTCTTTCTATGGTTTTTGTTTTTTTTAAGTCAGCAAAATGTTAGAAGTTGGTTGCAAAATCCTCCCCTCCCCCAATTGAATTTAGTCACAACAGTTCTGATTACTCATTTTGTATGTTCTTCATAAGGCAGATGTTATAGACCCAACCACCAGATACATAATGGAGTTCTGACCACTGCCGGTGCATACGTAGAGCGGCACTTTTTGCACTGGATTGGATCCTGAATTAGCGAAGTGACGTACTTAATTTAAGAGTTCAGACAAAAATATGGCATATTAAAGTACATTATGCACATGGCATACATTGAAACAGAATTAAATGTGTATAAAAATGAAATGTATTATGTATAATTGCAATTCAATCAGAAGTAAATGACTTGGAATGAATTTAGGGGTTTGGATGAATATGTCATGCAGAATATGTGAAATACACCAGTTGCTGCATTCATCGGAAGAAAATAAGAGTAAAATTAAAAATACAAAAGTGACGACCAGCAACAGGCTCAGGGCCCAGCTAGGCTCGTCCTAGTTAATTTAGCAGTCCCCAATGAACATCAAGAGCTTTCTTAAAAGTTTTTACCCCACTGCAATTTACAGTCGCTTCCGGTAAACTATTCCAACTGCCCACAACCCTATTGAAGTAGTAGTTTTTCCTAATTTCAAGATTAGCCTGAGATTTGAAAAGTTTAAAACAATGACCTCTGGTTCTACTTTCAGCACATAGCTGTAGTCCATCAACATTTCCCGTTTTAATGAATTTAAACAACTGAATCATGTCCCCTCCGACTCTCCTTTGCTCAAGACCATACATATTGAGCCTTTTAAGCCTAACCTCATAATCTAAGTCTGAAAGACCACTTACCAAACTTGTAGCCCTCCTTTGAATCCTTTCCAATAAGGTAATATCCTTTTTTAGGTACGGAGACCAAAACTGAACAGCATACTCCAAATGAGGTCTTACCAAACTTCTGTATAATGGCAATACAACTTCCCTAGACTTGTTCGAAATAGCCTTATTGATAAACCCAAGCATCCTGTTAGCTTTGTTACTTACTATGCTACACTGATGACTGGACTTGAAGTCGTGACTAATCAATACTCCTAGATCAACAACTGCTTCTGCTTCCCTAATGACAGAACCTTGTAAATAATAGGTTGCATGTTTATTCCCATGACCAAAATGAAGCACTTGACATTTCCCAATATTAAAAGACATACCCCACTTAATTGCCCACCTAGAAATTTGATTCAAATCCTCTTGAAACTGATTGACTTGTTCCTCCGTGTCCACAATTCCCATGATTTTAACATCATCAGCAAAAAAATTGATGTTCCCAGAAATACTCTGAGTAATATCATTAGTAAAAATAATAAATAATATTGGCCCTAAAACTGAGCCTTGTGGAACCCCACTCAAAACATCAATCCACTGAGAATAATTGCCCTTCACTACTACTCTCTGTTTCCTCCCAGTCAGCCAATTTTTAACCCAAATTAAAGTTTTTCCACCAATACCAATATAAGCAAGTTTGCTAAGAAGAGCTTTTTGCGGTACTTTATCAAACGCTTTCTGAAAGTCAATGTAAACAACATCTACGCACTTTTTATTATCTAATGCTATGGTAACCTTGTCATAGAAATGCAACAAATTAGTTGTACAGGACCTACCCTTCCTAAAACCATACTGAAAATCAGTCAACACTCCATTTGCCTCCAGGAAATTCATTATTTTGATTTTTATCAGAGTTTCAAAAATTTTACAAAGAACTGAAGCAAGACTCACAGGCCTATAATTTCCTGTCTTAGTTTTAAACTCTTTCTTGATGAGCGGCGTTATGTTTGCCAGCTTCCAATCCACTGGCACAGTTCCCGAGTTATATGAAGATATGAAAATAGTCAAGACAACATCCACTAATTCCTCTGCACATTCTACTAAAATTTTTGGATAAACATTATCAGGTCCTGGAGCCTTATTTGCTTTAATCTTTTTCAAATGAAACAACACATCATCCCTAGAAAATACAAAATCCTCAAGCTGTGTATTAGCTTGCGTCTCGCTTATGTCAACTGTTGAGAATGTATCATGTATAATTATACTGTAATGAAATGCATCATGTATAACTATTGAAATACATCTGTAATTCAATCAGAACTTTGAATTATTCCGGTGTGCTTTTGATGATATTCCAAAACCACGGGCCATCTCCAACCCGTGCATAGAGTGGCACAGGGAAAAGATCTGATTTAATAATGAGACTTAATAAATGAGTTTTTCACTTAAAATTCTTATTCATGCATTTGCCACATTTCAAGATCGCAGGCCATAAAACGGAGCACCCACCATCTCTGACCCATTCACAAAGCACATGCGCAAACTTATAAGTCAAATCCGGAATGCTTTCCCGGTGGTCAGAGTTGTAATCACTGCGTTTTTATAAACAAACACCAGATACTTCACTTTTTATTAAAAATCAATTAAAAACTAGTTAATAAAGAATGAGAAAGCATATAAACTAAATAATCATTTAATCTAGAATGCAGCATAATAGTGTAACAGAACACTGTATTTTAATATACATAAATCATAGTTATTTGAAGGAAAGATAACTAATCGAATCTGAAATGTCACAACGATAAATTAGGATTAGCGAACAAGCGTCGTTATGGCCTCCAGTACTTTATCACTTCCATAATTGTCTAAGGGAACGCAAGTTTCTTTTCCAAAATCATATCTTCCATAAAGTTTCGGCTGAACACCGGAGCATTCCCGAATCAGGATCGGAAAACCAGGGTTATTTTTCTTGATTGAAACATAATGCTTTTGAATGAAGTCTCTCACTCCAGCACTATGACTTGATTTCGGACAAAGATGTATTCTGACTTCTTTCAGAATTGGGCTTAATTTCAAAGCTTTAGAAGCCATTGTTTTCTTACCGATGTGATTTTATTTAGATCAGAATCAGAAGGGATCAGAAAAACATAGGCTGTGGCTATTGAACCGAACAGTCGGTAAAATAGCTCCACCGCTATTTAGCCGAACAGTGACAACAGCGCCACTTTAAAAGAACTAATCCGTGCATTTGCTCGGTTCAATAGCAGTTACATTATTGAACCGATTTCTTTGCTCGGTACAATAGTGGTTATGTTATTCAACCGATCTTAAACTGTCGCACATGAGTTTGGTGTTCGGTTAAGTAGCGGTAATGTTATTGAATCTTCGTGAATCCCAAATCGGAACATTATTGAACGAATTGATTATTGTTTGATAATTTCTTAAATTGCGTTTGATAATTTAGTTTGAATTAATCTTTACTTTTTTTTTCTTTCTTTTTTTTTGCAGTATCCACAGTGCGCATTCCTTAATTTTGCTCAATACATATCTATAATCATATTCAAAAAATATTGTCAATAATTAAACTCAATTTCAGTTTAAACTGTCTCGTATGTGTTCAGAAGCATTAGCTTACCCAAAACATTTTTGCAGGGGGGAGGGCAAGCCCCCAGATCAGTTCCAACTTGCTATATATATAGGGCACAAAAATAATTATTAATTCCGTAATTTATTTGTCTAATCGTACTCGACATTTATGTATCTACTACATACCAGTTTTATCCGTATACAAAACAAAGAATATAATTTGACCAGAAAATTTATTTGGGTATAAAATTGCAGATTAAATTAATGTAAGGAAAAAATTAATATAAGAGAATAATTTTGGTATAAAGTGAGTTGGAAAGATGTTTGGAACAAAGTTCCTTTTTTAAATTGATGGACTTGGGGTTATTTAAGTAGGAGCTCCCCCCCCCCCTCCGCTTTCAAAGGGCTTTAAATTTGCCTTTTTGAAGGAAGGAAAAAGGTTTACATTTCCCGTATCAGGGCCGGCCGGAGGGAGGAGTGGTCGCCCTATTCTCCTGCGCAATCTAAAAAAAAAACAGGCCAATTTAAAATGTGAATTATTCAACAGTATGCTATTACAAATTTGCATTGAATGAATGTTATCAATTGCTTAATTCAATATACAACACATATTTGTTAAAATAAACCTTTTATCGTGGTTACATATCAAGTAATACTTTCCTTTTCCTTTCATAATTTATATGTATATATAAAGCCTTTGTTTAAATTGCCTTGTTATGCATGCACATGTATATCAACAGAGGTTTTTTCCCCTTTAAAATTTTGAATTTCACTTGTGTATAATGATGAATGAAATGTGAAAAAAGGTGAAAAATCCAATACTATTACTCAATAATTTATTAACCACAAGTATTTTATTACTTGCAAAACCATGTATCGACAATAAACAAGATGAAAGGGATGTGTTTCATGAGTTTTTATTCAAGAAAATACTATAATACAAAAGGGAAGAGTAGTAACAAAGTTAAATCAATTCAATTTATGTGTAAGTTCTCAAAACTTATTTATCCGTACAAAACTGTCAGGCATAAATTGACTTTGTGCCTGATAAACAGGGCTCTAGGAACGTGAAAAAAAAAATGTAACCAGTAAAAAGTATTCCCTCCCCCTTCCCAGCCATTTTCAACTTTTCTTTCAATTTGAAATTTGTTACAATACAGAAATTAAAAATTACATAAAAATTGAAGTGGCTGTTTTATATCTGCCAAGATATAAACATAGTAATGCATAAAAGAAGCGCATCTCTTGTGCTTTATCCCACAAAATATCAAACACATTAAAACGAACAGAAAACAAACATTATGCAATTTAATTAGATTACTACAAAACCTTGAATTTCCCAAGTCCTGAAAAAGAGAATATTAACCAAACAATTACTTAAGACAATCTAATCAAATACAATTTATATATATATATTATATATATAGTACACTGGAATAAATTAGGGGCATTTACGATTTATTAGTGATGTAATGTGCATAAGAGTGTAAGCTAAACTATAGAATAATTATACTCAGAAAAATATTTTAATGCATTTTTTCCACACACAGAAATATATTATCAAGAGCATACACATACTTTATTTCTACCAACACTTTTTAAAAATATCCACAAGTGAAATTAAATCTTTGATCCATTTTGGTATAACTTCTGCAATGGGGCTAAAATTCACCTAGTTTAGTTAGGACTAAACTAGGTGAACTAGTTATCACTTTTTTCCACTTGCATTTTTGAAAGCATAAACAGAGATTATTAAGAACAAATAAAATGTAAAAGTAGAAGAGTGCAAACTTAATTGTAGGGGACTAATAATAGAACCTACTAGACAAAAGCTTATACTTTAAAACAAGATTTTTTTTCCTCTTCATGTATGCATTCTTCTTCTTGTCTCTCGTCATGGATGCATTACCAGTAAAATTAAAACCATGATGCAGAATTTCAAAACATCTGCATCAAGACTAAAATTCAACTAGAACTAATGTGTAATGACTCTCTGAAAGCAAAAATATAAATCCATTAAGAGTGAATAAAATATAAAACATTTCATAAATAGTAATAGAAATATAATTTCACATTATTTTAAAGCACAAATGAGCATTAAAACGCAGACATATGTTTCGGGATTGCTTGGAATCCCTTTTTCAATGCGACAGGGAGCTTCATTTGGATGTTTTGCATCTAGAAGCTCCCTGTCACATTGAAACAGGGATTCCAAGCAATCCCGAAATATATTTCTGCGTTTTAATGCTCATTTGTGCTTTAAATTAACGTGAAATTATATTTCTATTACTGTTTACTTGCACAAAGTTAAATTATTACTATTTCATAAATACCTGACAAGTTTTGAGCTCTAAAACATCAATCTTGTTGAAAATTCAGTATATACCTATCACTTGGGAATTACACAATAAAGCATAAATGAAAAATATTGTTCACAATGCACATGCTATATTGAGCTGTAATAATTTAGAATGATAAATGTTTAAAATTAGCTTGGTTTAAAGGCATCGTTGCAAAAAGGGAAAGAGGAATTTCGTGATATTTTACAGTACACAATGCTTGATTTAAGTCCTAACGCATATGTAAATTAATGCTATAAATTTCAAATTAGTCATAAGAAAAAACAATTTCTGGCCCTGAAATAAAAAGTTTTAAAAGTAAATAACTTTAATCATTTATTAACAAATACATATCAAGAGAAAATTATCGTAGATATAAAACATATTGTTTTTTAAAATACTCAGTTATAACTCTTTTCTGAACAATTGCTCTTTAATGGCATCTAAATTGTTTAGGCATTCTGATGAATTATCCATTTGTTATTTAGCTGTTTGGTAAAAGTGAAAAATGATGGTTGTTTGTTTCATATTGAATTAAAGTTTGAATGGTAGGGACCACAAATAAGTGTTTGACTTATCCGACAGGTTCGAATTAAGTGTGTTTGGCTGAAACAAAAAAATAACATTTGCCAATACATCAGGACGGAGATTGCAAATGTAGTTCACCCTAGCAGTAATTCGTTTTAAGCGTGTTTTATTGTTATAGGTTTGAACACTTTTACGGATATTTAGAAAACCATGTTTCTGTACACCGACTTAAAGAATAATTCCTTATCTTGTAAAAAAAAACACACACATCATTAATCTGTGACGTAGCTAAGTGGGGACGGCCCATCCCGGCAATGGTGTAGTCCTGGAAAAAAAGCTGTTCAAAACAAGTGGGAAACTGCTTGTGTTGCTCAGCAATGAAGGAGAAAAGACCACTTTAAAAGCTCCACAGAATGAGTTGCGTGGCCTTTTTTACGAAAACTGAAAGTTGTAAACACTAATAAAAATGTAATAACAGTGTAAAGCATTTCTTAAAATTAAAACATTATAAGGTTCATTTCTACAACAAATAAATGTTTAAGAAACAAATGCAAAATAAAGTAATCATAATGTAATAAAATTCCATACTTATTAAAGATTGATAAAAATATACAGCAGGCAAACTTTCAAAGACACTTCTTTAAGTAAGAAAAGTAGCAATTCTCTTCAAATTTTAATACATATATTATTTGATATGTGAAGAGTCAAAAACACTCTGAATTTTAATTTGTGTTTCTGCTTATATCGAATTTTTATGGAGTTCATATAAAAATTGACATTGAGGCTTAACATATATTCAAAATTACAACTGTACCGGAATAATTCTACACAGGGGCCTCGGCGGCCGAGCGGTCTTAGTACCAGTTTCCGCCCGCTGCTTGTGCGCAGTAACGAGGTCGTGGGTTCGATTCCCAACTTGCCATGGGTGTATCTGTTATTTCCTCTCTTTGTGATGTAATAAAATCTTTCTTGTATTGTCTTGTGCTATCTGTCATATTGGACGACAGTTCATAAGCGAGTCCCGAGACTAAGCACACGAACTGGAAAATAAATGTAAATGTAATATTCTACACATACAGAAATAGCTAAAACACTGAAGACCAGTGGTGAAGTCCTGGAAGAAAAGTTGGGGGAACACTTATGCATAGAAAGATAAGCAATTGAAATCAAAACTGGGGGGACGCTTACCTTAAAATGCAAAAAATTTGGGGGGACGCTTGTATTACAATAATAAGGTAGGGGGACGCAGTCCCCCTCGACTACACCACTGCTCAAGACTATGTCAAAGCAAAACAATACCTTGAGCAGTAATTATAGGTTTGAATACTTTTAAGGATAGTAAGAAAACCATGTACTACACTGCGAATAACAAAAGAATAATACTTTATTTTGTAAAAAAGCATACATTAATGCCGAAAATAAGGAAAACTAGCATAGATATGGAAAACCGAACTTAAATTTTGAGTTTTATAAAAACCAAAACATACCTGTCGATTCAAATACTTTTTGACTTTCTCCTGATAGTCAGCTGGAAGTCAACGTTCTTTCGGTAAAGAATTAAAAGAGGTTTCTGAAACCACATGTCTGTGGACTTCATTTATAGATTTTAGTTCCAAGAACTGTCTGTCGCAAGACAGCAGCATATTAATGTGAGCCGGACAATCTTGGCGAAAGGTTCTGGGGGGAGGAAATATGCATGCAACTACATAGAAAAAGTTAATTCTCAAAATCAGTAACGTTGAGAGAATTTTGACAAGAACATAAAAATAATTTCGCAAATTAATTAGTTAATAAGAAATAAACATACTTGGATTGCTGGCTCCCATCCGTGCATCACTTTTTATGCAATCTTCCCCCTGCCAATGCACGTGTACTTGATCGTATAATATTTCCATTTCAGTCGTGAACGGTCTACATCGTTGTATTTGTTAGCTGCATAAGCTAATGTTTTCGACTCCCTCTTCCAGAACGTTATCTGATTTCCTTTTTCGAATTGAGAAACAGATTTCTCTAATTCCTCTTACGAATAAAACCGTGCACCCAAAGCTATTGTGGCCGCCATGATTACTACAATAAATAGAAACAAAGCAGGAAAAATCACGTGAAAGAAATCCAGCCTGTGATTGGTTAAAAGTCTGTTCGGCGCAATAGCAAAATGAAGTCTTATTGAACCGAGTACTCGGTTCAATAGACACTCCGAAAAACATAAAATATGAAACTCCAGATGAAAACAAAGAGTTGTTGTTGCCACGCAACTAGGAAATATCCGTTATATTGACGTAGAGGTCAAAAATGTTAAAATGCGGTGTTCGGATACTTGGATAAAAAAGAATATTCTTTAAAAACTTCATTTTAAATTTTTATTGTCGTTTTTACACTTAGTTAGTTAAAAACTATTTTATATTTTAGAAAATATAAAACAACATTTTAGTTTTGATTATGAAGATGTGGTTTTTCTTTCTGGAAATCGTCTGCTAGCTATCGGTCTGAACTTCGTTGTCTGTTTACTTTTCAAAGTTTTATTGATGTTATTTATAGGCACTTCATATTTGTAATTTCATAAAATTTTCAGTTAAAATTTACTATACGTGACCCATTTTAAGTAAAACAAGCTTATTTGAGTGTCAAGAATTTTCCATTAATATGGTAAGTTTGCGTTCGTAGTTTTGTATCGCAAGAGTAAAAACAATTATACATATCAATTTTGACTAAACAAAAGCTGTTCTCTGAAATTTTTAAAGAAATTCAAATCTTGTACTCCTCCTAAATTTCCTGAAATTACTATTACTTACAATAAATATCCTAAAATATCGTCATTTGTTCAGAAAATCTTGAACTTTCGTGGTTTTGTCTGACGTTTTTGTCCTTTCCGCGTATTGTTATGCCAAAATGTTCGATATTGCTATCAATTTTTACATATTTGCATTGAAAAGGACATCTGGACGTAGTTTTTACTTCGTAATTACGGTACAGAAAGAACAAAACGGCGTTTTAGAGTTTTAACTCGAGTCGTATTAATTTGTAATATACTTTATAAATCTTCAACTTGCTCGTACTAATATTTTCTTCAGGGGGACCACCGATTCTGGAAAGCAGGAAAGTCCGGAAATTTCCTTCAACCATCAAAAAATCATGGAATTTTTGCTGTGAAAAACAAAATTAATGCTATCTTTCTTTCCCATTACATGCATTAAATGGGAGTATGTTATGTTTAATTTCATATACTATTCTTTATTTTATTAGAAATGTGTATTTCTGCGATGTTGGTAAAACCACATAATTAATAGTGTTCCTTTGCTCAAAGTTACGCCAATTTTATAAATTTTGCTACTTATCAGTTAAACGGCTTACATTTTTGGCACATCAAATAAAATGTAAGCAAAATAATGTTGTTAAATTTCAATTGCATGAGATTTTATTAGATTGAATTAGCATTTTGGAGACCTTCGCCAATTCTGCTAAGGGAGGTGGTCAGCCCTGATTATGTTATTATTTGTGTTATTTGGTCAGATATTGATAAAGGATCAAAATTATCAATTATTTCCAATCAGGTATTAAATATGGATCAGTGAATTCTTCATTTGCATTTATACCTTTGTGATGCATTTAATTATTATTTGAAGAAAGACTTTTTCATAATTAGGTTTTCTGAACTTTAATAAATATGCCAAATAATGTTAAACTTCTATTGATTTCTCTCTGAATTCTTATGCATTGTCTGCTTTCGCAATAACATAAGCTACTTATTAATTGACTTATTCTCTACATCCCTTAACATTTTTAAAATTGCAGGATTAGTCACCATATCAGTGCCTGGTTACCGCAAGGCCAACTAGGTCGCGGCCTTGGGCCCCCAAATTTTAGGGGGAACCAAATATTAATAGAATAATCTCCAAGCTTATTTAACTTTATACATTATACCCATTACTTTTATTTTTTTTACCATAGGGGGCCCAAAATAATGATGTGTCTTGGGGCCCCTGACTGTCTTAATCGGGCCCTGCTGGTTACCATGGCTTCATGGCAGCTTCTAATTACAAACAGAAACTTCCTGTGGAAAGTGGTTTATTATTTCTAAATGGAATATATATACAGTGGTACCTCCCTTAAGGGACACCTCCGAAAAAGGGACACCTCTAATTAAGGGACACTTTTTCTGGTCCCAGTCCCTTTGAATAGGGACTGCAATGTATTTACCTCTGAATAAGGGACACTCTATTTAAGGGACATTCTTAGAGAAAAATTTCCAAAATTCAAGTTATATAGATAAGAAAATTTACTGGAAGCTGAAGCTCTTTTTTTCTTCTAAAAATTAACTTCTGAAGGTTGGGATGAGTCCTAGAAGCATGAACAAACAAACAAGTGTACTTTAAAGTTCCCTTTACAAAACCTACTTGTAAAGGCTTTTCTCTCTTTTGTACTATGGAATACATGTGTGTTCAGCAAAGACGGACAATACCCGGCTACCAACAAATTTTTTTATGCAAGAATTGGAAGAAAGTACACTAAACATAATTTATACTGTATTGCCTAAATTACGTACTTTGAAACAAACCCATCTAACAGATTACTTCAAATATATTTCTGTAAGCTCCAAAACTTTGCCAATATGACGTTTATGTTAAAATTTTAGTTTTTCAATGAAAACATTTTAAATTTCAATAATTTCAACTTATATTTTATATGCATGAGACATTTTCAGCACTTAAGCTTAAATGGTAACACTTGTTTATTGTCAAAAAATTAAACTTTTTTAATACACTATATGTATATGCATCAATTTATGAACCTCCGAGGAAGGGACACCTCTATTTAAGGGACAAACTTCCAGTCCCCTTAGTGTCCCTTATTGAGAGGTTTTACTGTAGAAGGTGTAAATAAGGCAATAAATGAAGATTAAAATTAAAATTTGTGTTGTCTCACCAATGTTGTCAAGAAAAATATATGATCAAATAGAAAATATTGAGAATATGAGGTGCACAAGACAAAAATATAACATTTAGGCAGTGTCGTGTACATGATTCAGACTGGCAACATTTTTTTTTTTTTTAGAAAGTGGTATCTTAGATGTTTTTTTTTTTTCGGGGGGGGGGGGGGGAGGGGGGATGCACTCATAAATTAAGTGTACTATTCTTAAAATGAATTTAAGATTAACATTTTTTAATTAATTACTTTAATACATTGTTCAATAAATAATATAATAATAGCACAAATAATACTAGAGCTGATTTCCACAAGTTATTAAAGCAACTGAAAAAGAAATGACACTGAAACTCAATTTTTAAACTGATAAGAGCTACATGTAAGACTATTTTATATTTCCCAAAAGAAGTCATTTTATTTATTGGGATTTCTTTATATTTCAGAATTCCTTATTTTTGTTCATTTCATAGTGCATTTAAAACGGTTTGAATGCAAAAATGTGGGCGGCGAATTATTTGAACTTTGTTAAATTTTGTTATGGCACTTCAAATGTCGTAAAATTGAGTTAAAAGAGCAGCTGCTGGGGCTGAATCTAATGTCAGAGCTTAATTTGGGTGGGGAAAGCTCATTTCTTGCACTTCTTTTCAGTTTTATGTGAATTTTTACCTATTTTACATATGAAAATCAGTTTGGAAGACTGTACGGCTTCCTCTTTTATTTTTGCAGTCATTAAGCGTAGCCAAAATTAAGAATAGATTGAGAGAGAAAATTTCTTTATTGCTTAAGAATTATAAATATTAAAAATTACCTACAATTTCTTATTTATTCATTAGAGAAAAAATTTTATTTTTTTACAGACAAATAATATCGCATTTTGTTTGAGTAAATGTAATTAAATTTCTTAAGCACTTTTAAAAAATGGAAAAGAGCCCTCAAGTCCATTTTTCGAGTTTTTGCGAATCCGAATTTTTTAGCTACCAGCGAACATCCTTATTCTAGGGCAGTGATTCCCAACCTTTTTTTCCTTGCGCACCCCTTCTACGATCCGGAGAAAATCGCGAACCCCCGTCTGTAATCGTTAGTAACAGGTATAACAAAACTATAAAATTTACGAGAACATTTAATTTCCATGTTGCACAATAGCTCATAACAAAACTTTATAAGTAAAAAATTTAAAAGTAATGGAGAAATATCTCCCGGTTCCACTTTGAGGTCTGTATATAAATTAGCCGAAAATAATGCAAAAAGTTACATTTTAGAAAATTTTCCTAATTCTCAACTGTTTCTTCGCGCAAGGATAGAAAAAGTGAGAAATGGTAGTCGAATCTTTCAAAATTTAAAATAAATCAATGAATATGTTCCGTTACCACTTTGAAATTTAAATTTTCGAAATCAAGCAGCAGTAGAAATATGTGCATTTCAGCTTTTGCACGTATGCCAGTTGACAACTTTTACGCATTTATCGGAAAAACAATTTATTTAAAAAAGTCATTTTCCCCCTGCGCCGTAATGCAATTTTAATTTATTATTTATTTTCTATTTTATGTCAGCAATTAAATATTCCGCCATTGCAATATTATTTTCGCGAACCCCTGGGGGTTCGCGAACCACCGGTTGGGAAACGCTGTTCTAGGGTTCGCACGGAAAATTCTAGTCTTATCGTACAAAAAATGTATATTTTTTAACATCATCGGGAAAACTCGAAAAATATACGTAAGACGCAATATGGCTCTCAGGTAAAGAAATTTTTTTTTTTTGAACAATTTACTTTACAACTTTACCTAGCAGATGGCAGCACCACAATTTCATAAAGACGAAGAACAGGATGCGATCGCACACTGTGCCATTGAAAAATTTTTAGGGATGTTTTCATAGTGGTTTAACTTTTTTTTTCTAGTGTGGGAAGGGGGGGGGGGGGGGGTTGGTCTCTGGAATATAAACTAAGCAATATAGTCCTTACTTTCTAATGGAGATTTTTATGGGCTGCTGGTCTTAATCGTTGGGATTGTTGTGGTATGGTTTTACGAATGGTATTTTCAATTTTGTGGTGCAGTTGAGGGAGATTGCAGGTGGACAGCATCCCCCACTTTTTGATTTCCATAACTTATGCGTGTATCTGCAGCAGCCAGCTTTTCTCTCCAGACTACCCCACTGATATTTCCTTGAAGAAGAAAAAAAAGGCGGTCAGTTCGGGGGAGGGGGAGGTTCAGGCACAAGTGCAAATTTTTTTAATCTTCTTAACTAGCGCGTTTCCCCCGGTCCCCAACTCTTGATTACTTTAATTGAAGTGTGAAACCTATGACCAGCCATGCTGGGCGCTGTGCCTGTTTGCTGGTCGTCACTTTTATTAACCGACTTCATAAAGGAAGGAGGTTATACATTCATATTGTATGTATATCGTTTTTTGTTTGTTTGTTTGTCCACTCATAACTTTTTACCGGATGAACCGATTTTCATGATTTTTTTTTAATCGATCGAGGGTGGTTTCCCATAGGTCCCATACCTTCGTTTGACCATATTCGATAATTAGAAAAAAAGTTATGGGCGGAAATGTGGTAATTGTTTTGCTTTTTCATCCGTAACTTTTGACTAAATGAACCGATTTTGATTATTTTTCCTTTAAGTGATAGAGGGTCGTCTAACTCAAATATCGCACATCAGTTTGACTACATCTGTTTTTTTAGAAAAACGTTATGGGTGAAAAATAAGTATTTTTTCATATTAATTGGAAAGGCTAGGCTCGATTTTTCTTTGTTGGGAAAGTTGTTAATAAAAATGAAACATTGTTAAAAAAGAGTTTGTTGCCATTAAGATGTAATATTAAAAGATATTATAACAACAAATAGACTGAAGGCTTTTCTGAAGAAGAAATTAAATCCAATCAGTTTGCTTGCTCTAGTGACCCTTTCAAATCGATTTTAAAACGAAATGTATCTTACAAACGGTTAATTTTTAGTATCATTCCCTCAGAGGTTTTCCCTTTGATATGTATGTTTTGAAAATAGAGTATTTATATAAAAATGTATTTACACTAAAAAGAGTAAAATAAAATAATTTTTGTAAAAAAACAGAACCGACTTCAAACTATAAATTGCGCTAAAAAGTAAAAAATAATATTATTCTTTAAACAACTTCGATACGACTTTTAAACATAATTTTTGAAGTCGGTGCAAAATTATGATGGATTTTGATGCATGATTCCTTTTGTAACTATGAACCAATTACAAATATAATTAGCGTAGAGTTTCCAACAGTTTCAGTGTAAAATAACGCATGGTGAAATTATCATTAGACTGTCATAATTTTGCACCGACCTCAAAAATTATGTTTAAAAGTCGTATCGAAGTTGTTTGAAGAATAATATTATTTTTTACTTTTTAGCGCAATTTATAGTTTGAAGTCGGTTCTGTTTTTTTACAAAAATTATTTTATATTTATTTGTATTTGTAACAATGTGGTGTCTTAGTGTTATTTAATCCCATATGATATCTATACTAACTCTTAAGACACTTCTGCAGTTATTTATGCACATTTAATCAATTTCCTGTCAAATGATTGTGATTCGATCTGGCAAGAAAGAATGAAACTCCGATGTGTTTTTTCCCCCCACTATAATAGTGCCTGCAAACTGTATCGTCATTATTTGTATTCATTATCCTTTAAAGTATTGACTACAATAAAGTTATTTTGAAGCATTATTTGTACATGCCAGTGATTTTAGGGTTTCTTCTGACCCACCGCCGTCAGATCGATGGTGATGGCCCCCCCTAAAAACTACGGAATCCCCCTCCAAATCGCCCAAAGAGTCGGCCAAGTCCCCCATAAGCCCCCTCCCGTTTCAGTTGCGAAATCTGTGCCCTGGCTTCCGTTAGGAAGTTGGGCACCGTTAAATGGTAAGGAAATTCTGTTCTGTCTTTAAAAAAAAAAAAAAAACTTGTTACAAATAAAATGAGTTGAATAAATAAATGCTTTGAACTTGTATGTCATACTTCGCTTCAGCGTTGTTGTGGATTACATAAGTTCAATTACTTGCGTAATTTGGCCTCAAAGACGGCAAAAGGGAAAAATGATTTTTTTTTCACAATGAATCAAATTAGATGAGAAAACAGTTTTTTCTGTAAACTTGGGAACATTTTCTCCCTAGATTACGCAGGAATACCCACCCCTCGCGCCAAGAGCGACGGTGAAACCCTGTCAGACGCTACGGAACACCTCACCTATGCTCCTGCTACCACCCCCCAAAAACCCTCATCAAAAACATCCAAGAAAAGAACTCTCTTAAACATTTTAGCGACGCAATCAGATCTTCGACCCCTCTCCCCCTTCTTGTGGACACCCGTGGTTTACGCCCATTATGAGCACAAGATTATAAGCAAATGTTATTTTCAAAGCTTGTCTAGCCTTTCGTATAAGGTTTCTGGTTAGGAATTTCGATTGAGCTTCTGTTCTACCACGGAAGGTGAACTGAAAAAAAAAAAAAAAAAGGTAGGAAGAAGGAGGGCTGTGGGAAACTTATTGAAAGAGTTTATTTATCGATTTGTCGTTCAAAAAATAACTGGGTTCTGTATCCTTCCGGTCAAAATCAAATCCTAATTTTCCCTAGAAGAGCAGTTTGTTTACATTAAGGTAGAAAGAATAAATGAATTCAACAGAAATAATAAAAGGACGAAACATGTTTGAAAGTATTTCCTTTTCATCTGAAGGTTTTTAATTGCTCATTATAAAAACGCGGGGAATTCCCAGGAACTCATTTTTAAATTCAATGCGCAAAATCACATTTTTCTTCTATTTTGGAAGAATCATCCCTTGTGCCGTGAATTGCGCGCATGATTGAGGCCAATTTAAAAATAAAACGCCATTCGAAAGAAAAAGTAACTAATCGAGCGAAGGGGAAAGAATAAATAAAAGTCTCCACCAAGACGAATGAAAATTAAGATCAGAATTCCAGGCAGTTTTAGCGCAACAGGAATCTAATTTCGAAACAACCCGTTTCTTGTCTTGCGGGGCCGAAGAAATCCCTGTCACGTGACCGCCATCCAACCCGTTCCGAGATCAGTCCATGCTTCTCGGAGCACTTCCCTGGAAGAGAGAGCCGTTTCCGGTCGAACGGACACACAGACGATTTCAAAACAAGGATCGAACTGTGATCGGGTGCAGTTGACTTGTTTATGGTCTGTTCGCCGGTTTCTTCCGAAATGGGCTGATTGATGGGATTTTTTTCAGCACCGAGGAGGCTATTTTTGACAGGAAATATAGACTTCAGTGATACTTTTTCGGTTTTGTGGAAACACGCGCGAACAAATTCTTCCATTCTGTCTCAGAGTACCTGATGTGATTAGTAACAAATTGATGGAGATAATATTCGATATTATGGAATGGCAACATGTGGTGTTTGACTCCCTGTGAAAAAAATGATTGATTTTTAAAAATCTGTTTTCTTATTTAATATTTTTCGCTCTGGCAAAAATGTGAAGAATGCCTTCAACTAATATTTTACTTACCGACTTGGATATGTTATTTCAAAAAGTCGAAAAGTGCGCCTAATTGATAGGTATGCTGTGAAAAAATTGAAAATATTTTTGCACCTGAGAGAGAAAGTGTGATTAAATGAACAAACTAAACAGAAAGAAGTGGAATTTTCAGTGACGTTAATGCTTAGAGTCGTTTTTTAAAACGAGGAATTGCCAAATGGAAGTTTAGTAAAATAAGTGATATTGAGTGAAAATTTGCATTTTATTCGGCTGAAATATTTTTGTTACAAGAAAATACCAGTGATGCGATTGATGTATGCATAGCTTTTATTTTTTCTGTAACTAAGATAACGTTTTCGGTTTGATTTAATATCCACTTTCACATGATCACAGCATCATGATCCATTTCTAAAATCATGCTCTAAACTCATACCGCATCATGAATTCTATATTATACAGTTGGCTGTCAGCTGCAGCGGTCGCGCCGTTCGTGGCCCTCCTCTCCTCCTGGACCCTAGTAGTCTTCAGGAGCTACAGGAGGGACTGGAGACTCCTGGACATCTTCCTCTTTGCCCTCACCTGTTTGGAGGTGGCGTCTGCCCTTTTCGGATTCGGCTACGCTGTCCTGGGGGTCATCCGACCTGCCCTAGAGGCTCCCTGTAGATTCATCTTGTGGGGTCTGGCAGCCACCAGGATCTTCCATCTTGCTACAGTGACTTCTTTGCTCCTGGACAGAGCGCTTGCTTCGAAGTGGCCAAAAGCGTACAGGTCAAGCGTCAGGCAGAGTCAGGTGAGTTCTAGTTATGTATATGGTTTGGTTCATTGTTTGCTTACCAGGGGCTAAAATTTAGGGAAAGATGACGGGTTTTCCACCCGAATTTTTCTGATCCTCTCACTTAAATTAGACCGGACGGGAGACTCCCACTCGTGGAAGATTTCAAAAATTTGTTCAAAACGCGAAAAGCAGCATTTTAGCGCATTTTTAGCTTGTATATAAAGTTTCCTGATTTATTTATTTATTTATTTATTTTAATTTTAATGGTGTTATGAGAAATTGTTAACACAACGATAAATTTAATCCTTAAAATGAAAAAGCTAATTTTCGTGAAAACAGAATATTCCCACTTCAAGTTTTTCTATTGATTTTACAACAAAGTGAAATGCTCAATTAGTAGTAGAATTTACATACTTGCACTATTAATTTAGGTTATAAAAATCAACCAGTGATCATAAACATACCTTTTTTTGAGTATATTATAGTTCATAATTGAATATGAAACAATTAAAATTAAGATAACTTAAACCATTAATTTTTTCCAATACTGTTTTATTTATTTTGTTTATTTTCTTTGTTGAGCTGTGCCACTATGTTCGCCGGTGAGCGGCGATATAATTTGACTTCAAGTTTAAATCATAAAATATTTTTTTGAAAAAAAAAAAAAGAGAAGAAGAACCGACTAAAGCAACGCGACTATAAATTGCACTAAAAAGTAAAAATAAATTCATTCCTTAAACAACATAATATCGATACTAGTTTGAAACGTAGTTTTTGAATTCGGCACAAAGTGATGAAAGTTAAAATCTTTTGCAGTCATTAATCAATTGCAAATATAAATTGCTCAATGTTGGCAACAATAGCTAAGTAATACATGGTGTACTTAATGGTAATTAGATTATTATAATTTTGCGCCTACTTCAAAAATTGTTTAAAAGTATTATCGATAATGTTCAAAGAATGAATTTATTTTTTACTTTTTAGCGCAATTTATAGTTGCGTTGCTTTGAACTTAATTCTTTTTTTTCCCCAAAAAAATTATTTTATTTTATTCTTTTTGGTGTAAATTCATTTTTCATGTGAATACTTTTTTTCTTTTTCTTTTTTTTTTTTGAATATTAAAAGGCACACCCAATTAAAGTGACGGACACTAAACTACATAGTTGTATGATAAATTCGGTTTTAAAGTTTTCAAGAAGCCAGAGTGAGTAAAACCATTGAATGAGTTTAATTTTTGTTTTAGAGAAGCTTCCACTCGAAACACTTACTATAATTGTTTTTAATATTACTGCTTAATGGCAACAAGTTCTTTTCGGAAATAGGTTTTATATTTATTAATAATGTACTCAATAAAGAAAAGTCAAGCTAAGCCTTTCCAAATTACAAGAAAATTGTAATTTTTCACAGATAACGTTCTTTCTAAAGAACAAATGTCTTCAAATCGATGTGCGATATTTCGGTTAAATGATCTTCTATTGATTGAAAAATAAATGATTAAAATTGGTTCTTTTAGTCAAAAAATATGGATGAAAAACCAAAAACATTGTTAATTTTGCGCTCATAACTTTTTTTCTACTTGTCGAATATGGTCAAACGAAGGTACGGGGCCTGTGTTACATCTCCCTCGATCCCCTTTTTTTAATCAAATGAAGAACGAATTTACACTAAAAAGAATAAAATGCAGTGAAACCCCGATTTTACGTCCCCCGAATCTACGTTTTACCCGCATTTTACGTTTTTTCATCAGGTCCCAGTTTTTCCGTATACTAATAATGTTAATTTAACCCGGATTGTAAGTTTGTTATATATGAAATTTCCCGCATTTTACGTTTTCACTGGAAAGTGAAAAAAAAAAATGTTCTAAAATAAGCAATATTTTTCCGTCTGTACTTTTCGTCAGCCGATGAAGATCAACAAAAAGAACAGGAAGCACAGAGCGTCCCTTCTTTCAATATTGCAATGAAGAGCTTACAAATAGTGAAAGACTATTTTCTTTCTTATAAAGACCAGGAAAAAAACTTGCAACGTATTTCAATCCTAGAAGATGCTGCATTCACTTTGAACTCAATGACTAAAAAACAATCCACTATTACGGATTATTTTCAGCATCTGGAATCGCATCTAAATGTGCTAAAATTATCCTAAACTGGTATGTATAATAATGTTCTTTTCGTAAAATATAGATATTATACCTTTTGAAAGAGTCATCTTTACTACCTTTAGTATTTTTCTATTTGATTTTTGCACTCTACTTATTTCCCGTATTTTACGCTTTTTTTGCCCAGTCCATTGAGAAACGTAAAATCGGGGTTTCACTGTAAAATAATTTTTGGGTAAAAAATAGAACAGACTTCAAAGCAACATAGCTATAAATTGCGCTAAAATGTAAAAATAAATCCATTCTTTGAACAACATCGATAATACTTTTAAACGTAATTTTTGAAGCAGGCGCAAAACTTTAAGTCTAATTACCATTAAGTACATCATGTATTACTTAGGTAAAAAAAAGAACAACGAAAATCGGTTCATCCCGTTAGAAGTTATCGATTAACAAAAAAAAAAAAAAAAAAAGCAACAGGAAAACTTATATATAGTATGAATTGATAATTGTCTGCCTGTTGGAAGTCGGTTAAAAATGACATGAAATAGAAAGATCTAATATAAGTAATGAATTTCTTTAAATGATAAATATAACTCCTTAAAACACGAGTTTTTTTTTTTAATGAAAAACTAGTATGGTGTAATTCTTTGCAATTTCAGGTTGTGGGGGAGTGACTAGGGAGGGAGGGGGTAAAAGTTACATAGAAAAGAAATATTATACAAACAAAGTGTAAACGGATTTCAGATGGGCATTAGAAATAAAATAACGCTCGGGCATGGGCAAATTTTCTGGTAATTTTCGTGTCAGCCACGGGCAACCGCGTTAAAAGGTTATAAAAAAAAGAAGGGTCTCGGAATTTTGATTATAAATTCATAAAAAAAGAAAAATGTAATCAACAGGGAAAGAGAGAGATTTCAGGAAAGCTAAAATACTGTCCCTTCCATTCAGCATGAATGATAAGGGGATCTACATTGGGTAGGATAGCAATAGCTAAAAATCTAGCTCCTCATTGCCATAAAATTCGAGCTGAGGCCGCATCCGCCGTTATTAGCCTACTTTCCCGTAAAAGTAAAAAAAATAATAAAGCATGAAAGAAGGCTTAATGTATCGGAAAAATATCGTTAAAAATAAAGAAAAGTCAAAAAAAAGTGAAGTAATTAAATAAAGATTAAAAAATTTGAAAGTAGGGTTTTGAGATGGGGAAAATGTGTGTCTGTCGGTCTGTCCCCCCCCCCCCTAATAACTTTTGAACGAATAGTCCGATTCTAAAAATTCTTTTTGCATTCGAAAGATCTCGGCGAGGACATCTCATTTCCATATTTTACTTTTTGATTTGAACACTTTTTCGTTCAATTTTGAACTGCTCAAAAAAGTTTAACATTAGCGCCTATGGGCGAAAATGAAGCAAATGATGTAAACTCTGGGTACAAGATCCATGTTCCAATGAACAAGCTTACTGGAAGAATCTCTTGGCGTGAAATATCAATTTGAACAGTTTTTGTTCATTTTTGAACAGTTCAAAAAATTAACATAGCGCTTACGGGGAAATTTCAATCCTATATAAATCCTGACCTAACGGACCGATTTGCTTGGAACAAACTTTATCGGAAAGCTCTTATAACGTAGAACATGTGCAAATCGAAAGTTCACCCAGAACTAACGAGCCTATTTTCCTATAGAAATTTTTTATCGGGATTTTTAAGGATATTTCTCAATGAATAAATGAATGAGTGAAAGCATGAATTAATAAATAAATGAAGGAGTGAAAGAATGAATCAATGAATAAATGAATGAGGAAAAGAATGAATAAATGAGGGAATAAATATATGAATGAGTAAATAAATGAATAAAGACATGAATGAGTAAACGAATGAATGAATGAATGGCTGAATAAAGGAAAGAATGAATGAGTGAATGAATATGTATTATCCGTTGAAAAAGGTATATTTGAAATAATTAAGAACTAAAGCTAAAGGAGAAAGAGATAGCTAGATTATAAATTTGAATTTGGTGTATACGGGAAAGTAGGCTCGTATAGTTCTAGACGGAACTTCTTGTTTATTTACAAGACGTCAGAGTTTAAGGAGAACGGGTACCGTGAGACCATTTTTTTTCTCCTATGGTGTTTTTATTTACAATTTTTGTCTCGTGTCATATTATATCACTTCATAAGAAATTTAATATTGAAAAAGAAAAACTGGATTTCTAAAATACACTTTAAAAACTTTGGTTTTAAGAACGAAATTTAGCAATTTTTTAAAATGCACCTTTTTTTTTCAAAATTGGAGTAAAGTCTCAAAAACTTTTTTATTGATTCATTACTCATAAAGCAAATCTTTTATGCTTTGAATTTTTTATAAGGCAAATACTTTTTGAAAAATAAAATAAAAACTAAAGTAACGCAGAAAAAACAACGAAAAAATTCAGAAAACCTACAAAAAGAATTTTAAAAAAATGTGCTTAAGTTATCATAAAAGTAGAGCATAAATTTGTTATCTATAGTTTCAGGAACATGTGGGAAAAAAATCCACCTTATAGATCCAAATTTAAAAAAGCCTTTGCATTTCAATTGAGATGAAATGCGCCAAAAACAAAGTGAGCATTTTAAGTTTTCGGCTTGCAAAAACTTAAATCAATCCCTTGTCAAAATTTTAAATAAGGAACTTTTTTTCCAGTTACAGTCACGATGAAAGTGCTTCTTATTACTTTTTTATTTAAAAAATAAATATGTGGCTTATATTCAGCACAGTTACTGTTTCTGGATGAAAAGGTGGCACCTCACACGGTAATAAAATCAATGAAAAATCAATAAATATTGCTTCAATTTTTCTGAAACTTCCTGGGAACATTTTTAAACATTTATTTTACTACTTAAGCTAATGAAAAAAATTTTGGTGTTTTTCAACATTTTTGGGTGCTGGCTCCCCTTAATTCGACAAATTCCTCTGCCGAAAAAGAAGCCGAGTCATCGCGCGTAAATCAAATTTGTGAAAGCAGTCTCGAACGTTGTAAAATGATTAAAAAGCAACCTGTTTCTTCCTCCGATGTAATCCCGAAGAACACAATGCCCTTTAATCATGATTTATTATGCCGATCTTGAGAAGTGACAACGGGTCAGTGTGGGAGCGCGGAAACTCAAGACTGGGATAGAACGACGCGGTCTCCCGTTAGAAATGTTAACACAGTTTTTGTATTTTATACCAAGTTCATGCCCTACACTCTAAGAATTTTTTCTTTTAGTTCCCACCATTTTTGGTGGTTCTGAACACGATTTTTGGTGCTCAGTCAGGGTTGGCTGGGTTGGACCCATTGGGTTTTTTCTGAAAAAACCCACATTTTGGACCCACTTTTGGGTTTTTTTTTTCAACTTGATAAGACTTTTTTTGATAAAATTATTAAAATACTTATGCAATTTAAACTTCATTATTATTATCTTTACAAAACAGACAGGTTAGATTAAAAATGATTTATTTTTCATTTTAATAATTTTTACAAGTATAAGATTATTAAGCATCATACTCTCCCGCTTACTTCTAAAGAGCTACATCTAAAAATAAATAAGTTTTTCTACAATTTCAAGCATGAACACCAGAAAATTGCTCTCTAAAAATTGCTTGAAAAGCACAGAAGGACCTGATGACGGAAAAAATAAAAACTACCACTCTCCAATTTCACTTTCTTCCATGTTTTTCTTCAAAAAGCGTTGAATTTCCACAAGTTTTCCTGCTCCTAACCGATTTCTCAGCTTGGTCCATATATTTCCAAATTTGGAGAAAATACGTTCTATTGATGCAGAACTTGGTGGACAAGTAAGCAGTTGGGCAAAAAAGGTGCAAAATCCGTCTGCCAATTTTTTAACCTTCTGTGTGTTTAAAATAATCCTTTTTTTTTTCATAATTTTCTGAAACTTAAATTTGTGAAATAATATATGCATATGCAATCAGATGTGCCATAAATGTTAATATTTTAACCTTTTTATGCTAATCATATTTGTTTCAAAGAATAAAACAGTTTTACCAAAGTTTTCTCTCAAAAAATTTGAAAAAAAACCAGTTAAAATGAGTTTTTTTTAACTTTACTTGAAAAAACCCGAAAAACCCATTTGGGTTGGGTTTTTTTCGAAAAAAACCCGGGTTTTGCCAACCCTGTGCTCAGTCGGTGTAAAGTTGAAAGTGATTTATTTTTTATGCATTTTAAGGAGCCAGCACCCAAAAATATTGAAAAACACCAAAATTTCTTTTATTGACTTAAGTAGTAAAATAAATCTTTAAAAATGTTCCCCGAGAGTTTCAGTAAAATTGAAGCAATATTTATTGATTTATCATTGATTTTATTACGGTGTGAGGTGCCAGCTTTTCGTTCCGAAACAGTAACTGTGCTGAATATAAGCCACATATTTTATTTTTAAATAAAATAAGCGAGAAGAAGCACTTTCATCGTGACTGTAACTGAAAAAAAAAGTTCCTTACTTAAAATTTTGATAAAGGAAAGATTTAAGTTTTTGCAAGCCGAAATCTTAAAAGGCTGTTTTCTCTCACTTTGTTTTTTGCGCATTTCATCTCAATTAAAATGCAAAGGATTTTTTAAATTCGGATCTATAATATGAATTTTTTTCCCACATGTTCCTGAAACTATACATAACAAATTTAGACTCTACTTTTATGATCACTTAAGTACTTTTTAAAAAAAAAATTTTTTGTAGGTTTTTTTGTATTTTTCGTTGTTTTTTCTGCGTTACTTCAGTTTTATTGCTTTTTTTTACCAAAAAGTATTTGACTTATAAAAAAAAATTCAAAGCATAAAAGTTTTGCTTTCTAAGTAGTGAATCAATAAAAAAATTTTTGAGATTTTTCGCCGATTTTTGAAACAGAAGATGCATTTTTAAAGACTGCTGAATTTCGTTTTAAAAATTAAAATTTTCAAATTATATTTAAGAAATCCAGTTTTCAATATTAAATTTCTTATGAAGTAATATAACATGGCATGAGACAAAAATTGTAAATAAAAACACCATAGAGAAAAAAAAAAAGGTCTCATGGTACCCGCCCCCTTAAATTTTTTTTGTGTGTTTATCCAAAAAAAATATGGACAGTGTAACGCTTCTTAGCACATGAAATGTGTTAAAACACCGTTACGTACCGAAATTTCAACTTACGATGGCTCATTTCTATAAAAATAAGATAAATGAGCCATCGTAATGAAATTTTGAAACATAGATGAGTTAAGGAACATCATATGATAAAAAAACATTCTGCTGTCTGTATTGTTTCAGAGAGAATATTAAAAGAATTTAAAATACATCAAAAAATGAAATATTTTCAACACCATCGAACGCACCAAAATGCACCAAAAATGCGTGCATTAACACCAAACCTGGTGACAACTAAACGCAAAATTTGTGGTGTAGGAGAGGGCTTATTTAAGACAGCGTTTTCCAAACTATGGATCGCGGCACACTGATGAGTCTCGAGTCGATATTTGGTGGGGCGGGACGTGCTGATGAGTCTCGAGTCGATATTTGGTGGTTCGGGACGTACTGATGAGTCTCGAGCCGATATTTGGTGGGTCGGGACGTGCTGATGAGTCTCGAGTCGATGTTTGGTTATCGGGACGTACTGATGAGTCTCGAGTCGATATTTGGTGGGTCGGAACGTGCTGATGAATCTCGAGTCGATATTTGGTGGGTCGGGACGTACTGATGAGTCTGGAGTCGATATTTGGTGGGTCGGGACGTGCTGATGAATCTCGAGTCGATATTTGGTGGGTCGGGACGTGCTGATGAGTCTCGAGCCGATATTTGGTGGGTCAGGACGTACTGATGAGTCTCGAGTCGATGTTTGGTGTATCGGGACGTACTGATGAGTCTCGAGCCGATATTTGGTGGGGCGGGACGTTCTGATGAGTCTCGAGTCGATATTTGGTGGGTCGGAACGTGCTGATGAATCTCGAGTCCAGTGGCGTAGCTAGCATGGGTGACACCTGGGGTGAGGGTAGTGATGGTGTCACCCCGTGGTAAAGAGTACCTCCAAACCCTCCAAGAAAAAAATCATGTAAGCGTGAAGTATGGGTTTTAATGAAATATATTATTATTATTATTTTTTTAATCGCAGCTTTGAAAAAGAAAAACACCATTTGTATCATAATATTTAAAGTATTTGTTGACAACAACGGTTAAAAAATATTGCGAATACATTTTTTAAAGGAAACACTTTGCTCAGCTCTAAATAGAAAAGAAAGTGATAAAAAAAATATCCAATTTAAAGTATTTGTTTTATTTCATAGAGCTTTTAAAGATTCATTTTTCTCCGTCGTGGCTGGATGTCACCCCCGAATGGGTGACACCGGGGCGGGCCGCCCCCCACTTAGCTACGCCACTGCCGAGTCGATATTTGGTGGGTCGGGACGTACTGATGAGTCTCGAGTCGATATTTGGTGAGTCGCGTCACTGTATGTAGTAACTTGTTTAGATTTGTAATTAGAGGATGCTTGGATGCTTTTGCTGCTGACTTCTAACTCTATTGTATGAAATAAAAACGTCATAACACTAGGCGTATCTAAGGCACACTCACAGGCGCATATGAAATTATTTTTTTAAAAAAAGAAAGAAAAGGAAAGGAAGAAAAAAAATTCGAAGGCTAGCTGCCACTTTGCGGAAATGGCTGGTCTGAAAACAACTTTTTTAAAACTGGATACAAGATAAAGTGAATTTTTACATTTTTGTATTCTGATTTTAATCGTTTTTAAATTTAAATTTCCCTTTGTGTTGCGACTTTGCTTCTCAAGATGCATTAAAGTATAATTACAGTAGCAGCAATTTCTCATTCCCGAGCTAGATTATAAGACAATTGCTTCTTTTGATTTTTTTCTCTTACTTGATTAAAACGCGAACAATTGAAAGGAACAGGTTGTATGTTCGTGACATAAACTTTGTGTTAGAAATGTTTCCATTTCTAATACAAAGTGTATCAGTCTAAAAAATTGTTGCGTGCGTTACTGGTGGTATAATTTTTCAAAAGAAAGGAAGTCGTGGCAAATATTTTAATCTAGCTTTGAAGATTTTCAAGTTAATTACAAATGCTAAGTTAGTTTTGTTTTGAGTTTACTTAAATAAAGAATAAGAAGGAAGTGAAATGCACTGTTAAAAATTTCCACAAGAAAATAGTAAAATAACCCTTTGTTTGATTGTTATTTTACCATATTCAATTACAACAGTTGAATAACCATTAAAACGATGGTACTAAAACCGCTGATTGTGAAAAAAAAAAAATCGTTTATTCTCTGTTTATGCTAAAGAACGTTTAACGAACCGTCATTTTCAAGCTCTCAATGAGAATCGGTCGTCCATTTTGGTTGTGAAACTTTACCGGTCGTACGTTGTTGTTAAAATAGGAATAAAAATTTATCAGTTCAAATCTGCATGTGCATATAAAAAAAGAAGAAAAAAAGCGGCTTAAGCAGTGGTTACTAAATAGAAACACATACACACGTCAATCAAAAATGGGAGACATCGGATTCCCGAAATATTTGCGAATGAGCGAACCCATGATTTGAGCTGCCGAAGCTTGTTCGTATTTTAATCTTTGCAGCAAATAAAATGATTTTCGTCAATATACAGTAAATTTAGACCAAAAATGGCTTTGGATCCAATCAAAAACTGAAATCTCAATTTTAATGCAGTTTGCCTGTTGGAAAAGAAGATTTATTGAAAAATAAAAGGCCTAGAGCGCAAAGTTAGTGTATACCATACACCCGGGCACGCTTTGTTTACAGTTTCTACGCCTCGAAATGGTTCAAAAAGCGGTAAAAATTTAGTCTTGAAACCATTTTTAAACGGTTATAAAACCGTGAACTTTTGTATTTACGGCTTTTTAACCAAGCTGATTGAAAATGGTTTAGGTCCTGTAAAGATAGAAAAATGTTCCAAACCGTAAATTTAACGGTGAATTAGATGGACAGACTGCTGCCGGTTATTTAACCGTAATTTCATGATGAAGTTTCTAACAGCGTGAAGCACGAACTAACGAAATTGAAAATAAAGAAGTTATCTTTTGAGCACGCAGTAAATTCGGTGGAATGAATTTCTGATGACACTTAAGAAATGTTCGTTAAAACAAAAATATAATAGGGGCCACCGAATTCGAAAATTAAGATTTCAAACGAGTTTTTAATATGTTTTACTTTAATCGAGTTTGCTTTGAACAGTCGAGTATCAAATTTTATTTGCGAGAAAATATATGTAATGAGGGGTCGATCCAGTATTCCTTATCAGGGTTCTTTTTTTTTTTTTTTTTTTTGGAATTTTAGAGATTTTTGTGAAAAACGAAATAATTTTGTGTAAATGGAAAAGTTATTGTGATGAAAAATTCTTTTATTATTTGCCGCTTTTATAATGAACAATGGTGTGAAAAGTGCGATTTGGAAGCTGGTAATTTTGTGAAGGATCCGTTTTGATTAAATGTAATTTTGTGAAGGGTGCAAAAACGCACCGTAATATCCTCTGGCGCGACCCCTGTTTAAAAATACAGTTGTAATAATAATTTTGTAAATTTGAGTAGGATAAAGCTTTGATGTCTTTTCTTTTCTGCCTTGGACCAAGAGATTCCTTCCAGGAAGCAGTAAGTGCAGAGGGGCCATGGTAGTATTCTATACCCGACCCGCTGAAGACCCACCATGTAGCCCCGTCCACATGATTGAGAAGGTATATAAGTTAGAGGGAGGGTAGTCCTACATTCTTGAAGCGGGGATCTCAAGTCACGTGATGACTTTTGACCAGTGAAACATTGGAAGGAAACTGGTTTCTTTGAAAAAGTTTGAAAGCCATTGGCGCAAGTAGAGTCACGTGATTTAGGATCTTGGCTTCAGTTTTTCTTAACATAAGCAATGGACTTGCTCCCTCTAGTAGTAATCCCTGCTCTAAGATGTACACATGGAGATTCGTGCATGTAAAATCCGTGGACCCCACTACCTCGCGCCCGGTGGAGGACATCCCTAAGGCCTAGTGCTAACAGGGAAGGAGGTTGGAGGAGGAAAGTAAGTGCAAAGGAAACTAAAAAATATTTGAGCGTAATTAAAGCACAAATGAGCCTTAAAATGCAGACATATGTTTCGGGATGGCTTGGAATCAACTTTTTCGATGCAATAGTGGAGCTTCCAGATGCAAAAACGTCCAAATGTTAATCTCATTTGTGCTTTAACCCTTTAACTACCGGACTATATTCAAATCTATTTTCTGAACGCCAAAAAAAGATATCCAAAAATTGCATAAATGGTGATACATCTATTTCTTATGTACTTATATGTGATGAGTTTCTTACATGAAAAAGGCAAAACTGGAGAGTTCCAATCAACATTAGTCATAGACGCCCCATTTTTCGACATATGCGATTTTTTGAGATGTTGATTGGAAATTTTTTGTTCAAGATCAAAATTCCTATGAGATGTAGCTTTTTTTTGCTTGCAAATCGGCGGCACACTGTATCAAAAGGGGGTGATCAATACCCCCTTCTGCACCTCTCATTTTGACACTTTCAATTGAATGAATTATTACTTATAATGTAAAGAACGAATACATTTCCATTTATTCAACTTTTTATTCTGAAACCTGCGTTTTCAGCAAAAATTCATCAAATCGCTTATTGACGTTACCCGTACCGCAGGAAAGTTTCGCCAAATCGTCTATTGACTTTACCCGCAGTTAAAGGGTTAATGCAATAGTGGAACTTCTAGATGCAAAAACGTCCAAATGAACGCCTCGTTTATAGACATTTTTGCATCTAGAAACTCTACAATTGCATTGAAAAGGGGATTCCAAGCCATCCCGAAACATATGTCTGCATTTTAATGCTCATTTGTGCTTTAATTGCGTGCAAATATTTTTTAGTTTACTTGTGCAGAAAGTTCTTTTATTATTTTTATTGTGCAAAGTGTTCTCTAAAGTGTGCAAGGTTGAATACCCCTGCATAATTGATGTAATTATAGAAAAAATTTCATTTTAAATGTAACACTTTTAAAAACGGTTTCTGCTAATTTTACTACTTTCTTTTGCTTGCGGTTATTTCTCTATTCCTTGAAAGCAGCGAGCTCTTTTGTCTTTTTCGGATTCCTTTTTAGTTGTAATTTGGGAAAATAAAGGGGAAAAAATGTCTCTATCTCTTTCCTTATCACGTATATTATTGTTTACCGCGTGCTCTCACGATCTTCGGCTTTCCCCGAATTTGTGTCGCCAGCTAACCTCCTTATTACACATCCTAATGTTGATTTTAAACACGTTTGTGTAATAATTCATGTTTACGTACAACATAATATGACCTTTAAAGCAATAAGTAAGGATGTAACGAATAGTGATTCAGTCAAATAACTGAATATTCGAATTCGCCCATTTGTTCTTGGCCGAAGCCGAATATTCGGTAAATCTATTAGATCGAATAATGAAATTCCTAGAAAATCCTTGTTATAGAACGAATTTGTCAAATTTAAAAGTATTCACAAAATCAAAATCCAATTCCACACATTAATCTACGATGTATAATGGAGTTCTGTTTTTTAAGAATCTAAAACCATTTTGAGCAAGGTGTAAGTTCACTAAGCAACAGTATTAAAATGAGTGTATTTTCTGTCTCGTTTTGAATGCAGTAAAACTGAGAATTTCACCCACAAGTGGAATAGAAATGACAGGTTTTAATGTAAGCATTAGCAGGATTTTATTTATTATTTAATTAAAATTCAAGAAATACTACTGCTTGGTACACTTTTATACCTTGTTCAAAATAGTTTTCTGAAGATATTTTAAAAGTTATAAAAGTTGATATTTTTATTTTATGGGGTTTTTTACATACCTATTTTTAAAAGATCTATTAAAATTTAATGCATTTAAGTGGAATACATTTTTATTCTCAACTAGCGGTACCCGCACGGCTATGCACGTGTTAAAAAATGAAAAGACCAGTAGATTCGCCATTGCGTATATAGCTATAACTTTTTAAAGTGTAAATTATGTTATTTTATTAAAATGAATTCCACATCAATAAAAATTAGCCGCCCATGACAATCAACCAGCGATCCTACACATTTAAGCATTGGTTTTTACAAAGTAAACAATACAAAATAGAAAAACGAAAGAAAGAAACGAAAAAGAAAACATTTAAAAGAAAACGCACTCTGTTCGTTTAGTTCAAGTACCCACACAAAAAGGACGATTATAATCCATTGCAATAGTTTTAATTAATACATTTTTACTATAATTAGTTTTTATCTATTATTCATTGACAGCAAAACAGAAAGACGAAATTTTGTTGCTTGCAGAAACTAACAGCAGCAAGAAAAGCTTTGAAAGCGTAAAAACCTTTCATCTGAGCCCAAATAGACAAATAACATGTTTGCTAATTCCCTGGAGAAAAAAATTGAATAAATAAAAATATAAATAGTAATAATAAGTTGGAGTAACAAAAATCGCTATAAAGGATAACATTTCTTTAAAAAAAACCTTGTGCAGTATTTTAATTCGTTTCAAAAAAAGAATAATCAAAATTCAAAAAATAAATTAATTGATTAATTAATTAAAAATCGGCTTCTCCGCAAAATGATAAAAACGTCAAGAAATAAATATTAATTCGTTAAAAAAGAAACGGATCATAAACCAGTCGCCATGGTAACCATTCAACTAAAATTAAAGTTAATTACCGTGAAAAAATAATTTCGAACTACAGAGAAAAACGCTTCTAACTTCCTTTCAGGTTAATTTAGTGGCTTCGAATTTTAGCACGAAGAACAAAACTCTTTCTGGGACAGTTTTTTACGCGCTTTTCAACGGGATCAAGCTCGAAAGGATGCGATATTTCCTTCCCATAGAAAACGACTATTTTATGAAACTTTCGGCTATAAATTGGAATAAAAAAAGAACAAATTCGAATTTCAGAAAAAACTCTCCGAGGTGCACACCCCCATGTTCCAAACTAATTTCGTGCCAAATTTCATGAAAATCCGCCGCACGGTCTGGGCCCTACGCCGGACACAGACAGACAGACAGACAGACAGACACACATACTTGCTGCTTTATTATTAGTAGAGATAGAGATAGAGAAGAGATAGAGAAACCTCCAATAACTTACGATATCTTAATATTCCTGATATATTCTAGGCCTTTTCCCATTTCTCTCTTACCCCAGTCTACCTAAACAAAGTCTGACTCCCACTTTGTTAATAATAGCAAAATAAATGACTCGTATTCTCCATTCTAATTACTTAGTGCAGGGTTTTAGGAGCAAATGCTAAGAATAAAATGCAATATTATAACTTTAAAATCTGTTTCTGTTCAGTCAAACCTAAAAATAATGCTGAAAAAAAGAGTAGTTTTTTTCTAAATTGTTGCTATTTATTAAAACTACTTACTAATGTATTCTTTTGCAATACCTATAACTCAATTTTAAATGTTTAAAGTCTACTAATATCTTTATTATTTTTCTACATTTTTACTGTAGCAGAAATATTCGGCCGAATAGTCCATCAATATTCGGCGAGACTGAATTTGATCTTACCGAGTATTCGACCGGACCGAATATTCGGCTAAGGCATGAAATGACTATTCGTCCAAAGGTCCGAATAGGCCGAATACCGAATATTGGCCGAATATTCGTTACATCCCTAGTAATAAGAATCGTAAAATTTCCTCATTTATAACTCTGCTCAAAATATGTAACAGTCATAACCAGGGGGCAAAGATGAACGGGACCGGTCCCCCCTCCCCCCTTCTACCAAAAAAAACGTTCATCGGATAGCCGCCATCCGACTGAGTTTTAAACATCTTGAATTGGACCTGGCTACTGCATTAACGACCCGGTTATCCGGCCTATTAGGAGGAATATCCGCAGGATGTATGTCCGCTGAGGGGATCAAGTCCCATCTCAAATGAAAATTTGATTTTTATAGTTTAATTAATTAGCTTTTTTTTTTTTTTGAAAATATATTCTCTAAATTTAATGCAATTTTGAAAATAAATAAATAAATAAATAAGTGAAGGTAGATTTTTGTTAAGATGAAAATAAACTAACAACTTCCCTGTATTTTTCTTTACTGACAGCAAGTTCAAAAGAATTGAAAACATAATTATTTTAGACTTTTAGTAATATTTATGTAGGCCGTGGTAGTCTAGTGGTTAGGATGTCAGATCTTCCAACCGGAAGATTGGGTGTTCGCTACCCGACTCCCTGAAGAGGCAGTTCCGAGGGTACCGGAGAATTTCCCTCCCCTTCACTCTTAGGTCAAAAAATGAAGGTGGCGGATTTGTGGTGGTGCCATTTGGTGTCATCCAAATACATAATGAGCCAATTTGTACTTCTACCGTTGTGGTGCTCAACTATAAACGGAAGGTGCTGCTTACTGCCTTAATTCCTGGTTGCTCTACGAAGGGGAGCTCGGATGCCCAAGTGGCATTAGAAGCAACAAGAACAGTGATATTTATAAGCATATCTTTTTTCATCTGGTTGTCCCAAATTGTTTACAATAGTGTTCGAATTAATTGGGACAAACCATGTTTTTCTAATCTGAGTTGGTATGTGTTTATTATTGATGTTTTGGGGGGTTTTCACAACAAATGGCCCTGGAAGCTTACTTCCTCTTAAAGGCATGATGAATTTTGTCAAATACATCGAAATATTACACACAGTAGGATTGTTCCATAATGGGAACATTTGACGGAACATTTCAACTTGAATTTGGCCCTTGTCACACTTCGAAATCGGTCAGATTTTTACGCGGGAAAGTAAAATAAAAGTGCTTGATGGGCCTGGTCATTCACCAAACCTAAATCCCATTAAGAACTTATGGCATATTCTCAAGAATCGTTTAGCTAAAAGATGAATTGCCCGACAACAGAACAAATCATAAAAAGTGCCATACAAGTGTGATTCAATGATGATGATGTCAAGAACATCTGCGCTACACTGGTAGCGTCAATGTCAAGAGGTACTGAAGGGGTCATCTCTACTAAAGGAGGACCGTACTTCGTACTAATGCAGAGATTTATCAGTCTACTTAAAAAATGCAATGATTCAAAGTTAAGGATTTTACAAAAATCTTTTTTTTTTTTCATTTGTCCCAATTAATTCTGAAAAGTATAGTAGCTTTAGAGCTTATTCCAGACCGGAATATTTAAACCGATATTCATATTTTTTTGTCTCCTTTTTAGTCTTCCCCATTCACACCTTTTGCGAGGTATTACTTGAAAGAAAATGACTTTTTTTCTGCCCACCCGAGTGTGTGTATTGATTTCTTTTTTTTTTTTTTTTCAAATGTCTCGGTTACGGCCATCTCTGAGTGCAACATTTGTTCCTTCTCTCTCCAGGTGCGCTACCACATCGTGGTGCTGGCGGTGGTGTCCGTATTCGTGGGCGTGACCTCCGTGTTCGCGCGCATCCCTTCTTCCAGCTGCACCCTCCAACCCTCCGAGTGGGACCTCAAGTTCTCGGGATTCCTGGCCTGCGTCCACGTCTTCCTGCTCCTCACAGGTGAGCGTTCACTTTCCCAGGAACCGGGAATCAGGTCAAATGCTAGCGGTAAAATAATGTTATGAAGTAGCAAATGTAAATTTATTTCGATCAAACTTGAACCATTAATTGTGCTAGCGGTAAAATAATGTTATGAAGTAGCAAATGTAAATTTATTTCGATCAAACTTGAACCATTAATTTTCTGTTAAAAGACAAAACAGTTGAGAACCATTTTCTTGTTTTTCAACCGATTTTGTTACCTTTTTTTAGTTTACTAACTATTGACGAGTTTTAGGGATATCAATTAAAACGTCTTTGAAGCAGTTTATTATTAATTAATTAATTCCCCATTTATTTTGTTAGACAAGCATCTTATATATAAGCGGCTTATTTTGTCTGTCTGTTCGCTATAGAACCCCAGGCCGTTTTACTGATCGGGACCCCATTCGGCACGGTTAATGTTTACTGACCCGAGTGCTGCAAAAATGAAAGTTGTGACTCAATTAGTTTTTTTTAAATTAATTTTTTAAAATTTTTCAATGATTTTTTTGACCCGTTTTATTTTATTTTTGCATTGTTGCCGTCGTTTCCAACCATATAATTACAGTTGCCGTGTGAACAAACAAATCAATGCAGTTGCCATTGTTGTAACAAATACACTAATAATAATCAAGACGTTTCTCTAGCATACTTTTCTCCACCAGACCCCATAACCACATAGCCGGAGCTTTTGGGTTTGTTGAAACGGGAGCCTGGTGGCCGTCGATCGTCTACGGTGGGCCCATTTTTGCGCCGAGGTAGTTCCGCTGGACTGATATGCGTTCTACCACCCCGACAGTCCACTTTCCCTACCTGTGAACCTGGCCCCCCTTGATATCCTATGCTTGAGGGGTATCATTTGAGGGGTTATGGTTCCCTGAAATAAATGGGGTTAGTAGACATACATACAATAATTTATAAATAAAACTACGGCATATATAAACTACGGCAATAATAACATAACTACGGCATATATAAACTATTGTATAAAAAAACACTAGGCTACCCCTTTTCTGTAGCATACTGAGTGAGGCTTCGCTGTATTTTCAATCTCCGTTAAAAATTAATGTATACTTGAATTTAATTTAATCCTTTCCTTCTTATTAATTTATTTCTTTATCGTCTGCGCTTTTTTTTATTTTTCTTATTAGAGTGGCAGCGTTCTTTTTGCCCAGTTTCGTTAAAACTTTCGTTTTGAACAGCATAATAAAATGTTCAATAACTTCCTTCGATGATAAATATATATTTTTCACAAACAATTTGATTATATGGTAAATAAATCTATAGTAGTGTGGGGCAGTAAGCAAAGGGGTGTCCTCGCCGCCTGACCTGGGCAATTCAGATTGAACGAGCAGACACCTTTACACAAATCATTTTAATTACAATTTATTAATATATAGAACAGCGGTCATTTCGTATGACCGCCGGGCTTACTAGTCATTTATAATTGTAATGTATATCGAGTAAATTATTAGGTAAACTCATTGTTAAAAAGAGTTAGTTGCTACAAAGCAGTAATACTATAAGCAATTATAATTAGAGTTTGAGTGGATGCTTCTCGGAAGCAATTTAATGAAAAATTAGTTTAGTGTAAGGAAGCAAACATTTATGTTTTATTCAATCGGCAAAAGCACAAGCGGCTGCATTTATGAGCGCCATTGGCCCTGCGGCGAAAAGGATTTACAATGAGTTTGCTTTAAGTGAGGATGATCAAAGTATAAACGACGTTATAATTTATAAATTTGGTGAATAATACTTATATAACTATATAAATAACTAGTAATCCCGGCGGTCATACATAATGACCGTTGTTCTAGGTATTATAAATATACAATTCTCCCAGTAACCGGAAATGCACATCAAATCAAAGAGATATTTTTCAGTTAGAACAGTAAAGTTTAACGAATAAATAATAAACATATAATCATTTCGGAAAAAATATTCTTACCGAGAAAAAAACATCTAAGTTATAGTAATAATCTGTAAAATAAAAATATTATTGACTATAATCAAATTATTTGTGAAAAATATTTATTTATATCCGACGTAATCATCGTCAAAACAATAGTTTTAACGAAACTGGAAAAAAGAGCGCTGACACTTTAATATACATATATAAAATGCGCAGACGATAAATGAAACAAAGAAAGAAGGATTAAATTAAATTCGAGTTTACATTCATTTTTAACGGGGATTGCAAAGCTAGCGATGCTTCACTGAAAATGCTAGAGAAATGTTTTGATTATTAGTATATTTGACATGTGTTACAACAATGGCAACTGCATTACAGTTACGCAAGCAACTAACAAGCTATCGGCGACAAACACACTTAAGCCGCTTATATATAAGATATAATGTTTTCGATGCTAAATTTAATTACTACGGTCAAATTATGACTGTTGGGGGAACTCTAGTCAAGTTAGAAATGAGACTCCGACCATACTCATTTTTATACGTACAATTGTTTAAAAAACAAGAGCATGGGGCATCAATTGTTTAAAAAACGAGCGCATATATGGCATCAAATACAAGTATATACGTGCATGATGATGCGTACTTGTGTTATTCAAAATTTACACTTCTTTACTCGGAGCTATTCTAAGTTAGGAAATGCTCTAAAATGAGTACATTTTTTAAACCCATTTTTGACAGTGTATACAAATTGCATTTGTGAAGACGGAAATTCCTCTGTACTTCTTGTGGTGCTGCGAGGTGAAGGATGAAATGCAGTTTTACAGAGATTGTTAATAATGGTTATCAATGCATAGAAATTACATTTGTGAAGGGTAAAATTCCTCTGTGATGCCGCGAAGTGAGGCGTGAAAGACAGTTTTACAGAGATTGTTAATGGTTAAGAGTGCATAGAAATTACATTTGTGAAGGGTGAAATTCCTCTGTGTTTCCTGCGATGCCGAAGTGAAGGGTGAAATGGAGTTTCACACAGATTGTTAATGGTTAACTGAGCATAGAAATTACATTTGTGAAGGGTGAAATTGCTTTGTGCTTCCTGTGATGCCGCGAAGTGAAGGGTGAAATGCAGTTTTAGAGACTGTTAATGGTGAACAGTGCATAGAAATTACATTTGTGAAACATGAAATTCCTCTGTGATTCCTGTTGTGAAAATAGCACCCACACTGTGATGCCGCGAAGTGAGGCGAGAAAGACAGTTTTACAGAGATTGTTAATGGTTAACAGTAAAAACAATTGCATTTGTGAAGGGTAACATTATTCGTCTGTAATGCTGCGAAGTGAGGCGGGAAAGACAGTTTTACAGAGATTGTTAATGGTTAACAGTGTATACAAATTACATTTGTGAAGGGTAAAATTCGTCTGTGATGCCGCGAAGTGAAGGGTGAAATGCAGTTTCAAGAGATTATGGTTAACAGTACATAAATTACATTTGTGAATGCAAATTCCTGTGATTCCTTGATTCGCGAAGTAGCATGATGACAGTTTTACAGAATTGTTAATGTTAAAGGTATGAAAATCTTGTGAAGGGAAAATTCTATGTGAAGGGATTCGCGAAATGTGAGGAAAGCAGTTTACAGGATTGTTATGGTTAACAGGGCACAAATTACATTTGTGAGGGTAAAATTGCTTTGTGTTCCTGTGATCCGCGAAGTGAAGGGTGAAATGCAGTTTTAGAGATTGTTAATGGTGAACAGTGCTAGAAATTACATTTGTGAAACGTGAAATTCCTCGTGATCTGTTTAAAATGCACAATGATGCGAAGTGAGGGGAAAGAAAGTTTTACAAGATTGTTAATGGTTAACGAGAAAATTGCATTTGTGAAGGGTAACATTGTTGGTCTGTGCCAAGTTAGGGGGAAGACAGTTTTAGAGATTTTAATGGTAAGTGTAAATTACATTTGAATGAATGTGAAGTTAAAATTCGTTGTGATGCCGCGAAGTGAAGGGGAAATGACATTTTCAGAGAAGTTAATGGTGAAGTATAAATTACATTGTGAATTGAATTCCTTGTGATCATGAAATACAGTTGTCGGTACGTGAAAGACATTTACAGAGATTGTTAATGGTTAGATGCAAATACATTTGTGAAGGGTAAAATTTTGTGTTCGGTAATAATGTGAAGGTGAAAGGTTTCCGGATGTTAATGGTTAAAGGTAAGAATTACATTTGTGAGGAAATTCTTGTGTCCTGGATCCCGAAGTGAAGGTGAAATGCAGTTTACAGATGTTAATGGTAACAGTTAAAACATTTTTGTTAAGGGTAAATTCCTTGATTCTTGTGAAGATAAAATGTCGAAGTGAGGAAAGCAGTTTTACAGAATTGTTAATGGTTAACAGTAAAATTATTTGTGAAGGGTAAAATTCGTCTGTATCCGCGAAGAAGGGTGAAACAGTTTAAGAGATTTATGGTTACAGTGAATTAATTAGAAATTTGAAGGGAATGCTGAGACGTTAAGGAGTAATAGTTTCAAAGAATGTGAAGGTAAAATTATGATTCGGAAGGAAGTATAGTTCCTGAGGGAAGTAGTGAAAAATTTGAGGTAATCTTGTAGATTCATGGAAGGTGAATCAGTTTGAATGTAAGTAGGCTGAAAGATTTAAGGTGATTCTAGTGTATGAAAATTAGAGGAAATCTTGATTGTATGGAAGGAAGAAATGCATTTTAAGGGATTTATGGTTCTGGAAATAAGGGTGAAATCATTTAATTTTGGGCATTATCGGAAGGGGAAATTTCGGATTTATGTAAGAAAATGGAGGGAAACATTTTCGTTGACGAAGGAGGAAAACATTTGAAGTAATTACTGTATCAATAATTGTGAAGGGTGAATGTACGGAAAACTGTGAGGGTAAATCGTTTCAGATGCAAGTAAGGGTGAAATCTTTTCGGATGTAATGGTTATGCGAATGTGAAGGTAAATCTTTAGATTGTAAGGTAAAAGTTTAAAATTTGTAAGGTAAACTGTATGAAAGAATTGTGAAGGGAAATTTTTCCGGATGAATGGTAAAGCAATTACAGTTGTTAATGGTTCTGATCGAAGTAATTTGAAGAGTTTTCTTTATGCGAGTGAGAAATACATTTGGAAAAAATCTGATTCTGGGATGATGGAAGCTAAGTGTAAGCGAAACATAGAGTAAATTATTGAGGAAAACGTTAGTGAAGTACGGTAAATATTGTGAAGTAAAATTCGTATCGTAGCATAAGGTGTATGGTCAGAATTATGTGTAATATATGGAAGGAACTTTCGGATGAGTGATTAATTGTAAGGTAAATTTATCAGGAGGGTAACGTCGGATAGAGTAAATATTTGAGTATTGTCTATCCAGTGAGGTAAACTTGTGTTATGGTACAGTGAGAAATCATTGTGAAGGTAAAATCTTTGTGAAAATCATGTATGTAAGTAGAATCATTTTAAGAATTATGTCGTAAATAGGGAATTTTGTTGGTAGGAAAAGTTTAGAATTGTATGTAGCAAATTAATTGAAAGGAAATTCGTGTTATGCCAGTGAAGAAATATTAGTAACTTTGTGATCGAAATTATTGAATGAATTCTTTGTTTAATATCGGAAGTGAGCGCTTCGGATGTAATGGTTAAAGATAAGATTGTAAGGGTAACATTTATGTGGGAATGCGGACGTTCGAATGAAGGTTAACAGTTAAATTAATGTGAAGAATTGTCTTTGGAAGGTGAATCGTTTAAATTATGTAAGACAAGAATTTAAGTGTTATGTATCGTAGCATGAGGGTAAATTTCTGTAATGTGAAGTGAAAAATCAGTAGAAATTGTAGGTACGGAGAAGTAATGAGGTAAAATTGTTGTCGAATAAGGTGAAGTTGAATTTTGTTACGTATGAAGTGAGGGTGAAATCTTTTGATGGAAGTAGCTGAAACATTAAAGTGTTATGGTTACGGATGAAATAATGTGAAGGGTAACTTGTATTCTGATCGAAATCTGAAGGGTAAATTTATGGTTAGCAGTGAAGGGTAAATCTTGTGTTATGGACGAATGAATAATGTAAGAGTAAGTACGTGTTCTTGTGAAGTGACGTGATCATGTATGGAGTGAAAATATTGGAGGTAAGTTCGTACATAGTGAAGGGTAAACTTATGTATGTAGTGAAATCATTTTAAGGATTGTCTGTACAAGAGGGTAATTTAGGAGAGTAATAAATTTGTAAAAATCTCTGTGATCCAAGTGGGTGAAGCAGTTTTAGAGATTGTTAAGGTTAAAGTATAAAATACATTTGTGAAGGGTAAAATTCTTGTGTCCTGGATCCGAAAGGGAGAAAGTTAATGTAAAGGCATAAAATTACTTTGTGAGGGTAATTGCTTTGTGCTGTGATGCGCGATAGGTAAAGCATAAATACTTGTGAAGTAATTCTGTGTCTGGGAATGCTAGAATGTAAGACAGTTAAAATATGTAAGTAATTTGTGTCATGTGAAGAAGGGTAAGAGTAAGAATAATGTAAGTAATTTGGTCGAAGTGAGGGTGAAATGCAGTTTTACAGAGATTGTTAATGGTTAACAGTGCATAGAAATTACATTTGTGAAGGGTAAAATTCTCTGTGTTCCTGTGATGCCGCGAAGTGAGGCGTGAAAGACAGTTTTACAGAGATTGTTAATGGTTAAGAGTGTATAGAAATTACATTTGTGAAGGGTAAAATTCCTTGTGATCCGGGAAGGAATGGTGAAAGCAGCTTTAGGATTGTAAGGTTAACAGGGATAGAAATTACATTTGTGAGGGTAAAATTCCTTTGTGCTTCCTGTGATGCCGCGAAGTGAGGGTGAAATGCAGTTTACAGAGATTGTTAATGGTTAACAGTGCATAGAAATTACATTTGTGAAGGGTGAAATTCCTCTGTGCTGTAAATGCGATGCCGAAGTGAGGCGGAAAGACAGTTTTACAGAGATTGTTAATGGTTAACAGTGATAAAAATTACATTTGTGAAGGGTAAAATTCGTCTGTGATGCTGCGAAGTGAAGGGTGAAATGCAGTTTCACAGAGATTGTTAATGGTTAACAGTGCATAGAAATTACATTTGTGAAGGGTGAAATTCTCGTTCCTGTGATGCCGCGAAGTGAAGGGTGAAATGCAGTTTCACAGAGATTGTTAATGGTTAACAGTGCATAGAAATTACATTTGTGAAGGGTGAAATTCCTCTGTGATTCCTGTGATGCCGCGAAGTGAGGCGTGAAAGACAGTTTTACAGAGATTGTTAATGGTTAACAGTGTATAGAAATTACATTTGTGAAGGGTAAAATTCCTCTGTGATGCCGCGAAGTGAAGGTGAAATGCAGCTTTAGAGATTGTCAACGGTTAACAGTGTATAGAAATTACATTTGTGAAGGGTGAAATTCCTCTGTGCTTCCTGTGATGCCGAAGTGAAGGGTGAAATGCTGTTTCACAGAGATTGTTAATGGTTAACAGTGCATAGAAATTACATTTGTGAAGGGTGAAATTCCTCTGTGCTTCCTGCGATGCCGAAGTGAAGGCTGAAATGCAGTTTCACAGAGATTGTTAATGGTTAACAGTGCATAGAAATTACATTTGTGAAGGGTGAAATTCCTCTGTGCTTCCTGCGATGCCGAAGTGAAGGGTGAAATGCAGTTTCACAGAGATTGTTAATGGTTAACAGTGTATAGAAATTACATTTGTGAAGAGGGAAATTCCTCTGCTTCCTGCGATGCCGAAGTGAAGGGTGAAATGCAGTTTCACAGAGATTGTTAACGGTTAACAGTGCATAGAAATTACATTTGTGAAGGGTGAAATTCCTCTGTGCTTCCTGCGATGCCGAAGTGAAGGCTGAAATGCAGTTTCACAGAGATTGTTAATGGTTAACAGTGCATAGAAATTACATTTGTGAAGGGTGAAATTCCTCTGTGCTTCCTGCGATGCCGAAGTGAAGGGTGAAATGCAGTTTCACAGAGATTGTTAATGGTTAACAGTGTATAGAAATTACATTTGTGAAGAGGGAAATTCCTCTGCTTCCTGCGATGCCGAAGTGAAGGGTGAAATGCAGTTTCACAGAGATTGTTAACGGTTAACAGTGCATAGAAATTACATTTGTGAAGTGTGAAATTCCTCTGTGCTTCCCGTGAAGCTGCGAAGTGCGGCGTAAAAGACACTTTTACAGAGATTGTTAATGGTTAACAGTGAAAATAAATTACGTTTGTGAAGGGTGGAATTCCTCTGATTCCTGTGATGCCTCGAAGATAGACGGGAAAGACAGTTTTACACAGATTGTTGATGGGTAACCGAACCAAGGGTCAACTCAAATCTCGCTAATGGTCTTATAGGGTGTCTACGGAAATCCCATCTACAATCGTCAATGTAGTCGGCAGTGGATTCGTAATCTTATTTTTGCTCCAATATGTGGTCTGATAGCACCAAAATGTCGCATGCGAGACCATTGCTAACTCTAACACTTTCTTGATCTGCGTTTATGACTTCCTCGTTGGAGATTTTGCGCATTAATTCAAGTAATTTTTATCTCAGCGAAAGTTTTGATGGAAAAATTATCTTGGAGAAAAACAATGTTCTCACGTTTTCATATACATATGTATATGCTTATAGGCAATATTTTCTCTTTAAAAGTATATGTAAAATGTATATTTAAATATCGTTTAATTTTTGATAAAGAATTCGGCTTTTCCTAAGTTTTGAAATCTTTTTTAACTTTTCTCGACGAATACTTATTATATTTTTATTTTTATTTTATTTATGTAGTTATTTAATTTTTTTATTTTCTTTCTTTTCTTGTTCTTCTTATTATTTTGCAAAAACATAATCACAATAACTTTTATATTTTTGTGTAGTCATTTCAAAAATTCATGAAACATTTTTTAACCACTAAATTCGTCAGAAATGTTCCAAAAATTCGGAACGCCCTAATGAAACCGTAAACTTTGCTTGTCTCAGAATTAACGTACAGAATGATGCGTTATTGCCACCCCCAACCGTGAACTACATTAAAGTGGAATTCGCTGAAAAAAAATACAGTAAAACTTCTTCCAAAAACGCTGCTGGTCCGGTTTCACATAATATAGTCGAAATCGCAATGGTTCATATTCTTTTTTTCTTCCCTCGCGCATCAACTTTCGCAAACATTTCTTTTCTCTCCAAAAGCACCTGACAGACAACACTTCCTCGTAGTGCCGCATTCTAAAATCGGAAAGGAGGAATAAACTAGCCCCGGTTTCGCGCAGGCCTGCCTCCTTGACTGACAAGAGTGGCCAGAAATAAAATAAAAAGCCACTCACTCACTCGGCCGGCATGACCTCCAAGATTCGCTTCCAACTTGTTTTCAGGATGCGTGAAGCATCGCGGAGTTAGTTCCCTTCGAGAGAACTTCCATTTCTTATGATTTCGTTTTCGCGTCTCGGGTTAAAACTAACCCCATCCTATAACTAACCATCAGTGAATTTTGCTTTAGATAATTTATAACAACTGGGAATCACTTATAAAGAGCCAGGGCGCAAGCAGAATTTTTTGCTGGGAAGGAGGGAGCAGGTTGTATTATAATATGCATATCTAGTATATATACAGCGGTCGATGCAGCATTTTTAACAGGGTCCGTCTTTTTGTGAATTTTAAAACATGTTTTGAAAAATCGAGTATTTTCGTGAAAATTCAAAATTTAATTATACAATGATAATTTATTTTATTATTTTTTTTTTTTTGCCGCTTTTTAAAATGAAATTACGTCATGCTTATGCAACATAGCGTGACATGTGACAAAGGGGGTGGGGGGTCAAGTATATGGGAAAAAAGCGTGACATCATTTATGGACAGTCCCTGAAACTGAAATTAATAACGGTTAAATTTAATTATTGAATTAATATTTGAAAAAACTGTATTAACAGCAAGTTTCATCGAATACAAGTTTTAAAAAATGTATTTGAACTTGAGTGGATGAATAACAAGTATTTTATTAAGGACTAGCTAACATGCCCGGCGTTGCGCGGGATAATATTGCATCAATTTGCAGGCCAGGTGACACATATCCAAAATTCTGTTGTAAATACATGACGAAAAAAATTTCTTAAAAACCCCAAGTAGAACGTAGGCAACAGTCCTTAAAACTCCCATTTAAACAGTAAAACTCATTAAAAATCACAATTGCATTAAAAACAACAGCCTCGAAAAATTCCTTTCAGTCCAAAAATAAGTCCATAAAAATACACATTAAAATGCCAATAACAGTTCATAAAAATTGCCAAGAGTAAGGGCCAAAGCAGCTAAATTGCTCATATTCATCAAGATAATTGTTTCAAAAGGATATCAAGAGTCCGTAAAAATCGCAATTGCAATATAGACAACATTACATCTAAAAATTCCGATTAGAATAAGAGTCAGTATTTTTTTAAAAATACCACCAGATAAAGAACAACGGTCCCTGAATATTTCCGCTACAATAAAGAAAACGTTTCTTAAAACCACCTATTTGAAAAGAAAGACAACTATCCCTAAACATCCCTCATAATAGAATAATGGTATTATTCCCAAAAAATCTCCATTAGAATAAACATTTCAGGGACTAAAAATACAGAACTTTAAGAGCTGATGTTCCTAAAGTTACCAACAGTACACCTTAAATTCAAAATAAGGACACCACTTCCTAAAAATCCCTCTTGCAGAATCGTCAAAAAAATTCCTGAAAATTCAATGAAATAGCACTTTTATAAAACTCGGATAAAAACAGAAGAAAGAAAAGCATTATTTCCAAAGGCAAATAAACATGCACATTAAAACGACAAAATGTTCAGTACTGAACTAATGCTGACGTGTGAAATTTAAGTCGGTAGAAAGAAATAACTAAATTCTGCCTAAATGGTGCCAAATCGACAGAACAAAAATTAAATAAGTGTTAGAAAATAAATCACTTGAGTAAAATATGAAATTAAAACCGCTACGTAAAAAGTTAAAAGGAAACAGAAGATCGCCAAATTGCACCATAGTAATGGAAGCATCACGCAAATGCGCCATGATCCTGAATTAAATGAGAATAATATTACTAATAAGGATTATTGGCGTGGTTTGGAAAAGTTGCGAAGCGCAAGATAATATATTTAGATTAATTAATTGGATTTGGCGGAAAAAAAAAGCTATCACCACTTGGCGAAATTTAAATTTCATAAAAAAAATTCGTCATCGAAAACTTTCCAACTTATCGAAGGAATAGCTATTAAATTGCCAAAAAAGAAAGAAGAATCAACCTCAAGATCAAGTAATTGAAAATCGTCCGCAGTTAATAATCTACAAAATATGCATAAAGAGAAAATGGATTTTTAGAATTTGTTTCGTTGATAAAACGGACGCTCTACCATAAGAAATAATATGTTTTATGAAATTGTTAAATTGGTATAATATTAAAGTGCCAAAAAAGAAAGAAGAATCAACCTCAAGAAAAAGAAATTAAAAATTGTCTGCAATAATCGTCCATAAAATATGTATAAAAATGAAATGGATTTTTTAAATTTGTTTCGCTTATAAAACTGCGTGAATAAAGATAAAATAACATTTTTTCAATCTTACGTTTCCCAGTTGGCGATAAAACTTTACATTGGCGAAAACTCACAAATTGAGCAGATAAATTCAGCCTCGTTTTAAAATTCGAAAACTACTTAAAATGAATATTGAGCGTATTCTATTTGTTCTACGAACTGCAAAAAAAAAAAAAAAAAAATCACCTTGTGCAGTTTTTTACGGGCATCAATATGACGCAAAAGTCTAAAACTTGGGACGTTTCTTCGTTGAGTAATCCCAAAATTAACCATTTTGTTTAAAATTGGAATTAAAAAAGAACAAAATCGAAATTTAGGAGAAACGCTTCGAGGTGCACGAGGACCTGACCCAAGGTACCTGTAACCAAAATTTCGTATTGCTGGACGGTTCCATCTCGCCAGGAGGCGAACCACAGACACCCAAACACTCACACACAAACTGATACACATACTTTCGGTTTTATTTATATAGATTGAAAGTTTGAAATGATAATGAGAGAGTGTGATTTAAATAGTAGAAATTGAATTGATCTAATAGTGGGATTGAACGCATGTTTTATCCTTTGTTAGTTAATTTTTGCGCGATGAAACAATTATTTTATAACCTGAAAACTGTTAGTGTAGCCCTGAGGTATACATTTGTATTCTCATTTTATTAAAGAAAAAAAAGGTAGAAGGAAAACAGAACATTGCTTCCTGGATTAGTGGTTTCCGAATGCTGCTAAATTCAAAATTTCCCTATTCTATCAAAAAAAAGACGAAATTTTTTTATTACTCTAATCTTTGTATTAAATATTTACTGCAATACCCCAAGAGAATGGGGAATCGTGTAATAATTCCCCTTACCTATTATTAACATGCCTGACAGATTGACGCTATTCCGCTCTGGGAGAGTGAGGAATTCGTATTTTTCCTCTTCTTTCTCAAAATCCGATCGTTTCTTTCCTTCATCGTCTTGTGCGGAAGGAAAATAGAAAATATCGAATGTGTTGATACATTCCTTTGATTGACGCGGAAAACTTGTTACACAACATCGCTTGCTTCAACTCGATAGCGGTTTTTCTTTTTTATTTCTTTCTTTTTAAAAAAAAACTATTATTAACTATTTTTCTTTTTAAGCTTTTTTTAAACCATGTTGAAGCTTCCGTAGGGAGTACTTATACATACAGTGGCGTTCCTAGCATGGGTGTCACCCGGGGTGGTAATCTGTCACCCCCTGCCGCCCCCCCCCACCCAAAAAAAGGAATTGTTGTTTGGCATATACTTGAAGTTTTGTACTTGATATATCTTTAGGGACCGTTCATAAATGATGTCACACTTTTTTTCCATATATTTGACCCCCTCCCCCCCTTGTCACAAAGTGTCACACTTCAACAAGCCCCCTCCCCCCCCCCTTTGTCACAGGTCACGCTATAGTACATTAGCATAAAATAGGTTTAATTTGCTGATTTTAAATGTTTTTATAGAAATCAAAATGTACGATGTCACACTTCTTGTTACCCCCTCCCCTCCTCTTGTCACAAACTGTCACACTTTTGTGGACCCCCCCTCCCCCCCTTGAAGCGTGTTTTTAGTTGTGAAAGGAAAAAAAAATATTGTAAGAAATTCCATTTTATTTACTTGGTGTAATTTTCAGTAAACTTGATTTATTTTCAGTGGTGATAGGCTGAAATAGCACGAGTAAAATTGTGTAAATCAAGTATATGTATTTTTTAAAAACTTTTGGATGTCACCCCCCAACACCCCCGAAAAGGATGTCAAAGGTGCCCCCTCCGCCCCTCCCCCCGTTGTGACGCTACTGATATATATGTATATATATTTATATATATTATATATATATATATATACATGTATATATGTATGTATTATGAAGATATATATATATATATACATATATATATATATGCATTATGAAGATGTGTATATATATATATATATATATAATATGCAAACACATGCAGTAAAACTACCCCAACAGACACCCATCTTAGGCGAGAAGTTTTAACTCCCCGGCAGCAAAAAATTGGTGAAATTAATTAAGTGTAAATGTATTTTAATTGAGAAATTATATTGGTATTTTAGTCACCTGTGTTAAGTTCCCAGACACGAATTGTGGTTGCGCCGCAGTTTTTAGGAACACATTACAATTCGAATGTTAGTGAGATAGACAGAATGAATGACTTGTGAACATTTTAAATTCTGAAGAAAAGTGCTTCTTTTGTCTATTTTTTACTTGAATAATTAATCGACTCAGCGTAACAAAATGTTTGCCATAATCTACCTATAAATAGGTATGAAGAGGATGAGTTGGCACAAGAGAATATATTTACAATTTTATCCACAACAATATTTATTCCTAACTATTTACAACATATTTACAGTGCAGAAATCAATATTTACAAGATCATTGCTCATCGACAAAAATCGGTGAAATTGGAAAATCTCTTTTTCATCATTATTCGTAGAGAGAAGTTGAGTTGTCAATGTCTTATTCACGCAGAAATAAAAATTGCGAGCGCGTGCCGCTACTGGTAAAAACAAAACAGTTAAGAGCGATTTTCTCTTCTGTTTTTCAACCGATTTCGTTACTTTCCTTTTGTTTAGTAACTATTGACGAGTTTTAATGATATCACCTAAAAATTCTAGAAACAGTTTATTAGTAATTAATTGTGTCCCCTTTTCTTTTGTCAGGCACAAACCTCATTTATAATTATAATGCTATATTGCTATAGATAACAGGTGGCAACGTTGAGTAAATGATTATGTAATAAATATAAAACTCATTGTTAAAAAGAATTTTTTGCCACTAAGCAGTCGTATTAAAAGCAATTATAATAAAAGTCCGAGTGAAGTATGCCCCGAAACAATGGAATGAAAAATGAGAACAGTGTATGGAAATAAACATTTCAGTTTTATTCAATGGAGGCAATTCATACAGCGTCATAGGTCACGTGATAGCGATGCAAACAAAGAAAGCTGTAGTATTGTTTTACTTCGAGTTCGACAAATCTAATTAAAAACTTTTAATTTAAACTAGTCTTATTTTAAGATAGCTAATTTTGCTTCGTGAACTCCACGTAGAACTCAATTAAAAATTTGGTAAACAAATCAGCGATCATCGTTATCACGTGACGCGATGAATTGCCTCCATTGCCAGGAAGTACAAGCTGCTTCATTTATGAGCGCCATTGGCTCTGCGATGACAATGATTTACTATACGTTTGCTTTAAGTGAGTATGATTAAAATAACTCGACGTTATAATCGCCAAACTTGATGAATAATACTTATATAGTTATGTAAATAGCATAACGTTTTCAATGCTAAATTTAATTACAGTCAACGCTCTTTATAACGACCACACATTATAAAGAACATTACATTATAACGACCAGTGGTAAAAGTCCCAACTGTATCCCTATGAACTCTTTGTTAATTTGCTTTCGGTATAGCGACCTTTCTGAATCGTCTAATCCAATACAGCGACCGTACTAGGTGTCATGTCTGCTCAGAAGCTCTGCTTCCAGATGTGTGAATGCAGTTTTTTCCCTATATTTTCTACTTTAAAATCTGTTCATATTTTGCACTGATAATATTTTTGCAATTCCAAGGTTCAAAAATAATTTCAGCATTTAGTTGGATTTTTTAAAAATTACAATTTTAATGGAAATACTGAATATGCACGATGCATGTATATTTTTCAAAGAAAATTCTACCTTTTAAAGCGACCCCTCGTTATAAAGACCTTTTTCTGTGGGACGCAGATGGTCGTTATATCGAGCGTCGACTGTATTACGGTTTAATTTCGATTGTTGGGCGAACTCGAATCTCAGTAAATTGAAATACTCAAGAGTTCAAGTTGTTGGTGGCTTCCAGTGCTTGGAATTCACGGACAACGAAGAAAATATCTTCATAATTTCAGCATCGATTGCTATATCTGTTGTGTTGTTTTGGACAAGTGACGTTTTCAACAAGCGTGGTACTACAATCGCTAATCAGGACAGACATCTGTTAAATGAATTCTCCTGGCCATTAGTCTCGGCTCACTCGACCTCAAGGCGCATTGGGATCGTTGCTGATTTATCCTCCTCTTGGTAATCGTGCTTGTACACAAATCACGATTACAGTTCGCAGCGGGACACCTCGGTTTGTCATTATGACGATGTCACTTAGAACAATGACTCCTCGTTGTCGCAACCTGTTGATGGAATTTTATGTCACTCATTAGGTCTGACCTAAAGACTGACATTTCTGATTGCTTTGAACATCAGATGCTTTTAGATCCGTTTTTCCTAACTTTTTTTAATCCTTCCGTTACCCAGGGGTCGCAGCAGAGGAGATTCAGGCCCGTTTTTGGACCCTTCACAAAGTTCTAATGAATCAAAACAAAATGAATCACAAAATTCCGAGAAACCAAATCGTACATTTTACAGAATTATTTATTAAATAGGAGGCAAAAAATAATAAAATTTTTTAATCACTGTACGTTTCAAATTTTGAATATTCGCAAAAGTATTTGATTTTTTACAAAGATCCTTTTAAAAGTCACAAAAACCGGATCCTGTTTATTTTCCTTTCCTAAAATTCCAGTCAATCAAAACGGTTCCTTCAGAAAGTTCAGAGCTACTAAATCGTACTTTTTGCAGAATTATATATCAAATGAGTGGCAAAAAAGAAGGAAATTTTTTATCGCTGTATGTTTAAATTTTGAATTTTCGCAATATTATTTAATTTTTCCTAAGAAGCTTTTGGAAGTTCACAAAAAAGGACCCTGGTAGCAATGTTGGATCGACCGCTGAGTTATCACTAAAAACTAGCATTTTAGAGTACTTTATAACTAATTGCTATGAACGAACCACTCTTGGTTGGATCATCAGTTACCTGAATCATCTCCCCCCTTGTTTTATTTATTTATTTATTTATTTAACTCTTTCCAAGGCAGTGGTACGCTTGTTATTTACCACCCAATTTAGAAATTTAGACGTTTTCAATAAGCTACTTTACCCCTCTGGTTGACAGAAATTTGTCAAGACTGCGGGAAGTACATTTGCCGTAAATTCAACAATTTTGAAATGTGCGAGGCATACCCTCCCCCACCGGGGGGCAGGGGGAGATCGTGCCAATTTTATTTAATGACCTGTATGAATTGCTTTTCTGAACCCAATCTAAATCCAAGAGAATATTTTACTATATCACTACTAGAAAAATTTAATATCAAGCTATCACAAGTTGGCTTTAAGGGATTAACTTATGTAGAAGAGAATGTATTGTACTGTTACATAAAAATTTAGACGGTTAAATGGACTAAGCCATCGGATTGATGGATAAAATTTCGGAAATATCTCTCTCTCCGCTATTTTGGTGTTAATATGCCTAAATATCTTTAATGCATGCAAACTTTAACAAGAAGTTCCGTCTAGAACTATACGACCCTACTTTCCCGTATACACCGAATTCAAATTTATAATCTAGCTATCTCTCTCTCTGTCTTTCTCGTTTAGCTTTAGTTCTTAATTGCTTCAAATATACCTTTTTCAACGGTTAATACATATTCATTCAATCATTTATTTATTAAGTCATTCATGTATTTATTCACTCATTTATTCATTCATTCTTTTGCTTATTCATTTAATCATTCATTAATTCAAAAATATTTTTGAAAATCCCGATCAAAAAATTTCATAGGAAAATAGGCTCGTTAGTTCTGGATGAACTTTCTATTTATTTGTACAGGTTCTACGTCATAAGAGTTTTCCGATAAAGTTTGTTCCAAGCAAATCGGTCCGTTAGATCAGGAATTATATAGAATTGAATTTCCCCGTAGGCGGTATGTTAATTTTTTTGAACTGTTCAAAAATGAACAAAAATTGTTCAAATCAATATTTTACGCTAAGAACTTCTTCCAGGGAGCTTGTTCATTCGAACTTCGATCTTGTACCCAGAGTTTACATAATTTGCTTCATTTTCACATATAGGTGCTAATGCTAAAATTTTTTGAACAGTTCAAAATTGAAAAAAAAATTGTTCAAATCAAAAAGTAAAATATGGAAATAAGATGTCCTCGCCGAGATCTTTCGAATGCAAAAAGAATTTTTCGAATCGGACAATTCGTTCAAAAGTTATTAGGGGGGGACAGACCGACAGACAGACAGACCGGCAGACAGACAGACAGACAGACCGACAGACACTTTTTCCCCATCTCAAAACCCTACTTTCAAATTTTTTATTTTTCAATCTTTATTTAATTATTTAATTTATTTTTGACTTTTCTTGATTTTTAACGATATTTTCACGATACATTAAGCCTTCTTTCCTGCTTTATTATTATTTTTTTAACTTTTACGGGAAAGTAGGCTAAAAAACAGGTGATTTGAAACATGCAACAAATTAAACAAATCCTCCAATTTTTAAAATAACGCTGGAATTATCTCGTGTCAGATATTACAGCTCAGAAGGTGACTCAATCCTTCTTGTCACAGCTAATGAATCGTGTTAGGTTCAGAAAATTATTAAAAGGACTAAGGTACAAAGAGGTGCGGATTACAAATTCCTGAAAACCCTAATTCGAAAAAGATCACCAAAACTAACTGGTGCTTAGGGATCATCCATAAATGATGTCACGCTTCGAGGGGGGGTTCGTGAAATTGTGATAAAGTGTGACAAGGGGAGGGGAGGGGGTAACAAGAAGTGTGACATCATGCGTTATGCAACATTGCGTGACGCGTGACAAAGGGGGGGAGGGGGTCCGCTGAAGTGTGACATATTGTGACAAAGGGGGGAGGGGGGTCAAATATATGGGAAAAAAACGTGACGTCATTTATGAACGGCCCCTTAGATACAGTTCGACGACGACGTTCTGACACTTGGACGCTTCTGCGCATGGCACAAAAGGACGAATCCATGCGAAATTTAGGGGAGTTCGTTTTGCATATGAATCAGAATGTTTGCTTCGCTGTTCGTTGAAAGCATCCAAATTGGCAAATAGCATCAGTTCGAAATAAATCAGGTATGCTAAACAAACTAAAACGAGGACAGATAGCACATCCCCCTCCCCCCAGCAGCTTCTCCCTTGAACATGAATGAATTCTTCTTGATACTCTACCAGTCAGAGGTGGTAGAACTGTTAACGGATATTCTACAAAACATAGTTGACTTTAAAACAGAAAGAACCATCCAGAAAACTTTCGTTTTATTTCCGTACGATCTAGAAAATCTTTAAGACTGGTTTGTTTAGCAAGACATGCTAATGGAATTACTTTTTAGCCTACTTTTTCCACAGAAGTGAAAAGAAAAAGTATAAAAAGCGGTTATGTCTTCATACATTTAGGTTAGTTCGTTAGCACGGCTTAATGTATCGTGAAAAGATAGTCGAAAATAAAATTAAGTCAAGTAATTAAATAAAGATTGAAAAATGGAAGTAAAGTTTTGAGATGGGGGGAAAATGTGTGTCTGTCTGTCAGTCTCCCCCCCCCCCCCCCCCCAATAACTTTTGAGGGAATTGGCCGATTCGAAAGATTTTTTTTTTTTCGATCTCGACGAGGAAATCTCATTTCCATATTTTACTTTTTGATTTGAACATTTTTCCGTTCATTTTTGTACAGTTCAAAAAATCTTAATATTAGCGCCTATGGGAAATTAAAAAATAAATAATATAAGTAATAATCGTATAGTTCTGGATCTAACTTTTTGTTCTTATTGAGAGCTTGAAAAATTTACAAAAACATCTCTCCATTTAAACTCATTCCATCTTTTTTGTATGGAGAAAGCAGCTATAATAACAAAAACTGGTTTTGCCTTTTTATTCATAATATTTTTTCTTCTGTTCCATCTTCCCCTACATTTATTTTTCGTGTTATGGCCTTTCCGAAGAAAAGTAAATTTATTTCTGGGTCTGTCTGAAACTCATGAGACGTTGACATTCCCAAGGTCGCTTGAGAGCGCTGCAATGTGAAGAAAAACCGAGGCACGTTTTTGTTTTACGAGGCGATAAAAAGGTATTTTTATGTCATTTATTACAATTGCGAGAGTTTTCGGGCTGTACGTGACCGGCAGTGCTCGCTGTGGTCAGTGATCGTGAGAATCTTCATCGTGGATTTCGGCGCTTCATTTTCACGATCTTCTCAAGTTCATTGTCGCTGTCAAGCAGCTTGTTTACATTGTATTGAATGCGAGACTTGCTGAAGGGATGGTTTAATTGAGCTTTTCACAATCTACGAGATCCTGGGAACCCTAATGGCCATACACAAAAAAAATTTTTTTTTGGTAGTCAATACATACGGTTACGATTTTTGGGGTACCGATGTTCTTTCTCTCCAAGCTTGGCGCCATCTCAGATCGTGATAGTTAATTCTATTCTTTGATGGAAATTTCTTGAATATTCCTGTCGCGCAATCCGGGCTGGTATATAAATAGCTCCGGCAAGAAGTTAAGAAGAGTTCAGTTAAGTGTTAGACTTTGGCCGAGTGCCTGATAGTCTGAGCCATTGCGCTGTAAGCTTCGCACATGTTGATATTCGTATTTGTAAAGTGAATACGTGATTGCCGTTGGTTCTTACGGAGATGTGCGAACTCCGAGATATATTTTTGTGCGATCTGTATATAGTGTAAATAGCCTGTAAATAAATTGCTCTGCTTGTTTTTTTTTTACAAGGACTCAGTCATTGAAGTTTAAAGTAGTAAGACGAGGAACCCGTGACAATACTAAAGAGAGATATTCACATTGGGAATATTTCCAAAGTGAGTAAGGGCAACGTTAAAGGGCGCAAATAAAAGGTTAAAAAGGACAGACCGGTTTCAAGAGCAATCAGCCCCCTTCGTCAGTGCCGAGAGTAACTGACGAAGGGGGCTGATTGCCCTTGAAACCGGTCTGCCATTTTTAACCTTTTATTTTCGCCCTTTAACATTGCTTTTACTCATTTTGAATTCAATACTTATATTCAACAATACAATAAAAACTGATCTCTCCTGATAAAACAGTTTGAAGGCATGATAACAAAATTCAGTAACATGCGGGAGTTTTTTTTTACCCTGCAAGACTAGAAGAAAACCGCTTAAGTGCGCATTGACAACGACCGAAATCTTCGCATTATTAACCTAATTACAGTGGAACCCCGCCATTCGTCCGCCTCGCCATTCGTACGACTTAACAAATTAAATTCAACTCGCCATTCGTACTCTTCCCGTGATTCGTACGGCGCCGGGGGCCAGCTGGGTTGCCACTTTGGCTTTTTTTAAGGAAAAAAATCGAGAAATGATGCTTATTTTGAATTCGTCTGGAAATAATTTGTTTGGCGTTACGGATTTTTTAAAAAGTTTTTACAAATTTTGTGAGTTTACTGACAATTTTAACTTTCTAAGGGGGCAGCAAGAGGAAGTGTTTGAAGAGGAAGTCTTTTTCAGAGGAGGAAAGTACTTAGGAAAGCATTTCCTTTGCAGAAATTAAAGAGCTGTGTTACAACTGCGTGAAAACACAGAAAGTGGTGAGAAAATGGCATCCCAACACGGCTGTGGTAAACAGCATGTACTTGTTCAACGACAATGTTATTGACCATTTTAGAAAAATTCTGAACAATCGTCAAAGGCAGTCAACCTTGGACAGGTTTTTAGAGAAAGAAACCCAAGATTCTTCTTGTGCAAAAAGACAGAAAAGAAAGAACAGCAGAAAGGGAGAAAACACGGATGTTACCTGATGTTTTTATGGAAGGAGACTCCTCTTCCAACCATTTCTCCTCCTCCTTTCAACATTCCACTTATGCCATCAGCTCACCTCCGTACAAGCAAAGTGCAGTTAAATTTTTATTCATCTATAATTTCATGTACAGTACTGTACATTTGTTTTTCGTAGGTTTAAATAAGCAACCATCCTTGGGCAGGAACGGATTAATCAAATTTACGTTGTATCTTATGTGAAAAAATAATTCGCCATTCGAACTGCTTCCTGGAACGAATTGTGTACGAATAGCGTTGTTCCACTGTACTACAGAAACACGTCCTACTAGAGAACTACTGCAATGAAAAATACTGTAAATATTGACCAAGACGTTTTGAGAAGATCCAGGAGGGAAAACTAAAAGTTGCTTCAGAATAGTCAAGCTTCTATTACGAATTATTGCTGCAGGTTCTCATTAGGGCCTGTATCATGCGCGGATCCAGGTAGGGGGGCAATGGGGCCTTTAAGAGTTATTTATGTATGATAGAAGATTATCTGAATAACGAACCTTACGATTTTTCCACTTGGGAACAAATTTTTAGGGGAGAAGAGGGAAATTACAAAGAAAGTGACCCCTCCCTCCTCAACAAAATTCTATATTCACACTTGTGTTACTTTTTTTTCGCTTTAGAAGTATTTGTAATACAGATTATTTATGCATTTACTTTCTTTTTTCAGGGATCGTCTGCTGTCTATCGGTTCAGATGGGACGCTTCAAAATGAAAGGCTCTTATAGGACATCGTGGTCTCGTGACTCTGCCACCAGCAGCAGCAGCGCCTCATGCAGTGAGACACGTGACTTAGAGTGGGGCGTGGTGTCTTGTGTTTGCTGGTTGTCTTATCTCCTGAATCACACACCCTTCTTGGTGAGTAAAATTGTTTCTTTTAATTTTCTTGTGACATATTTTTATTTACAAAAAGATAGCGTTTTAACCATAGACTAATAGTAAAGATAGATTGCGCATTTCTTGGCACGCAAAGTGGAAACGGGCTGTCAGCATAATAGCGAATCTTGTAGTCCAAGTTCAGCATTTGGCACTTTATCGCCATCGCAGCGAAATTACATTACCTCTGTTTAGCTAAATTTGCGAGAAACACCATAGTTTTAAAAAATCCATTTGGCAGAAAGGTTAGTCAGCTTGTCAAGTGGTCACGTGATTATATAGTCAGAAACTCTTTCACGTTGCCAGCCTAAATGTAACCATAACGCTGTGTAGTTTTATCTTTAGCCTACGTTTATAACGGTTTACATTGTTAGCGGGAGCATGAAATGACCTTACTATGATAAACTAATCAGAGCAAGACCAACTAGATTTCCAGGCCCAGAGAACCGAATAGTCACATGATGATTTCCGTCCGACGTAGATCGCATTCCTGATGTTTAAAAATTGGACGGATACGAATATTTGATGACTTCTGAAGTTCCAGTCCCTTTCGTTACCCCGTATATATATATATATATATATGCATGTGTGTATTTGCTGCTTTGAATACCGCTAAATTTTTTATAAGAGTTCAAAACAGAGCAGTTTCTGTTCTGGGCGTCAGAGCAATCTTCAGCAAGCAGCTAAATTACAAATTTTAAAACATTCATACACAGTGTGTCAAATAATTTTTAAGACTAAGTTTATAAAATAAAATAAAAAGTAGTAATTATATTTTTTAAAAGTATTTTTAATCAAAATGAGCTCCTTCGCCTTCCATATATTTGCTGCAGCAATTTAACAACGATTCGAGTGCCTGTTCCAGCTCACGTTGTGGGACTGCCCCCAAAGCTCGCGTCTAAGCTGTTAGTATAGTGTCAAAGCCATCAAAGTAAAAAAAAATAGTAAGCAAATGAACTGAGGTTTCGGTAGCGGATCAGCTGATAGTTAAGGAGTGTCACGAATGCTCGATAACACAGATAGCGCCAGTGTAAGCGTTGTTCCAGCTGTAGTCTAAAAAATTCTTTGACAGACTTCCGACGCGAGCTTTGGAGGTAAACTAACAATGTGAGCTGAAACAGGCATTCGAATCGTTGTTAACCCCTTAACGGTCGGGTAATTTTCAAGAAAACGGTCATAAAAGTGCCTGTTTTTTTGTATCCCTGAAAATTATATAAAAATGTGTGTATGAACAATATACAGTACCGAACCCCAAATTCGGCATGCTCGGGACCAGCGCCAAGTCGGATTTCGAAATTTGCCGAATTTCGGAACCCGACCAAAAATGGCGGATTTACGAAAACATCAATGCTAATATACTCATTTTTACTGCAGATCGCACTGTTTTCTTAACTGGTACATAAATAAGTAACTTTTTTAGGAAAAGGTAATATAAGTAAAGCCATGTGTTAAAATATTTTTAAAAAACAAAAAAATAACTTATTCAGTTACTGAGCGCCATTTATGACCACAAAGAAAAAAACAGAGCACGTTTCTTTATCTTTCTTTCTTTCTTTTTTCTTTTTCCAGGGAATAAAACTTGAAAAACAAATTTTTAAGAATTTAAAGGAAAAAATAATTTTTTATAGGGAAAAAATATGCTTAACTGAGCCCAAAAATTCACTTTTCAACATAGTAGGGTTTTCTGGTTTTATCTTGGTTTCCCGAGTTTAGTTCATATAAAGCATAAATATATCTACAAAATTGCTTCTATTTGAGTCAAAATTTACTGACATTTATTAATTTAACAGAAGCTTACATTAATATTTTTCTGAATTTACAAAAAAAAAAAAAAAAAATCGGAATTTTTCGGGAAAAGTGCCGAATTTTAGGATTTTCCGAACTTTGGGATTCCGAATTTGGGGTTCGGTACTGTATATATATTCATTTTTAATATTTGATTTGTTTTTATTTTGAAATTTTAAACACTCCAGCCCGGAAATATCACGGGAGCGCGAAGTAGAAGGCGAAACCTCGGCCCGTCACTTTCACGGGAGCGAGCAATGAAGCCGAAGCAGCTTATTTTGAATAAAAATACTTTTAGAAATGTAATTATTTAAATGTTTAGTTTTTATTTTATTTTATAAACTTAGTCTTAAAAACTCTTTGACACTTTGTGTATTTTTGTAGAATTTCCACGGCGCAGTAAATATTTCCAATCACGCTGCCGTTGGCGCGCTTGCGGTACTACCGGATACGTTCAGAGCGAGAAGACGATAAAATATTGCATAATTCTGGAAATCATGTCGAGAGCTTCATTTCGTTACTCATCAGTATAATCGTAAATATTCTGTGATTTACAAGAACTAAAACGAGGGCAAATCCGAAATCTCATTTGCAAGAGGCGAACTGGGTCGCTTGTCAGCGTTCATTCCCGAGAAATTATTTTCGTTCCAAAACTTGAGAATTATTCTCAAGACGCTGCGCAATTATGTATTCGGCCTCGGTAATACTTATTTATTAAAGCGGAAGCTGAAGTCTCTGCTTCGTTGAAATCTGTGGCATTGGAGAAAATCAGATGCGGCATTGGGAATTTATCAGGGAACTGTATCAGCCCTATTTTGAGTTGCTGCGTTCCAACTTCTGAGCACAGTAAAGCATCGTTTATACGTCCTTTACATTTATACGTCTTTTCACCATAGTCCCAATTCCTTCACACCCTCAGAGACGCATGCTCAAATCTCACGAAACATTCGTCGTGTTTGACGAAATGGCTTCGTGAAAACTGCTCCGAGTAAACCTTTCGTCAAACTGACGAAATGGCTTCGGGAAAAATGCTCCGAGTAAACCTTTCGTCAAACTGACGAAATGGCTTCGTGAAAAATGCTCCGAGTAAACCTTTCCTCAAATTGACGAAATTTGAGAAGGAACTTTCTCAAGGGGACTCGGCACCTTTTAAATGTAGAAAATGGTTGAAAATAACGATTTTTCAATTTTTTTTCTTAAAATGTGGCTTGACCCTCCTAGTATATCTGAACGAAGTTTTGAAGCGATACAACCAATATAAATATAGTTTAGAAGTAAGAGAATTCAAATATTTCTGATGTTTTAGTAGGATTTTGTGTTCCTTAAACTGCGTTTTCTCGGTTTGTGTTTTTTCGCAATATTGTAGTACTTAAAATGCTAAAACTTTTACATATATTCATGTAGCAACTTGAAATTTTTTGTGTGTGTTCAATATGATGTGCTTGATAAAATTAAGGATGGATTTTGCTATATATTTGCAAAAAAAAAATTTTTTTAATGAAAATGTAACGAAAGTCGCTTTTTTTTTCTGTGTTTTACCATCGATGTAACTTTAAAAACTTTTTTCTCAAAAACTAATTAATTAATAGCAAAACCCCTCCCTAAAATTGTAAACCATACTATAATAAGTACTTTAAAAAAATTTGGTGAAATAAAATCAAGAAATGAAGAAGAAGAAGGAAATTTAAAATCGTTAAATTATTTTTAAAAAATCAAATTTTAAAATTTTCTGTTAGTTGAATTTAGATTTTTCTCGTGAAAATCATTTTGTTGAACAGTAGCACTTCATAATATACAAATAAAATAGGTAAAAGTTATTAAATAAAAAAAAATCGTCAAAAGGTGCCAAGTCCCCTTAAGTCACGTGATCGCGCGAGGAAAGAATCGTTGTAAACGACGAAATTTTCTTGACGATTGAAGAATCCTCGAAAGTGAGAGTTTTATTTCTGAGAGTGCACTTCCCTTGCAATAATGTTTTCTTTTTTTTCTTACTAATGTTGCTGCATATGGTCACTAAGCTTTGTAGACCTAGTGCTTTCCCCAGAAACCGGCATCCATTCTTTCAAGTAGCCCCACTGTCGGTCACATTACCACTCTGAGAATTTTAACGCTCAGTTTCCCCTAGATGGCGACACCTGAGCTCTAGTTGATGCAGCTTGCACTAGGATTTTAATGTAGCCGAGAGCATCCAAGCCAGTTGTCTACTCAAGGGATCTTTTACATGCCGCATACTCATACGACATGGGCGCAGACGATTTTCTACATCTTGAAAATCCACCGACTTGGGCCAGGTTTGATCCTGTGCGAACATGGGCGTACAAGGCCTGCGCCTTACCACTGCGCCACCCTGTCGGCAGCATCATTTATGCGTCTTTTCACCATAGTCCCAATTCATTCAGTACCCTTGCAATAATGTCAGAATACTTCGTTTTATGAACCGTCGTGATATACGTACGGGGCCTGATTAAGGCCGGGGCATACGGGGCAGCTGCCCAGGGCCCCCACATCTGAGGGGGCCCCAAATCGAATAGAAAATTTACATTGCGTTTCATTCTTTAATGGACTTTTTAAAAGTGAAGCAGAGGGGGCAGCAAATACGTTTTTGCTCCGGGCCCCAATTAGGCTAAGTCGGGCCCTGTATACGTCGTGTTACACGGTCGGTTATACGTCGTTTTCTCTCTAATAAAATTTCCAAATTTTCTTCCCGACTCATTTTTATCCTACTTTTCAGTAAAAGAAAAAAACAAAGTTTGAGAGATGGCTTAATGTATCGTAAAAATATCGTTAAAAATAAAGAAAAGTAAAAAAAAAAAAAAAATAAGTGAAGTAATCAAAAAGAGGATTGAAAAAAAAAATGAAAGTAGGGTTTTGAGATGGGGTGTCTGTCGGTCTATCTGTCCCCCGTAATAACTTTTGAGGGAATTTTCCTATTCGAAAGATTTTTTTTTCTTGCATTCGAAAGATCTTGGCGACGACATCTTATTTCCATGTTTTACTTTCTGATTTGGACAAGTTTTCGTTCAATTTTGAACAGTTCAAAGAATCTTAACATAGCGCCTATAGGCAAAAATGAAACAAATTATATTAACTCTTTGAATAAGATCCAAGTTTCATTGAACAAGCTTATTTGAAGAAGCTCTCAACAGGAAACAGTTTTTTGAATTGAACCATTTTTGTTCACTTTTGAACAGTTCAAAAAATTTTTAACATTATCGATATGCTTGGAGCAAACTTTATCGAAAAGATGTTATGACGCAGAACATGTACAGATACGAAGTTCATCTAGAACTAAACGAACCTGTTTTTCTACGAAACTTTTTGATTTGGATTTTTAAGGATGTTTCTGAATGAATGAATGAATAAATGAATGAGTGAATGAATATGTATAAACCGTTGAAAAGGTATATTTGAAATAAGTAAGAACTAAAGCTAAATGAGAAAGAGAGAGAGGTAGTTTTGATATCGGTGTATACGGGAAAGTAAGTTCGGATAGTTCTAGACGGAACTTCTCGTTTTTAGCCTACTTTCCCGTAAAAGTATGGGGAAAATGGGGTGTGTCGGTCTGTCTGTCTCTCGGTCTGCCCCCCCCCCCCCTAATAACTTTTGAACGAATCATCTGATTCGAAAAATTCTTCTTGCATTCGAAAGATCTCGGCGAGAACATCTCATTTTCTTTTTTTTTACTGTTTGATTTGAACAATTTTTCGTTCAATTTTGAACAGTTCAAAAAAATTTAACATTAGCGCCTATGGGAGAAAATGAAGTAAATGATGTAAACTCTGGGTGCAAGATCAACATTCCAATGAACAAGCTTACTGGAGGAACCTTTTGGCGTGAAATATTAATTTGAACAGTTTTTGTTCATTTTTGAACAGTAAAAAAAAATTAACATAGTGCTTACGGGGAAATTTCAATACTATATAAATCCTGATCTAACGGACCGATTTGCTTGGAACAAACTTTATCGGAAAGCTCTTATAACGTAGAACATGAACAAATAGAAAGTTCATCCAGAACTAACGAGCCTATTTTCCTATTAAATGTTTTTATCCGGATTTTTAAGGATATTTCTCAATGAATAAATGAATGAGGAAAAGATTGAATAAATGAAAAAAATAAATAAATGGGTGAATAAATACATGAATGAGGAAAAGAATGAATAAATACATGAATGAGTAAACGAATGAATGAATAAATGAATGGCTGAATAAATGAAAGAATGACTGAGTGAGTGAATGAATATGTATTATCCGTTGAAAAGGGTATAATTGAAAAAATTAAGAACTAAAGCTAAAGGATAGGCTAAAGATAGAGAAAGAGATAGCTAGATTATAAATTTGAATTTGGTGTATACGGGAAAGTAGGCTCGTATAGTTCTAGACGGAACTTCTTGCTTTTTTTCATTAGTAAAAAGCTTGAAACTCAATATAAAATAATAAAATATATTACTCTAAGGTTTTTTAAAATTCTTCTAAAACCTGCCTTCAGGGAATCATGCAGACACCACCATCACTCCATATCGCTTCAAACCCCGTGATTTATTAAAGCTTCGCTAAATACCACGGCGACAATGTTATCTGGTAGCATTAAAAGTCAGTTCTGATAACTCCTATCTGCACCCATTAATCCTGAGGAGAGGAAAAAATCCTGGAGGCTTGAAAGCAAAAAAGTAGTCGGACTAGCCGGTCTCGTTGCACGGCTTTTCACGCGCAGTGCCGGAGGACCCTTTTTAGAGGGAACATTTTTTCCACCGAAGTGATGGGACCAGCAGCATTCGCAAGTTCAAAGGCACATTCCGGTTTCTCGCATGACTTTTTTTTATTAATTTTCACTGAAACTGAATTATGCATGCAAAATTAGTTTTAGCGTTTATTTTCCACCAATGTTCAAATAAGCGTTGGTATTCGAACAGTTTTTTTATCATAACGAAAAATTTATCGGAAATTAGGGCCGTACCGTGCAGCACTTTTGGCGAGTATCGAGTACTCGGCCACTTACTACTCGGTCCAGCAGTACCGAGTACCGCGTCACAATCCTATTTCGCACTAGATTTACCAGACCAGCCCATTTGACTGTTTCGAAGCTTCCGTTTTGCGTCATTTGTTACTAATTATAGTGCAACTTTCAGTTGCATTGGCTTTTCCTAATACATGGCAAGTGGGGCAAGAGAATGAGGCAGAAAGTTTTAATATGAGGGATCATTCATAAATGGTGTCACGCTTCGAGGGGGGAGAGAGGTTCGTGAAATTGTGACAAAGTGTGACAAGGGGAGGAGAGGGGATAACAAGAAGTGTGACATCCCTGCTTATGCAACATAGCGTGGCATGTGACAAAGGGGGAAGGGGGTCCGTTGAAGTGTGACATTTTGTGACAAAGGGGGTCAAATATGTGGGAAAAAAGCGTGACATCATTTATGAACGGTCCCTAAGTTGTAGCAACTTGGTGTAAAACGAAAGTTTAGAAATGGTTGAAAATGGCCTGGAAAATCTAGTGTTAATCAAAAGCAAAGCCGGCCAATTTAAATCACTTCGATTTAAATACTGATTAAAACCATAATTTAAAATATTGATTCAAAAAAATAATTAATTCATGATTATTTTTAAATTTTTATTTATAGTTTATAATAAGACTTAAAATCTCATTTTATTTCTTTGTTATTTCTTTATTTATGAATGTTCAGTCCACATACATTTTAGAGCTTATTTGGTTATTGGAGTGGGAAACTTTCTACTCTCCGCACTGACGAAGGGAACCGATTGCCCTCGAAACCAGTCTGCCATTTTAAAACTTTTATGCGCCCTTTAATGTTGCTTTTACTTATTTCGAATATGAATGCGCAAAGTGAACGTCTCTCTTTTAGCATTCCTTTGAGTGTACTTTTGGTAGAAACTTTTGAAAATCAATGTACAGTCCGACCTGGAGTTTCTGACACTCGGGCGCTTCTGCGCATGACAGAGAGGGACGAATCCATTCGAGTTTTAGGGAAGTTCGTTTGATAGGAAAGCCTTGTGTAATATTGTTAATTATAATGGCTTTTTAATTAATAATAATACTTTGTCATTGAAATGTTGTTGTATTTCGAATATCTTTACTACTGATAAGATATATGTAATAATGTAGGGCGACGATTCTCAACCTGTGGGGCACGAGCACACTAGAAGGGGGCGCGAGAATATCCAAGAGAAAATATTACTTTAAAAAATTGATTAACTGACTGAAAGAAAAGCACACATACACATAGAAAGCAAAATACAGTGAAACCTGTGTAAGTTGAGCACTTGCGGTGCCGCACTTTTGTGGTCAACTTAGAGAGGGTGAAGGGCTAGTTCCGTTCCTGACAAAAGTGGTCAACTTAGACAGGTGGTCAACTTTGCAGGTTTTACTGTACATTTCGACATATTTAACAGCTTATTAAAGTAAAACAAATTACTAAATCAAAACATACTCAATTAAAAACAATTTAGGTAATAGAATGCGAAATGCCCTTGTTTTTAGTGCAGAAAAATCATCCTCTACTCCTGCCCAAAATTCAAATAGTGATTTATTGCTAAATTAATTTTATTACTCGCTTATTTGCATTTACTCTTGTTTTGGCAGTTAGTTGAAAATAATTCAAAAACAGAATCCAAAGTACTCAATATACATTATTCACTGTTAAAAAAAATCTACTTAAAAATAAGTACTTCCATGTACTTATTATTTTTTAAGTAAAATAAACTCAAAAACGAGAACATCAAGCGTTCAAATATAAGTGATGATTCTGATTTAAAAATGAGCTTGTGGGTAGCTATGAATATAATCACTTGTTATTCTAATCGCATATTAAAAATAGCAAAAGAAATTATTTAGTGAATGAGTATACTATTATGAACTTATTATTATTTACTTTTTACGTGCAGAACATACAATTTTCACTCTTCGAAATAACGAACTATATCTTGAGCAAATGTGTTACGTAGCTCGCAAGAATACGCCGGTGATTTTGAAGAGATGCGTACTCAACTATGAGTATGTGTGTTTTGATACATGCTCATATTCGAGTCGGGTATGTACTCAAAAATATGAGTATGTGTTTCGATACATACTCATATTCGAGCCCCTGAGCGTACTCAAAAAAATGGGAAAGTGCATTTCTCAAATTTAAGAGTTAAGTACTCGGAGCCATTATAAGAACGTGAAGTACTCAAAAATGAGTACATTTTTCTTATTTTTAAGTATCCAGTTTTAACAGTGTTGTTACATACGGGGGGCGCGATGAAAATTATGATTGAAAACTGGGCCGCGAATGCTGAAAGGTTGAGAAACGCTGATGTAGGGGGTGGTCCGCGCTAATTGACTTTCAGGCTGAGTGGTTCGTGGACATCTTCGAGTTGGGAACCACTGGTACACATTTATGCATCTGTTGCGGTATGGTACAGTGATACCTCGAGATGCGAGCTTAATTCTTTCCGTAACCTTGCTCGTATCTCAAGGCATTTTACTGCGCAGGCGCAGTAAACTGGGTGGGCCGTGTGCAGCGTCGCAGCTGGCCGTTCCTCGTATCTCAAATATCGCTCGTATTTCAAACCAAAACTTCGCTGCTCGACAGCGCTCGTATCTCAAATCACTCGTATGTCAGGGCACTCGTTAAAAATACAGTGATACCTCGAGATGCGAGTTTAACTCGTTTCGTAACCTTACTCGTATCTCAATTTGCTCGTATCTTAAGGCATTTTACTGCGCAGGCGCAGTAAACTCGGTGGGCCGTGGCGTCGCAGCTGGCCGTTCCTCGTATCTCAAATGTCGCTCGTATTTCAAAACAAAACTTCCCGGCCCGACAGCGCTCGTAGCTCAAATCACTCGTATGTCAGGGCACTCGTATCTCGAGGTGCCACTGTATTATGTTCCTTAAACGTGTATACAGTTCGACCCCGAAGTTATGACACTTGGGTGCTTCTGCGCATGTCAGAAAAGGACGAATCCATTCAAGCTTTAGGGAAGTTTGTTTTGCAGGTGCGTTAGTTAGGATGCGAATCAAAATATTATCTTCCCTGTTTGTCGAAAGTGACCAAATTTATAAACTGGCATGTAGCATCAGTTCAGAAGAAAGCAAGTTTGCTAAACTAAATAAAACAATAGAATACGGCATATTTCTTATACCAGGAGTTTCTACCTTGAATACGAATTGATTATTCTTGGTTTGACATTGCTTTCACTCAGTTTGAAGATACAGGGTGGGGCAAAAGTAATGACCGGTTTTGAAGGGTTATAACAAAATATAAAAAACTAATACAGTTTGAGGCTTAAAACTTTTTATATTTTGATCTGGATTTAATACCATTTTTTTACATTCAGCTTTGAATACCACTTCAGCAAGATAGCGCCAATACACTGATGCAGTCCATTTCTGAAGTTTTGGTAAACTTTTTTGCACATTTCAAGGGATATGGCGGATATTTCCTCGATAATTCGGACTTTCAGCTCTTCTAAAGTATAGGGAACTTTCTCCTTCAAATAACCCCACAAAAAAAGCTTAGGGACCCTATCATTACGCGAGATATTGAAATGCGCACAAAGATGCAGTCTATTCTCTCTGCGTGGAAAAATAGTCTGCATCAGTGTATTGCTGCAGAAGGTCGCCATCTTGCTGAAGTGGTATTTAAACTTTGTTAAAAAAAATGGTATTTAATACAGATCAAAATATAAAAAGTTTTAAATCTCAAATTGTAATAGTTTTTTTTATAACCCTTCAAAACCGGGTCATTAATTTTGCCCCACCCTATATATGCGCAAAGTGAATGTCTCTGTTTTAAATCCTTAATCGTAATTGATGCTCTACTGTGCAGCTATATATTATTTTTTCTCGGAATGCTTGTGAGCCCTGATCACTCCCGCCCCCGTTCACTACGTCACCTTATTGTTCCATATCACGCTGATTACATACAATGCTGGTGCTGTAATTGTGACCTTGATAACAACAACGGGAAACACAATTAATCAGAAATGAACAAAATCAACCGTGAATTCCGTGTGAAAATTTTCCAAATGGCGGTTCGTCGGAAACAAAACCAACCGTTATTTGCGAAAACAAATCTCCTTCACTTCTCCGAAAGCTTTTATCACGCTTCCCAACTCGTTCTTGATCCACAAACCTCGACAAAGAAAAAAAAAAAAAGCGCCAATCCGAGTCTCTGGAATGCGCGAAAAACGAGGTTTTGTTCGGAATATTTAACCCCGTTCTGCCAGAGCCGTTTTCCACTGTAACTGCGACGGAACTCAGCGTACCGATTCCGCGCAATTCTTTTCGGACCATGCAATAATGTGGAAAAGAAATAATCCCTCTTTTCTACACTTTCTGATTTATTGTCTCGGAATACTTGGTAGAAATCGCCTTCGGGCAAACCTTTAGTAATCTTACGCGAGCCTTTTTTTTGTTCCAAAAGTTTGTTTTATTTCTCTCTCTCTCTCTTTCACTCTCTCTTCTTACCATTCCTCTTTTCCCTCCTCTTTGGAACCGTTCATAAATGAGGCACCCAGAAGCAAAGGGATGTAAGTGACAAAATTGAAAATTTGGAGATAACTGGTGCAAATGATAGAGAAATCTCCATTCTATATTGTGGCAAGAAATATTAGTGATAGCTCTAACAGGTGCTCTGCCCCAACGTGATTTAGAATAAAAATAACATTAAAGGTCCCATACAATCCAAACTTAGAACGCGTTTTTCTCAAATCGTCTTTTGGTCACTTACATCCCTTTGCTTCTCACTGCCTCAAATGATGTCACACTTTTTTTCAATATGCAGTCGAACTTCGATAATTCGAAGCTGAAGGGACCGCAGCTAAACTTCGAATTACCCAAAACTTCGAATTACAGAAGTCTGACTTTTGTAGCTCAGTTTAAAGCCCACGAATGATCGATAATGTTTATTTCGTCAAAAACAGCGTCAATACACTTTTCCGGAAAATGTCAAGGCATTAATTCATATTAAATAATTAAACATTGTATTTGTCGACGAAATGAAATTGTACATTGTATAAAAAACAAACCTATAGCATATACGTACGAAAATAGAAATATATAAGTAGAGTATTACTTTTACGAAATATTCTTTGATTAAGTTCTAAAATTATATAAAAAATTACCTGCAACAGTTTAAAAGAAAATTGAGAAATTTCGGATCGCTTCACTGAATTGAGTCTTTTGATTTTAACAAATACAAAAAATATTTTCAACATATGATCTGACCAGTCGAGCAACCAACAATATTGTCATGTTCTCAACAAGTGGATGATAGCATAGGCTTGCGGTAGAATCTTTCACTATAGAAAGCAAGACAGAAATATCGCTAATCTACTATTTGCTGCGAACAAACAAGTAGGTAATAGCTTAACACACAAAAAAGTATTCCAACGTAATTTTGTCGATTTCGAATGAGAAAAACCTTCGAATTAAAGAAGTTGAACTTCGAATTATCCCAAAATTTTAATATTGATTTGAATAAAGTTCAACGGACCCAGCGAAATCTTCGAATTAATGACGTTCGAATTATCCATATTTCAGCCCCTCCCTCCTTACATATAATTTTTTCATATACAGTAGAGCGCCGATTATCCGAACTCCATTTAACCAAACTTCCAATTATCCGAACAGCTTATTTCCCTATTTATTTTTCCATATCCGAACTTACAATTATCCGAACAGTCTATTTCTCCCCCACCGAAGGAAAAAAAAAAATTCCCAACCAAACTTCTAATTCCCTAACGTGAAAAAGAAGAAAATAAAAACGAATGCTTTGAAAATGACTCGGGTCCATCACATAACTGCCTTTGAATGTTTGGAAACAGCGATGAAACAGCGTTTGGAACAGAACGACGCAGATCCTATTCAACTAAGATGCCTAAGAAGAATTCGAGATACGGCATCATTGAAAAGAATGTCTTCTTTGAAGCAAGCAACAATCAAAAGCTTTTTTGCTTGAATTGTAATTAAAAAAATTAAAAAAAAAACTAAAAAAACTTTTTAAACACGCCAGCCCAAATAGGTGCTGCAAGTCCTAAGCCTGGATAAAGTGTGAAGGTTTTTCTATTGTCACAATATCCCTTAAATTGCCTGTCCAATTATCCGAACTTTTGCTTATCCGAACTAGGGTCTGTCGCGACGTGTTCGGATAATCGGCGCTCTACTGTACATGTATGTATTGAGTACATGCTATTTGGCAGTCCCTTCCCAGAAAGCTTTGAAATGACGGGTGTCGTACAGAGGTGAGCGTTTCTCTTCTATAAAAAAATTACAAGAGTACACAAAGTAATAAAACAGGAGTGGCCAAAATCCTTTACAATCCGAGCCATTTTTCAAAATTCGAAATTTTTCACGAGCCGCAATTAAATACGTATTTAAAACGTATGCAAAAAAAAAAAATATTATTATTTTTTTTCAAAAATTATATTTATTGAAAACATATAAGTAAAAATACAAAATATGGGTATTGAATTTAAATATTAAAAATTAAACACATTTATTTTACTTCACTTGATAATTCTTTAAAATTTGGTGAATAATTGGTGACAGCACTTCTCAGTAATTCTTTGAGATGCTGGTTAGTTAATACTGATCGGTGTTTGGATTTCGCGAATTTTAAAGTGGAATAAAATGATTCACATAAATACGCTGTTCCGAATATTGAAATAATTCGACAAGCAGCCTTTTTAAATTCAGAATACTTCGATTCTGGTACAAATTTCCAAAATTCAGTACTCGACGTCGACTTATATTTTAATTGTAGAGCTTGATCTTCTTGCATCTCTATTAATTCTAATTCTCCAGATACTTCTTGGGTCATAATTATATTGGAAATGGAAAACTTACCTTCAATTATGTTAATTTCAAATGGATTCAGATAAAAAATCAAGAGACGATTAAAATAAAAGGGCTAGCTTTAGCGTCAAGAGTGCTAAGTTGGCAACACTGGTCTGGAGTCGGTCTATTACGGACGATTACTCGCCGTTTATTTTCTTTTGCGCAATTTTCGATGAGTCATATCATTCTTAACTTGGACGGAAATGAAATTTGTTACAGCGTTGCACTTAGTCTTTCATATTTGTTGTCAGTAATTTAAGAGACATTTTGAAACACATGCGGAACGGTAATATTTTTTAAAAATATAATAGCACAAAAAGGAAAAACGAACTGGGGTACATTTATCGAGAGCCCCAAATAATCCTTCAAAGAGCCACAAGTGGCTCGCGAGCCACGGGATTGCCACCCCTGTAATGAAACGTCAAATAAGGGCGCTGGTAGCCTAGTGGTTAGGATGTCGGAATTCCAGCCGGAAGATTGGGTGTTCGGCACACGATCCGCTGAAGACCCACCATGTACACTTGGGGATACGTGCATGTAAAATCCGTGCACCCTGAAGTCCCGAGGGTACCGAAGTGGGGAGAATTTCCCTTCCCTTCACTCTTATGTCAAAAACGGAAAGGGGCGTATTTGTAGTGGCGCCATCTGGTGTCATCCAAAGACACAATGAGAGGAGCCGTACTTCCACCGCTGTTGTGCTCATCTATAAAACGGAAGGAGCTCCTTACTGCCTTCATTCCTGGTCGCTCTGCAAGGGGGAGCTAGGATACCCAAGTGGCATCAGAAACAACAACAACACCAACTAGGGCCTTATTTACCATCAGGCCCGTGAGGCCCGGACCCAGGGAGCCCACTTTGAGGAGGCCCCCCCCCCCCTAATTCTGGTTATTATTATTTATTTTTTTGTAATTTAAAATTTTTTTAGAAAAGTGTTTAAAAATAGCATCTTTCAAAAACAAACTGTTAGTGTTCTGTTGCTTCACAGAAAATTTGTATTATTAAATTATTTTAAAACCACAAGGAATTTCCACTTTGGGGCCCCCCAGATTTTATTCAAACATTTTGTAATTTAAAAACAAAATCATTTTGCACGTTGGGTGCTCCCAAATGTTAGTCTGACTCTTTGACATTTGAAAAACAAATTAGTTTTTGCGCTTTGGGGGCTCCCAAATTTTGTGTGACTGGCAAGTTTTAAACACATACTGAATGTTATGTTTAAAAAATTTTTGTTGCGTGAGGGGCCCCCAGGCATGAGTTGTTCCTATAGTGATTCAAAATGTAAATCGGGCCCGGAACGCAGCATAAAGTGTCAAATGTTTATTAAAAAAAAACATATTTGAGAAAGACAATAATTTTGGAAACAAAAAACCAAAACACCATAAGAATAAACACTGCAGCAGTACAGAATGACCTAACGTTAATTAATTTTGGGGGGAGGTTGTTGTCCTGAAGGAAGGGGGTACAACTCAAGATAGGTTATAGAATCTGTCATCAAAAGTCTTTTCACCTCTTTACTGCCGTCCAGTGATCATCCGAAGAAGGGAAATGGTCTTTTCCGAACCATCTTCTCTTCAGAGAAGAAAGCTCGCTTTTTCACGGTTTCCAATCGCCACAACCCCGTTTCCGGTGCTCGCTGCTTCCAAAACAATCGAACGCAGATCGTTATCAGCTTATTCCATTGTCTTCTTCGTTCCCTCCTCTCGTTGTTCGAGCTGCCCCCGAGGCCAGCGATGAGCCCCTCGTCCTTTTACAGTAGCGAACAGAGGTGGGCTGCTAATGAAATTAATTAGTGTCACTGGACTGTGGAAGGATTTTGCTTTTGAAGAGAGAACTTCAGTAGCAATGTACTTCACAAAAGGAACAAGAATCATGATTGTTTTTTAGCTGAGGGAAAAACAACAAAATAGGAGAACAAAAAAAAAAGCCTAAAATGCTTATATATGAAATTCATAAAAAAAATATTTTTTTTGACTCTGAAAACTTTTAAGATCCTAATTAAGAATTTCCTTCCTCCATTCCACTAAAGGAAAACGCCATAAATAACAAGGAATATGGCCAATGTTTCTTTTCCAGATTACCCTAGCAAAATGTCATTTTGCTAGGGTAATCTGCTTTTGTTGGCGTCTAAAATCTGTAATTTCAGTAACAATAACTAAATTTAATGTGTAAAAGAAGCAAAAATACTGTATAAAAGTGCCTTAGAGTGAAAACAGGAACGTTTCAAATGCCTACACTTTCTAGTTTGCTTCAAACCGACGCAGGAAATACAGTTTTACAGAGATAGTCGATAGAAATCTCGCCAGTAGTTTCATTATGATATTCAGGAAACTCGCCAACTTTGGCGTCACTTACTTTTGGTAATTACTTCCTTTTTATGTTAAAATTTTATCTTCATTGCAACAAAGGAAGCGTGGTTTTTTTAAAAAAGAACTATAATATTTACTTTTTTAAAGAGTAGGGAAGAGTGCTGGAAACAACCGTACAACTTAAAATGAAGTTAGGGGCAAAAATTAACATTCTGAAATAAAAAATGCTTGCATGGCCAATTCTCACGAAGGATTTTTTCCCCCCATCCAATGAAAAATATTCCGCGCAACAAAACTAAACTTTTTTTTTTTTTGTTTGTTTTTTACGGCAAAAGTTTCTACTTTATTATTTCCAGAAGATATTTTGATAGTCTGCTAATAGAAATATTCTACCAAGCTGTAAATAAATTCAAATAACTTCTTTCAAAAATTTTAAAAGTTAATCACCGAATTTTGAAAAACATTGCATCTTCATCATTTGATATTTGCATTTAATGTTTGACGATTACTTCCCATTCATAATTACTTGTTTTCGATTACATTCACACTCCATCCACCGTTCCATCTGAATCGAAAGACCGAGTTCTGGGCAAAACTGTCAATCACGGTCGGATTGAAACCGCATTTCGTATGCATGAGTTGACCGCAACACAGTTTCGCTCTCGCCCCTTCTCTCTCAATACATAATCCGGTGATGCCAAAAGAATGTACCCTTGTATCAGCACCTGGCCTTCAGGGCGAACCTAGCCAGCCGAGACTGCATAAACACTGGGTTTCGGAATCCTTTTTCTTCAAAGATTTGTTTATTAAGAGAATTTTGTTGTGGGTTATACAGTTTACATCTTGTGACCCAATATAAACAGTCAAGTACTATTTGTTCTCGAAAGCCGCGAGTACTAGTCGGAAACGATTCTATTTTTGGAAGGGGTGATAGACTAAGACTTCAGTTTTGGAAGTTTTATTTTAGTCAAGTGCTTTTATTTTTCTCGAAGTTGAATTATTCCATTTTTGAATACAGTAAAAACCTGCTATACTGCGCCTCAGTATACCGTGGAATCTGATATACCGCGGTGACTGTCATGTCCCCCGACGTTTAAACCACCCTTTAACATTGTCATTTAAAAGTTATTCCTTATTCACCTTTGTAAATAAAGCCAGCCCAAGCACACACATATTCTAGCCAAAGAGCTGCCATCCGCTCACCACGCGCTATATAGCTTGATTTCAAAATTGTGTACAATCGCTGTGACTGAGTGTGTGTGTATGCAGGCTTAAAATATTGTTTCTTTGAGAATTCTTTTCCTCCCCTTCCAAATCTAATCTCTTCACAATCCCATATTGATAACATAAAGATATTTTTAAGCCCCCTTTTTCTCGGAACACAGTTGGTTTAAATCCTAGCTCTCGATAGACTGATTGCGCAGTTGAGATGTGTGCTTCGTGCACAGCAATTACAATAAATAAAATAGCAGCAAAGAAGAAAAGCAAAATTGTACTATAGAAGGAAAGTTATGAGAAATTGATAAAGTTAAATATGGTTCCGCGGTATAGTTTCATTATACCGCGGTTTTGTTATAACGCGGGTGCCAAACATGTCCCCCTACACCCGCGTTTTAAAGGGGTTTTTATTTGGAAAAAAATAGAAAAGAAAAAAAAAACGCAGCTGGTGGGTTATTCTTCGCATATCCTCATCTTTATTTCTTCTGTTAGGGGTCCCTCATAAATGATGTCACGCTTCGAGGGGAGGAGGGGGCTCTAGAAATTGTGACAGTTTGTGACAAGGGAAGGGGAGGGGGTATCAAGACGTGTGACATTACACATTTTGGTTGCTATAAAAACATTTAAGATCAGAAAATTAAATTTATTTTTAATTTTTACAATTTGATTTTAAAGTATCTGATTTCACTTGCATCGAAATTACCGATGTTGATTAAAGTCTAAATTTGCTGCTAGTTCAAAGTTTAAAAGGAAATGTTTTTTCTTAGGCATTTGCTTTCTGAAGATAAAATAACAATTTATTTCAACTACTAAATGTTAATTATCTTTTTTGTTGCAAACCGAAATCTCATTTTATACGTCGACGCTCGATATAACGACCATCTGCGTCCCACAGAAAAAGGTCTTTAATCGAGTGGTCGCTATAAGAGGTAGAATTTTCTAAAAAAAAATTTACATCCATCATGCATGTTCAGTAGTTCCATTAAACTTGGTAACTTTTGGAAGATTCCAACTAAGCGCTTAAACTATTTTTCATAATTGGAATTATAGATAAAATTATCAGGCCAAAATATTAAACAGATTTTAAAGTAGAAAATATAGGGAAAAAAAATTACATACACGTTTCTAGAAGCAGAACTGAGGTGACATGACACCTGGCACAACACTTCTTATTTCGAAGAATCGACCATTGAAAAACCATGCGATTCAAACGACCAACTAAATACATCTGTCAACCCTTTTTCGTAAGAAATCCAGAAAATCCCCGTTTCCTCACCCTCTATTCTTTCCGTACTATGATGAGAGGTAATTCCCCCCCCCCCCCCCCCAGCATTAAACACATATTACCTCACCCCTGTCATAGTTGTACTGAACACTGAAGACTCCATGCAGCCTGTCCGTAAAAAATATGGTCATTTAAAATTAAAAATTTAGAAACATACTCTATTTGGAAATATACCAGAAAAAAAGAGTGTCCACTAAATGCGGTCGCTGTATTGGATTAGACATTACAAAACGGTCGTTATACCGAAAGCAAATTAACATAGAGTTTATAGGGATAAAGTTGGGACTTTTCCCACTGGTCGTTATAATGGAATGGTCTTTGTAATGTGTGGTCGTTATAACGAGCGTCGACGTACAAATTAAATGCACAGCATGTAATCATTATTATTGTTATGCTCTCAAATGTTATTAAAAGTTTAAAAAAAAAATAGAAATAGCAAGTACTTTTTCCTGTGTAATATAGCGTGATATGCGACAAAGGGGGGAGAAGGGTCAAATATATTGAAAAAAAGCGTGACATCATTTATGAACAGTCCCTTACCTCTATTTCGAAGAAATTGAAGCAGTCCTGGCGCATGCGTAAAACGAAGGAAAGTTTCGGCTTAGGAAAACAGACAGTGAATGTCTCTTTGAAACATCTCAAAAATGTGTTTATCAAAATACTGCGTGTAAAATATGTAGGATTTATTCTTTCTGGCAAGCATTTCATTCCATTCTTTCAACTGCTTGCTATATTTTTTCTGCATTCAGGTAAAAATCACAAGTCAAAAAATTCCTCTTTTTAGATATTGTAACTTTAAACGTTCATGTAGCTGTGGAAGATGGTGAAAGTCATTTTTTAAGGTCCTAGTAGGTTTACTGATATAATTTTAAAGTTGTATAATTAGTTTACATCAGAAGTTCTGGTCCATGGAAAGCATAGTGTGACTATGTCGGTTTGAAAGATAAAGGCGCGTTTACACCAAAGTCTTCCACTAAGTTTCCCACAAGTTGCGGCAAATTGTCGCTTTTTTTACCAAATACAGCAACTTTTTCTGTCTTCCACTCGTAGAGAGATCTTCCACTAAATTTTTGTTTCCCACGGAGTGTCGGTAAAGTCTAAAAGTGCAAGATTTGTTGCTGAGCGCTTTGCGCTAGCAACTTCTAAGAAATTAGTGGAGAACTGTTCCCCCTCCACGCGCCCCGGACGTAATGGGGCTCCAATTCTTTGGTAATGAATTTTCCACTTGTTGCTCTAAATTTGAGAAGAGCAACTTTTAAGTGTTCTACAAAAAAATTTCAACTTGTTGCTCTATAAATTGAGAGGAGCAACTTTTAGTTTTCTGCGAACAATGTTTTGTCAACTTTGGTGTAAACGCGCCTTAACGGAGCAATCTGTACCATGTTTTGCCAGTATAAACTTTCAACGAATAATTGTGAAAACCTTGAAAGAATAATGAAATGGGACGTAACATTGTAGTGAATTATAATGTAAATGCAAAAAATTTCGTAATTTAATTACTATCAAGCCACTCATTATCTATCAAATGGGAGGAATGACATTTTGTTAAAATGCCTGTGTTGTGCGATCCCTGTGGTGCACCGAACCGATGCAGAAAAGGCAGCTTTACAGAGATTGTCGATAGAAATCGGCTGTGGCAATGTCACCAGTACTGGATTTGGCACTCCATTTTCGGGCAATATTTTGCATCGGCAATTTGTCGCCTAGAGTGCGTTCATACTGAACGCAACAGCAACATAACGCACGACAGCATTTTTCAGAGCATGTCATTGGTTCTAGATAATTTCATAACCTCGCCCTTCCATTGACTGAAGGAGACAGAATACCTTCGTCGCTTTTATTGTAAAAGCACCCTTTAACGGTCGCAAACTTATGAGGTCATTTCTGTTTGCTGTTCTGTTTCATAAATTTTCACTTCGTCTCGCCTAAAGAAGCATAGGGTGCCCACAGATGACGTTACTTTTTGAGGGGAGAGGGGGCTCGTGGTATTGTGAGTTTGTGACAAAGAGGATAGGAGTGGCCAGAAGTGTGACACATCACACGTTTTAATTAAAATCTTAAAACAAAACCTAAAAACTCAGTGGCGCGCCGGTCCTTTGGGGGCCATGGCCTGCTGTGCCCATCCCAGTTTTCGAGACCGAGGGCGCTGGGGTGCAGAAGTAGGAGTTCCGGTGTTTAGTTCCCAAGCGTACTTGCTCCTCATTTTATCGACCCCACTGCAGGGATGAAAGGCTGAGTCCACCCCGCCCAGCCCGGGAATCGAACCCCGGGCCTGTGCCATGGTAGTACGGAAGGCTACTACTCAGCTACTGGGCTTCTTAATTAAAATCTACAGATTTTAATTTTTTTTTTTTGTTTTATTTTTAAAAATTTTTTATCTTACGTTCATTCTAAAAATATAAAAGTGCCGTTTTCTTCTGATGATTTTGTTTTGTATGCTCCCCATTGTGTTTAGTTACATCGCAAAACAGCGATGATAATTAAGGTTTAAATTCATTTTACAGATTCTGTTTGCCAGGCAAAGCCGGGTTATTTTAACAGAAAAGGTATAGAAAAGAAATGAGTTATGCATTACTATTTTTGGAAGAGCCAAGTAGTTTTAAATCCAATTCAAAAAGTAATTTATCTTTTGACTGACATAATATGTATTCAACATCTGTTGTTGTTTCTAATGCCACTTGGGCATCAAATCTCCCCATCGCAGAGCGACCAGGAATTACGACAGAAGGGAGCGCCTACCGCTTATAGATGAGCAGCACAACGGTGGAAGTACGACTTGGATCATTATGTATCTGAATGACACCAGATGGCGCCACCACACACACGCCGCCTTCTCTGTTTGACTTAAGAGTGAAGGGGGGAAATTTTTCTAACCTCGGGACTCGAGGGTCCACGGATTTTACATTCACGTATCCCCACGTATACATGGTGGGCTTCAGCGTGTCGGGTATCGTACACAAAATCTTCCGGTTAGAAGTCCGACATCCTAACCACTAGGCAACCACGGTTCTGTAAACGACATCTAAATGAAGGAACCGAAAAAGCAGCTTAAAAAATTTGATCTAGAACCGCGGGCGCGAGGTCAAAATCCGCCACTGATCTTAGAATCATCATTTAAAAAATGACTAGCATAAAAACTGTCGTTAAAATGTCTCGAGTTCACAACCCTCAACTAAATCCTTCTAGAAATAAAATATAAAACAAACTTAAGAAAAATCACCGTACTTAAATTTCACATCAACAAAAACATATTTATTCTTCAATGTTTGTCGCATTTTAACAATTTTTAAACATAATCAGTTGCAGTTTTTTTTTTTTGGTTTTTTAGTAAAATTTTATGTACGTTTTATTCCATTCCCGTAGGTTCAGTGACATTTAATTCCAAGTTTTAAAAAAAGTTCTTTTTCCTTCTATATTTTTTTCAAATTCTGACTCATTTTGAGGCATTTTCGCTTTAAGTTTGAATTCGGAAATAAATAGACTGGTAGTGTTTAGAGTTTTACTTTTACTTTCATTTATATTTACCACAATATTTTGAGGAACCCGTTTGACACAAAGCATTTTTCCCCCTTATATAAAAAAAAAAAAACTTCTGGTGTATTAACATCTCACGGCTGTCCAGACGGGCAATTTGGGTCCAATCTTAAATAGTTCCTGAACTGCCTAATGACTGGTTGACTTTAAAATATGAAAAAAAATGAAAAATTCTTGAGAAAAACAGCAGTCTTGTCTGCCTGGAGGTCGTTTCATTCTGATTGCAGGATGTTCACCTTACATGAGTAAATGCAAAACACGTCATTTGCTCTGAAATATGAGCTTGAGGAAATCTTTGTGAAACGTTTCATTTATATAGTTCGTTCACATTTCAGAGATTATATATGTTTATTTTTTGTATAAAATGTGTTTTTTGCAATTTCTGAGTTGTCTTCAGCAAGAAGTCGACTAGAATTTAATTTTTCCAGGACAATCATAAAAAATTCTTACATATTTTAATATATATATATATATACAGGGATACCGACGGGCAAAGGGGCCACCGGATATCCGGTATCGGACCGTTGTTTAAATATCTGGTTCCCTACGTGTCAAATTTGATTTTTAAAATTCAATTGCTTATTGAAAGTATATGTAAATTAAGAATTTACTACATTACTTGGAAGCTATGGGATGCTGAAAATATGTATCGAATATACAGGTTTAGAGCCGGGTGTCCGGTACGGATCCGTCAGACGAGTGACACCCAGGGTTCGAAATTAACGGTCGTTAGTCGTATTTTGCAACCAAAAATTTGGTTTGACGACCAGGATTTCACATCCAGTAGTAACTTTTGACGCCTAAACTGTCATAAGACTTTTAGTTGACAACCACAATTTTTCATCTTCATTTTTTTAAATTTATTTATTATTATTTTTAAAATTTGATATTACTTTGTACAATTACATTTTTATGAGCAAATTTCATCTAATCTTCAGTATTTTGGGTTTTTACGATTCCTCTGAAAACTATGGTATTTTGAATTGAGAGTTTTTACCCATTTGTAAGTAATTTACAATCAAGTGTTATTTACTTATTTGCAAATAACACTTGATTGTAAATAAAGTGAAAAAAGATTAACTCACATTTTATTTTATTAGTCACTGATTAAAATAAACGTTTATAAAGATGTATGCAAAGCAATTTGAATGATTTAAAAATGACACCTAACAGGACATTTTTGGCAACTAAAACAAATAAGCTAGGTGCCAATGGCACATAATTTTTTCCATCCTAATTTCGAACCGTGGTGACACCTGATAACTAGTATCCACCATAATCGATATTCGGTAGATCCAGAATCCTGATCTTGTCCCCCAAATAAAAATCCTAGTTGCACTGCTGTGTAGTTGCACATAGTATATATACTATATATATATATATATGTATATATATATAGAGTGAAACCTGTGTAAGTTGACCACTTGTGGGGCAGCACTTTAGTGGTCAACTTATAGAGGGCGAGGTAGAGGGTGAAAGGCTAATTCTGTTCCTGACAAAACTGGTCAACTTTGGCAGGTGGTCAACGTACAAAGGTCTCAATTTTACAGGTTTCACTTTATATATATATATATATATATATATGTATATGTTTGTGTGTGTGTATACATACATATATATATATACATATATATATATATATAAGAGAGAGAGAGGGGGGGGGCAGAGAGATATATATAGTGGGGTCAATACTACAACTAGGTAACTACAATTCAGCTGTTTCGAGAAAAACGCAAATTAAAGTTTTGCTAAGATTTTGGAAGATTGTGGAGACTAAACTAAAAGTTATTTTACTGCCATTTCTGGATTATATTTAATTAGAAGTATTTATGTCTCGTTTTGACCAGAATTTTGTAAGAATTGACGAAAAACAGTCCTTGAAATTTAATGTATCCTAAACAAAAATCAGTTACCTAGTTTTAGTCTACAACTAGTTAAAATGTCTACAACAGATACCTAGTTGTAGTATGGTGTGGACCACACCTAATGGGATTTATCTGTGCACTTACCCAGATTTCGCCAAATTTGTAGTTACCTAGTTGTAGTACTCACCCCACGATATGTAAATACATATATATATATATACATATACATATATATATATATATATTTATTTATATATATATATAGAGAGAGAGGGGGGGGGAGATATATATATATAAATGCATATATTTAGCCTTTACATAAAGATAAATGTTTCCTTCATTACAAAATACACCATGAAAGCTTCATGTGTTCTCCAAAGCCCGCGTCGAAGCTGTTTGTACACAGTGTGTCAAAGAATTTTTAAGACGACAGCTGGAACAAAACTTACAGTGGCGCTATCTGTGTTATCGAGTATTCGTGAAACTCCTCCACTATTAGCTGATCCACTACCAAAACCTCAGTTCATTTATTTACTTTTTTTTTCTCACTTTGATGACATTGACACTATACGAACAAGCTTTGGAAGCTTAAACAAAGGAAGTCGTCGCATCGCTTTACTTCGAGTTCGACAAATCTAATTAAAAACTAGGCCTAAATCAAGTCCTTCTACATTACATAAAATGAACACTAAATAAAACACTATAACTATTGCAATAATTAATAAATTTCTTTTATAATTATTAAATTTAACGTCAATATTGGGTTATAATCAGAAAAAGCTGCGAAAATAGTCTAATTAATTTTAAGATAGCTCATTTTGCCTAGTGAACTCCACGTAGAACTCCATTGAAAATCTTAGTAATCAAAGAGCGGATATCACGTGACAACGATGATCTCTCATGAGTCCCTCTAGCGGTGAATTGCCTCCATTCTAAGTGTTTTTTTACCTCTCCTTAGGTGCTGACGATTCTGGGCCTCTTCATCCCAACCTTCTGGTCCCCTTGGGTGGACAATGCCATCATCTGGCTGCGTCTGGCGCAGGGGCTCCTGGTTCCGTGGATGATTTTGATTGCCGACCTCCCCCACAGGAGCGCCCTCAGGAACATGCTGCGTCAACCCGGAAGAGTATACAGACACCTCTCTGGTGGGTCGGTCTGTCATCACAGACCCAGTGCAGTCCTGCCATCAACCAAAGCGATCTGCCTGGCAGAGTGCCAAGAAGAATCCATTTATGTTCAAGGGGGGAACTGATGGTATAAAGAATGGTCCTCGTTCTAGTTTGCTTAGTATGCTTGATTTCTTCCGGACAGCATCCGTCCGGAAGAAATCAAGCATACTATGCCAGTTTGCAATTTTAGTTGCTTTCAACAAACAGAGAAGCAAGCATTCTGATTCACGAACTAAATAAACGCACCTCCAAAACGAACTTCCCTAAAACTCGAATGGGTTCGTTCTTTTTTGTCTTGCGCAGAAACGTCCAAACGTCAAAATTCCGTGGTCGAACTGTGATAATACAGACCTTTTAACCCTTTAACTGTCATGCCCGAGATTACCTCGGTCAAAGCACTAGTGTTCCAAAATGTCACACCCGAGATTATCTCGGGCACAGAACTGGTCTTCCAAAATGTCACGCCCGAGTTTTATTCGATTTTTTTTTTTTTTTTCCTTTTTTACAGACATATCGCAAACAGGGTTTCGCAAGAATTGCACGAGAAATCAAGAGTATTAGCAACTTCAGTTGGGAGTTAACAATGTGGTGAATAATTTATAATGCCACATGCAATTCGTATTAACCCTTTGCACTTGCCTGAATTTACAGGAAAATAACGTGTGATTAGCTCTTTATATGGTTAGTCCCGCAGTGGATCAGGCGGTAGAAGCTCTGTTCCCGCAGAACACCGAAAGTGAAGCAACATTGACTGAGGTCAGGGGTTTGGGAAAACCTCTCGCAGATGGTTGCTTTGGGGCCGTGTACGGTAGAGGGAGCTGTTGCGTGTTGAATCCGTCGTATCTCCAATGTCTTCCTAGTGAAACAATACCTCTGGGGGTGCCGGCCCCAGGCGACGGTCTCTCATTTGGGAGCTGGTTCGAAAATGAAGAGACCTCTCAAAGGGGCGGAAGTCGGACTCCTGCCTATAAGGGCCCCCGTTAGACTCAGGAGCAGCGCACCCATTCCGAACAGCAACTCTATACGGTTTTATTGAGTCAAAATGTAAATTAACTTTGACAAATTATCTTCTAATAGATCCTGCTATATAATTTTATGAGGAGAACTTTCTCAGCGTCGGTGCGATAGCTAGGTTGGTTACGGGGTGAGTTGGTTTTGGCTTTAGCCTCTGTGTGTTTTTTATGTTCTTTATTTATATGGGATATTGTTACCTGAGTTTCGAGAATTATTGAAAACTGAACCATTGTAGCATACAGCCAGAGGCGTAGCTAGGGTTTTCAGCGCCCGGGGACAACTGAAGATTTTGCGCCCCCCTGTGCCCCTGGGTGCCTAGGTGCCCCCTAATGGGAATTAAAAAAAACTTTTATGCCTCCTAAATCATAAAACTCTAAAAAGCAGCCCTTTTAACTTTCATATTTTAGTAGCGACCATTCACTTCTAAGGGGAAAATGGGACACTTTGGCTTCGCAAAATTCTTTGTCTGATTTCCTACGCACTCCTGTGCTACATGGGTCATTCCCGATACGATTTGTGGTGCTCCCACTTTTTTGTCGAACATATTCACACCTCTTCAGTTCAAATAATTTTCTTCTCGCATTTAAAAATAAAATTAAATAAATGAACACTAATTTGGCGCCCCTTGACGTTGCGCCCGGGGACAGCTGTCCCTCCTTGCCCCCACCTAGCTACGCCTCTGCATACAGCGCTTTCTTTTGAAGAAACCTGGTTTAACACGCGGTAAAAAATAAAACTAACGAAGCTTGACACTAAGTTAGACCGCATTTTATTTGACTGAAATAAATTACTCTGCTGCTTCTTCTTCGTCTTTTTCGGAGGGGGCGGAGAGGGAGCTATTTCCTGCCTAAGCTCCGATACTTGGTGTGTTTACTAACCAAACACATACAAGAGCACACGCCCCTGTTGTTTTCATCAGGATATCGGAGCTTTTTTTTAGCATGAATTGTCTAAATGTAGTTTTGCAAAATAGTTAATGACTTCCCTTTGAAAGAAAACCACCCTTCCGGCTCTTGCTGCGTTACATTCTTTAGTTACTAATGTTGCACTTCCGGGTGGTATGTCCTAAGTAACTCGTTATGTAAAACAAATACATTTCCATCCAAGCCATTTCGGGAATCATTAGTGAAAAACACTTAGGTTTTAAAAGGGATAATAGCGAATTGACACACATCAGAAAGCGACTTCAATGGCAGAATACTTGTGACAGCTCTGAAGTCGACCCCGAACAAACGTGATTGCAGCATTATGACGGTAATTATGACAGCATTATGACGGTTTGTAATTCCATTCCAAAACAATGTTTATTATTACTTTCTTTCTTGCAAGGCAATTTTTTTAAAATGGACTTCAAGCCAGGGGAGGGGGTGGGGGACATTGCTCAAGATTCTACAAAATAATACTAATGATAATAATAATAGCGACAATGATATTTACGTTTCGTTGTTCCCCTTAACGGTCGGGTAATCTTCAAGAAAACGGTCATAAAAGTGCCTATTTTTTTAATCCCTAAAAACAATATAAAAATATGTGTATGAACAACATATATATTAATTTTTAATTTTTTATTTGTTTTATTTTGAAATTTTAAACACTCCAGCCCGTCATTTTCACGGAAGCGAGAGAGACTTATTTATTTATTCCAATATTGTTATTATTAATCTATAGGCTATAGGGAGGCTATAGGCTATATATCATCACGCTAAGACTAATAGGAGTAGAGCTCCGAAAATTGCGTAAAATAGCCGTTTTCTATCGGAAGAAATGATCGCGTCCTTTCGAGCTTGATACCATTGAAAAGCCCGTAAAAAACTATTCTAGAAGGAGTTTTGTCCTTCGTACTAAAATTGGAAGCTTCTAAATTAACTAGAAAAGAAGTTATAAGCATTTTTCTCTGTAGTTTGAAATTATTTTTCCACGGTAATTAACTTTAGTTCTATTTGACTCAGATGATGACCGTTTTTAGCCTACTTTCCCTTATAAGTAAAAAAAATAATAATAAAGCATGAAAGAAGGCTTAATGCATCGAGAAAATATCGTTAAAAATAAAGAAAAGTCAAGAAAAAGTGAAGTAATTAAATAAAGATTGAAAAATAAATAAAATAATTTTTATAAAAAAACAGAATCGACTTCAAATTAAATTTGCGCTAAAAAGTAAAAAATAAATTCGTTCTTTAAACAACGTCGATGTGACTTTTAAACAGTTTTAGAAGTCGGTGCAAAATTAGGATAGATAAAATATTTTGTAATCATGAATCAATTACAAATATATATATTTCCGCAGAATTTGCAACAGTTCCAATATGAAGTAGCAAATGGTATAATGGTAATTAGACCCATAATTTTGCACCGACTTCTAAAACTATGTTTAAAAGTCACATCGATGTTCTTTAAAGAATGAATTTATTTTTTACTTTTTAGCGCAAATTTAATTTGAAGTCGGTTCTGTTTCTTTATAAAAATTATTTTATTTTATTCCTTTTAGTGTAAATACATTTTGTATATAAATACTCTATTTTTTAAAAAATCCATATCTAAGCGCAAAACTTCTTTAAATGAATGGCACTAAAAACTAATCATTTGCATGATAAATTTCCTTTTGAAGTCTATTTTAGCAAACAAACTGATTGGATTAATTTTTGCCACAGAGAAGCCTTCAGTCAAACTCTTGCTGTAATTTCTTTTAATATTATAGCCCATTACAACAAACATGTTTTTAACAATGCTTTTATATTTATTAATAGATTTCCCAACAAAGAAAAATCAAGCCAAGCCTTTCCAATTAAAATAAAAAATACTTATTTTTCACTCGTAACGTTTTTTCTAAAAAACAAATGTAGGCAAAATGATTTGCAATATTTGAGTTAGACGACCCTCTATCAGTTAAAGAAAAAATTATCAAAATCGGTTCATTTAGTCAAAAGTTATGGATGAAAAGACAAAAAAAATACTACATTTCTGCCCATTACTTTTGTTCTAATTATCGAATATGGTCAAACGAAACTATGGGACCTATGGGAAACCACCCCTGATCGATTGAAAAAAAAATCATGAAAATCGGTTCATCCGGTGCGAAGTTATGAGTGGACAAACAAACAAAAAAAAAACGACATACATACAATACGAATGTATAACCTCCTTCCTTTGTAAAGTCGGTTAAAAAATTGAAAGTAGTGTTTTGAGATGGGGAAAAAGTGTGTCTGTCAGTCTGTCCCCCCTTAATAACTTTTGAACGAATTTTCCGACTCGAAAAATTCTTTTTGCATTCGAAAGATCTCGGCGAGAACATCTCATTTCCATATTTTACTTTTTGATTTGAACAATTTTTCGTGCGATTTTGAACAGTTCAAAAAATTCTAACATTAGCGCCTATGGGCGAAAATGAAGCAAATTATGTAAACTCTGGATACAAGATCCAATGAACAAGCTCACTGGAAGAAGTTCTTGGCGTGAGATATTGATTTGAACAATTTTTGTTCATTTTTGAACCGTTCAAAAAAAATTAACATACCGCCTACGGGGAAATTTCAATCCTATATAAATCCCGATCTAACGGATCGATTTGTTTGGAACAAACTTTATCGGTAAGCTCTTATGACGTAGAACATGTACAGATAGAACGTTCATCCAGAACTAACGAGCCTATTTTCCTATGAAATATTTTGAATGATATAGTGAATGATTAAATGAATAAGCAAAATAATGAATGAATAAATGAGTGAATAAATACATGAATGACTGAATAAATGAACGATTGAATGAATATGCATTAACCGTTGAAAAATGTATATTTGAAGCAATTAAGAACTAAAGCTAAACGAGAAAGACAGAGAGAGAGATAGCTAGATTTTAAATTTGAATTCGGTGTATACGGGAAAGTAGGCTCGTATAGTTCTAGACGGAACTTCTTGTTTTTATTTGCATTGTTGCATCGTTTCACCAACTGTTACAGTTGCCGTGTGAACAATCAAATCAATGCTGTTGCCACTGTTATACAAATCAAATGTAATAATAATCAACGTTTCTAGCATTTTGATGAGGCATCGCTGTATTTGCAAAATATAACTTAAGATAGACCGTGCAACGCCGGGCGTCGCAGTTAGTCTATATATAAATAGACTTTTCTCCTCTGTTTCTCAACCGATATTCTTTTTTTCTTTTTTCTTTTTTTTTTGTTTTGTAGCTATTGACGAGTTTTAGTGATATCAATTTAAAAAATTTGGAAACAGTTTATTATTAGTGAATTATTTCCTCTTTTTTTTGTCCGGGAATTTGAATATGAACGTACTCGCCACGTCCCTGAAAACGAATGATCCTAGGAAGCTCATCGAGATAACTGCTACAGGCAAGGCGTAATCGGCCAAAATTTCACGTTTACTGTCCTGCAGGTATAATTGTAATGTTATATTGTTATAGATAACAGATGGCAACATGTATTGGTTGAGAAAATTATTAGTTAATAATTATAAAACTCATTGTCAAAAAGACTTTGTTGCCATTAAGCAGTAATATTAAAATCAACTGCAGTTAGAGTCTGAGGGAAGGCTTCTCTAAAACAATGGAATGAAAAATGAGAATAGTGTATGTAAGCAAACATTTAAGTTTCATTCAACTGCCACTCAGCACGAAATCGGCAGAAGTACAAACGACTACATGTAGGAGCGCAACCCGCCCTGCGGCGACAGCGCTTTAGAATACATTTGCTTTAAGTAGGCTTGCCATACGTCCCGGTTTGATCGGGACAGTCCCAGTATTTTGCTCTTGTTTGTTTTGCAAGTGCGTTTGCTTAATACGCGAATCAGAATGTTTGCTTCTCTGTTTGTTGAAGGCAACTCAATTTATAACCTGGTACATAGCACCAGTTCGGACGAAATCAAGTATGCTGAAGAACAAGAACGAGAAGATAGAGGCACATTCTTCTTACCAGCCGCTCCTCCCTTGAAGGTGAATGGATTCTTCTTTGCCCTCTGCCAACCGGCTTGCTTTGGTTGATGGTAGGACTGTATATTACACACAAATTTTGCAAAAGATTGTAGATGCGTGTTTCAAGGCCTCCAGAAACTCTTTTTCCAATGTAGAGAAAAATTTCTAAGTGAAAAATATATACAAGGGGCCGTTCATAAATCATGTCACGCTTTTCTCCCATACATTTGATTCCCCTCTCCCTTTGCCACAATGTGTCACACTTCAGCGACCCACCCTTCCCCCTTTGTCACGCGTCACGCTATGTTGCATAAGCAGGGATGTCACACTTCTTGTTACCCCCTCCCCTCCCCTTGTCACACTTTGTCACGATTTCACGAACCCCTCTCCCCGCCCCCCCTCGAAGCGTGACATCCTTTATGACTGATCCCCAAATGAAGCCAAACGGGCTTCAACTCACAAGGAAAACGGATGTTTTTCATCTAGAAGCCTCGAAGCACGTGTCTGCAATCTTTTTCAAAATTTGTGCGCAACAGCTTGTATTCTACTTTTTAATCTGTACCACAAAGATCGACACCTTTTTTTCAAATTAAGGGTTCAACTCTGTTTGTGACAAACAGTAACGCCTTCTCACAATCGCTCACCCATAATTTTAAAATCGATGATTTAATATCGAACATCAACGTTTTCTCATCGATGTCACATGCCTTGCTACTAAGGAAAAACATCGAGAGCTACGAAATTCGACGCCGGTCACTGGCGTAGATAGAGGGGGATACCGCCCCCCCCCCCGAAATTGTGATTTAGATACGGGAGGGCTTAGAGGGATCCCTCCGAAATGTTGGTTTCCGAAAACTTTTTTTGAGGCCTTAACTCTCTTTATGCTTTGTACTATTCCAAAAATAAAAATACTTTTTTTTATTAACAATTAAATAGAGGGAATACTGCCAAAAAAAAAAAAGCCAAAATATCGGTAAAAGGAAAAAAAAAAAAAAAAGGGCAAACTTGTACCTTAGGGTTATAGGGTCGTACTAGGTCGTACCCGTGCCACTTTCCCAGAAACTAACTGCTAAAAATCGTACTTCCTCCGGAGAAACTCCACACCCACCCCGAAATTAGATGCTACCTACGCCACTGACGTCGGTTGGTGGAAAGATCCGGCTATACGGAGGGGAATCAAAGTTTTACTGTGTTATTAGGTTAAGTACCCTAAAGCTGACACCCTCAAATAAAAATATACATGCAAAGTATTACCAATTCACTAAACTAATTTAAAACGAGATTTCCTTCCTTTTTCAAGGGTTTCACTTCTTAAATCTCTTTAAATTGGTAATACTTTAACTGTTTTTTTCTATTTGAGGGCGTCATCTTTAGGGCACTTTACCTTATATGTTTCAATCTTTTTGATTAACATTCACAGAACCTCAAAATTCACTGTTTAAAGGCCATCGGAATGAAAAATTCGAATCATTTTTTGGAATTATTTAACTAATATATATTTTTTTATTCCCCAAGTAACAAATGAAGGGTCCACTGGAAAAACGACATTAAAGTCTGTGTAATTAGAATAGGCGCATCAAGGCGCATTTCCTACTGCGTTGCCATGGCAGCTGCAGAAAAGATAACAGCGCCAGTTTTTTTTTTTTTTTTTTTTGCACTGCAGTTAAGGCAATTGCATTACTACAAATCCGATTCAAAATATTATAATAATTGAGAAAAAGGAATGAGAAAGAATTTATTTTCCCTTTATTTCTCTTTGATGCTAAGTAAATGCAATTAAATTTCTCATAAATTAAATCAAGAATGTTTAGATAAGATTTTAACATTTACGAAATATAAAATACGATAAATTAGTTACACAATAGCTTTCTGAAACACAAAAAAATATTAGAATAAGACTTAGATTGGTTCAAAATTTTGATTACTTTATCTGACGCAATTTATTTTTGCCATTGAGAAATAAATCTGATTTGAATCCGTTTATTATTATTATAACTAAAACAGCAAACTTACTTATGTTCGCCAAACCAAGTGGGGAAAAAGTTTCTAGCACAGAAACCATGACGACCAGGAGGGGAAATGGTTGAGTTGTGTGACCTTGACACGCCGATCTAATTACACAGACTATACTCACATACTACTTGATGAACTTTGCTTTATGTTTTATTCATTCATTTTATAACATAAATGTTAATTTTAACTATACCATAAATTAGATTATAAATTTGAATTTGGGTGTTCAGTGAAAGTAGGCTCGTATAGTTAAAATTAACATTTATGTTATAAAATGAATGAATAAAACATAAAGCAAAGTTCATCAACTGCTATGTGACTTAGGTCGTTTGTCCACTGGACCCTTTAAATTGATGTAGTCTTCCGTATTCCTTTCAAAAAATAAAACTGGAAAGGTCTGACCACTATCGCTACATAGGCTTATCTTCGAAAATTTGTGTCACATTTCCTGCATTGCCACATATTGATAACGACGAAACGGTCGTTCTGTTGTCTGAAAAAACATTCGTGATAGAACAAAACGATTAAAAATTTTACTATCATACAGTGTAAGATGGCAACAGCTGTAACTATCTGCGAAACAATGTCAGAAATGGGCCTGCGTGCCGTGTGTGAATCGCTTCATTACCAGATGATTCAAACCGTTTCAGTTTTCTGATTTCCACTCCTACTAGTAATTTAATTATCCCATTCTTCTGCGGGAAGGGAGCGAAATTATTGAATTAATGATGTCTTCCGAGTTCGGAACAAATGCATAATTGTTTGTCCTGAAATGAAGTGAATTATTTCGGAATGCGAATTGGGTTAAGAGCCGAATCATTACAAACCACTAATGGTGAAAATCTAGATGAAGTTTTCAGATAACCGCCATTGTGACATATTTTGTTTCACGGTTTGAACTCATCACAGGAGAGCGTATTGTTTTCTGTTGGATCATTTAAAATTGTTTTCAATCTCTCCTTAATTTATAACATATTCATTTAGTACGTTTGAGCTCTTCAAATCGGGACACGGTATTAATTTTTAATCTTTTGTTTATTAACTGAAGATGAAGCAGATGACTTGTTGTTGTTGTTATTGTGTCTTCTCGTGAAGCGATAAAGATCGAGTGCGCTGCTCCTGAGTCTAATGAGGGTACGTCTAAGATACAAGCTGGTAAAAGCAGATAGTCAGATTCCGATTCTCGACTCTGACTCCGAGCGGCAGTTTCGACTGGGTGGCGTAGCGGTAAGGCGCAAGTCACGTACGCCCAAGATCGCAGGTTCGAACCTGGCCCAAGTCGTTGGATTTTCAAGATGTAGAAAATCGTCTGCGCCCTTGTCGCATGATTGTGCGGCATGTTAAAGATCCCTTGAGTATCCGTTAAGCTTGGATACTCTCGGCTAAATTAAATACCTAGTGCAAGTCGCATCGCATGAGAGCTCAGGTGCCGCCATCTAGGGGAAACTGAGCGTCCAAATTCTCAGTGGCAGTGGCATCCACCGACAGTGGTGCTACTTGAAAAAAATGGATGCTGATGACCGGGATACGCACTAGGTCTGCAAAGGTGAATGACCATACACAGCCCCATTAGGAAGAAAAAAAAAACTCTGAGCGTCAGTTGAGGGGGCCATCATGAACGCTGGTTTTTAGCGCAAGCCAGACAGAACTGCCACCAAAAGACAAGATTTTAGAGTGGTATGGAACTTACAAGAGAACACGCTGGCAGCTTTGTGGTTGCTTAGTGACAATGAAACAACCTGGGTTGCCAAACGTCCGGAATTTTACGGGGTAATCTCATAATTTAAACTTGTCTCCCGCCGCGGATATCTTCAATGCGGGACGCCAAAACTCCCGCATTCTTGCTGGGATATTGATTTTGCCAGATATTGGATATCTAACCTATCACGCCTCAAGGAGCAATACCGGATATCCGGTTCTGATGTTTCAAACCTGTGAATTCTCTACCTTTTTTAACACGTCCCGCAGCTTACAAAAACGCTGTAAGTTTTTTGTTTCCGTATGTTTTTACAATATGCTAATTAACTACATTTAAAAAAACAAAATTAACATGCCGGACAACCGGATCATCTGTTTAGTTGCTAGATCGGATTCCGGAAACTTAAATACTGGATATCCAATCTCCCCCCCCCCCCTCCTTCCCCTTGCTGTCCCGTATTTGCAGTTTTTGAATTTGGCAAGGTAACCCTGGTTACATCCAAGATAAAACGAGTGAGAAGTGTGAGATATATCCAATTAATAAATTAAGCTTTATGTAGGAGGAGTACAAACACCTCTCAAGCAATTACTTGCCGAAGAAAACTGATTTTTCATCGAGGATGTTCCTATTGGAGCGCTGTTTTATCCCGCTTGTCTCATATCAAGAGAGTAAGTGCAACTGTTTTCGTTAAATCCTCTATACCTAGGCTTGCCATATTTTTGGTTAGTGAAACCGGGACACAATAATATGGGATGGGCATATACTGGGTGGTCTGGGAGTAACGGGGGGGGGGGGGGCGGAGTCTGGGGTAATTTAAAAAAAAATTAAAGCAAAATGGTGAGTTTTAAGCCTTTTTCTTGCCTTGCAAGTAACAGGAATGGGAAATCTGGAACCCTAAATTGTTAGTCTACCCACCATTTAAACATAAAAAAGGAATTTTTGCTACTTAACTTTTAAACGATTTTTTTTTTTCTTTTTAATGAGAATTTTTTCTAGTCTACCATCTAGAAAGAAAAAGAAGTGTTAATAAAATAATGTTTAAAATACTTCATAAAGCTGTTTGATTGAATAATTGATTACTAAGTCTTATTTTTTTTACAACTTTTTGTCTAACTACAAAAACCATTTCAAAAAAAAAAAAAAAAAAAAACATCTTTGCTAAACTAAAAAAAGCAATTAATAAGTTAACAATGTTATTCTTTGTTTTCAACCCACTCATATTTCTGACTTGAATGTACTTTTTTCAAGATGCCTTTGTTAAGCTTAACTTTTTCATAAAAGTCAGAGCAAAGAAAACGCCAAAGTTTATTTTACATACAATCAATTCTCTTGCAGTGGATTCCCTCATTAATGGTCTGTCATCTTAAATATTCTTAATGTCTTCATAAAAGATTCTTAAAAACTTAAATTCATTACTTTTTACCTCTTACAACCGTTTCCGGGACATTGATAAAACTGGGCGGGACACCGGGACAAGAGCCAAATACCGGGACTGTCCCGGTCAAACCGGGACGTATGGCAAGCCTATCTATACCTAGCGTAAAACGCCGAAAAATACCCGACCTACAAACGAAAATCAACTGTCTCAGCGGAACGTTGTTTGAAACCAGAATGAACAAATCATTCCGTTAAATGTCTGAGTCAGACTGCCGTCGCGCAGGTGCATTATGATCACTCCCTGCCTTGAACCATAGACTTTTGTGCACGCCCACTCGTCGCACCGTCTGACTCAGAAAACCAGCGTGCATCTTGGATGTACCCTATCGGGTCCCTTATAGGCAGGAGTCCGACTTCCGCTCCTTTGAGAGGTCTCTTCTTTTTTCAACCAGCTCCCAGATGAGAGACCGTCACCTGAGGTTGGCAGTCCCAGAGGTATCGTTTCACTTGGAGGACATTGGAGCCACGACCTATTTAACGTGCACCAGCTCCCTTTAACGTACACTTTCCCAAGCAACCAGCCGCGAGAGGTTGTCACCCTCCCAAACTACTGCCCTCAGTCCATGTTGCTTTGTTTTCGGTGTTCTGCCGGAACCGAGCTTCAACCGACTGGTACACTGGAGGACCAGATGACTGTTCTAATAGTAATATGGCGATGAAAAGCGAGATTTCGTCTGTTTGTAAAACAGTTGGGGTAAGTGCACCAGTGATTGGCACCTGTAGAGTGATTTACCTCATTTTTAGCCGACTTACAAAAGGAGGACAGTTCTCAATATCTCAATTCATACCGTATGTATGGTTTTTTTTTGTTTGTTTGTGCATCCATAATTTCTTACCGGATGAGCCGATTTTGATGATTTTTTTAATCAATCGGGGGTGGTCTTCCACAGGTACGGTAACTTTGAACCATGGGGGTTAACTTTGAACCACATCATATTTTTTTGGTATATTTGACTTAATTTGAAAATTTAATACATAACCTATTTAGCTGAGTGCAGCACTGGACATTCTAGTTTTATTTTTTAGTCAAATATACTCGAAGATATGACATTTGTTCAAAGTTATTCCCCATGGTTCAAAGTTACCCTGAAAGGCTGTACCTTCGTTTAACCATATTCGATAATTAGAAAAAGTTATGAGCAGAAATGTACATATCTTTTTCATTTTTTTATTTTTTGTTCGTTTGTTATCCATAACTTTTGACTAAATGAACCGATTTTAATGTTTTTTTTTTTTTTGAATCGATAGAAGGTGGTATAACTCAAATATCACTACATTTGTTCTTTAGAAAGGATGTTATGAGGGAAAAATAAGTATGTTTCAATTGGAAAAGGCTTAGCTTGATATTTGTTCCTTGAGTAAACTATTAATAAAAATAAAACTCATTGTTAAAAAGAATTTGTTGCTATTAAACAGTAACTAGCTGATCCCCTACATAACATCTGCGGGATGTAAGTTCAACAATCAAACGATCGCTCGATATAAACAAACTAAGGTGTTGCCACTCTAAATTGAAAATTAACCATTTTAAGTCGTAAAAAACGCTTTAAAATTCAAAAGGCTTAAGAAATCTGTAGATATAAACATGAGTATGATCGCTCGATATCACACATCGGGAAAAAATTAGTTTACTCTACGTGCCGTAATTGGCATAGCAGTTCCAGAGTTGTTATTAAGTTATTACGTTCTATTTTCTTGTCAAATCTATTGTTGCTCTTGCCCGTCTCTGTTGCACTTGATGTGAATGCATCATTAGTGATCCTCAGTGCATCAAAATAACAGGCAATAAGTTACGCAAAAAAGCAGATTTATTGCTCACTTATGTCGTCTTGTTGAATATGTATTTTAAACTCCTGATTCTTTCCAGATCACGGGGGATTTCGAATCAAATTAGGAGACGCTGGGATGACCAAACCGCCATTCCCTGCCTTTCCCATTTACAGAGCACCTCCTTTCCCACAACGACTTCGCTGGAGCCCGGCTCACCTGCCCAGCTTGCAATCCCTGCAACCCCTCGACGCCGACTCCTTGAATAAGGGCAACTACGGCAGCGCCGGGTACACGACCCTCCTGAGCTTGCCCTCTTCCACCACTTCGACCACCTTCTCCAGTCCTTTCTCGTCCTGTTCCTCTTACGGCCAATCCGTGAACTCTGTCACCACAAATGCAGTCGATGACTTCGTCTTCAGGAGGCCGTCCGTGATGGCCCTCTTCGATTCTCCGCCCAATGCACCGAAGGACCCCCACAAGAGCGGACCGCCCCGACGTCTTCGGGAAATCTTCGAATCGCCACCACCCCGGCACGATTATCTTGCGACGGAACGGCGGTGTGACACCCCCACCCCGTTCGCCGAAATGGACCGAGAGGAGGGTTGCACGTGTGATCTCGGAGCAGAACTCCCGATCGCAAGATCTGTGATCAGCGAGAACATGATCAACATCATTCTGTCCTACGACAGTGGGGACACTTCTACGTCCGACAGCGCTGCGATGATGTCCTCTACCGAGAGATCCACGTCCCCGACGTCCACGTCTTCCGAATCGTCGGACGCAGACAGTGTCCAGAGTGTGATCATTCGTCAGAGAGTGGATCAAAGCGGAAGAGTCTCAAACAGCGATATCAGCAGGGCGGAGAGGAAATTCGTCAGATGCAGGCCATCTGAAGACGATTTCAGCTCGGATAGCACTTCGTCGGACCGTAAGATTATTTACACGGAATATTTATGAAGCACCAAACGCGTTATCAGCTGAGGTAAATGGAGGTAATTCAAGCAACGTCATTGTTCACGTGGCACCGATGAAAGCAATGTGAACAAAGGAAGCCGTAGCATCGTTTTACTTCGAGTTCGACAAATCTAATTAAAAACTAGGCTTAGATAAAATTCTTCTACATTACATAAAATTAACACCAAATAAAACACTCTAACAATTAAGAAATTACTTTTATAATGATTAAATTAAATGTAAATACTTTGTTATAATCAGAAAAAGCTGTGAAAATAGTGTAATTAATTTCAAGATAACTCATTTTGCCTAGTGAACTCCATGTAGAACAATTAAAAATCTTAGTAAGCAAAGAGCGGATATCACGTGACAACGGTGAAGTTCACGAGTCCCTCTAGCGGTGAATTGCCTCCATTGTAAACTCTTTTTTCGTGGTGCAAGAGGTACTAATACCAAAACCCATGTAAGCAGAGTGTGTGTTTTTAAAGCTGTAAACATTCGATTTGCCTTGAAATCAAACTCAAGTAAATGTGATAAACAGTTTTCCTTTTTCATTTTCTGTGAAAATGGTGTTCAGTCATCAAGGTATTATTTTCAGCTACCTTATGAGGCAATGATTTCTAAAACACAATCTGCTTTCTAGTTCTTGGTAATCTGTCCAAACGCTCTTCATTTTCACTTTTCGAATTATTTTCTGCAGCCAGAAATTTGTGCCTTTGAAATAGTATAAAATATCTTTGAAATACCAACGGTAAACCCTCCCGGGTATTTATTTATAAGAAAAATAAGGAATTATTGACATTTTTCTAATAATAATAAACGAAACAGTATTTTATTTTAAATATTAACAATATCTATATAATCATGTTCAATTTAAAAAGAAAAAGCAGCTGAACTCAGTATGGACATTTGATTCCTCCATTGTTTACCGTTTTGTATGTAAGAAATTCAAGTTTGGGAACGTCCTAATTTCAGTTTGCAGACTTTATAGAAAACTATGAAAGTTCAACCTGAGATTATTTTTCTTGCGAAAATTAGTTTGTTTTTGTTATTGTGCTGACCCATTGCAGGGTCAGCATGCCATATTATCAACTAGCCAAATGGAGAAATTCGCACTATTTACTATAGTACAACTTGCGGAAGTTAGTATATCCGAATATGGGAACAACATTTCAACGATCTGCAGTATGATGTCGAAAGAGTATCAACTTGAGATCATTTGTTTGTAGTAGCAAGGAAAAGAATTGCCTTGTTTGAATGAAGTTACAAAATAGGAGAAAAACTTTCGTTATACCCAACTTTATAAGAGAAAGTTTACACCAAAACCCACTTTTTTTACACCAACTTTATAAATGTGTGCAAATTTTTTTGTCTGTAATTAATGACAAGACTTGGTGTTCTTCAAACTATGCGATTCAAATCAATTGGGAAATTTTCCCAATACTTTAATTATTGGTATTAAATTTGTGTAATTTATTGCTTTTTAATTTGATGTGATATCAAATAAAAATTGAAATTACTCCTAAAAGGAAACAAAACTTTGCTAAATTAAAAATTATTCTTACCAATTACTATGTTTCTGTTATTATTATTTTCTCTTGATGGATATTAATTATTATTTCTGGGAAAATTCGTTTTTGTAACAATCAATGTGAAATCTAAAACTAAACTAAGAATTAGTTTATTCCTTGTCTCTACCAATTTTATTGGCAACATTTAGCTGCAAAAACATCCTACTGTTGAAGATAAACTATATACTGGTACTGTAAAACCTGTAAAGTTGATTACCTTTGTAAATTGGCCGCCTGTCTAAGTCGACCACTTGTCAGGAACGCAATTAGCCGTATATTATATTATCTAGGGAAACCTTTCGTAATTACGCCACCGAATTTGACCACCTGTTTATATTGACTACTTATGTACGCCAAATTTGAGTGGGAGTATTATTAAAAAAAAATCTTTGTAAGTTGACCACCTAACTATTACAATATTTATTTGTTTATTTTTGCGAAGATAAAAAAACAAACATCTTCCCCGGGATTTTTTATGCTATAATGTTAGACCAGTATTTGTCTGGATGGAGATGAAACATCAATATAAAGTTGGCCTAAACCTCTTTGTTTTTTAAGTTAACCATATGGGAACACTACAACGAGCACTCTTTTGTTCTTTAAATAAGTTTCTAATTTTTCTTTGGTCTGATCTAGCCATTGTAAAAAAATACGTATTTCTAGGAAATCTTGGCCATCAAATAAGTAACTTACATAATTAACAAGATATTTATTTTTGTTTTAACTAAGTGCTTTAATTTTAACGTTGTATAGGATACATTGTCAGGCATTCAGGTTCAAGTTATCTAATGATATTTTAGATAGTTGTGAAAAGAATAGCTAATTACTCATTTTAAAGTAACGTTAATACATGAAGTTATATTTTTATTAGTTACAAATAAATAAACACAGTTTAAGAAATGTCAAAAAAAAAAAAAACCCTAAACCCTCTATAAGTTGTCCACTACAGCGTTGCACCGCCAGTGGTCAACCTACATAGGTTTCCCTGTACCTTAAATTATGTGTACAGTAAAACCTGTTTTTGTGCGGTGGATAGGACCGCATAAAAGAAATCGCACAAAAAAATATTCGGAAATTTTATAAATTCTTACATATAATAAACAAATTTGTACGATATACTACCTAAAATTTTTTTTATGCGGTGGATAGGGACCGCATAAAAAAAGTCGGACTTAGAAAATACATCAATAATTTATGAAATAGATGAGAGAATGCTTTCAATTAAATTAAATAATTAAATTACACCTAAAGAAATTGCAAAAATATTTAATTCTTCATTGTACATATACATGGAGAAGTTTTCAAATTATACATTAAATAGTTTGCTCCTACTCGTCGTAATCCAAAACGCGCATCTTCTTGTGACGAATTGGTCGAAAACCGCTTTCGTCGCTTGAAGATAGGATTTCAATTGATTTCTTTTTTGGTACCATGAAGTCAGTGATCAGTTTTTGTGACGACGGTCGACTGGTCAATTGCTTGTAAACGTTACGATAGTGAGACATGCATGATCTCAGTTCATTTTGGAATTTTAAGCGTCTTTCCGCTTTGGTATCTATTTTAAGAAAATGCGTTTCCAATTTTTTAGAAATCTGGATCCCTGCATATATTTTATCTGCTGTAATAGATTCCGGTTCTTCTTGTCCATTTTCATAATCTATCAAACTATTGATAATGTCACTATCATCGATAGTTTGGTCCTCAATCATCTCGTCAAGGTCATTTTCGCAGCAATTTTCAAAGCCTTCTCCCATAATTTTTATTTATACAGTAAGCACATGGCACTTACCATGTGCTTACTGTATAAATAAAAATTATAATTAGTTGTCATTTTAAAATATGTATATGTACATTGATAGGAAACATTAAACCGGTGCTAACGCCGCTAAGATTCATATACCGCATAAAAATAAATCGCACAAAAAAAATCGCACAAAAATAAAATCGCACAAAACCAATCGCACAAAAACAAAATCGCATAAAAAAGGACCGCACAAAAACAGGTTTTACTGTATACATGTAACATCACCGTTACAACAGCGTTTAATTTTCTCGAATGTCCGTCAATGAAGTCATCGTGGGAAACAGTCGTGACCAGAGTCTATTTAAATCCTTGGTTTATTTGAGTTTCATCATAGGAAATACACATTCAAAACAGTACAAAGACGAACATCAACGTTTTCACAAGAATATTTACATTATTTTTAGTTCACATTACATAATCTTTCCCGTGTTAGTTTCCCGGGCTGGGGGACATCTAAAAAATATCAATGTTTCAAAAACGAAACAGAATTCAAAAAGGGGTCTAAAAAAGTTATTTAGTTTTCAATGTTACATACATGTGTGCAGGGGCGCACGAGGAGGAACAAATGGAACCTCCTCCTCCCAGGATGCATCGGATGTCCAGCATCCAACCGATTTTTAAACTTCCGGAATCCGATCCAACCACTGCACCAAAAGTCCGCTAAGCCGGAATGCCAAATTTGTTAAAATTAATCTTTAGCGTGTTAATGACCGATGCGTCCCTGCTCCTGAGCTTACCTCTCCCTCCCTCTTTTTGTGTGGCCTTCTACCAACGATATCTTTGGTTCTACTATGTAGTCATTTTTTATAGCTTATGGAAAGGTATAATTTCCGTGCTCCCCCTCCCCCTTCCATGGCTAAGCCACTGATCTGTGGTGTAATAATAAGTCAAGCACATCTTTCCGAAAATTAGCAACGACCTAGCAGTTATATTAAACCTTGGTTAACTCAGCCGCTTGCCTTCGGGGCAGCTCTATCTCCCGAAGACGCTAATGAAAGCGAATGAAATGTTGCCGAGTTGCTCTTGGTGTTTGTTTTTCTTCAGTTCCTCATACTTTCGGTTTTCTTTCTTTGATTCGTTCGCCGGTTCGTGCTCGGGATCGGGGAGAAAGAAAAAAAAAAATAATTACCGCCGTGTGATTATGATGTGAGCTAATGATCGGGTGAGGTCAAAAAGATTATTTAAAACCTTTTTACTGAAACAATTTAGTGAGGTACGATTACTGGTTTCTGCCATGTTCTGATAGTTGACGTATGCCCTGACTACCGCACGGGCACTCGGGGCGCATGCTCTGGGCAGGCCATTTTTCCATGATATCATTTAAAACTCTTTTTCAAAATCGTAAGATAAAATAACCGGTTTAACCCTTTGGGTACATTTGACGAGTGAGACTCGTTAGCTGCTTAATTGGGCGAAGTGACGGTGGACGAGGCTGGCTTGTCATTTGCACTTAAGAAGCAGTTGTTGATGTTTGCGGCACGTAGCCTCGTGATTAGGATGTCGGACTGAAGAAGACCCATCATGTACACTTGAGAATACGTGCATGTAAAATCCGTGGACCCTGAAGTTTCAGGGGGTCCCCCTGATAACTTTTGAGGAGATTTTCCGATTCGAAATTTTTTTTTTTCATTCGATAGATCTCGGCATGGATATCAAATTTCTGTGTTTTATATTTTGATTTAAACAGTTTTTCGATAAATTTTGTGCGCTTGAAATTTTTTTTAACATTACCGCTATTGTGGAAAAGGAAAGCAAATTATATTTGTATATAAGACCCAAATTCCCTTGAATAAGCTTATTCGAAGCAGTTCTCGGCGTGAAATATTTCTTGATTTGATTTTTTTTTTTTTTTTTTTTTGTTCAATTTTGAACAATTAAAAAAAATTAACAATAACGCCTACAGGAAAATTTCAATCCTATATAAATCCTTATTTATCCGACGGTTTCGTTTGGAGCAAAATTTTTTGGAAAGATCTAATGACGTAGAACATGCACAGATTCGAAGTTTATCCAGAACTAAACGAGCCCATTTTCTCATGAAATTTTTTTATCTGGATTTTTAAAGATATTTCTGAATGAATAAATGAATAAAAGAGTGAATAAATGAATACATAAATAAGTGAATAAATGAATGTATAAATAACTGAAGGAATGAATGAAGGAGTGAAGGAATATGTATTAACCATTGAAGAATGTGTATTTGAAGCAATTAGGAACTAAAGCTAAATGAGAAAGAGAGAGAGAGAGAGAGAGCTAACTTGATAAATTTGATGGTGTATACAGGAAAGTAAGCTCGCAAAGTAAGCTCGTATACTCCGCTAGAAGGAATGTCATTAAATTTAAAATGGTTTAAATTCAAAATATTCACACAATTACTGAAAAAGTGAGGAAATTAATAAATTCAGCATCTTTAATTTACCAACATTCATAATACATACTTACGAATTATTACTAGGGATGTAACGAATAGTGATTTGGCCGAATAGCCGAATACCGAATATTCGGCCACTTCTTCCAGGCCGAAGCGAATATTCGGCCAATGTCTTAGGCCGAATACCGAATATTCGGCGGCCGAATATTAAAATTTCTAGAAAATCCTTGTAATAGAAAGTATTTGTCAAATTTAAAATTATTCACGAAGTCAAACACCAATTACACACTATCTATGATGTATGATTTCATTCTGTTTGTTAAGAATTTAAAATTGATTAAAATAAATCTATTTTTTTATTGTTTTAAATGTAATAAAACTAAGAATTTCATCCACAAGTGGAATAGAAATGACAGGTTTTATGGTAGAAAGCAATAGCATTATTTTACTAATTATTCAATTCAAATGAAAGAACTACTATTGCTTACTAAACTTTTACCTTGCTCAAAACTGTTTTATGAAGATATTTTAAAAGTTATAAAAATCAATATTTTTATTTTATCGGGTTTTTTACATACCTATTTTAAAAAGATCTATTAAAATTTAATACACTTAACTGGAATATTTTTTTTTTTTTTCAAAAACCCCAATTACTTATGCTATCTAAATATTCATGATATATTCTAGGCTTTTCACATTCTCTCTTACCCAATATTCACAATAAATCAGTCTACCCAAACAAAGTCTGACTTCCACTTTGTTAACAATAACAAAATTAATTTCTCATATTCTCCATCATAATTAACTATTGCCAGCTTTTGGGAGCAAATGCTAAATATAAAATACAATATTATAACTATAAAATCTGTTTTTGCTCAGTCAAGCCTAAAACAAGGTTAAAAATTTTTTTTTTTTTCTAAATTACTTTTATTTATGAAAACTACATACTAATGTATTATTTTGCAATAATTATAATACAATTTTAAATGTTTAAAATCTGCTAATTTCTTTATTTTCTGGCATTTCTACTGCAGCAGCACTATTCGGCCGAATAGTCCATCCATATTCGGCCAGGCCGAATTTCACCTTTCCCAGTATTCGGCTAGGTGATGAGATGACTATTTGGCCCGGCCGAATATTCGGCCAAAGGGCCGATCACCGAATAGTGGCCGAATATTCGTTACATCCCTAATTATTACGACGTAAAATTCTGTCCCCCAGTGATGTATCTAAAAAGCGCGTGCAAGGTTATATTCTGCCATCAAATTCCAAAAGCATGAAGAAAAGAACTTGCACTTTTCAAACAGACAGGCATCTGTTTGAAAAGTGCAAGCAAAAGCTGCTCAAGAATGGGACTATTCTCGCGCTTTTAGATGCAGGCAACAGAATTTTGCGTCTCAAACTCTTAAAGGGTCAAAAATTATATAAATTCTTAAGCTTTGTAATTTTTTCCTCTTTGGAACAATTTTTCCTTGAGGCAGAATCTCAAAAAAAAAAATCCCGTTCCTCAGCAAAATCCTATATCCGCGCCAAATAAGGATAAGGTTCCGTTCATAAATGATGTCACACTTTTTTTCAATATATTTGACCCCTCCCCCCTTTTGTCACAAAATGTCACACTTCAACGGACCCGCCTACCTTCTCTGTCACATGTCACGCTATATTTTATAAGTATATGTATTTTCCGTGCTGCAGTTCAGAAAAAAAAGCGTTATGTTATAGATCACATTTCTAATTTTATTTTTGAACTTTTAATGACAGCGAGTAATTTTTTGAGAGCATAACACTAATAATGATTACTTGCTGTGTACTTAATTTGTATAAAATGAATCTAAGGTTTAATTGTTCGAATTTTGAAAAAAATAACAGCGCATTTTATTTTAAGAGTGTAAATGCCTGAGAAGATTTTCTTTTGATAAAACTTGATTCTCGAAGAGGGGCAATTGCTCCCTTCGCCTACCCCATGTATCCACGGCCGGTTCGAAGTTGAAGGGAAACGAGAAAATTTACCTAAAATATTAAAATGTACGTTGTTTACACATCAATACTTCGTCTCTCGCCAAAAAGAACTTCCAATTTCAGATAATATGGGCACATAAATATTTCCTTTTTTTCATCACGTACAATTTTCTTGTCCCAAGGACAGGGCAGGAATCTGTCTTGCTGAGCAGTTCGCAGGCGACGAGCTATTCAATTTGTCATCTGAGGGGGAGGGGTTCTACGGTATTCAGTATTAATGATTGGCGGTTTAACGTCAAACAATAGCTTTTTATCTAATAATAAGAGGCATCTGTACGCATTACCCAAGTACGTAGGTTTAAAACACATTTAACAATTTTATTCTCAGAGCGGTGAGAAAAGAGGTAAAAGAAAAAAATACTAGTTTTCACCTATTTCCGGATTTGTCATGCGATAGGCTTAAAATCTGAAAATGCGACTATTGTTTGTTCTCGAAAGCCGCGACTACCAGTCGGGCGAACGATTCCATTTATCGAAGGGGTGATACGTTGAAACACCACAGATTTGGAAGTTTGATTTTAGCCAAGTATTTTTTCATTTTTCTCGGCGTTGAACTATTTCGTTTCTCATTTCGATACTTAGCACAAAAAGAAAAGAAAAAGATCGCAGCTAGTTTGTTATTCCTTTGCAAAAAGTAAACATATATTCAACTTTCTTTTTTCTACCCCTATTTTGATGAAATTGAAGCAGTCCCGACGCATGCGTACAACGAAGGAAGGTTTCGTCTTAGAAATAGACAATATAAGAAGAATTTCGAACTATATATTGTTCTTTGTTTTGAAAATTTATAAGGGAAAATCTCTAACAAGACAGTTGTTTAAATTCATTAAAACGGGAAATGTTGATGGACTACAGCTGTGTGCTGAAAGTAGAACCAGAGGTCATTGCTTTAAGCTTTTCAAATCTCAGGCTTATCTTGAAATTAGAAAAAATTACTACTTCAATAGGGTTGTAGGCAGGGAAGCGACTGTTAATTGCAGTGGGGTAAAAACTTTTAAGAAAGCTCTTGATGTTCATTGGAGACTGCTAAATTGACTAGGACCAGCCTAGCTGGGCCCTGAGCCTGTTGCTGGTCGTCACTTTTGTATTTGTATAAGACGCCTTTTTTAAAAAAGAAGAAGAGTTCCTAAAAATGAAAAAAAAAATAAACAAAAGAAAAAAAAAAAAAACAAAGAACTTGCATTGACGTATGATATGAAAAAGGATCGGAACTTTCTTTGCTGAATGGTTTCATCTACCTGCTGAGCGCTATTTTTTATATTTTATTGGAGAGAAGAGTCTTTTGTGTTATATTTCTCGTACCCTTCTCAAACCTGAAGAATGTACTATAATGCTGTCTATTTGGGGGGAAGCGGAATGGCATGTGACTGAAGCGTGTGTGAGAATTCCACCAAAACTTCAAATAATGGGCGATTGTGTGAAGAGTTGCTGCAGGGGTCAAGTTAGTTAATGACCTATTTATTTTGATTGATTGATTAAGATTCACATAAATTTCTCAAATTTGACTGATTGATTTTTAGTGAAAAAAAAGGTTTTTTTTTTCCCAAAGCGTTGATTTCTGTTGCTGGTGAATTCCGTGAAAAAAGGGAAATGGCGCTAAATTAAAAAATATGTATTGGACAACTTGTGACACATTAGCTTTTTTTGTGCAGAAACAAGTGAACTTTTTGAAAAAAGAACATTTTTTGAATTTAACGTAACTTACGTTTCAAAAGCTACTCAAAGTTACTCTTTCATGTCATGCCTTCGACGAGCAGAGTAACTTAATTTTAATTTAACCTTTAAAGTTGGTTAATTGTTTTATAAAAGTTTAAGAAATACAGTAACTTATGCTTTAAGTACTCTATTAAGCTTTTCATCCATTCAATAAATTTAAACAAAAGATTACCAGAAAGGAAGGGGAAATTACTCAAATTGAACATGTCTTTCCATTACCAAAAAAGTGGATATCAACTACCCCACTTGGAACACGAGGGCTCAAGAATTTTAAGTTTTTCTAAGCACTATAGGCTTCAGGTCCACATTAATTAGGCAGGGTCAAAATTTTTCAAAAACATACTCTAGGAGTTTTTCGTGGTAACAAAAGGACCAAAATATATTAATGGACAGACGTTAAATCACGGTAACAGAAGAACATTCTTAGGTAAACTTATTTATACTTAATTTTAAAAATACGCTCTTAATATAAGCACTATGTGTTCAGTGCATAAAACCATCTTCACTATTTATTTGATTCAGTGTGGGAAAAGGATGAGGATATGCACTGGTTAATGATGGAACTGAACCATGGAAAAGCGAGTTTCTGGTTTTATTAATACTTTGAGTATTGTTCTTACAATATGTTTTCATATTTGGAATTTTTTCACAGCTATGGAGCTCAATGTGCCTGTTTAAATATCAGTATGTATTTATAGACTTAATTTTCATTGAAAAACAGTATAAATATCAAGATACCAAAGAACTTCTCTGCCACCATTGGATAAAAGGAGAAGTGGAGCAGCATTTTAGCTGAGAAACGCATTGCTGCAAAAGGCTTCGTAAACATTGCAAAGAAAATCAGTTAAAGTCTTATGGTTGGATATCTTTCCTCAAAAGATATCTATAACTTCAATGAGTTCCTCACTGAAAGATAGGAATATATCTTCTATTAGAAACACAAAGCACTTATTAAGTAGTAATTAACACTTCCTGGAACTGATGTGATATTTATCCTTGGGCGCAAAGGTGCCATCGCCAACAACGGTATTTTTATGTCCCCAACTTCAATTCGAATACAACACTCTTGGAGATAATTTTATCGCCAACAATGTCGCATCATACGCATCGCAAACATGTCAAGACAACTCACTAAAAAACAGTAAAATACCAACAATTGCAAATTATATCTTACACACAATATTGACACTACTATGTAAAACACATATAGCATTTTTCAACAGCAATTCAATACATTAGCAGATTGAAAATTACTCAAGAAATATAAGTGTTTACTTTATAAACACTAAAACTAGAATGAAAACCCTTTGTTAAAAGAACACGCATTTTTTGCACAATAATGACTTGTAATTAATTATCATTACATAAAATGATATGCATTATCCAAAGAAAAACATAGTAAAAATATTGAGCAATTCAACGCAAAAGTTTAAGTATATTCTACATTAAACTAATGGAAACCTACTTTAACAAAACTGGCAATGCCACTAATTACTACAGCAAATATTTTAGAACAATTGAAAAATCATTTTTTTAACCTTACAAACACATAATAAAATAAGCAGCTAATAAATTTGCAAAAAATAAAAAAACTCACTTTAAACTGGTTGGCTTTTCAATATTGATCCCAAATCACTGCAAACTTACAATCCAATATGACGAAATGGTCCAAAAAAACTACTTAATTTTTCATTCCTTTTAAGCACAATTAACCAAACTTATACACTTCTCAACCTATACTATTTCACAAACACCGAAGCATGTTTCCGTCCTTTCTAAACATGCTAAAAAAATGGCGCGTTAACAAACTTAAAGGGATTCATTGATGCGGCCATAATAGAAAACAATTGAACCGCATTAATTCACCTTAACACTTTGAACTCTTCCTTTAACAACAGGAAAGATCTCCACCAACTTTAAACAAAAAACAAAGCTACTTCTTAGTAAAAAAAAAAAAAAAAAACTCTAAAAGTGCAAACATCACACCGCAACAGCAACAACACCTACCGCATCATCCACTGAGGGTTGCTACACATTACGTCAGCCAACAACACAGATGGTGCTTGGTTTCCACAGAAACGAAAAGATATCGCCAAATGAAAATTAATTCAAATTGGCATGCTAGCTCAAATGTCGCCAAGGGGGGATTATATTACAGCCGAGCCCACTTCCTATCCTATCAACATAAATAGGAATATTTTTTTCTACTGCAAAAAAGATTTTGTCTTACTTAATAATACTTAGCAAAGTATCCATGTGTAATAGTAGGGCTGCAATTGTATGCCAGAAATTTCTAATTAGTTGAACGGAGAGGAAAAATACCTAATAACTGGGTGAGACGAGATGAAGGGGTAGGGGAATATTTTTCGAAGTGTTGCATTTGAAAAACAAATTTCATGATGGTTTGACTTATATTTTTGTTGTAAAAGCGGACGAATGCTGGATTAATGTTGAACAGACAACAAGAAGAAAAATAAAAGCTGTAACCTAAGATAATTAGGGACTGTCCTAGCACTTGACTGAGATGCAGGTTCAAGTATAAATCTGATATATAAATACAACCAGTGTTATACCAGTGGATGAATAAGTCTAAGGGCCATTTCACAGTATTTTGTCCAAACAGTGTCCGCAACAAAACTCATGGTTGATAATTTTTTTCAATAAATATCTGAAGTCGACTATTTAAACCATGAAAATATGCTTGTTGTTTTGAATTTGCATGAGTATTTATAGAGATATTCAGTATTTAATCAGAAAATTGTAAAAATTATGTTGTGGACTCTACAAGCCAAAATTTCATAAAATCTTATATAGATCAAATATAACAATTCTCAATGAAAATTTTGCTTGAAATGGTAAAAGACAAAGAGCATTTATGCACTCACACACTATTTGAATTTCAAATAGGAATTTGTATTTGTTTTTTCAATTCAGAAATATGTAGCTGTAGAGTCCAGCACAAAAAAACATAAAAAAGTTTTGTTTTCATTGCTCTGAATTAACCAACATCATTAATTTTTTGTATTTTCTAATTTTATACAGCATTTGACATATTTATGGCAAAAAAATTTAAACTGGTTAAATAATTTCATATTAATAGCAATTTCAAAAGTGTGCTGGACTCTACAAAAATGTGCTGGACTCTACACTTAACTTCAATCATTCAAATTTTCCATTTTGTTTTCACTTACATTTTAATTCTGTTTGTGACAATAATTTGTTTTGGCAGTTTGTTTAGTTTTTATCTTTTGCACTTACTTTTGGCATCATAATAGTACAGGTATGATATACTTATATATTTACAAATATATAAGTATATCATACTTATCAGGAACGTTGCACAAACTCGAAGAATGCATCACTTTCGAGTTCATGACAAAGAACTAATTTAGTGTTAATTCTCCGTACATAGATTTAAAACAAGTAGGTATATCGCTTTTAAATAAGGAACATAGTGCAGATAATAATATTTTATCACACCACAAGCAGCAGCTTTGTAAAGGTGACTGGATTGCTGTTCTATTTAATGACCAGTGGTGGGCTGGTGAAATAGTCAATGAAGAGTTTAATAATTCTATGCAATTAAAATTTTTATTTCAGCCAGTGGGAAACAATAAATTAAGCCATTAAAAAAGACCAGAATTTGAAACAATTCCAGCAACGAGATACTTGATGAAACTTTCTGGCGATCCAGAACCAATTGAATGCGGCAGATTTTTTTCTTATGATAAAAGATAAAGAAACAGCAAAATGTATTTCTTCTATAATTGAAAATATTTAATTATTTTTTCTTGTTGTAAAGCAAATTTATATGTGAACTTTTTTGACATAAATCAATTGGATACAAATTGTAGAGTCCGCAACATTGAGCATTTCAATGTGTATGCACAGTTTTTTGGTTCTAAAATTTAAAATTTTCATTTAAAATAATAAAATTTTGTATTCTTACTATCTATAGTGTACTACTGTTATAAAAAACCAAGCATTGATAGCATGTGATAAATAGATTCAGAGGGAATGGAACTCAATTTTGATCAAGTTTTTGCTGTATTTTTAAGCGTAGAGTCCGCAACATGATTCTTTTTTTGTTATAACTACTTAATTTACCGTTCAATTATCACTTAATTTTATTTTCAAATAATGTATTGGTAGGACTTCCACACAGGAAAAAAAAAGGTATTTCCCTATCTTAATGTAATAAATATTCAGGTTCAAACTTTGTGAAATGTAGAGTCCGCAACATTCAAATACTGTGAAATGGCCCCTAAGAGAAAGTCTTGCACATGATTTTCACACACAAAAAAAAAATCAGCCTTTTTAATATGTATTTTGTACTTTGGCATTTTTGTCCGTCCGTTACCATGACAAACTATTTAATTTTTGCGAAAAACAATTATTTTCAAAAACTCTCCTAATATTCATTGAATGAACCCCAAATATTTTCAAAATATCTTCAAGTAGTTTAGCTGAACTTGATTGGTTGGGTAACCTACATTTTCAGATCAGAAAATTATCTTCTGGGACCAACTGTAAAATTTCAATTAGAAAAAAGGTTATTAATTATAAAATTCCAAGTTTTTCACTAATTTTCATATAACTTAATAAAAACTATAAAGGTGTGATTGTCAATTTTTGGAAACTATTTTTTTCAATTGACAAAAGCTCACAAAGTCGTATTTTGTTGTAAAAATTGTCCTTCCGTTACCCACTGAATTCACCTTCTGTTCTCTCATGGTTTATGGTGGGACTGTAGATGTAAAATCCCCAGGTATTTATGATTTGGGGGAAATACCCGAGATTCATAAATACCCTGGTATTCATGAGTTTAATTAAATTCAATAGCTGTGTTTTCCTGTTTAGTTTTGGAAAATTATACATACAGTTGAACTTACAGTGGCAACTCTGCAGGGCCGCGCTAGGCTGAGGCGCCGTTCTCGGGGGCGTATTGGACATAAATATTAACGGCATCGTTTAAATAACAAACAATAGTTTTTATCCCAAAAATAAATAAATAAATAAATAATATTTAAGTTATTTAGTTTTGCAAATGATGCATCAAAACTTCATCAAATTTTGTTTTTGCATTAATATATATTATACGTTTCATTTTGATAAAATGAAACACAGAAACACATCAGGAACATCTTGAGGGTTTCCGTTTCTTTCTATCCTTTGTTGAAATGATATAGGGTAGGATGGGGTAAAATGGGTCACTTGATAAAAAGTGCAAAATAATAGAACTTCAAATTGAAATTTTTAAACCAATATTTTTTATGTTATATTTTCAATGTCTTGGTAACATTTTTCATTCTAAAAAAATTTCCATTCTTAAATATGGCAACACAGAAAAATATTTTTGTAATTTTTGGATGATAGTGTGCTAAACACATGGTTTACCAACTTCTGAAGATCTCTATATTTTATCAAATAACAACCCAAATTTAAAGGATTTCCGCACAAATAAACTTTGGAGAACAATTACTGCCGAGCATGTAAAAAAAAATTAAATATTGAATTTTTTACACCAGTTTTTCTTGGATGGGTCATGGTTAGGCTTAGCTAGTTCTATTCTGTTATTGTTTGAAAATTTACTCAGTTGCAACCTCACTGCAGAAAGTTCCTAAATTTAAACGGTATATGTTGTTTATTTTATTGAAATTAAATTAAAAAATTTTTTAAAATGTTTTCCCTAAAAAAGATTATGTTAATGTGTGTAATGTTGTTGAAGTGTTATGTGAACCAATGTATAACAATCTAGAACGTAACTACTGTGATATAACCCCCCCCCCCCTTGGCGACTTTTTCGTTGGCGCCAAGAAACCGTCGCCAACAACAAGATTTTTATGTCGCCAACTTCAAACACAATACAACACTCTTGGCGATGATTATATCGCCAACAATGTTACATCATACACATAGCAAACATGTCAAGAAAAATCACTAAAAAACAGTAAAATACCAAAAATTGCAAATTATATCTTAGACACAATATCAATGCTACTATGTAAAGCACGTACAGCATTTTTCAACAGCAATTCAATACATTAAGCGATCGATAATTACTCGAAAAATAGAATTTTTTACTTTACAAACACTCAAAGTTGAATAAAAACCCTTTCTTTAAAGAACACGCAATTTATGCCCAATAATAACTACTGCAATGATTCATTATTGAATAAAATGATATGCACTCTTTAATGAAAAACATAATTAAAATATCGCGCAATTCAACGCAAAACGAATGTTTATTAAAGCTGTGGGAATTTTAAAATAAGAGACTCCATTAGAAAATATATAACATTGATCAATTAAAGCACATATTACATCAATCTATTGGAAGCCTACACTAAAACTAGCATAAAAACTAGACAACAAAATTAATAACGGTCATCACTTCAAGTACATTTTGTCTTAAACTATTGGAAACCAACATTAAAAATACCATAAAAACACTTCGTTGAAAGAACACGCATTTCATGCACAATAATGACTATTGCAATTAATTATCATTACATAAAATGACATGCATTATTCAATGAAAAACATAGTAAAAATATCGCGCAATTGCATGGAAAACTTCAAATACATTTTACATTAAACTAACGGAAACCCACTTTATCAAAACTAGCAACGCCCCTAATTACTACAGCTAATATTTTAGAACAATTGAAAATTCATTGTTTTATAACCTTACAAACACATAAAATAAGCAGATAATAAACTAACAAAAATAAAGAACTCACTTTAAACCAGTTGGCTTTTCAATGTTAATCCCAAATAGCATCAAACTTACAATCCAATACGACGAAATGGTCCGAAAATTACCACTTTATTTTTCTTTGCTTTTAGTCACAATTAACCAAACTTATGCACTTATCAACCAAAACAATTTCGTACTTCAGATAGCACAAACTACAAACCACGTTTCCGTCAGATTCGAAAAATGGCGCCTTAACAAACTAATATGAATTCATTTATCTCGCCATAATACAAAACAATTGAACTAAATTAATTCACTTTAACACTTTACATTCTTCCTTTATCAACAGGAAATATCTCCACAAACTTTAACGATGAAATTAACTACTAAAAAGCTACCTATTAGTTAAAGAGAACTTTCTAAAGGTCCAACCATCACACTCTAAAAACACCCATTGCATAATCAGGGTTGCCACACATTACCTCAGCCAACATCGATGGCGCTGGGTAAACGAAAAGAATTACAAATTGGCACGCTAGCTCGAATGTCGCCAAGGGGGGATTATATCACAGTAGTACCGCTAAATATGTTACTTACTTTTTTTTTCCATTTTCAAAGTAATACATAACTTTTCAGCATTATTTTGCATTATTTAAGCAGGTTTTAAGTAATTTTTTTTACAAAGCATGGTGTCTACAGGTCACAAATCTGAAAATCAGTCACAAAAGTTATGAACAGGTCACAAAAATTCTCCACCCTTCCAGATGGCACCAGTATATCCAACAGTTTTAAGTATCGGGAATCAAAAGCTGGGTATTTATAATTTTTTAAAACATCTTTTCTATGGCTGTTATATTTTAAAGTTTAAGTTTATTTGCATAAATTAAAGATATTTATATTATCTCAGAAAAATACTTTATTTTCTTTAATTTGTCTTCATGCAGTTTTGTGCAATAGATTTACAGTTCCACCCTGGACCAACCCTTTTAGTGTTACGTAAAATTTTATGAATTAACCAAACTAAGTTTCAAAAAGAAAATTAAAACAAAAGAGTTAAAACATATAAAAATGCCCTAAACAATGAGAAAAGTTCTTAAAAATGCTGTAAAAATCTTTAAAAAAGGCTCAAAAAGAGGGAGCATGCAGAAAAAAGACATTATTGGCAACTTCCGGGGCTTGATGATGAGTAAAGCCCGGAATTTCAGGCAATTAAAAATTCAAAAATAGGCAGGCAAAAAGGCATTTAAAAAGCTTGAAATAGGCACTTAAAATTGGAGCAAAATGGTTGTTGGTAATGCCTAAAAGCCCTTATAGGTATCCAAGGTATAAAAAAAGTTGCTAGAAGTATCCGGTATACCTACATATTCATTTTACTCGACTGTCGTAGCAATGGTACAAAAGAAATGGACATAATTGCACAAAAAAAACAAAAAAAAACCCTCAACTGCGTAGGTGTGAAATAAAAATTGAAAACTCATACTTACAATAATATTGTATGCAGATTTATTCTGATGATTGGTTGTTGTTGCACATCACAACTAGATGCTTTTTCAAATTTTCAAGAGAGAAATTTTGTCTCCTGTCAGTCAATATAGTTTTAAACAAAGGGAAGGATCTTTCTACTTCGACAGAGGTTATGGGCGCGTACCTAAAACAACTTGCCATCGTAGGAGATATGGTAAGTTCAACTGTAGTATCACCAGAAAGTACTTTTGCAATGTCCTTGATGCATTCGAAGTCTGTATTTCCAGAGATGACGTTTTCACATTTCTTCCTTATTCTGTCACCAGCTGGTCCAGGCACAGACATTAGTTCGTCAATAGTATTGTCGAAAATCTTTAGTGACTCGAAAAAAGGCATTTTTTTTTTCCATGTGTTCAATAGCTCCAGGGAGCTTCCCAAAATAAGTTGAAATAAAAGTCGGTTCATTTTTTATTTTAGAACTGCTAAGCAGACTTTTACTTTTTCTTATGGATATTGCCTCTTCATCCGAAAAGCTGGTAGGACTCGAGTAACTTCCTCAAAATTTGTGCAGTAGTATGAGACTGCTGAAATCCATGTTCTCCATCTCGTAAGGATCGGTTTAGGAGGTAATTGAATGTCTGGTGCAATTTCTTTGAACTCTTAAAGGGGCTTTCACAAATACTTTTTTAACACTAGAAACAAGCGAGTCTACCTCAGGATAGAGACCTCTTACTTCCTCTGATATCCTGTGTAATGCATGAGCAAGGCACGTTAGATGGATCATATTAGGAAATAAAACTTTTAAGGCATTTCCAGCTTTTTTCATGTATGTGGCTGCATCTGTAAGAAATAATAGCACTCTTTCATACTCAATACCATTTGGCCAAAGTAAAGCCAGTGCATTAGTGAACAACTGTGCAATTGCAGTACTGTTAGTCTTTTGCAACTGTTCAGATGTCAACAAAAAGATTTTATGTTTTTCAAATGGGTCCATAACACCAACAATAACATTCGCAACATATCGCCCAGTTACATCTGTCGTTTACATATATAGATAGCCATATGTTTTTCGTTCCGATTTCATTTTGAATAGTTTTAAGAACTTCGGTGTAGCAGTCATCTAAATAAGTTTTCCTTAAAGTTGATTCACAGGGCACACTTTGATTCGTATATTTTTGCAAAAAAGCTCGTATGCTTTTATTTTCAAGTTTCCACAGCGGAATGCCGGCATCTACAAATGATCTGCATAAATCCATTGCAAATTCCGATTTGCGAGAAGATAATTGAAAACAGGTGGGAGTCAGAGTCTGTGTTTTCCCATCTTTTTTATCTTTTGCTGTTTTATGCTTAGATGTCTCCAAATGCTGAGGTATAAAATACTTCTCAAAATTTACTGACTTCTCGCATGCCTTACGAAACGGAATGCTCCCATCAGTAGAAAACACATCCGACCCAAACTCTTTCACAAAACTGTCCAGTTTTTTAGTTGTATAGGCTTTTACTTTAGGAATTTTTGAAATAACTAGTACCAGAAAACTATTTCGTGCTCCTGCTACAATGTCCTCAACCAGCTTGGTGAATTCGTTTTGTGGATAAGAGAGCATACGAGTTATGGGCCGTAAGTAAGAATAAATTCTATTCGTTGTAAGTAAAAATAACTCCTATTGACTGTAAGTAAAAATCCCTCCCTTGGGGGGAGAGGCGGAGAGGAAATATTCTTTTTCCCAGCATTCCCCGCACACCCCCGCTAGTTGCCGAGCGAACGAGTTCCCATCAAGCTCTTTGTCTCCCAAACTATCCCTCTGGGCGATGAAAGATGGATTACAAGGTGCCATGCAAGCGCATGGTAATCTCCTTTCTTGTGGGTGTGGCCATCCTCAGAGGGAGGGAGTTGTCACAACAGGATTAAAGTCCTAATCTCTATAAATGCATTACAATACGTCGGATGACAGACAACCATTTCTGTACTTCAGAATTTCTTCATTTTGCGTTTATGCTCGGACAAAAGCACAAAATGCTTTGCAGAAAAATTTTAAAATTAACAGAAATAGGCATTTATGAACAAAAGGAAAGAAAAAGGCATTTTCGGAAGAAAACATTTAAAAAAGGCAGAAAAGGGCATTTATGGCATTTTGCCTGAACTTCCGGGCTCTAATAAATACACAATATTGTTTGGAAAATTGCATAAATGTATTCTGCATGCAATTTTTTTAGTGCTTTTTTCTTTCATCTGTCAACTTCTCTTCAGCGTATCAGGAGAGAAAGACATAGGGCATTTTTACAAATTCATTAAATGATTTTCTCACCTTTTCGCATAGATTGGATGTTGCTGCGGGCTTCGAGCTGCAAGACTTTGCTGCAAGTTCTTGCCGCCAGTCCCGGAGTCGATCTCGACATGCTTGATGTACTCTTTCCTGTTATTCTTTGGATTTGCACTCATGAATTTGATGCTCGTCCAGAGTTTTCAAGAAAATGTCCTGGAAAAGGTAATGTTTTCCCTCTCTGTAGAACCTACAGTGTTGCCATGCACCTGGAAAATATGGGAAACTTGGAATTGTCAGGGAAAACTAAAATGACCGAAAATGGTCAGGGAAACTCGTAAATCTGCAATTTCTGGAAAAGTCCGGAAGTTCAGTTCATTATTCAGTTCGCAATGCTCCATTAATCACAGGGCTGCAAAGAAGCCCGCTTTTTTTAAAAAAAGACTGGTCTTTATTGGCCTTTTTCAATTAGACACAATACTATTTACAATTTGCACCTTTATTATGTCAATTTATGTTGCTTTTTGTAATTTGTAAAATGAAGCTCAAATCTTCCTTTTAATGGAGTTTATTTAAAATTAGATTCAGAATTATTTTGTTACACAACCTGAATGTATTTTACAATACAGAACACCATTTTCGGTTTTGTATGCTTAATTTCGTGAGACTCTCATTAAACCCTCGCCTAATATTATAGCTAGTACACAATCAATTTTTTTCAACACCGTAGGAGAAGGAAATTAAATCCAGGTTGGGAGAGAGGAATCGAATTCGGTTTCTTCTATAGTTCAACACTTAAATCCAGGTTGGGAGAGAGGCATGGAATTCGGCTTCTTCTATAGTCGAGCACAATACCTCATCTTAATTAATATGAGAGGCTATTCTATTACAGATTCAAGTACATACTTCTCACTTAAAATTGATATTTTAATATTATGAATTTAATTACTTTAAAACAATTCAGAATAGTGAAACTTGCAATAAAGAACTGTTCATTAATTTTTTCTAGCATACATTTTGCACTACAAACAAAAAAAGTCTTTTGCAAAAGGCGAGAAGAGTTAGAAAAACAGTGATTTGAAATATTTCTTATGTAAGGGAAATTATGTAAGGGATTTTTTTTTTGTACATAGCATTAAATTTTTTTAAGATGAATATCCTTCTAGTACAATTTAACCTTGACCAGCAGTTTTGCTTCAAGACGGGCATCTTTATTTTATGCAATTTATTTGACAAATAGCTTTTATTTTATTTGGATCAGAGAACTAGTTAAGGTTCTGAAAGGCATAAAAAAATTAAAGGTGCTTTAAAAGATGCAAAAGATTATTAGTTCAAGACTAAGCCAAATAAATGATTGGTAATATTTATTTCATATAGTAGTGTCAAGTGAACTTTTGAATTCTTGGTGAAAATCTTTGAAAATAAATCGTTTAAATTGTATTGAATGTAAATAAATTTCTAATAAGAAGCACTTTCTTTTTGCTATTTCTGTAATGTATCAATCTATTAAATAATTTTCATTCTTATTTCAAGTATTTTGCTATTGCTTTAATAATCTAATTGTATAAATGATATAAATATAATTTTTTATTTAATACTTTTTTGGGGAAAATATTTAAACTTTTTAAAATAAAAGCCGGCCTTTTTAAAGTGGTTTAAACTAAGCCGGCCGGCTTTTTTTGGCCCGGCTAAGATCTCACAGCCTTGATTAATTATCAAGTATAAGTAAATCAGCAAATGTTTTGCAGTGTTATTCTTTTTCACATTTTTAATAGGGTCTTGTTTATGTGAACTTTAAAAAAAAAATTTTGCGAAAAATCAAATAATTTTGTGGAAATTTAAAATTTAAACATATAGTGATAACAAATTTTATTATTATCAGCCGCTCATTTAGTAAACAATTCTGAAACGCACAGTTCGGTAGCATGGAGTTTCGTAAGGAGTCGGTTTTTGTTGATTGGAATTTTGTGAAAGGTCCAAAAATGAACCCGAATTTCCTCTGGTGAAACCCATTCCTTGCCAAAAACCTTACAGCATAATATTGCAGATAAATGTATCAAGATTACAGCTTTTATTGAAGAGCAATTGGACAAAAGAATGTGATGTTGACATTGTAACTGCAGTCGGTAGATATTCACAAGAAAATATCTTGCAATAATATTATGTAGATTGACCTCAATCAACCTGGACTTTTTTCTGAAATCAGCTAAAAAAGTCGGGGAATTTTGTTCCCTAACTTAGTGGCCACCCTGCGCCAAAAATTTGTTAATTTTCTTGTCATTTGTTGTGCTCCTTAGTGGCTGCTTATTAGTGTGAATTGTTATTTTTGCTTTAGTCATCCAAGATTAAACTGTTATATTGTATAATAGTGCTAAAAATTTTTATATTAATATTATTTTTGTATTTTAATGTCTTGTAATAAAATATAATTGTTCGAAAAAGTCTTTTTGGTCATTAAGGAATCTTATTAAGAATTTCAGTGCTGGTCATTCTTTAATTTCATTAATTATGAAACAGTTTATCTGAAATTTAATGAATGTTTTCTGAAAATTACTTCTAATGTGCAAAACGTGTGCAATTGTGTAAATCAATGCTTGCCCCCATTGTTCAGTAATAATTTTTTTTCTATAACATCAGAACTTAGTAAAAAAAAATCTTTATAATATCAATGTACTTTTACTAAAAGAAAAATTTATGTTCTGTATATTTTTTAGCATTTTCAGTTTCCATATTTCAACGAAACTTGCTTAGCAGCATGGGAACATGGACTGGGAGCATGTGCACATGCAATTGGTGTCACAATGGTTTATAGGATTGGTTTATCCTTGTCTTCATTTCATTTCATACTAGCAATTCTCACTTTTATGGTGGCTTCTAGTCAAAGCTGGAGAGGTGGTATACATAATGGGTAAGCTGGAACTATAGATTTGTGTTTAAAGTTATGTAAATCCTGTTTAAAGTTGGCATGTTTTTTTTAACTCAAACTTATATCTCACATTTTAGCAAGGTTTAATAAGGTCATCTAGTTTCAAAACCAGATACATTAATTTTTTCCCTCCAAATATCTTCCAAGTAAAAATTATTTTGGGTTAAAATTTCAGCAAGTTAAAAGCCTATTCCAATGCTCTTAACTAGAAAAACCTTTATTCCCTAACATTTCAAATTTCTTAAATAAATTTTATATTTTATATTAAGAGTTTTTTCCCCTCTGTGAAAAATTTCATTTTTTTATGTAGCTGGTTTTGAAACTGGACAATTCAGTTATGTTTTGTGTTTTGAAAAATTGGTTCATTTTGAATCATTGATTTAAATCAAATGCTTTAACAAAAATTTGAAGACATGAAAATGTAAAAGAATTCGCATAAATAATTTCAATATTCCCAAAAGAATTACATGAAAAATTAGCAAATTTTGTGCTGATTGTGGAAGAAGAAAAAATAGAAGTTTAATAGAGCAATCAATGAGATAAAAATTTTTTAAATATGACGCTGAAGGAATAAGGAGGATCTTCATAATTGTTTAAGCGTTTGCAACGTAAAATTCTGTTGCCCAGTGCTGTATCTAAAAGTGCGAGAATAGCTAATTCTTGAGCAGCTTTTGCTGAAGGCATCTGTTCGAAAAGTGCAAGGTCTTTTCTTCATGCTTTTGGAATTCAATGGCAGAATGTTACCTTGCACGCTTGTTTAGATACATCACTGGGCAACAGGGTTTTGCATCGCAAATGCCTAAAGGGTTAAAAACAATCTGGTTAGTTTTAGCCAAATTGTAGGCAGGTAATTGTAACATAGCTAAACTTTCTGGAACATTAAAAAATCAGTAAATTCACCTATACTATCGAAGTAAATGTACAGGGCTGCTGGATTTTAGCCGGGCCAAAAAAAGCGGGCCGGCTTTTTTTGGTTTAAACCACTTAAAAAAGGCCGGCTTTTTTTTAATAAAAGCCGGCTTTAATTAAAAAATATGTTTAAAATTTTTTTTCCAAAAAAGTATTAAATAAAAAATTACATTTATATCATTTATACAATTAAATTATTACTGCAATAGCAAAATCATGAAATAAGAATTAAAATTATTTAATAGAATGAGACATCACAGAAATAGCAAAGAGGAAGTGCTGCTTATTAGAAATTTATTTACATTCAATGCAATTTAAAGGTTTTATTTTCAAAGAATTTTACTAAGAATTCAAAAATTCACTTGACACTACTATATGAACTAAAGATTACTAATCATTTGCTTTAGTCTTTAACTCATAATCTTTTGTGCACCTTTATTTTTTTTTTTACTTTTTTCAGAACCTTAACTAGTTTTTTGATCCAAATAAAAATAAAAGCTATTTGTCAAATTAATTGCATAAAATAAAAGATGCCCATCTTGAAGCAAACCAGCTGGTACACGTTGAATTGTACTAGAATGATATTAATCTTAAAAAGTTTTAATGTTATGTGTATATTAAAAAAAATCTTATTTTATGTATATAAAAAAATGTATATAAAAAAAAACCTTATATGTATATAAAAAAAAACCTTATATAAAAGCGAGTCAACTACTCGCCACAGACGACTTCTTTTAAATTTTTAACATGAGTAATGCTGTAGGTAAACACTAGTTTAGCTAATTAGGATTATGTAAGTAGTGTTTTGTTAAAGGAAAAGAGATACTTCAAATCACTTTTTCCTACTCTTCTCGCCTTAAACAAAAGACTTTTTTGTTTGTAGTGTAATATATGTGATAGAACAAAATTAATCAATACAGATCTTTATTGCAAGTTTCAGTATTCTGAAATATTTTAAAGTAACTAAATTCTCAACATTAAAATATCAATTTTAAGTGAGAAGTATGTACTTGAATCTGTAATAGGATAGCTTTTCATATGTATTAAGATAAGGTATTGTGCTTGACTATATAAGAAACCAAATGTGATTCCTCTCCCAACCTGGATTTAATTTCCTTCTACTGTTGTGTTGAAAGAAATCAATTCTGTATAGCTATAATATTAGGCAAGAGTTTAATGAGAGTCTCATGAAATTAAGCCCACAAACACGAAAATCGTAATCAGTATTGTAAAATGTATTCAGGTTGTGTAACAAAATAATTCTGAATCTCATTTTAAATTAACTCCATTAAAAGAAAAATTTGAGCTTCATTTTACACAAATTAAGAGTAGCAACATAAATAGACATAGTATAGGTGCAAATAGTAAATAGTACTGTTTCTAATTGAAAAAGGCCAATAAAGACCGGCCTTTTTTAAAAAAAGACCAGTCTTTTTTAATAAAAGCCAGCCGGTCCAGCCTTTTTTTGAAAAAAAAGCTGGCTTATTTGCAGCCCTGTAAATGTAACTTCATCTATAAAAAGAGAGACAGAGAGAGAGAATATATGTAAACAGACAATGTTATTTTAATAAAAAAAAAATCAATCTAGTGGAGCTTTTATAAGGGTATCCAAAGTTTTAGCCCAAAATATGCAGTATTTTTTAGGCTACACTTAAAAATTCATTTTGCTGCTATTTACGAGACCATAGCTAAACCGGATGACCGCAAACTGAAATAATGAGAATTGCGAAAAACGTATAAAACCTTTTTCTTACAAATCAAAATGAAAACAGCATCCCCCAAACTACATTTATATTGAAAAGAATGAAATTTCATTGTGTTTCTCTAGATTCATTTTTGTTACTTAATAAACATGCACCTATAAATACTAACTACAATGTAGGGACGGCCCCTAAAACTTTTTCTGTTCATATCTGCTGTTCTAATGAACAGCATCAGATTTGCTATACAAACCAGTTTTTTGCACTCCAAATTCATTTCCATTGTCAAATACATGGCATATTTGAAATTTCAGAGTTGGTACTCAATTTAATATGAGTTCGGCCCCTTATCAAAATTTCATTAAAATAATTTTTAAAAAGGCATTAATCGACGATTAATAACTTACTTGTGTTTCTGGAGAATATGATGGCAGAATAATTTTGAGTGTTTTGTTCGACCCCCCCCCCCCCCCCTTTAATAAAAGGTGTTGAAAATCTCACAGAAATCTACACGTATCTGAACATCACGGAATCTAAAATTATAGAAAGTCCACATCCAATGATAGATGAAGGAAGCGAAAAGATTGCAAGCAGGATTAAAATGGAAAAGTGTGCAAGATATTGAAGCTGTTACAGGCCCCTATTGATGCAGGAAATAATAAATTGAAATGTACAGAATTGGTGAATAATTTTAATATATTAATAATGTTGTTTTTTTTATGATTATATAAATGTAATTCTATTATTTCTTTAAATAGTCTATTCATTTTCATAAAATACATCCTCTCTTTTTTCTTCTTTGTGCAAAGAAAAGGAAAAGGGGTAGGCCTCTGTTATTTTTTGTGCAAAGAAGTTTTATTAATACAGTCGATTGGCGGTTAATTGGACTACATCGGGACGCAATCCTTTTGTTCCTGTTAACTGGCTGGTCCAACTACGCAAATATGGCCTGTGCAACAAGACCAGGCATAACATACGTTATATACAGTACTGAATAGGGATGTAATGAATATTCGGCCACTATTCGGTATTCGGCCCTTTGGCTGAGTATTCGGCCTGGCCGAATAGTCATTTCATAATCCAGCCGCATATTCGGCCTGGCTGAATACTGGGTAAGGTCATTCGGCCTGGCCGAATACTGATAAACTGTTCAGCCAAATAGTTCTGCTGCAGTAAAAAAGTAAAAAATTAAAGAAATTCGTATATTTTAAACATTTAAAATTGAATTATAATTATTGCAAAAGAATACATTAGTCCACTATAGTTTTAAGAAATAAAAATAATTTAGAATGAACTATTTTTTTTAAATCTTGTTTTAGGCTTGACTGAGCAAAAGCACATTTTAAAGTTGTAATATTGTATTTTATATTTAGCATTTGCTCCCAAAAGCTGCCAATAGTTAACTATAATAGATAATATGATAAATTCATTTTATTATTATTAAGAAAGTGGAAGCCAGACTTTGTTTGGGTAGACTGATTTATTGTGAATATTGGGTTAGAGAGAAATGTGAAAAGCCCAGGATATATCATGAATGTTTAGATAGCATAAGTTATTGGGGTTTTTGAAAATAAAAATATATTCCAGTGAAGTGCATACATTTTAATAGATCTTTTAAAAATACATATGTAAAAACCCATAAAATAAAAATATTAACTTTTATAACTTTTAAAATGTCTTCATGAAACAATTTTGCGCAAGGTAAAAGTTCACTAAGCACTAGTATTTCTTCCATTGCAATTAAATAACTAGTAAAATAATGCTGATGCTTACTACCGTAAAACCTGTCATTTCTATTTTGCTTGTGTGTGAAATTCTTAGTTTTATTGCATTCAAAACAAATAGTGAAAATACATTAATTTTAAATAGTTCTAAATTCTTAACAAACAGAATTAAATCATACATCATAGATTGTGTGTAATTGGTGTTTGACTTTGTGAATAAGTTTAAATTTGACAAATACTTTCGATTACAACGATTTCCTAGAAATTTTAATATTTGGCCGCCGAATTGAAGAAAGGACCGAATATTCGGCTTCGGCCTGGAAGAAATGGCCGAATATTCGGTATTCGGCTATTCGGCCAAATCACTATTCGTTTCGTCCCTAGTACTGAACCCCAAATTGCGAAAATCTTCAAATTCAGCACTCAGAACTTTTCCAGAAAATTTCCGATTTAAAAAAAAAAATTTTTTTTTTATAAATTTAGAAAAATATTAATCTAAGAAGCTGTTGGATTAACAAATGCCAGTACATTTTGATTCAAATCAAAGAAGTCTTGTAGATATATTTCTGATTTACAGCAACTAAACTCAGGAAACGAAGATAAAACCAGAAAACCCTAAATTGTTAAAAAGAAAAAATTGGTTTCTTAGGCACAGTTAAGTATCATTTTTCCCTATAAAAAATAATATTTTTCCCCTTAAATTCTTTAAAATCCGTTTTTCAAGTTTTATTCCCTTAAAAGAAAGAAAGAAAAAAAGAGAAAGAAAGATAAAAAAAAAACTTGCTCTATTTGTTTCTGTGGTCATAAATGACAAGAGTAACCTTGCAATTTGTACAAATGCCTGGAGTCTTGACTGACTGCTCTGCTAATATTTTTTTAGATGTAGATCTATTTTCCTTTTCATGCAATTGCAGGTGATAGTGAAATAGTGAACTACCATGTGGGTATAATTTATTTTTGCTGAATTATATGTTATAATTTGGAGCATTTTATTAAAATTAGTTATTTTTTTGTTTGGTAAAAATATATTAACATGTGGATTTACTTATATTAGTGTTTCAAAAAAAAAAGTTATTTATCTACCAGTTAAGAAAAATGCAATTTGAAGTAAAAATGCACATATCAACGATATTTACGCAAATCTGCCATTTTGGGGTCGGGTTCCAAAATTCGGCAAATTCCGAAATCCTTCCTGGCGCCAGTCCCGAACATGCATAATTTGGGGTTAGGTATTGTATTTAAAGTTTTTATGATTATTGTGAGGCACACATTTATGGCCAACATACAAACGAGAAATAATATACCATTTAAAAAAGTTATTTAAACAGATTTAATGCGATCGTCAGCAGATGAAAACGCAAGTCAAAAAAGCCTTTTCCATTCATTCAACACTTGTTCACCACCCTGATTCAACAACATGTTCAGATCGATATGAATTTGGTTGCATTCCGTTCTGTTAATATTGATTCAATACAACATCCAGAAATAACAAAAAATATCACAGAAAAAAGTTTTTAAAAGCACGCAACAGCTAGTAAATCTTTCATTAAAGTATAAATTACTTATTTTACAATTAAAGAAATGTATTAAAATTATAATTTAATTTTTTTTTTGTACGTGCCAAGCTGAGTAAATTCGAAAATTCAGTTGAACTTTGACCTTTGCTTTAATAGTACTGCCATCTCATAAGAATTTTGTGAAACAGCTTCCCTGTTAATTTCGTTGGCTTTTATTGAAAGTTACACAAATAGTGATTAATGTTTAATAAACTAACTCTCATGTTCGTTGAACCGCTTTTAAATCCGTTCTAAAATCCGTTCTACGTGGGCGACTTATGCTTCAAGTTTTATATTTTCTTTCATTTCTCTGTCTGATTAAACAGATTTTGGTCCAAAAAGGGAATAATGTTAGATTTGTGAAAAAAAAAATGTTTTGGTTCTTTAGAGTTTGGCCCAATTATCCAGCATTCCTATTAGGCAGATTCCATTGTATATGTATTGTTTTTTTATTTACTGGGACTCCTGTTGCATTGATAACTGTTGCTTGAATTCTAAAAATTTCTGCATCATTTACAAAATCACTTTAAAAAATAAGCTTATATATTCACCTGATTTGCTCTAATCTTCTGTTATTGTTTTAGAATGTGGGGCCTGAAAATCATTGCTTTGGGCTTACTTTTTTTTGCCATATGTTTCATTCCAGTCTATGGCAGTGATCAAAATTACTCTATATTTGGTAAGTTCAGTTGAAAAAGTCTTTTCATTTTTTCAGTGCTTGTAGTAATTTCCTAGAGTTTTATATGAAAAATAATGAACCCTCTTTTTCTCTGTTAGTTGTCAGTGGCATTGGCTACGTGGCGTCATATCTGTTCATTGCTGTCCAGATGACTTTGATTGTGGTGATGATCCGTGAAAAGTGCTATAAATGGTGTGATGATCATTTTTAATTAGTTTATTTTATTTTAAATCCTCACATGATTTGTAAGTTATAAAATTTAGTGACATAAAGTGAAGCTTTCTTCAATAATTGTGTGGGGGGGGGGAGGATGTATTTATTGCTAACTGCATCCTACGGTGTATAGGATCGTGACACAGGCGCATAAGAATGGGGGGCTTAAGCCCCCCATTAGAAATCAGGAAATTTTCATTTTAATGCCGAATGATGCAGCTTTGAAACAAAAAGTGCCGGGTTCTGTTTCAGGTTAATCACATTCAATAAATGTATAGTTGAATCGATGATACTGCATAAGGATTTCGGTTTTTTTGTGAAAACTATGAATTTATTTTAACCCTTTAAATACCGAAATATATTCACAAATCTGTTTGTCTGAACGCCAAAAAAAATGCATCCAAAAATTGCATAAATGGTGGTACATCTATTTCTTATGTATTTGTCATGAGTTTCTTACATAAAAAAGGCAAAACTGGAGAGTTCCAATCAACATTAGTCGTAGACTTCCCATTTGCGACCTATGGTGATTTTTTTTTTGAGAAAAAAAACGCTTTTGCCACTGCAAATTTTGTTATTGGCTTTGTTTGGTTGTATTTTGTTTGGCTAATGTTAATTGGAAATTTTTTGTTCAAAATCAAAATTCCTAAGAGAAGTAGCTTTTTTTGCTTGCAAATCGGCGGCACACTGTATCAAAAGGGGGTGGTCACTACCCCTTCTGCACCTCTAATTGTGCCATTTTCAGTTTAATAATTGGATATTTGAGATATGTATAACATCCGAACATATTCAAAAATCTGCATGCATTAAAAGATGTACTCTTGTGCTATTCTCCAGTGTTTGGCTAATTTTTTAGTGCACGAAAAATCATAGTGACTGATGCTACACAAAAGATAAGCGAGTATCCTAATATCCATCTATCCGAATTGTTTATTGTGAAACAGGTTTCTCCCTTTAGCATTTGTAAATAACTTACGAATCCCAACATAAAAAAATAATACTTGTTAAAAATTTTCATTTTAACGTTTTCCAAAAATATCCACTTTTCCATGGAATTCACTTCTCATATTGTGGTCTTTAACTGTTTCTAACTGCACGCTCTTCATATACATTGGAGTATCGTTCATACGATACCGAAGGAACCATCGAGAAACATTGTATATTCAACATTTTATGATTGATTTACCCTTCTGGCAAAATCCATGAATAGGGACCACACAAAAACGCCGTATAAGGGGAATGTCTTATACAGTGGAACATGGATAATTGGAACATCTTTAATTCGAAGATTTTGCTCGGTCCCTTGAACTTTGTATTCAAATCAATGTTAAAATTTTTGTATAATTCGAAGTTGAACTTCTTTATTTCGAGGTTTTTTCTCATCCGAAACCAATGAAAGTACATTGAAATATTTTTTTGTCTGAGATAAATTTTACCCTACTTGTTTGTTTGCAGCAAATGGTAGATTAGCAAGATTTTTGTCTTGCTTTCTATTGTGAAAGATTCACCCTTTCATCCCCCTGTGAAAACATTTTTCGTCTTTGTGACGCCATGCTCATTCTGAGAGAAGTCTAGTTTGACCGTCACTTTGCACTTTTCTACAGCGAATGTGATGTACAATTTCGATAGCTAAAATTCAATGTTTTTGAATAAACCACACATTCCTTGTAAAACTTTAAGGTTTTCTGAAAAGGTCACGTAAGGGCGAGGTGAAAAAAAGAGTGGACGAAATGTGAAATTGCCAACAAGTATGGGATAGCAGCAACCACGTTGTCTACATTTTTGAAAAATAAGGACAAATACAATGTTTAATTATTTTATATACATTCTTATATACATGCATTTTCCAGAAAAGATTACTGGGTTTTGACGGAATAAACATTATCGGCATTCATGGGCCTTAAATTAAGCTACAAAAATTAGACTTCTGTAATTCAAAGTTTTGAATAATCCGAATTTAAGCTGTGATCCCTTCAGCTTCGAATTATCCAAGCTCTACTGTAAACGAAATTGTTGTATAATTGATTTAGACTTTTCGATTTAGCCTTCTGGCTAAATCCAAGAATTGGGACCACAAGAAAATGTCATATAAGAAAACATCCTCTAAACAATGTTCTGCTGTATTTCTTTCCATAAAATTGATTTGTTATTTCTATTTTAAACATATTGCCTTTTCCCTCATGTTAGGTTCAAGACTTTATCAGCTAGAGCTAAAAAGCATGTGCCTTTAGGTGAGATTTTCTGTTCTTCAGTTTTTAGAAATTTTTTTTAAAGATTGATTATTGGCAATTATAGTTCTTACTTATAGTCTGTGTAATTAAAATCGGCGTGTCAAGGTCACACAACTCTACCTTTTTCCCTTCTAGTCGCCATGGTTTCCGTGCTCGAAACTTTTCCCCCGCATTGGTGCGGTGAATATGATAAGTTTGTTGTTTTAGTTATAATAATAATAGACGAATTCAAATCAGATTTATTTATAAATGGCAAAAATAGCTTGTGTCAGATAAAGTATTCTAATATTTTGAATCAATCTAAATCTTATTCTAATGTTTTGATGTGCTTCAGAAAGCTATTCTATACCTAATTTATTGTATTTTATATTTTGTAAATACTACAATTTTATCTAAGCATTCCAGATTTAATTTATGAGACATTTAATTGCATTTACTTAGTATCAAAAATAAATAAACGGAAAATAAATTCTTTCTTATTACTTTTTACAAATTATTCTAATATTTTGAATCGTAGGTGAAGTAATGCAATTACCTTAACTGCAGTGCAAAAAAAAAGTATGGCGCTGTTATTTTCCTTGCAGTTGCCATGGTGACGAAGCAGGAAACGCGCTCTTGATGGGCCTATTTTAATTACACAGACTAAAATCACACAATTTTTTTTTAAAGAAATCTTTATCAAAATTTAGAAAAATATGTAACTTACTTTCAGTTGACTATCCCTAACGCTAAATTAATTAATGCGCAGTCACTTTTGTGAAAGCTGTGTATGTACCTATAGATTTTACAAAGCAAATATTCTTTTTTGTTATTGTATTTTCATAAATATTTTCATCTGAAAAATAGTCGCGTTGCCAAGTTTAAATGTCTACTTCTGGCACACATTCTTCAAAATTTCAAGAATTAATGTCCAACTATCTGTTAAATGTGCTGTGCATTTTCAAAATATTGCAAACTTTTCATAGAGATTATAAATTTTAGGTCTTTTTCTTTAAATTTCTTTTTGTTAAAGTTTGACACCTTTTTTGTCACACATTATTTATTTTTTACAGAAAATTTTTAAAATATGAATAAAATGTTATTAATGCCTAAGTTTTTTAAACTAAGTTATTTCTCATTCTCAATAAAGTGATCATGTAAAGGAATACTTTAATCCTGCTTATTAGGGGGTAGGCCAAAAAAAACTTTTTTTCAAAATCGATGTTGCAATAGTGCACGAAAGTTGAGTAATGAAGTACGGTAGAGCTGCGATTATCCGAGCCGCGACTAACCGAGTTCCGTGTTAACCGAGGTACATTTGTCCATGAAAAACATTTGTACACTGTAAACGATGCTCTGTGCTGAATGGTTACTTGTGAATGGAGGCAATTCACCTCTAGAGGAACTCATGAGCGATCATCATTGTCACTTGATATCCGCTCTTTGTCTACTAAGATTTTCAGTTGAGTTCTACATGGAGTTCACTAGGCAAAATGAGTTATCTTCAAATGAATGAGACTATTTTCACAGCTTTTTTTGAGTATTTGCATTTAATCATTATAAAAGAAATTTATTAATTATTGCAATAGTTATAGTGTTTTACTTAGTGTTAATTTTATGTAACGTAGGAGAACTTTGTTTAGGCCTAGTTTTTTAAAATTTATCGAACTCGAAGTAAAGTGATGCTACGGCTTTCTTTGTTTACATCGCTTTCATCGCTGCCACGTGACCAATGATGTTGCTTGAATCGCCTCCATTACCTTTGGGGTATTTAAGCGAGTTTAGGACTGTCTCTTAGTTTTTTCATTCTTATTTTTCACTCGCACGCTCATCAGAGCGGACAGAATTTCTGCTCTTCATCGGTATGATGGATCGACTCTAACAGGATTTTTTAGAGATAGTTTGAGAGCGGTGCCAACTTAGGAATATGGCCGCTGCTTTAGCTTACCGTATTAACAGATGCTAGTCAGCTTATATTTTTCTACTATGGCTTTAGGTTGTTTTTGATCAGTTTATTTTTATTGTTGCTTTTACTTAAATTAATCTGTTGTTTTTTTAAAAGATCGTATCAGCTTTGAATTCTTTTTCTTAGCAAAATATTGGGTCCTTTTAAGATTGGCCCATCATGATTTGAAATTAAAATTTTAATTTATGTTATAAAAAAAAGTGTTTTTTAAAGATTTATTATTATTTTTGTCAATTTGTATTTACTTTAGTATTTTATTTGTAGTAATGAACTTCATTTCAATTGGTATTCTCTGTGGTGTGGGCTATGCTCTCAAGATCCTGCATGATATCTACAACTACACTCATGAATGGTGCCCGCGAGTTACAGTCATGATTTATATCACTGGAAGCTATTGCATTTTTCTTCTACTGTATGTCAAACGTGCTATTTGGTGTGGTAAAGGTGATGTTACATTTTTTTTTTGTTTGTAAGTATTTGTAAGTAAGTCTGTGCTAGGGGATTTAAAAAAAAAAAAATTATAATGGAAACATTATTTCAACACATTGACAAATGGTAGGAACAAGTGAAGTTTGAAAATTGACACTATATGTTTTTGTAATTTGTAGAATATTAAAAGTATAGTGTTCCCTCACCACTTCGTGCTTCATGTTTCGCGGTTTCAGTGCTTCGCGGGTTTTACCAAAATATTCATCAAAAAATAAAAATGAAAAAATACAACCATGTCGGCAGCCACATTGCGGAAAGGAGCGTTGTTTCATGTTGATGCGCGAGGGAGAAGGATCGCATGTCAAACAAAGAGATGACTCAGAGTACATACCACAGGCTCTCAAAAGCTCCCACCAACACAAGACTCTTCGCCTCTCTCAAAATCAATGTTGATTAATGTTTTTTACTGTAATGTTTTGTAATTAACCTTATTAATTAGAACCGACACGTTAAAGTAATTATGTATACTGTTGTAATTTTTGTCTTAAATGTAAGAAGTATAAATACTGTTTACATATTTGAAACATTCGTGTACTCGCGTACACGAAAATTCGTAGGGGCAAATCCTACTTCGCGGTTTTCAGTTTTCGCGGAAGGTTTTGGTCCCCATTAACCGCGAAAGACGAGGGATCACTGTGTAGTTTTACTCTTTCTGCTTAAATAAACCTAATTTTGATTAATTCAGCACCTTTAGTTAGGTTGTGGCTATAACTGTCATGGGGCCAGCGGACTCTAGACACTAAGTAATAGGATGATGGCGGTATAACAGCAAAAATTTTAAAACTTAAATGACAGGTTTAATGACTCAAATAAGCAATTTTTTGCAATGTATTTAAAGTTCACTATGCGGCATGATGGCTATTGCCGTCATGCCGCATAGTGAAATTCGCTTTGACGGCTATAGAGGCAAGTGTCCGTCAACGTGTTAATTAAAATTTTTGTTTTCTTGCATTTCATTGACATATTTTGGAGCCAAATAGAGAAGTTTGCAATTTTTTTTTGTTTTATTTCATGGAATAACGCCTATGGGCAGCATCTCTGAAAATAATTTAGTTCTGTGATAAGTATTTATTTTTAAAATAATTTTTAAAGCTCAAGCACAGTGAGCGACTCAAAAACGATTTTCTGCGCACGTACGTCACACTTTAAGGGAAAATGTCTGCACTCTGTGGGGACACAAGAACTTGGCTACAATAGGAGCGACACCCTTGGTGTTCAAGTTCTGAGGATGTCTGCCAAGAGGACAAGTAAAACAAGTTTCAACTACATCAGGTTCATTTTTAAAACGTTCGCAAGCGGTAAAAGTCGCTAAGTAAGAAATTAAGTAAACAAAACCAAAACCCAATGACTCTTACTCAACCTAATAGTTTAAATTATTATTAAAAAAGAGATTTACACCCCTCCCCCCCCCCATTTTTTGAAATTAATTATACTGTGCTTTGTAAATTGAATTATAAAAAAATATCAATGAAATATAAATACTTTTGTTATAACTAGGGATGTAACGAATTGTGATTTGGCCGAATAGCCGAATACCGAGTATTCGGCCATTTCTTCCAGGCCGAAGCCGAATATTCGGTCCTTTCTTCTAGGCCGAATATTAAAATTTCTAGAAAATCGTTGTAATAGAAAGTATTTGTCAAATTTAAAATTATTCACAAAGTCAAACACTAATTACACACAATCTATGATGTATGATTTAATTCTGTTTGTTAAGAATTTAGAACTGTTTAAAATTAATCTATTTTCACTATGTTCACATAGTGTTTGTATCACTATGTAATAAAACTAAGAATTTAGCAAAATAGAAATGACAGGTTTTACGGTAGTAAGCATCAGCATTATTTTACTAATTATTTAATTGCAATGAAAGAAATACTAGTGCTTAGTGAACTTTTACCTTGCTCAAAACTGTTTTATGAATATATTTTAAAAGTTATAAAAGTTAATATTTTTATTTTATGGAGTTTTTTACTTACCTATTTTTAAAAGATCTATGAAAACTTAATGCACTTAACTGGAATATGTTTTCATTTTCAAAAACCCCAATAACTTATGCTATCTAAATATTCATGATATATTCTGGGCTTTTCGCATTTCTCTCTAATCCAATATTCACAATAAACCAGTCTACCCAAACAAAGTATGGCTTCCACTTTGTTAATAATAACAAAATGAATTTATCATATTCTCCATTATAATTAACTATTGGCAGCTTTTGGGAGCAAATGCTAAATATAAAAAACAGTATTACAACTTTAAAATGTGTTTTTGCTCAGTCAAGCCTAAAACAAGATTTAAAAAAAATAGTTTATTCTAAATTATTTGAATTTCTTAAAACTATAATGGACTAATGTATTCTTTTGCAATAATTATAATACAATTTTAAATGTTTAAAATCTACTAATTTCTTTATTTTTTTACTTTTTTACTGCAGAAAGAACTATTCGGCCAGTCCGAATTTGACCTTACCCAGTATTCGGCCAGGCCGAATATTCGGCTGGGTGAAATGAATATTTGGTCAGGCCGAATATTCAGCCGAAGGGCCGAATAACGAATAGTGGCCGAATATTCGTTACATCCCTAGTTATAACAGATCAAATCTTTATGGTATTGGTGTTCCCACCCAACTAATGCATTGGTTATAATATTGAATGTGTTGTAATCAAAGATAAACGGTACCACTGTGATATAATCCCCCCCCCCCCTGGCGACATTCGAGCTAGCGCGCCAATTTGTAATGATTTTCGGTTGGCGATATCTTTTCGTTTCAGTGGTAACCCAGCGCCATCGATGTTGGCTGACGTAATGTGTTGCAACCCTAAGTGGATGATGCAATGAGTGTTTTTGGGTGTGATGGTTGGACTTTTAGAAAGTTTCCTTTTACTTTAATAAGTAGCTTTTTAGTAGTTTATTTCATCGTTAAAGTTTGTGGAGATCTTTTCTGTTGCTAAAGGAAGAATGTAAAGTGTTAAGGTGCATTAATTTGGTTCAATTGTTTTCTATTGTAGCCAGATGAATGATTCTATATTACAATAGGTTGTTAAGGCGCCATGTTTTCGAAATGTGTTAAAATGGACGGAAACGTCGTTTGGTGTATCTGCTATCTGAAGTATGAAATTGTTTTGGTTGATAAGTACATAAGTTTGGTTAATTGTGACTAAAATCAATGAAAAATTAAGTGGTAATTTTCGGACCATTTCGTCATATTGGATTGCAAGTTTGTAGTGATTTGGGATTAATATTGAAAAGCGGACTGGTTTTTAAAGCGAGTTCTTTATTTTTCTAAATTTATTATTTGCTTATTTTATGTGTTTGTAAGGTTATAAAACAACGAATTTTCAGTTGTTCTAAAATATTAGCTGTAGTAATTAGTGGCGTTGCTGGTTTTGATAAAGTGGGTTTCCATTAGTTTAATGTAAAATGTAGGGGAGAGTTGGATAAAACGGGATAGTCGGACCATCAGTCTCAGTTCATCCTGCCTCGAGAGTACTAGTTGATGGAAAGTTGTAGCTCTTAGAATTTTTTTACTCTGTTTTCTGGCTACTTTCCAGCTTTACAAGCGTTGTTTTCTACACTATACTGCCTACATATAGGGGAATATTATTCCGGTGAGTATTACATTTGATTAAGCATTTATTAAGGAATATTCTCATGTGGAGTCCATCTAATTTTACTTTCACGTTTAGGCAGCAGCCATGCTTGTTTTGAAAAGTATCGGAATTTGACAAAGCGGGACACTTATGAGTTGGATGAAACGGGATAGATTTTTGTGTCCCATTTTATCCACCAATGTATTTCTTGGCCTATTACTTTTTTAAATAGACATATATATGAATGTTGACGTAAGCCTCATGAACAGCTTAATTATATTAGCTTTTTATCTTTCTGAAAAATTTAGTTTTTTTTATATATTAATGAAAAATTTGTACATTAACGTTTGTTATTAAGCAATGAAATTATTTTCGATTCTAGGATTTCATATCTTTCTTTAGAACTAATTGCAATATATACTCTGGAGAAAATTTGAACTTTTTTTTTTAATAAAGTTAGCAATTTTCTTGACAGAAAACAAAATGTCACCTAAGTATCAAATAACTTCAACCAGAAACAGCTGGAGTGAGACAAGCATGGCTGAGGCTGTTCTCGCTGTGCTAGATGGAACTATGGGTTTCATTCAAAAAAGCAGCCGACTCAAATGGAGTTCGAAAAGCTACGCTTGAAAGAAAAGAAAAGGTTGTACAAACACATTGACCCCTGAAAAGGCAGCAGTGAAAAGTTGGGCAGATATGAGGCAGTATTCAATGCTGAACAAGAAAAAGCGAAGCGCTCGTTGAAGCATGTTTTGGCTCTAGAAGAGAAGTTATTTGGTATAACTCTAACGGGCATTCGAATGCTAGCATTTGAGTTAGCCGAGAGAAACAATATTAAGCATAATTTTAACACAGAAAAAAGTGGCTGCAAAGTGTTGGTTGTATTCAGTTCTTGGCAGACATAAGGAACTCAGCCTCCGAAATCCAGAACACACGAGTATGGCCTGAGCAAAAAGGGTTTAATCGCACTACAGTTAAAGTTTTATGTCACTTTTGTTCAGCTATAGACCTAAATGAAAGGTCTTCTTTCCCATTTTGCGACTAATAAGAGGGAAAAGGGGGGTAAGAGTACGCACTTAGTGGATTTTTCGTTATAAAAAAAGAGAATTGAAAAGTGGGAACCTTGAAAATTGACTGAATCATAGTTTATTAACTTAGAAACTTAGGTACACAAAATGAAAGTTTTATCTTAAAAAATTATATGAAAGAAAGCAAGCGGAAAAAAAAATTGCAAATGCGTACTCTTACCTGACCTGGCTGGTAAGAGTACGCATTCAGAAAATTTAGCAGTAGTCACATACAAATGCTCCAGTGCCTTCGTAACTGGAACATTCATCATGCCACCACTCCTTACATAATCCACACTGGATCCAATCTTCATCATATGATTGTTCGCAGCCTGGGCATATTGTCACCTCATTGCTTGCTGAACTTGTTGAGGGAACTGTTTTGTCGATACAATGCAGAACAAGTTTTTTCTTTGCTTTCGCGGTTTTTCCTTTTTCAGTTTTGGCCTCATTTTTACTTTTCATAGCAGCTCGATTAGCCTTTGCTTCTTCTAATTCTCTCCTTCTCTCTACCTTTTCCTTATGTGCATACTCTTACCCGCCGATGTGTTGCTCCTTAAAATCGTCCATAGATGGCTGTGGCATTCACCATAGTAAAATTCTGACATGCCCACGTTGTTCGGAAGGGAACAAAGCTCATAATGATATCTACTTAAAAAGCAAACATTAATCCTTTATTGACAAAAAAATGAATATTTCTTCACAGAAAAATTACATGCCAACATGCAGAAATCATATTTTACCTGATAAATAAACGACAGCAAGGATGAAAATAACAATAGCGGTCTCTTGAGCCAGCTGAAAACAAACGTGTTGAGTTGATCACACTCGCTTCTGCTTGCAGTGTTGCCAACAGGGAAAAAAGTCCCTGCGTACTCTTAACCGACTGCATACTCTTACCCTCCTTTCCCTTAATATGAAAAACTCTTATTTTAAGTTTCTGATTACTGAAGACATTGTTCTTTCTAGCGGAAATTTTGCTTTACAGTTTTTGTCAGTTAAATATGCTTTTCAGTTAGTTTTATGAAAAGATATTAAACATTGTAATCCCTATCCCGTTTTGTCCAACCCAGGTATGCTAAAACGGGATTCATAAGGGTTTGGTAAATAATTTTTTTTACTATTTCACAGTCATTAAAATTAGTTTAAAATATGTTTTTTGGGTGCTTCAATAAATGTTATAGTTACAGAAAAATTGTGTGGTTTTCTTCAACAGATTTTCGGCAGTAAATAGAAACAAGAATGGTATCCCATTTGGCCCAACTCTCCCCTACTTGAAGTTTTGCTTGGAATTGCGCGATATTTTTACTATGTTTTTCGTTGAATAATGCATATCATTTTATGTTATGATAATTAATTGCAATAGTCATTATTGTGCATAAAATGCGTGTTTTTTCAACGAATGGTTTTTATGGTATTTTTAATCGTAGGCTTCCAATAGTTTAATGCAAAATGTACTTGAAGTGATGACCGTTATTAATTTTGTTGTCTAGGGTGGTATTTTAAAATTTGGATAGCTTTATTAAACATTGCTTTTTCTTTGAATTGCGCGATATTTTTATTATGTTTTTCGTTAAAGTTATGCATATCATTTTATGCAATGAAATTAATTGCAATAATCATTGTGCGTAAAATGTGTGTTCTTATGCTAGTTTTAATGTAGGCTTCCAATAGACTGATGTAATATGTGCTTTAATTGATCAATGTTGTATATTTTCTAATGGAGTATCTTATTTTAAAATTCCGACATATTTCTTTAATAAACGTTGGTTTTGCGTTGAATTGCTCGATATTTTAATTATGTTTTTCATTAAATAATGCATATCATTTTATGCAATGATGAATCATTGCGGTAGTAATTATTGGGCATAAATTGCGTGTTCTTTTAACGAAGGAAAGTTTTTTATTTACAAGTTTGGGGTGCTTTGGTAAAGTAAATATTTTCGAGTAATTATAAATTCCGTTAATGTATTGAATTATTGTTGAAAAATGCTGTATGTGCTTTATATAGTAGCGTCGAGTCGATATTGTGATAGACTGATGTAATAGACTGATGTAATATGTGCTTTAATTTATCAATGTTGTATATTTTCTAATGGAGTATCTTATTTTAAAATTCCGACATATTTCTTTAATAAACGTTGGTTTTGCGTTGAATTGCTCGATATTTTAATTATGTTTTTCATTAAATAATGCATATCATTTTATGCAATGATGAATCATTGTGGTAGTAATTATTGGGCATAAATTGCGTGTTCTTTTAACGAAGGAAAGTTTTTTATTTACAAGTTTGAGTGCTTTGGTAAAGTAAATATTTTCGAGTAATTATCAATCCGTTAATGTATTGAATTATTGTTGAAAAATGCTGTATGTGCTTTATATAGTAGCGTCAATATTGTGTGTAAGATATAATTTGCAATTTTTGGTATTTTACTGTTTTTTAGTGATTTTTCTTGACATGTTTGCTACGTTTATTGTTGGCGATAAAATCATCGCCAAGAGTGTTGTATTCTATTTGAAGTTGGCGACATAAAAATCTTGTTGTTGGGGCGGGCCCAAAGAAAAAGTCGCCAAAGGGGATTATATCGCATTAGTTCCAGATAAACTGTTGTGCATTGCAAGCAATTAAAGTTAATATTTTTTTTAAATCTGTAATTAAGAAAAATAATGCTTTACCTCCTCAAAAGCAAAAAAAAAAAAAAATAAAGAAAGAAAAAATATATTACAGGGCCTCTTTCTTTAAGAATTGTCTTGATTAAATGCGGTAAATACTGCTCAGCTATAGAAGACCCACATTATTTTGTTCAATGGGAGGTAGGATTAAAAAAGAAAAAAAAAAGTTTGAATAAATGCTTTGAAAGAATTTTGTTGAATATACAAAATGTACCCAATGTGTTCATATTTAACTGGTCTGTCTGGCAACGCATTTTTGTCGGTCACCGTAACTACTGGCGTTCGAGCCCTTATGATTAACTTGTAGCATCGCTATGTGATTCTTTTTCTATACTCGATTAAATCCAGTTTTCTATGCTGATCTTGTAGTGTACAGTATTTACAGTTGTTGTGATCTTCTAACCTGCTTAAATTAAGAAATTTTAATCATTTTGCTGTTATATTTATTCGTTTTTATTCAGTGACGCTGTGTTTTAAAATCCGTGGCAGTACTGAAGCACAAAATTGTGGGGTGGGAGGCTCAAATTTCAAAATTTAATCATCGTGAAAATATGCTTCCGGTATTTTTACTTCTTTCTATGAATCGAACAAAGTACTGTATTTGCGTAAAATTCCCCCACTCGAATTTCAACTCAAATTTCCATTGGAATCACCAATGAATTAATTTGGTATAGTTTTTTGTGGCATATGAGCATGCATATGTGTACATGCATGTGTATGGACATCCAAAATATCCATTTTGACTGTGCCCAAGCTTGAACACCAATAAAAAGGGGCTCAAACCCCTCTCTTAGCAAGTAGAAGTACCTAGTTATTAATGAATTTTTATCATGAAATATAAAAACCTTGTTAAAGCTCTTTAACAAGGTTTGTGCAAAGTTTTTATTTTTTAAAAGGATTTTTATAAATTTAAATTTGATTTTTCAAATTTAAATCAGATTTTTTTTATTTTTTTGAACAGACCTTAAAGATTTTTGATATTTATTATATTACTTTTAAAAATAATAATATAATATGCTGAATATTATGCATGTAAAATGCGTTTGCCTTTTATAGGAAAAAAAACCCCAAGATATTATGGAACACGGATGAATTTCTTTAAGAATACGTAATCTAATTTCAAAACGATGTGCTTTTAAAACTATTTTCATAGCAGTGGATATTTTTTAATAGTAATATAAGCAAATTTTAGTACAAATATGTGCAAATGAAAGTTAACCTTACCAGACATAATAGTATACTCTAATTTGTGTGCATTTAGTTTTACATTGAGTGCATTTTATGCGGAGATTCAACTGAAACGCTTTTTGATCGTTTTGTCATTTTCCTACCCCCTCATTAGGTCCCAAGGCTTGTTTTTTTTTGATAATATCTACTAATATGTTATGACTCATTCTGTATTAACAATCAGCAGAAAACAACACAGAGAACAGCATGCAAAAAAAAAAACGGATCAAACCAAAACAATAAACAAAACACCAAAAGAGAATGTTACAGTTAAAATATCTTAGATTTCTCATTCAATTTTTTCATTGGTTCAGCTTATAGTTCCGGTCATGCGACTAAACCCTGAGCGAGGAAAGCATTCGACGGCAACCGTACGTGTTTTGATCAAAGTCCAGGAAACAAGTTGAATGTCAATATTCGATCAGTTTGAAAATGATCAATTTCGAGTTGAAAATTCCATCATTTTGGATTTGATCAAACGTATTTCAGTTGAATCTACGCTTTAGCTCATTTTCCATTTTATAAATGAAATACCTTGAAATATTTTTTAACTTACCCATTTAAATCTTATGCTCACTCTATTAGTAAAAACTGAAACGTTTTCTTTTAATCAAATATCTTGATTAAAAATATCTATGATGAAAAAAAATATTTTACAAGGGTAAAAAAATCCCTAAGATACTACGGAACATGGATGAAACATCATTAAGGATACGTATTCTAAATTCTAAAACAATATTGTTTTCAACACTATCATCCTGAATTATTTATTGTGTGGTATTCATTAAGTAGAACTAAAATACTGTTATTACAATTAAAAACACATGAAGTGTATCTTGATTAATATGAATTGCAATGTGAATGGTTAAATAAATTATGCTTTGTTGTCTGAAGAATAAGAATAATATTGTGTAAATATTGTAAGAACAAATAATAACAATTATAGTTCCAAAGCTATGAAATATATTATACACAGGGTTGGCAGGTTTTTGACATGTGACAGTTTTTGACAGTGGAAACCGTGGCTTACTGTCACATCAAAAACCTCTTTGTCAAAAATGTCAAAAACCCATATTTGTTTGTGAAATTTATTAACGAGTAACATTTATTATTAATACAGAATAGTGCTCCAAATATATTGCAGAAAAAAATATGTTGTTTTGTGCTTCATATAAGTGATGTGGGTAGGGCAAACGCCCACTGAATTTTCGCGAAACATTTTCTATGAGCCCAAAATGTAGGCAATTACGAAAACATATCTTTGTTTACATTTCGACATTTTTAATAAGAGTTACTGCTTATAAATAACAGGAGTTATTTTAGAATAAATTTTTCATTAGTAAGAATGCAAAGGGGACTAAATTTAGTGCTAATTACACAGTCGTACATTAATACTTCATAAATATTTTCAGTATAGATGCTGTTGGTAGAGCTGTTAGTGTTAGCCTATTTATAATTAAATACAAAAACGCAAATCAATTTTTTTTTCGAACGAATTATTTCACCCAAAACCAAAGAACTGAAAAACCATTTTATTCTATTACTCTATTAGCTTTAAAAAACTAATTCTTAACCTTGAAATAATTTTTAATTATTTTTCTAATTCATAATTCATATTAGACAGCACATAAATCCCAATATTTTCTAGCAATATTCTAATCTAAACATGCCATCTATTTTATTCAAAATATTTAGTCTATCAAGTAACTTAGCTGAATACTGGGATAATCAGTTTGTACTAATGTTATTCAAGTCTGTCAAATATCCAAATATCTATCTATATATATATATATATTTGTGCTCCCTTGGTTTTGGAATTTCAGCAGTTTGAAAGAACTGATTGAAAAATGCTGTATGTCATAATTAAAATTCAATGCCTGATGTTATAGATGTATTATTATCTTTTAACTCTTGAAAATGTTTATATTAAACATTCATTTTGCTATATTTTTTCTAAGAGTTCAAATAAATAATCCCCCATTTTTTTTTATTTGTTATTATCTAAAAATGTCTTAATTGTTGTTATATTAATGATAATTTGATAAAGTTCAACATTTGTTAGCAACAGTTGTTTAAATTTATGTAATTTCTTGTAAAATTTAAGTCAGCTGAAGATTGAGACAGGTTTTTGACAAATTGAAGTTTTTGACAGTTTAAACCGGTAGTATACCTATCAGTTTTTGATGTCAAAAACCCAACCCTGTACACACACACGGACAGAAGGAACTGTGAAGTTGAGCTTTGAAAAGCTTAAAACTATGACCTCTGGTTTTATCTTCGGTGCATAACTGCAGCACATCAACATTTCTCATTTTAATGAATTTAAACAACTGAATCATGTCCCCTCTAACTCTCCTTTGCTCAAGAGTATACATATTGAGCCTTTTAAGCCTAACCTCATAATCAAAGTCTGAGAGACCACTTACCAACCTAGTAACCCTCCTTTGAACCCTTTCCAATAAGGTAATATCCTTCTTTAGATAAAAAGACCAAAACTGAACTGCATGTTCTAAATAAAGAGTGATGAGAAGTTTGTTGATTTCACCCTTTTTATTCCAGTGGCATTACAATCTGAAGCTTGCAGAGTTGATATTAAGGAAGAGCCATTTCTTGTGTTATTTCAAACAGCTCTTCTCTCAGCTTATATGACATATGAGACATGGGAGAACATTGCAGAGGAATACATATATAAAGGTAAAAAAAATTTACTATGCAGAAAAAAACATTATGTACCAAGAGTTGCACCAGAGAAAATTTAGGTCTTTCTACGGACCTTTCACAAAAGGGACCCTTCACAAAACTCCCGATTTTCCGAATCAGATCTTAAGGGACAGATCATAAACGGCAAAAGCCAATCCAAAAAACAAATACTATTCTTGGAACATTTTCATTCCTATTGAAGATTCAACAATTTTCACTAAATTATTTGATTCTTCATGAAAATGCTTTAAAAATTTACAAAAATAGGACTATAAGAAAGGATTGATTGCCCACCTGTATGCAAGTATCATGGTTTTGTCCAGGCTCCTGGCTCTCCTTGAATACGCTTTAGAAACAAAAAAAAATTTTCAATATTATTAGACCTTGTTAAATTATTGCAAGTAAAAATTGGATGCAATTTCAGATAAAGAAATTTTATCGTGGCTTTATTGATGAAAAAAAAAGGAAAAGAAAATTTAAAATAGTTTGTTTCCTGTTAAAAAATTAAATGCATGTATCAGGGTTTGTTTCAATGCCTAAGATGTTCATTTGAAACAAAAAGCAACTTTCAATATCACTCAATAACTCAACTTTTTTGGTTGCTCAAAAAAACAGAGAAAATAATAATATTTCCGTGACACATGTATAACGTGACTCCTACCTCTTGATTTTTTTCCCAAAATCCTTTTTGAAAAATATTGTGATGCAATTTTCATTGGAGGAAATGAGAAAGCAGAAAAATTAAATGCGGAAGTTTTCAGTTTCTTTTAATCCTTGCAATCTATTCTTACAACAGTGTGGAAACACAACCGGGAAATCAGGGAAGTTTCATGTGCTCGAAAATATCAGGGAATAATCAGGGGATATTTAAAGTTTCCCCAAGTATCAAGAAAAATTATCGTTTTCGATAACCAAACTGGCCAGTATCCGGAGTTTCCTTTGAGGAATTTTGTTTCGTTGCGCAAGGTAAGCTTGATGCCGATTGTCCATTGGTTCAAAAAAAAAAAAAAAAAATGCGCAAAGTTTAGATGGAAAAGTATAGTGCACCCCCTTAAAGAATTTTTCTGGTTTTGCCACTGTGATACTGTCATTATATATGACAATAATGCTGTGTAACTCACAATTAAAATTATAAAATCATGGAAATTTTTGGAGCTTAATCAGGGAATTATCAAATAATTTTTCCCCTTGGATTCTGTTACCACCATATGCAAGTTCTGCATCCATGGACCCAGTTTTTCCTCATCTGGATTTATATGCTCAAACTTATGCAAAAGGCCCAAGATTGGAACAACGTAAAGAACTTGTAAATATTTAAAAATGTCATCAACAAAATTAGAAACTGCAATCAAAGCATGACTGGGGAATTTTCACAACCCAAAAATTGTAGGCTCTAACAGTTCTTTCTTTATATTTTTTTCCAGGGGGGATGGGGATTAAACCTTTATTCAAAGTTTTTATTTTTAGAGAAATTTAATTTTTTTTTCTGAAGTTTTTTTAAGTGTGCATGCACTGTACATTAATTATACAGTGCCCCCCGCTATTAAAATCACCAGTTAATAAAATCAGCTGCTTATTAAAATCAAATCTATAGGAACATAATCAAATCAATAGAAAAGCATTATAAACTCGCCACTTAATAAAATCAACACCGCCGCCTCTTAAAATCAAAGTTCAAGACAAGTCTAATCGAAAATTTGTGCCTGGTTCTACTTTTTTCTACAATTAAAAGGGACTGTCAAGAGAAAAAATAATAGCCCCCCTCCCTTCCTGTCTGCTTCTGCCCCTGACACGGTTGTCAAAATCTTCACCAATTGACGAAGATTTGGACACATCACCTGGGGTAACAAACTTTGGTATCGTGCAAGAAATTCAAAGAACAAAGAGCTCTGAAAATGACTCCTCATAAGAAAATGAAACGATCTTTTATAAACCACGGCCCACTGCCACTGCAGCTTGACAAGCATTAGATGTTTTGCACTGAGCTTTAGAACAAAAAGTGGGGGAGATAAAGAACAGTATGGAACGTTTTATGCATTTTCAAACACTGCAGAAAAGTTGATAAATAAACCGGCAAAACAAAGCACAATCACTAAGTTCTTCAAAAACTTGTAAAAAACTTGAAACATTTTTAAAAAATTGTAAAATTTAGGCATCTCTTATTACAGTCGAACTCCCTTATAACGAGCTCGGATTTAACAAGAACTTGGATTTAACGAGGGAAGCAAGAATATTTGGTTGTATCAATGTTAAGTCTATGGAACAGAAGTTGCTTTTAACGAGCAAGACCCAGTTTTATCGAGCAATATGTTTCTGTCTTGCAATCTTCTCATCTTTCTAGTCTTTCTGTCTTATTTTTTTTTTCCTTCTCTGTGGTTTAATACTTTTGTAGGAAAAATTCCCCCAGCATTCCAATCTCAATAGGGAGGGCTCACAAATCCGGTGCAACAGGTGGGACTTATTGTAAACAGGGTGATGGGGGTGGGAGGGGGAGAAGAGCTGCACCTGATAAGTGTAGGGGTCAAGTAGGTAGGAGGGTCAAATGTCATTCTTTGACCTGAGTTCATTGAGTACAGACGACAATTTTTATTTAAGACTGTAGCGAAACTAGAAATTTTTTTCTTGGTTGGGGGAGGGATAATTGTCATTAAATTAAGAAAAGTATTTAATTAAATTAATTAATATAATTAAAGTAAGTAAGTACTAATTAAATTTTAAGTAAACTCAATCATTTGACCACCCAAGCCCCCCCCCCCCCCCTCTAGTTGCACGCCTGCGTTAAGGACCCTTTTATTAGCACTCGGATTTTACGAGCACTTGGATTTAACGAGTAAATGTTACGCTCCCTTTATGCTCGTTATAAACGAGTTCGACTATTTTAAAATTTAATTTAAGATAACTGATTTTATTTCAATTAGCTCTATTTAATTACTGATTTAAAAACATTCGTAAAGAATAATATTTAATACTGAGCAATCAGTACTTCCATAGTAATTTTTAAAAAATCATATTATTTTTTGGAATCGTCGGTTATTAAAATCAGCCGCTTAATAAAATCAAAATGTGCAGGACGAATATGATTTTATTAAGCGGCGGGCACTGTATACTATAGTTAGGGTTGCAAGTTTGTCGCGGAAAAAAGCGCGTGAAACTCGGGGACATTCGTGGCAAATTCCGCGAAATGTTCGCAAGCACATAATAATATAGCATATCTGCTATGAAAGTTATTCTTCAGCCTGAAATATAGGGTTATTATTAAAAATGGAAGGATTTTTAACTTCGTTAAAAACATTTAAATATGTGTATTGACTAGAACCAAAAACTCAGCATACTTAAAAAAAATTTGAGACTGGTTGGAAAAAATCTACTTTTATTTTACTGCTTTCAAAGAAAAATAATTTTGAATTTTTTACTTGGCACAAGTTTAGAGCCTATTTCGACTTTGGGTGCTCAGATTTTATCCTTGGCTTCTGAAATCTTTTAAAAAGCGGACATTTAGCAAGTCAATAATTAAAAAAAGTAAAATAAGAAAAATTTGCGGATTTTCGGAAAAAGATTTAAAAATCACGAAAATCATCGCAGGAATTCGCGGCGCGACAAACTTGCAACTCTAACTATAATGTATGATAGTTAATAAATATTTCAATTTGATTATTTTGGACTTTTCCTATTTCAACATAAATCTTTTTTTTTCAGAGACCAATTAAATTTGCTTTAAATTTCAAAGAGTGTTGCTCAAATTTGAAAGTAATTTTACAAAAATGTTATATTTTTCAAAATTAGCTATTTTTTAGCAAAAATTTTACTAACGGCATAGTGTACCGTCAAACGGGGTGACTATGTGCCACTTTTTGACGTTTTCGTGTCATATTTCCTCTAATTTTTCACCTATTGGATTGAGTATTTAATGCAACATAATTACACATCTTAGCTTTCAATTAACATATTAAAAATGATTCTAAGATATCATGGAGGGGAGATATAATTTTTTCTTAGTGGCACTTACTCACCCCGCACATGGGGGTGACTAAGTGCCACGCATGTTTATTCCTCTTAAATCTATTAGAAAGGATCGCTGGCAACTTCTCACCCTTCAGAATTCATCTTCTTGTCATTTTAGCTATTATAAGTTTTTTTTTATGAGTATACCTTCAAATTTTAAAATAAAAAAGGTCATACATATGGAAAAATGAATTATTAAAGAATTATTTATTAAAGACCCTCTTCAAAATGTTTTCAAAATAACTCAATTTATTAAACGAAACACAAACTACAAATTTGAGATAGAAATTATCTCTTCAGTCAATCCGAATTTAGAACACCCTGAAATTTGTCGGGATTTGGTAGAGGTTCGGGAGGACAAATCTTCTTCAGGACTTGTTTCTTTTTGTATCACAAAACATCAGGGGTGTCGGGCCACTTCCAGAATTGTCCACTTTTCTCCAGTCATTTCACACATGCCTCGTTGCTACTGTCGAAATCAGAAATCATTTGACCCAGGTACATTTTTCCTTTATATTTTACTAAAATAATGTCACCTTGCTCAGTGCCAGGGTTCGTGATTTTTTTTATTTAAATCGGATTTTTTTGATTTTTTAAAAAATACCTTAAATATTTTGGATATTTATTATGATAAATCCATAGAAACAATATGGCATGTTAATGAATATGCAAAAACATACTTTAAGCTATTTTCACAGCAATAAGTATTTTTTAATAATAATAATAATGATAAACAAATTTTAATATAAATGCATGGCTCAAATGAAACTTAACCCTACCAGGAATAAAAGTACACTCATAAGTATAGAGAAAACGAACAAATTTAATCTGAATTATTTTGCTATTTAAAGCTGAAAAAGTAACAATTGTATGTACTTAATTTTTACATCAAGTGTACTTTAACCATTTTTCTATTTTATAAATGAAAAAGCCTGAAATATTTTTACCCATTTATTAAAATAATCTGCTCACACCATTACTAAAAACAAACTTTTTGTTTTAATCAAATATCTTTATTGCAAACTTCTATGATAAAAAAGTATTTTAGAGGAAAAAACCTTAAGCTATTAGGGGACATGGATGGAACTTTAAAAATACATATTCTAAATTCCAACAATTGCGGCTTTAAACACTATCATTCTGAATTATTTACTGTGTGGCATTTATTAAACTGATCTAAAATACTATTGTTAAGATAAAGAACACAGAATGGTTCATGATTATTATGAATTTTAATTTGAATGATTTAGTGAATGATGCTTTGCGGTTAAGACGCTTGAAGAATAAGAGTAATATTGTAAAATAAAAAAAAATAGTAATTAATTCTAAACTTATGAAATATGTTATGCACACAGACAAATGGGCCTAGGAAGTTTTGTTTGAAATAGTGGTTGTAATTGCAACATATTTCATTTTTACAGCACTTTCTAACATTGTAAACTTGATGATTTTTTTGAAAAAAAATCACTTGATTTAAATGAACGATTTTTTTTTAAAAATCACTTGATTTAAATCACAATTTAAATCATGATTTAAATCAAGCTGATTTAAATCAACGAACCCTGCTCAGGGCCAGTGTTTTTTGCGTCATTGACTGACAAAAATGACCAAAACACTGCAAAATAAGATGGCACTTAGTCACCCCACACTTCATCAAAAATTGAATTAAGGGTTATAACTGATAAACGAAAAATAATTTTGAAACGTCGAAGCGTGAAGAACTTCTTTGATAGTTTGGTAACAAAAAAGAACTTATCTTTTTTTCTGGCTGCTTCCGAAATATGATTACCAGACCACACTTTTCCAGATCACAACGCCACAAATCCACGTAGATGCAAACAATGGTAGGTTACAATTTATGTTATAATTTGATTGGTGTAGTACCCCAATTTAAATAGTCCTACTATCCCGCTACCTAGGGGTAGTTTTCCTTTTTCGATCGGTTAATTTCTCTGGCGCCATCGGCCGCTTGAATTCCAAAACCCAGGATGGCATCGAGTCACCCCGTATGGAACTTAGTCACTCCGTTTGACGGTATACGTGTGTATGTTTAATTTATGTACATTTATTTAAATTTTACTCACTTTACAGTGTGGTATGTGTGTATATTTCATTTATGTACATTTATTTACTTATCATATTAATTAGTGACTATGAATTAATTATCTTTAAATAAATAAGTAAATATTGACATCATATTTTGCACAAAAGCCCACCTTTGCAAAATCCCAGCAAGCTTTTGCTAGTGGGTTTCCCCAGAAAACCCCTGATAGGTTTTTATGGGCAAGCCCAGTTTGCCAGCCTTGTCCTAGCCCAAAAATTCTGTCTGATCCTCAGTGCATGGGCATGGAAAGTCTCAAAAAGGGTTCTTTTGCATTTTCGGCAGCAGACTTTGGCCCAGTGTGCCTAGTTACACTAAGGGTCACCCATAAAATCTATAAAATAATTCCATTTTCTCTGTGCTTAATGCACAGAGGAAATCAAATGTTAAAAGTTGTTGTTTTGGGAAAATTATTGGGTTGCTACCCACTGTACGAATTTTTATGGGTCACAAAAAAAAATAAATAAATAAAAAAGTCACAAAAGAGAAATAAAAAATACATGTCTTCTAAAATCATTAAAAAACCCAACATAAAAATTCCATCAAAATCAAAAGTAGTGTGTATAATGACATCCCATTTCTTCCTGATTCTTGTAAAATCATGTTTTTAAGCATTTATTTGACTGTATTTTGCAAGTTATCGTAATTTCTGTTCCCCATGCTTTTGTTTAGATTTTTATTTATGGGCGAAACCACAATAATGAAGGGATCCCTCATCGGCAAACTTTTTTCAATTAAATTCAAATTTTTAATGATTCTCCAAGTGCAATTTTTTTAACAAGTGCGTAAGGAATATGCTAACAAGATTCTCAGATGAAAACTGAACCAACAATAAAATGAAACACTGCAAAAATATAGTGAATTTTTTTGCAAAAGGGGACGAGAATTCCAGTTGTCATGGTTTGGCCCTCATTGTCATTTAACATATTGTTTACCGTATAATTAAAATTTTTGAAAGGATATTAGTAAGAGATTCCCACAGTGGTGGAAACTATTTTCCCCTGTGACCCCCCATCCCCATTTTGTTGTATGACACCCGAGGGCACTATGTGACCTCTGTTCAGAAACTCTGCTCTAAGCAAATTGAACTGCTCTAAATCAGGTGTGGGTAAGTGTTTCCAGGGTGTGGACTACTTCTTCAAGGTAAGTACAAAGATAAAACAACGTAAAAAAATACAAATTCAGAATAAAAAGTAACGCAAATAGTTATTTCGAAGCTACAATGGAGCCTCTTCATTAGTGCAAAAAAGAAATGCTCAACACGCAGCTAGAAAGCTGATAGTGAACAAGCAAGAACCAGAGGGACAACCGGTATTTATACCAAATGTGTCGGATTAACGGTTGACCAATCAGAGAGAGGCTAGGAACAAGGCGGGAGCAGAGCCCAAGAGGAAAAGGCGGGAAACGAACGTGGAAAAGGCATTGAGACTAAACTTTTCGAAACCATAAAGTTTCCTTTTTATGTCCGTTATGTTGATGATTGTTTTGTATTGCTTGATCATAAGCAAGTGGATATTGATCATTTACTTGATAAGCTTAATTCCATTGATCCTTGCATTCAATTCACTATTGAAATGGAAGTTGATAGTTCTCTTTCATTCTTGGACGTTTTAATTACTAAAAGTAATGACGATTTTATGACTTCAGTGTTTCGTAAGCCCTTTGCTTTTACACTACCTCCTCACAAATGTTCCCCTCCGAACCAAAAGTTAGCCTCTTTCAAGTCTCTTGTTTTCTGTGCTTTGAATATATGTTCCTCTTCGAACTCTTTATATGCTGAGCTTTCTTACATTAAAGCTGTGGCTTTGGATCGTGGTTATTCTCCTAAGGTCGTTGATCTATTTATAAGAAGTTAATTAAGCCTTCACCCTCATGCAATGTTTCTAAGTGCAAGCCTGCTTATACTATTATTTTACCTTTTTATCCAAAAATCAGTCAGCAAATTGCTAAAATATTGAAGAAATTTGGGTTTGATACTGCATTTTCCCCTGTGAATAAAATAAAATTTACAAATTTGAAGTATCCCATTGATTTGCACAGCAACTGGGGTATTTATAGTATTTCTTGTAAATGTGGTCTTTCTTACATAGGTCAGACTAAACGTGCCTTAAAGCACCATCTGAAAGAACATGAAAATTATGTTAAGCGTAAAGAACTTGCACGTTCTTCTATTGCCCAGCATTGTTGGACTTTAGATCGTTGTTTTGAATTTTCTTCTGCTAGAATTATCAGTAAATGCTCATCAGTCTATGAACTTGTTTTTTGGGAAGCTTATCACATTTGATTTGGAAAAATTTTCATTCTTTAGTAAATGATTTTTCCAGCACTCCATACTTTCCTGACATTTGGAAACAATTTTTGTAATTCTTCTTTCCTTTCTTGTTCTTTCCCTGCCTTTTCCATGTTCGTTTCCCGCCTTTTCCAGTTCGTTTCCCACCTTTTCCTCTTGGGCTCTGCTCCTGCCTTGATCCTGGCCTCTGATTGGTCAATCGCTAATCCAACACATTTGGTTTAAATACCGGTTGTCTCTCTGGTTCTTGCCTGTTCACTCTCAACTTTCTAGCTGTGTGTTGAGCGTTTCTTTTTTGCACTGATGAAGGGACTCCATTGTAGCTTCGAAACAGCTATTTGCGTTACTTTTTATTCTGAATTTGTGCTTTTTTACATTGTTTTATCTTTGTACTTACATTTTAGCACAAAGCATTTTGATCATTTGTCTTTTACTTCTTCAAGGTATTGTGGTCCACCAGTGATGTAGATATGTTGAGCTAAAAAAATGTCTGCAATATTTATTATAACATAATAATAAATATGGAATGTATACTTACTTACCTAACCCTATCTAAAAAACTTACTCTCCTAAAACTGCGTTGAAAGCAAAGTGCAAGATACTTGCACAATAATAATAGCCAAAAAATAATGATTTCAAATGATGCATTTACTATCAAACAGTTTAAAACGCATTGAAAAAAAAAAGAAACATATTTATCTAAAGTTATAGTCTGTATAATTAAAATTGGCGCATCAAGCTCGCGTTTCCTGCTTCGTTTCCATGGCAACTGAGAAAAATAACAGCTCCAGACTTTATTTTATGCACTGCAGTTAAGGCAATTGCATGACTACACCTCCAATTCAAAATATTAGAATAATTTTTGAAAAGTAATAAGAAAAAATTTATTTTCCATTTATTTATTTTTGATACTAATTAAATGAAATTAAATTTCTCGTAAATTAAATCTGGAATCTTTAGATAAGATTTTAAGATTTGCGAAATATAAAATACGATAAATTAAGTATGCAATAGCTTTCTGAAATGCATCAAAATATTAGAATAAGATTTAGATGGGTTCAAAATGTTAGAATACTTTATCTGACGCAATCTATTTTTGCCATTGAGAAATAAATATGATTTGAATCCATCTACTAGAGCAACAAACTTATTTATCATATTTGCCAAACCAACGTGGGAGAAAAGTTTCTAGCACGGAAACCATGGCGACCAGAAGGGAAAAGGGTAGAGTTGTGTGACCTTGACACGCCGTTCGAAATTGCACAGACTATAGTTCTCGTTGTTGTAGTTAGTGGACTGCCAATCTGGATCAGCCGGGGGGCTGATTGAATTTTTTGCTTTATATGCTGTATTGCTCAGAGGCGTAGCTAGATGGGGGCAAGGAGGGACAGCTGTCCCCAGGCGCAGCATCAAGGGGCGCCAAATTAATGTTAATTTATTTTATTTTTAAATGCAAAAAGAAAATTATTTGAACTGAAGAGGTGTGAATATGTTCCACAAAAAAGTGGGAGCATCGGGAATGACCATCGTAGCACAGGAGTACGTGGGAAATCAGACAAATAATTTTGCGAAGCCAAAGTGTCCCATATTTCCTTTAGAAGAGAATGGTCGCTAATAAAAAGGAAAGTTAAAAGGGCTTCTTTTTAGGGCTATTTATCATTTAGGAAGCATAAAAGTTTTTTAATTCCCTTTAGGGGACCCCTAGGCCCTCAGGGGCACAGGGGGCGGGGCGCAAAATCTTCAGTTGCCCCCGGGCGCTGAAAACCCTAGCTACGCCTCTGGTATTACTTCTTGTATCCATAATTAATTCAGTAAGATATGTTTATTTTAAATAATTTTATATTTTTAGCTTACAATGGAACTTCTCCTTCTGATAATCAAACTGTTGTCCAGGAATATTGTGGTCCAGAATTCAGTGCATACGTATCAAATAATGATATTTTCACCTACGTTGGCATCTTTATTGCTTTTACAGTAGTTATAAAAAAAGCGTGAGAATTGACTTTCTTTTTCTAAACCATTATTTGATATTACTGTCCAAAGGGGTGACTTTGCCACATCTAGGGGGAATTTGCCCAGTTTTCAAATGTTAGTTTGTACCATTTTTGACAAAAGTATGCTCATAACAAACGTAAGGTCCTTTCTTTCAATACTAGTAGCGATCTTTTCTAGGGAAACTGTCAAACTTCGGAACTAACATTTAAAAAGTGGCAAATTCACCCCAGATGTGGTAAAGGCACCCTAGTTGACGGTAGTGCTTATGAAAATGGAATGTAATTTAAGTGATCTATTTTAATGATTTTTAGAGAATTGTTTTAAATTGTGTGGTATCTGGTAACTAAATAGTCTGGTATTTTTTCAATGCAACCTTTTATATAATATTCATATTATATTGCGTTTAAATGCTGGGATTACAATTCCTATGCAGTTTAATGAATTTATTTCATGTACCACAAACTCACTTTTATTTTAAGGAAAAAAAACTTGATGAGAAATCAAGTGTGAACATTGGGGTGGGTCGAAAAAAGTAATGTTTTTTTTTTTCGAAACGCTATACCGCGGAAAACTTGCCTCTGGGGTAGGTAAGTAACATGCAAATTAAGAAAGCAATTTTTATTGAACCCCTAGCTAGCGCATTGTACTTAAAATTTCGATTTTTTTTTTTTTTTTTTTTCCGAAAATCAAGTCATTTTACAAATTTTTCACAGAAGTCAGCCATTAATATCTTAAACTGCTATAGCGAAAATCATTTATTAAAAGGGTTGAAAGGCACGCAAAAAATTCAAACAGTCAAAATCTTCCAATTTGCGGTAGCGCAAAAGACTCAAAAATCGGCAAATTATTGCATTTAAGGTACATACTAACACCTTATGTGAAAGGCATTTTTACTTTTTTTTTTACTTTACACTTCAATTCATTGTAATAGAATAGCGTTCCCCAACCGGTGTTTCGCGATCCCCCAGTGGCTTGCGTGGTGTCAGAAGGGGGTTCGCGAAAATAATGTTGCAATGGTGGAATTTTTAATTGCTAACGTACAAGAAAAAGCCAAGTGATATATTTACATACGTATTAGAACGGAGTGTAAAAATGATTTTTTAAAAAAATTGTTTTCCCGATAATGTATAAAAGTTGTGGACTGGCATAGGAAGCATTCGTACGAAATTTGAATTGCCTTTATTTCTTACTACTGACTAATTTCGAAAACTTGAATCACAAAGTGGTATCGGAAGAAATTCCTTGATTAATTTAAAATTTTGAACATATGTTTCTCCTACCATCTCACACTTTTTCCTCACCAATGCAAAGAAAAAGTTGGAAAAACGAAAATTTTCCTAAATGTAAAATTTTGCATTATTTTCGACTTATTTCTCCCATACAGACCTTTACAGAAAGGTATTTATTGATTGATTCAAAATTGTGTACGTATGGTTAGTTCTCATGACACTCTACTAACTTTTTTTTTGCATTAACGGTAAAATAATTGTTAAAGATATTTTTACTGCTCTATTAATAATTCAAAAAGAACATCTAATAAAAAGTAATAATTAAAAAAACATATGTATTTTTTGTAGCTGTATTTTTGCTTTAGTTGAAACTTGGATATTTTGCAATTCCATTTTCTTTTTTTGTGATGAACTATTGTATGAAAAGGAAAATAAATGTGCCAGAAAATTTTAGTTTTGTTACCTGTTACTAAGGACTACAGAAAAGGGTTCGCCATTTTCTTTCGGATCTTAGAAGGGGTTCGCACAAAAAAACAGGTTGGGATCCACTCCTTCATATAGTCGTGCTATACAGTGGTTCCCAACCTTTTCTGTAAAACATCTTTTACTCTTTGTTCGCGTTGCTGAGAAAAAAGTGTGAAACAGTAAGAGAAATATACGTTCAAAATTTTAAATTAATCAAATATTTTCTTCTGATACAACTGTGTGGTTCAAGTTTTCGAAATCAGACAATAAGGACATTTCAAATTTTGTACGAATGCTTCCTATGCCAGTTCACAACTTTTATGCATTATCGGAAAAACAATTTTTTTTAAAAATCATTTTTACACTCCGTCCTAATACGTATATAAATTAATTATTTCGCTTTTTCTTGTACGTTAGCAATTAAAAACTAAGACCACAGATGTCCACAGACGATGTTAATTTATCTGTTGTAGAGAAATGAATCTATTTTGAGGGAAAAATAGCAAGAAAAAGTAAATGATTGGCTTAAAAAGGGAATATCTATTGTTGATTGCCTGTTTTTTGCAGTTTGTAAAACCGTTTGGCATCACCTTCTTTCTGCTCATATTGTTGCAAAGTTTATTCCCTTATTTATTCCCTCATCTGAGCAGGAGTAAATAACTCTCTGAGGGAAGTTCAAAGAAATTTTATCAAAAAGAGGAAAAAAAAAAGACCTGTTAAAGGAAAATAATTTCGGTAAATCGGGAAGAATTAGCCGAGCCTGTCATTTTAAAATTTCCCGGTAGTGGGGCAAAGAGTATAAAATGTGTATTGCATTTTTAAAAACAACAAAATAGATACCTACAATAAATACATTATATTTTCCAAGCCAAGGGGGGGCACACATCCCTTGATGATGGGCCTGGAATGAACAAAGTTCTGATTGCAAAACGATGATTTCGGAGACAGGAATCGACGGCTTCAATAAGATTAAACTGCTGATAACGGGAGTCAGACCTTTCACAAAATTCCAACTAATCAAAACGGACTCATCGCAAGATTCCGAGCTGTCAAATCATACTTTCCACTGAATTCTCTATTGAAATAAGTAGCAAATAACAATTTTAAAAAATATATCACTGTTTGATTAAATTTTAAATCTTCATAAAATTATTTTATTTTCCCCTAAAATCTTTTTAAAATTCACAGAAATAAATAGCTATGCTAAAGAAAAATGAAATATATACAAGTTACCCCCATCTTCATTGATGCATAAATAGACAAGCTAATTGCGAAGAAACGAAAAAGAAAAATAAGTTGGATATGTAAAAGCAAACCTCTAATTATTGGTTTAAAAGCCTATTATATAATTTTAATTTACCACGTATTATGGCATGAAAGAGACTAGAATTACTACTGAGGAGTAAATAGGTTGAATTTAAAATGTTAAATTTTTATATTGGATGTAAATGTTGTTCACTGTCTCTGGCCACCTAATATTCTATTTCTTCTTCTTTTTTTATTCTTTTAGATTCTCTGCCTCCAATTCTGCCCATAAAATTGGCATCAAAACCGCTAAACGGGTGAGTTTTTAAGAATGAGACATTTTGTTTTCTTGCAATCTCATAAAATTGCTTGTCGGATGATTTTTATTGCTAAAACAATGTTCCCATTTTTTGTTTCAATGATCTTTTATAGAAGTCATAATTCTTAAATAATTTTAAGATTGCTTTTACTATTACTAGTACTAATAATAAAAACATTTAGAACTTCTGAGAAACAATTTAGGATGTCATGTATTTAAATACTGCAATTTTCCCGTCCGGAGGTTCAATACCGTTTGGAATTTTATTTACACAAAAAATATAAACACGAGAAACACAACTTGTAATTAATATACCTAACATTACTAACTTAATTCTCAACATAGTTTACTCTGGAAAATCTCAAAGTATACTAATTGTGTTTGGAACATTTTTGTTACATATACAGTTCTACCGGAGAACAGTTTGTCAATTATTTTCTAGGTCTGCATCTTACCAAAAATTAAAATTGCAATTGGTTTTCAATGACTGGCTTCAACTGTAATCGGAACTTCACTATTTTCTAATTATGTATCAAAAGTCATTATTGATTTGAAAGACATATAGATTAGAGGTAGTTGGATATGAACTTTTTGAAAATGGTACGGTGGCTCAGTGGCTTCAAAAGTGTGGCGATTCATGATCTATATGGTTACCGGCAAAGTATGAAAGGGCAGCATTCTATAGAATGCCTAAGCATTGTATATAATGCTGGACGTTTTTAGGCAAGGTATGAAATATGGTAGTGCAGTCAATGCTCGATATAACGACCATCTGCGTCTCACAGAAAAAGGTCTTCATAACGAGTGGTCGCTATAAGACGTGGAATTTTCTAAAACAATACGTGAATGCATCATGCATATTCAGTAACTCCATTAAAATTGGTAATTTTTCAAAAATTCCAACTAAATGCTCAAATTATTTTTTATCATTGGAATTTTTTAAAAAGCAACAGTGCAAAATATTTAACAGGCTCTCAAGTAAAATATATAGGGGGAAAAAATTATATACACATTTCTGGAAGCAGAACTTCTGAGCTGACATGACACCAGCTGGTACGGACAGCATGATTACTCTTATTTCGGAGACTAGACCCTTGGGAAACTACGTGATTCAAACGACAAGCTACCAATACATCTGTTAACCCCTTTTCCTAAGAAATTCAGAAATTCCACGTCGTTTCCTCCCCCTCTATTCTTTCCGTACTGTGACGAGTGGTAATCCCCCGTCAAAGCTGGACTGAACACTGAAGGCTCCATGGAGCTTGTCCGTAAACTATAATCAAGGTCATTTTAAGTTACAAATTTAGAAACATGATCTATTTGGAAAAATACTAGAAATAGCGTCCGCTGAATGCGGTCGCTGTATTGGATTAGACGATACAGAACGGTCGTTATACTGAAAGCAAATTAAAAGAGAGTTCATAGGGATAAAGTTGGGACTTTGACCACTGGTCGTTATAATGGAATGGTCTTTATAATGTGTGGTCGTTATAACGAGCGTTGACTGTATTACATACTTTACCTAGGCATTGTATATAATGCCTAGGCAATCTATAGAACGACAAGTGCTATTTAGGCAAAGTATGAAAAAACGTCCTGATGAGGATATTATGTAAAGGATGTGCATTTCTCAAAAATAAGAATGTTATTCTGAAAAAATAACGAGACTGCAATTTAAAAAAAATATTTGTGTTTCCACAATCATTACGTCGTAGCGATTCAGCAACCAATAGTCCCTGGGTTCCTTCTATGTAGTCATTTTGGCTTTTTGTACATCATTTATTAATCTCTGGTTGGTAGTTTTGGTTAAGAAAACATTTTTTTTTTGCTGCGTTAACTCTCCTTTTGCACTTACGGACAGAGTTTTTAATGAATCGGAGATGTATACTTTGCCGGTTTCTCATTTGACATTCTATGGAATGCCTTGGAAATGTGTGAAATATAAATCGTTTCATACATTGCCGCCTAGTTTTAGGTATTATATACAATGCCTAGGCATTCTATAGAATGCCGAATTTCAAACTTTGCTTTTAACATGTGTAACATAATATGTGGCACAAAATTTGTCTGAATTTCTTTCCCACCTATGGCAACAATCACTTTGCCTTTTTATTGCTAACAGAGTTAAGGCTATTTTCTTCCCATACGTTTTGAGGTGTAAATTTTCCTTTCTTTTTTGCTTTTTTTTAAATTGCAAAGTGGATCTATTTCCAAACGTGATGCGCTATTGAATAATGAAAGGAAGAAACTTGTTTATAGTAAAGGCCTTTTTTTATCGTTAATCGGGTTGGGACAGCTGCCCAAAAAGGCGAATGTTATAAAAAGTGAATTCATTCATCTAGCATAACTGCTTGTGGCCTAATACATGCAAGCACCGAAGGCACCACTTGGCATGAAATGTGAAATGGCATATAAAGGGGAATTGCAGCCCAGAGCAACTAGTTATAAATATACTGATATATATAATGGTATTCACAAGTTGATATGTATTCAGTCACAATAAATGGTAATAAACACAGGGTGCGTACGCGTCCTGGAAAACCTTGAAAGTCCTTGAATTACATAATTTTTTTTCAAGGCCTTGAAAGTCCTGGAAATTTGGAATAATGTACAGAAATGTCTGGAAAGTCCTTGATTTTCTCTTTTTACTATTACTTTGCAACTTATCAACAGGAAAATTCACCTTTCTTCAAAGTCCTACCTGCAGACATGTGATTTTTCCGTATTTTGATGGAATTCCGTAGTTTTGGTAATTTTGGAAATTAAAAATTTCGCTTCCGCAAAAATTTGTAATTTGGATTATTTTTCTCGATTTTTTTAACCCTATGAACATTTTTGAAAGTAGCCTGTTTGCATTACTGCGAAGTTTCACAAATTACGAGTAAAATTTACACATTCAGTCCGTTTTTTGCGCTTTTAACTGTCAATCCCGAGTTTTTAAGTATTTCGAAATCTGGTTGCATCGGCTTCTGCAAAACTTCCTAGTTCTCGTTTAATATCGGATTCTTCCCCTTAGACATCAATAAATTTGAGCTTATCATTATTTTTAATCTTTCCTAAGTTTCAGCTTCTGTAAAGGACTTGCAGAAACGTCATTTTGCCACGCCCACTCTAAATGTCGCCGATAATCAAGGATTTTTTAGCCTTTAAGTTTCAGTGATACATCAGTTGATAATAATTATTAAATATTAGAGCCTTATTAAAAATCTGTTTTAAAATATTTTTGCCAAAAATGTTTCGTTTTTTTAAGTTGCTTTTTTTTGCATGTAATTTAAAATGTGTTTAAATTTTAGATAATCTTTAGCGTTAGGGTTCCCCCCCCCCCCCTTTCAAGTACTCATTTTACATTGTTACAAAATAAATAATATTTCTTCCTATTTTAATTCAATATATAAAAACATGTAAAAAAATATTCACACCTATGAACATTTTTGAAAGTAGCCTGCTTGCATTCCTGTGAAGTTTCACAAATTACGAGTAAAATTTACACATTCGGTTTTTTTTTTTTTTTTGCACTTTTAAGTGTCAATCCCGATTTTTTGAAGTTATTTCATTTCATTAAAATTTTTATAGTTATCAAGTATGAAATAGTTATTTCAGTTTAAGAAGTTATTACTCAGAAACATGTTTATTTCTTTAAAAAATGCCATGTCACTTCCACCCTTTTTTTGGTTAGACATAATGCCCCAATCATTTTTTTATATTAAAGTAATGAGTTGACTTGCTTAGTATTTAATAATTCTATTGCATAGTTATTTATGCTTGTAATATAAGACTTTTTAATAAGCTTTTACACAGCGTTATGTTGTGATTTTTCAGTATTTTTTTTCTCAGTGAGGCACATGTCTGACCTGACAAGCAATTAAGCTATGGCTCGTTACATACACAGCCGATACAACACATAAATCTAATTAATGTGCGATATGATAAATTTTTATAGTATTGAATATGAAGTTATTTTATTACAGTTAGAGTTTTCTAAATTAAATGGCATTAAAGAAATCTTTCTGGCTTGTAATGTAACTTGTATTCAAAGTGGTTAGGTTTACTTATTTTTTGCTTGAAGAGTCCTGGAAAGTGCTTGATTTTTACTCAGAGAATAGTGTACGCACCCTGTAAACAAAACACCTAAGGCTACTTCCCTAAATATACAAAATGCAAACAGTCACCACATGGTTAGGCTTAACTGTAAAAACTGAAAAACTCCAAAACAACAATCAAAAGGAAATTCTGTCAACCGAAATTAAAATGGTAAATTACACAATCGTAATTGGTACTATTGTCATAGTGCACATGAAGGTTTCAAATTGATACTAAGCATTTGTTTATTGCAGGATTGTCTTGAATTGGATTGGTGTTGCTACTTTAAAGGTAAGAGATAATTTTTTAATGTAAATTTTGATTTTGAAGACTTAATTATAATTTATTTCCAAGTATGTTTCTTTTTTATTTTACTGAATGGTGGCAGTGAACTTACTATATAATCTTAAAATATAACTGTAACCGGCTCATATATGTATATATCCCTGAAAAGCAATTTATTAAACATTTTTTTTTTTTCATTTTAAAACATTTAAAAATAAAAATATCATCCTTTAATACATTACCTAATTTTATATCTTACTTAAAATGTATTCTTAATTATCTTATAATAATTCTGTGACATTAATTCTCAACATAGAGTTGTACTTTTTTTTGGCTTAATGTAATTTTTGTGTTGAATAATCAAAAAAAATCTTTACCATGTAACAAATACTGTTCCATTTCAAAATTATAAAAATATTTAGCAAGAACTTCAAGTGTTTGTAGTATTTAATCAGACTAAATGGGAAGCTAATTAATTATCAATGGGAAGAAATGAATTGATCATGTACTCTGGGCCTTATTGTATTGAAGAGATAAATAAAAAATTGTCTCTCAACCGCCCAAAACTACATTTTCTTAAAGCTCTATTTTGAATTTTACGCTCGAGAAACAAGATGTTTGAATTGTATGAATTAAATACCACTGGATTCATATTTTTTTTTTTTTGAATTCAAAAAAAATATTTACTGTTTTATTTTTTTATTTTAATTTATTATTTTCCTATCTTCAATTGCCCTTTGCCCATAAGCATACAACATGGAAAAATTGAAGCTTTAACATCTATATGCTTTTCAATGCCTCAAAAAAGATTGAGTTCCTTAACTTTGCTTTGTTTGAAGATAATCAGGCCCCTCATTTAGGGGTTTCAGGAGGGGCAATTGCTGCTCCCTGACTTTGAGAGAATGCAATGGCTTTTTAGGAATTTACCTGCATTTTATTGTTTTTTTTAATGAAAAATACAAAAAGAAGATACCCTTTGCCCCCCCCCCCCTGGAAAAATTCAATAGTGAATTAATTTAGGATATTGTTTATTTAAAAAAAAAAAATGCCTATATTATTATTTCTTTTTAAAATTTATGTATCTTTCTGTACTGTTCAAGTATTTTTTTATGTAAAATTAATAAGCATTTTGTAAAAAAGCCAGTCGGGGGTTTTTTTTCTTCTTCAGAACTTTGGAACACTGCATGTGTGAAATATTTGTCTGCTCATTGTAAAGAGTAATACCCAATAGGTCTAACTCCTTCTGAATAGTGTTCTTTTGTTCTTTTCCAGATTTATTTTAGAAGTGTTACGGAAAAAACGAGAAGTTATGTTAAAAAGCATTTTTCCATCTAACACTTATTCTAATTTTGACCATGAAGTCTCATCAAAAACATTTAGCTTAGTTTAACAGCCGAATATTATTGTATAATTAACTTGCTTTTAGAAACATCTGTTAAAGTTACGTCTCAACTTATCAATTGTATTTTTTAAGTAAATTTATTTTCAATCTCACTACTTATTTCATTGACCATTTTTTTCACCGATATATATTTTTAATGAATGGTTAGTGCGGTGAAAAGTGTATAGTCATCAAATAATTCTTTGAACCCATGTACTGCTTCTGTTTCTGTATAGTACAAATTAAATATGACACTCAAATAAAATGTATTTGACGTCTCACGTAACCTGTAGGGTCCAGAATCGATGAAGATGGACAAAATGTGATCAGGAATGAGAAAGACGGCGTTTCGTACAGCTATTGTTTTTTCCACGTTCTTTTTGGATTAGCCAATATGTATGTAATGATGCAGCTGCTTAACTGGGAATATTTTTATGAAAGGTACTATATACTATATTTGTTACTCCTCTTTATGTTGTATGCCCAAAATGCTGAGCGAGGGCAAGCCAAATCTGGCCTTTGCCCTGCTATATGGGATGTATTTTCAGAAAGCTAAAAAAATTTACATTTTAACACTAGAAAGATGGAGGCAGCCTGTGTGGCCTTTCTCGATATTTACTGTTCGGTAGTTCCTGTAATAATTGACTGAATGTATCGTAACTTTCTGACTTTTCGTATAGTCTGTAATTAAAATAGGCACGTCAAGGTCACACTTCAAGCTTCGTCACCATGGGAACTCTGAAAAAGATAACAGCGCCAGGTTTTTTTTTTTTTGCACTGCAGTTAAGTTAATTACATTACTACAACTCCGATTCATATTACTAGAATAATTGAGAAAAATAACAATAAATACTTTATTTTCCATTTTTTTATTTTTAATACTAAGTAAATGCAATTAAATTTGTTATAAATTAAATCTGGAATGTTTAGATAAGATTTTAACAATTTCAAAATATAAAACACAATAAATTAGGTATACAATAGCTTTCTGAAACAGATCAAAATATTAGAATAAGATTTAGATTGGTTCAAAATATTAGAATACTTTATCTTACGCTATTTTTGTCATTGAGAAATAAATCTGATTTGAATCCGTCTATTATTATTATAACTAAAATAACAAACTTGCTTATCATCTTCCACACACCTATGTGGGGGGGAAAGTTTCTGGCACGGAAACCATGACGACCAGAAGAGGAAAAGGTAGAGTTGTGTGACCTTGAGTTGCCTATTCTAATTACACAGAATATAATATGATCCTATTTAAGTGCTCGTTTAATCATTTTAGTTTTATCCTCGTGGAAGCGTAGATATTGAACCTTATACCTAGAATGGGGGGAGGGGCACTGTTGCCCCTAATCTATTTTACTATGAATACAGTTAAATTCTTCGTTTATTTTAATTGATGTATCAGGACAAAGTGTGATTCAGTCTGGTTTGATCTTGACCTTTCTCTTTTTACAACCGGTTTCAATCTAAAACACTAAATAGATGTAGGGATGTAAAATTTCCGGAAATGTTGAGGTGGTGCAGTTTTTTTCCGATTTTTTTTCTGGAAAAAATGGAAAAATTGATTTTATACAAGAGAAAGTGGATTTTTTTTAATAGTGTTCGGGATCAGGGGTGTTTCTATTGAAAAAAGGTATAAAGGTTTTTTCATTATATCTTTGTAACTGTAAGTTTGACTTTGTAAATCATAAAATTATCTATAACTTTTCTTTATAATATTTTATTTATTACAACTCTAATAATTAAAATATTATAACCAAAAATAAAATAGAGTTTTGGGAATAAAAAACTCTTATCATTAGAAAATAAATATCAGGGAATTTTTGCAGAGCATCTAAAAACAGAAAATTTGACAACATTTTTTATTATATCCATATTAAATATAATTATATGCAGTGGCGTAACTACACCATCTGAAACCTGTGGCAATTCCATTGGATGGGGCCCCAGAAAAAATCGTGATGTTGTAATTTCATATTAATAAATCACTAAAGTAGTTACCCAACAGTATTACTAATAAATATAACTTTCAAATAGGTATTACATACGCGTATATTACGTATAATGTGCCCAACACATTATTTGAAAATAAAATTTGGTGATAATTAAACTGTAAATTACGTAGTTATAACAAAAAAAGTGTTGGGGACTCTACATTTGAACAAAATACTGTGAAATGGCCCTTAAGCTATTTGGGTACATGAATGGAACTTTAAAGATACATATTCTAAATTCTAACAATTGCTGCTTTAAACACTATCATTCTGAATTATTTACTGTGTGGCATTTATAAAATTGATCGAAAATACTATTTTTAAGATAAAAAACGCAGAATGGTTCATGATTATTATGAATTCTAATTTGAATGATTTATGCTTTGCTGTTAAGATGCTTGAAGAATATTGTAAAAATTAAAAAATAGTAATTCTAACCTTATGGAATATGTTATGCACACAAACAGATGGACCTAGGAAGTTATGTTTGAAACAGTAGTTGTAATTGGAACATATTTCATTTTTACAACACTTTATAACATAGTAAAATCAATGATTTTTTGGAAAAAAAAATCACTTGATTTAAATCAATGGTTTTTTTTTTAAATCACTTGATTCAAATCGCGATTTAAATCAAGCTGATTTAAATCAACGAACCCTGCCCGAAACCCATGTAAAAGTACCATGTTACACCACATTCAGGTTCAATTTAGTTTATTGTATCAACGCATTCATGTACATCGATAGTATCTATCACGGCTTATTCAAAAAAGGATGTAAACAGAAACATGTGTTGATCAAATGTTTATATTTTGCCTTTTGTACTGTAAAAATAATAGATAAATTCTGTATTAATCAATTAATTCAATTCAGATGTCTGTTTCATTATCAAAACATCGAAAACTAAATGAGAAGCAACTTTAACAAGAAGTCATGAGTAAAGCATTCGTTTGAGGTGTGATATTAGCGTAATTATCTGTGTACAGCCCGCGGGTTATCTACAAAAAAATTCCCTTTTTTACTACCTGTGGGCAATATAACGATGCGGGCAATACAAGAAATTTTAAAAAAATGTATTATTAAAAAGACAACTACTGTTAAAAAATATCGAATTCTCTTTTCCTGCAAAACAAAATGCAGAGAAATAAATCGTAGCTTTGGAAACGATGGTCCAAAGCAGATTGGGGCTCGGGCGCTACAGGCGAATTATTGTTTTCTAGGGGTGTATCCCATGTTTTTTTTCTGGGTGCGGGTTATACACCGAACTTAATTTTTTTAGAATGAATTTTTCTTCCTGCGGACTATACAATAGGGTGGAACGAAAACAATAAAATTTTGATTTTTAGTTCGTAATAGCAAGGAAAAGTTGCCTTTTGGTACAGATAAGGTAAATTTAAAATGTGAAAAATATTGGAATATTCCTTGAGGTGCCGCAAAGACGTTAAAGTTTCTTAAAATTGAAAATTTTACTACATTTTGAAGTTTTTTTACGAAAAAATTATTTTTTAATTTTTGATTTGTAATAGCGTGGAATATTTGCCTTATGGCATAGATAAGAAAAATTAAAAATATGAACAATATTAGAGTACATTTTGAGGCGCTGCAAAGATGCTAAAAGCAGCTAAAGTTTTATGAAAACAGTTTTTATAGCTTTTTCAAAGATTTTTACAAATTTTGATTAAGTTTTATAAAAGCTTTACAATATGAATAAAATGACAAAAACGCCTTTAGTATTGCATTGGCATGGTATTCAAGAGCCTTAGTAATCGCCGGACTTCGAGTTGGGGGGGGGGGGGGTAGGGGAGGGGGGATATTTGTCTGCATGTGGTGGAAAGCTCTGTACCTTTCCCGAGTTCAGTTGAGTTGGCATTTGCACTCCGCCTATTCAGTAATAGATTAACGTAATATTTTGTTAGTTTGTGAGTTACTTTATTTTATTGAGTAAAAATGGCTCGGTCTAAATTAGGCAAGACATATTTTGGAATGTTTTGGGGGAAATTTAGTGATTTGCTCGAAGTGAAACTGCTTGTACAATGAATACGTTATGAAGCGCTCCGGTTGGACATACTTTATAGTTACTTCAGAGAAAAATCCTGCAGTATATGAAATATGTGACTTCAGTTCCCAAAATTGAACAAATAGGATCAAGAGCTTTTCCCATTGTTTTTAGCAAAAAAATTTTTACAAATGATAAAATCTTAGCATGCTAAGTTGAAGTATTTATTGCGGTCTAAAAGTATAAGTTTGTCCAATAAATTTGATTGCAAAGTCACAAAATTTAGAGAAGATGCTGAGCGTTTATTTGATAATGTTGCCTGTAAGTGTGTAAACTTAAATACTTGTATTTGTATAAAAGAGAAAAAAATACTTAATATTGTTTAAGAAAAGAAAGGAAGTAAGTTGTACAAGAAAGTTATTTCAGAAGAAGGTACATTTCACTAATAGAGGAACGGAACTCCAAGATTTTAGGCCACGTAACACCAAAATCTTGCTCCGGAAAAGACATAGCAGATAGTATACTGGTATGTTTTGATGATAGAGAAATCATCAAATAGTTTTTGAACTTCAGTGATGGAACCGTTACAAACACTGCACATAATAATAGTGTTTCTTCTTTCGTGGAAAAGAAAATATAAATACCTTTACAATGATAAACATGTTTGTTTCTTTTCAATGAGCTACCATTGCGACATCCTTTTTGTCATTTAGATGGTAAAGCTAAGCAACCAAAGGAGTCACATACAAGCAGTGGGAAGAGGTGTGAAACTGGTGTCCGAATCTGCTCAAAAGACCTGCAGTTCAATCGCAAGAGCAGATATTAAAAAGCAAAAACTGACTCACGTGTGAATATGCCAAAAGTTAAACAAAAACAGTTTAATGGAGCAATGAAATAGAAGCAAACATTTTGCATCTGTAACATGTGTAATTATTAAGGATACGTAAATAATAACTTGTTTCTAATTATAATGCCTTATATACGTATTTAAAACAATTTCTTGTAACGTTCAGTGCACGAAAACTTCATGAAAAATATTTTATCAAAAGTTAAAAATCTTTCAATTTTCTTTTCTTTACAAACATGCCAATGCAATACTAAAGGTATTTTTATCATTGTATTCATATTATAAAGTTTTTTTAAAACTTAATCGAAACTTGTAAAAATCTTTGAAAAAGCTATAAAAACTGTGTTTTCACAAAACTTTAGCTACTTTTAGCATCTTTGCGGCGCCTCAAAATGTACTCCAACATTTTTCATATTTTAAATTTTTCTTATCTATACTATAAGGCAACTATTCCACGCTATTACAAATCAAAAATTAAAATAATAATTTTTTCGTAAAAAAATTTCAAAATGTTGAAAAAATTTCAATTTTAAGAAACTTTAACGTCTTTGCGGCGTACTCCTATATTTTTCATATTTTAAATTTATCTTATATATACCAAAAGGCAACTTTTCCATGCTATTACGAACTAAAAATCAAAAGTTCATTTTTTTCGTTCCACCCTACTATACAATGATGCGGGCTATTTACCAATAATTACGGTATATTAACGTATCGTAGCATCGTTTTACTTCGAGTTCGACAAATCTCATTAAAAAATAGGCCTAAATAAAGTTCCTCTGCATTACATAAAATTAGCACTTAATAAAACACTATTGTAATAATTAATAAATTTCTTTTATGACAATTAAATTCAATGTAAATACTGTGTTATAATCAGAAAAAGCTGTGAAAATAGTCTAATTAATTTTAAGATAACTCAATTGAAAATCTTAGTAAACAAAGAGTGGATATCACGTGACAACGATGATCGCACATGAGTCCCTCTAGCGGTGAATTGGCTCCATTGATTCATTTGTTTCATTTCGATACTGACTGTGGAATGTAGATGAAAGAGTAATGCAAGTTTTTTTTTTTTTTGATGTATTCGATTGTCGAGAATTTATATTTTGCTTCAATTTGTTTGCATTTTTTTCTATCTTTAGGGAGAAAAAGCCGGTGGAGACATATGAGCCTACAGGAAATTTTATATTCAAATTTTATAAACAATCAACTCCTTTCATTATCTTTGTGATTTCCCTGCAAGGTAAATATACCTGCTTGAAATATCTGAATCGGAATAGGCAGTTAGTAGCAGTGGAGTGCCCTGACGGGGCAGAGGAGAATGGTGTGTAAGAATTTTCCTCTTAATAAGGAATTTTAAGGAATTCCTCTTGTTATTACTTTAACGAGTAAGCAAATTTGAAACTTAATAATTCACGTTATTAAGTTTTAACATGTAGCTTCACGTTAAAAAGCTACAAAAGCTATGACTTTTGTCATAAGTTTTTGTCAAAAGCTATGGCAATGTCTTTTTTCTTCTTTTTTTTTACTGGTACCTACTAGGACTTGAAAAAGCTTTAAAATTCAGGGTTCGTACGGTCCTTAGAAAGTCCTTGCTGTTAATTTTCATTTTTAAGGTCTTAAAAAGTGCTTTAAAGGTCCTTATATTTTATTCCAAGTGCTTATTCATTTACAGCTTTTTTTTTTTGTTTGAATAAAAAGGTAGCCATACGCTCTATTTGCTTTGTAAACTTTGTATCCCTCTGAAGAATCAAACTTCCTTTATTTCAACTCCATGACCGAACCCTAAATTCAGCAAATTGTGGGTAATCTACGAAGTTTTAAGTAAATTATCTCATAACTGTGCAATTTTTCATTTGGATGCTGTTTTCAAAATGAAATATTTTTTCCAAGTTGAAAAAGTTTTTTGTTTGAACTTGACTTTGAAGTTTGCTAAAAGTCCTGTTAAATCGATTCAGTTATAAAACTGAATTTCACAAGTGCCAAAATAAAAAAAAGTATTTATTTCTTTTCAGAATGATAAAGGCACAAATGAATCACGAGAGGGGAAATGAATTTATGTCTAGGCATTGTTCTAAATGCCACAGATTTTTTTTAAAAGCTTTTTCTCATGCCGTTCCTGTGAAGAATTATTAATTATATAACTGACTCACACCTCTTAAAATTATTACATAATTTAGAAGCAATTCTTATATTTAAAATGTGCAGAATTTTTTTTTTACTGTCACATTAAATTGGATGCACATTGAAGCTTCTGTATATGTTTTAACTGTACATACTAAAATATGAAGGGCTAAAATAATTGATTATTTTTTAACAATCAAAAAAAGTTTGTGCCTTTAAGGATGTATTCTTGTTCTATAGCTGAGTCCAACAGTTCTTTATCAACTAAACTAAAATTAAAAAAAAAAAAAACTATAGCAAAAATGCTAACATTTATAAGGCCTAGGTACATCAATATGTTAACATTTTTATTAGCTATTTAAAGATTTATATGTACAGCAGATTGAAATGTGATGGAAAATTAGTTAATAACTATTTTGGAAGTGAAAACAGGCATTTAATTCCAATGAGCCCTTTACGCATACGCTCTTAACCGCGCGACCGAACGTGGCGCATCCAGCCACGGTCAAGAACGCGAGTAAAACCGTGGCGTTCAAGAATGTGTTGCAAAATGCACCACATTCTTATCCGCGCGCAAGAACGCGTTCAGATGCGGGGCGTTCCATTGAAGTCCCCTACAGAAGCCACAGCCTGCAGAAGTGTCCAATCCTCCGACTTTGATGCGCGGTTAAGAACGTGTATGTAAAATGCATCATTTCTTGGAGCGCGATCATAAGCGCGCATCCGAGCGTCATTCTTAACCGCGTTCTTGAGCGTCCTAAAATTGCATTTACACGCACGCTCTTGACCGCGGATCTGAATGGCTCGCCGTCCGGACCGCGGTTAAGAACGTGTGTGTAAAGGCTGCCTAAGACAACACAAAAGTCTAAAGAATTAGGCTTTACAGGGGATGGGAAGGGGGGCACATTGTGTTAATCGAGTCCTAATACTTTTATAAATGCGAAAGTTTGGACGTATGTTTTACTCCATCATGCCAGAACGGCCAAACGGACCGCACAGAGATAAATTATACTTTGCTATCGTTCATGGGCTTCTTATTGTCCCAGACAAATGTACAGTTCCGGTGTGGTTGATCAGTAAGAATTTGGCTCTCATGCTCTGCCACTATAGTCTGTGTGATTAGAATCGGCATGCCAAGGTCACACAACTCTACCTTTTCCCCTTCTGGTCGTAATGGTTTCCGTGCTAGAGACTTTTTCCCCCGCTTGGTTTGGGGAACATGATAAGCAAGTTTGTTTTTTTAGTTATAATAATAATAGAGGGATTCAAATCAGATTTATGTCTCGATGGCAAAAATAGATTGCGTAAGACAAAGTATTCTGATACTTTGAATCAATCTAAATCTTATTCTAATATTTTTATGCATTTCAGAAAGCTATTGTATAGCTAATTTATTGTATTTTACATTTTGTAAGTGTTAAAATCTTATCTAAACATTCCAGATTTAATTTATGAGACATTTAATTGCATTTACTTAATAATATCAAAAGTAAATAAATGGAAAATAAATTTTTTTCTTATACTTTTTTCAAATTATTATAATTTGAATTGGAGGTGTAGTAATGCAATTGCCTTAACTGCAGTGCAAGTGCAAAAAAAAAAGTCTGACTCTGTTATCTTTCTCGCAGTTGCCATGGGGACAAAGCAGGAAATATTCTAATTACACAGACTATATAGGGTGTAACAGTACAGCGTTTACAAACTTTGAGGGGTGATAGTAGACATGAAGACAATTATTATAGAATACGAAATCATGGGCGCAAACCCTGCTGCGGTAGTGTCGCCACTACCGTGCAAGGAAAGCGTTTCCGACCATGCTGTTTGTCACTTTAAAGAAAATAATTACCAAGGGATTAATCTACACGCAAACCACAACAAAATGTCCATTGCTTATGGTAGCTTAAAATCCCCCTCCCCTATTCACAGTTCAAGTTTCGCCAGTTACCCGATCCCAATGTTTTTGATTTTAGGCTTAAAATTTAAGTTAAAGGCTAAACTTTAGAGTAATTTTAACTCCATACAAAAAACAACGGCAAAAAGTAGTTGTTCGTTAGTCTAAAGCGCCCTCTATCAACATTTTTTGGACCTTACCTTTAAAAAAAATTGAAAAAAATCGTGATATAAAGAATGATTTTAGTGAAAACCGCAAGCGAATCGACCGATTTTTTTCCGTTTTTTATCGTTGTTTGAAATTTTGGGCGCTAAACTGTAATGGCCCCTAGCTCCTACAGAAGACGTTAGCGCCCCATGGTTTCCTATTTTATAATGTTGGTCTTCATGTCTACTATCAACCCTCAAACTGTTACAGCCTGTAGATCAGCAGCGGTCGGCAGCCTAAACTGACTGAAGATCTACTTTCCAAGATCGGCGAACGCCAAGATCGACTCGGAGGACCGGGGGGGGGGGGGGGGTTATATATTACAGTCGACGCTCGATATAACGACCATCTCCGTTCCACAAAAAAAGGTCCTTATAACGGGTGGTCGCTATAAGAGGTAGAATTTAAAAATGTATATGCATGCATCATGCAGTATAGTAATTCCATTAAAATTGCCAATTTTTCAAAGATTCCAACAAAATGCTCAAATTATATTTTATCATTGGAATTTAAAAAAAATTATCAGTGCAATATGTTATAATAAAATGTTAAACAGATTTTAAAGTAGAAAATATAAGGAAAAAATTACATACTTGCAAATCATTCATTTTCGGAAGAAAAAATCAGAACTGGTTGTTTGCCTTTTTAGCACATGTGATTTTTGAAAAACATAATTTTCCATTTCAGTTATTGATGACAAATAGTGTTCTGTATTTTCTTGCCTTTCAAAAAAACATTTTAAAGTCTCGAAAGCATTAGACACATTTTTTATGCTAGGAGTTTTTGTTACAAATTCTTCCTCTTCTTCATCTGATGATGATGCATCAATTTCTTCCTGTCCACAATAACGGGAAATTAGTTCATCTTCTGACAGATGCTCGACACATTCCAAGTCATTATCGATTTTAGCGTAATCGTCAAAGTTCAACGTTGCATCCATGTTCATTTTCTGAGAAATTTCTTACAGCATTTCCTCTTCTTCAACGAAATTTTCATCTTCGATTGCCGGACTAATTATTTCAGCAGTAGATTCCCTTTCCTCTTGCTTTTTAAAACCAGCATGATGGAAGCAATTCTTGATGTTTTTTTCTGAGACGTCATTCCATGCTGCTTTAGAGAGATGCAAAGCTGTTAGGACATCAACTTTGTAATCTTGATCTTCGTCGAGTGCAGAAACAACTCTTCGCAGTAGTAACTTCCTATAATTGCGTTTAAAACTCATAATGACCCCTTGGTCTAGTGGCTGAAGAACAGATGTGACATTAGGTGGAAAATATTCCACGGTGATTGATTTCAACCCATTTAGTTTGGGATGAGCCGTGCAGTTATCAATTACAAGAATAATTTTTCTACCTTGAATTGTCATTTGCTTATCCAAGCAACGTAGCCATTCCTCAAAAATGACAGATGTCATCCGCGATTTGGAGTTGTTTTTGTACGTGACAGGTAAGGTTTTGAGTCCTTTAAAACATCTCGGCTTTTTTGATTTTCCGATCACTAAGAGTGGAAGTTTTTCAGTACCAGACATATTTGAGCATAAGAGAACTGTTAGTCTTTGCTTGGCTTCTTTCCCTCCATTCGCAGTTTCGTATTTTAAAACGAAAGATTTATCAGGTTTCATCATGAAAAACAGTCCAGTCTCGTCTGCGTTAAAAATATCCTCTGGAGTATAATTTTTGATAATTTCTTCCAGCTTTTCTTTTTTCCATGTGTCCACTGCTTTGTCATTCACAGAACCACTTTCGCCACAAAGCTTCCGTAATGAAAGACCATGTCTGGTTTTAAATTTTTGCAACCATCCGTCCGAAGCTTTGAACACAGTTTCGTCAATGTCCATTTTTTGAGCAAAAGTTAGAGCTTTTGACTTCAGCAAATTTCCATCTATTGGGACATTTTTTGATCGCATTATTTTCAACCATTCATATAAACCTTCTTCGATCTTCTGAAATTTCCCTTCACGGGACCGATTTCTAGAAGATTTGACTCCAATTTCTTCTTTTCTTAAAATTGAGTCCCGGTTGTTAATGATGCCAAATAAGATGCTTTTGGGAATTTTGAAAACTCTAGCAATGTCGCATTTTTTTAAAACTTTTTTATCAACTTCATTTAAGATTTTAATTTTAGTATCTAGACATATCGCATTGCGCTTGTTTGAACCTGCCATCTCGTTCAATAGCGAAAATGCAACTCCTGTTTGCAGTATGCATTTCACTGAAGAACCTTATTCTTTTTTCGCTCCTTCCCCCAGAGGATAACTAATCCAAGGCACGTGACCTGGAACCTGTCAACATTCAGGTTGAAGAGCAGGTTAATTTTTCTCGAACCCTCTCATTCACATTTCTGGAAGCAGAACTTCTGAGCTGACATGACACCACCAGTCACGGACAGCAAGACTCCTCGTATTTCGGAGAATCGACCCTTGGGAAAACACGTGATTCAAATGACAAAAACTACCAATACATCTGTCAACCCCTTTTCCTAAAATCCGTAAAGTCCACGTGCTCTCTCCCCCTCTCTATTCTTTCCATACTATGGTGAGTGGTAATCCCCTCCCCCTGTCAAAGTTGGACTGACTGAACACTGAAGGCTGCATGCAGCTTGTCAGTAAACTATAATCAAGGTCATTTCAAGTTACAAATTTAGAAACATGTTCTTTTTGGAAAAATACCGGAAATAGTGTCCGTTGAATGCGGTCGCTGTATTGGATTGGGCGATACAGAAAGGTCGTTATACCGAAAGCAAATTAACATAGAGTTCATAGGAAGAAAGTTGGGGCTTTTAGCACTGGTCGTTATAATGGAATGGTCTTTATAATGCGTGGTCGTTATAACGAGCGTCGACTGTATTAATAGGACATGTTGGGATTGCACTTGTCTTCAAATTGTAGATTAATAGATTAATTCTTGTCAGAACAAGTTCTGATGCTTATAAAACACCTACTTTAAAATTTCGAAACTAATGTTATGTTAACACCGTTAACTCGCATCAAAATAATACAAATATATAATTTCTTTCGAATTTGATTTTAAAAAAACTTAGTTTTTGTTTTGTTTTTAACTAAAACACACATGTGAAATGTATACATTCTTGAATTAACTCTCATCCTCACCAAGAGCATAGTTAAAGTGAGGAATGACAATTCATATTATTGGTAGTTTTTTTAGGTCCGATGAATGGTCTGACAAGCTAATAAACATTTTCTGAAGGAAAAAATAATAATGAACTCACCATTCAATTCAAAAGTTATTTTATTTATATTTTAAACTATAAACTGTCGAAAACGCTGTCGCGATCGACCAAAAATATATTGTAAATGAATTGTTTATTTTTAGTCGTTTGCTTTTGTAATTAAATTGTAGTTAGGTTTGTTACATTTTTGTGCGCTTGCAGGTTTCAGTAGATATTTCTTAAATTAGTTATTGTTCTTTATTCGTAGAAAATTAGTCCCTTTATTTTACTTGTGTGGCCTATAATGCTGTGCTTTCCAGCTCAGAATTGACAAAATATTTACCGCCCAGAAATCAGCGGCCACAAGGGGGCGTTTGATCGCTCACTTCAAGAAAAAAAGTTGTATAGAGCCATAATGGTTAGAGTTTTAAGCCATCGTGCCTTAACGCCATTTCATTTTTTTTTTTTTTTTACTTCTGCCGGCTAGACATGCAGCGCCCGAAAGGACGCCTTTCATAATATTTAATCACATTTTTATCAGGTCATCAGTTCTCACACATGCACTTCAAAATGTTCATGTGAACGAAGACGGGAATAGTTAGTACTGAATAAAGATCTGAATGGATTATTTAAGACTCAGGAAAGCAACTCAAACTCAATTGTTTAAGACTTAGGGAAGCAACTCAAACTCAATCATTGAAGTCTTAGGTAAGCAGCCCAAACTCAATCGTTTAAGTCTTAGGGAAGCAACCCAAACTCAATTGTTTAAGACTTAGAGAAGCAATTCAAACTCAATTATTTAAGACTCAGAGGAGCAACTCAAACTCTATTGTTCAAGACTTAGGGAATCAACTCAAACTCAATCGTTGAAGACTTGGGTAAACAACCCAAACTCACTCGTTTAAGACTTAGGGAAGCAACCCAAACTCACTCATTTAAGACTTAGGGAAGCAACCCAAACTCAATTGTTTAAGACTTAGAGAAGCAAGTCAAACTCAATTATTTAAGACTTAGGGAAGCAACTCAAACTCAATTATTTAAGACTTAGAGAAGCAACTCAAACTCAATTGTTTAAGACTCAGAGGAGCAACTCAAACTCAATTTTTTTTGAGACTCAGAGGAGCAACTCAAATTGTTTAAGACTTAGGGAATCAACTCAAACTCAATTGTTGAAGACTTAAGTAAGCAACCCAAACTCAATTGTTTAAGGCTTAGAGAAGCAACTCAAACTCAATTGTTTAAGACTTAGGGAAGCAACTCAAACTCAATCGTTTAAGACTCAGGGAAGCAACTCAAACTCAATTGATCTTATGTTGTGATTCTCGTCACAATTCCTTCTTTATAAAATTCTCTCTCCTTTAAAAAAAAACATTATACATGTTTGCTGTTTCTATAGTCCCTTTGCATTTTGCAAAAACTGACTGTAGGGAGAAACCTTGGTTGTATAGAAATGCAATGAAATTTATTTATCCACATTCAAACATGTACAGTGAAACCTCCTTTAAGGGACACCTCTAATTAAGGGACCCTTTTTCTGGTCCCAGTCCCTATGAATAGGGACCGCAATGTATTTACCTCTGAATAAGGGAAATTCACTGAGAAAATTTTCTAAAATTTAAGTTATAGAGATAAGAAAAAATGACTGGAAATTAAAGCTTTTTTTTTCCTAAAAATTAACTTCTGAAAGTACTAGTCCGAGTCCTAGAAACATGACCAAAGAAACACGTGTATTTTAAAGGGCTAAGCAAAACCTACTTGAAAAGGCTTTTCCCTCTCTTGTACTATGGAATACATGTATGCTCAGCATTGACAGACAGTACCCGGCAACCAACAAGTTTTTTATGCAAGGATTGGGAAAAGTACATGAAGCTTAAATTATGCTGTCTTGCCCGAATTTTGTACATTAAAACAAACCTATCTCATAGATTACTTGAAATGCATTTCTGTAAGCTATAAAACTTTGCGAATACGACATTTATGCTAAAATTTTAGTTTTTTAAATTTTATAAAAATTTTAAATTTCAACAATTATCACTTTTATTTTGCATGCATGAAACATTTTCAGTATTTAAGCTTGAATGGAAAAACATGTTTATTCTTAAAAAGTTGAACACTATATGTGTATGCATCAATTTATGAATTTCCGAGGAAGGGACACCTCTGTTTAAGGGACAAAATTTCCAGTCCTCTTGTGTCCCTTATTGAGAGGTTTTACTGTATTATGTGTTCATGTTCTCATTTGTACTTTTTAATAGAGAGTATTTTTATGCTTGTTGAACGAAAGCTATTTTTGAACAGAATTAGTATTTTTACTCATATTTACACCTATTTATGCCAAATGTTATTTCTGTTTGCTAATGTAGCATTTGTATGCATTAATGCTGTGTCATAATATTTTTTATATGACAGAAATTGTATACTGTCCAATTTTAGAAAGTTTATATATTATATTGATATGGTATGTTCGTTGTTATAGAATATCTGTCCTGTTTTTGATAATGAACGTGTTTTGCATTTGCTTTTTCAATAAAATGTCTAATGTTTCTGCTGTTTAGTGTGAAATTATTGCTTTGAAGTAGAAATTTGTCTTGTGGAGTACCCTTATATTTTAACAGGCATAAAATTATGTATTTTAATTTTACAGAAATCATACGTCTCTATGAATTTGTATGGAATATTGCATGACATAGCAACAAAAATATTTTAGATCACTGTATATGAGATTAAATTGCTGCATGAAGCAATAAAAATAGAAATATGTGGCAAATTGATTTTGGGAAAAAATGATTTTACTACATGAAATAAGTGTTATTAATTTAATCTGCCTTTGACTGTGTGCACACATTACAACATGATTTGATGCTGGCAACAATATTGTCTTTGTGATTAAATTCTAATCCGCTAGCAGTCTGAAATTCATTAATATATTTTTTACAGGAGAATGTCTGTGTGGAACGTCTTTTCCTAGGTAGTTCTGTAACAGAGTAAGAGATGGCTACATATAAAATCGTTTATCATCGGGTTCAATGGAGATATTGACACCTGTGAATTATCTACTAGTGTAGCTGAGTAGCCTTTCATCCCTTCAGTGGGGTTGATAAAATGAGGACCGAGCATGCTTGGGGACTAAACACTGGGTGTTACGCGTCAGGCCGACCACTTGACCGGAACTTCTGCTTCTGCAGCCCAGGGCCCTCGGTTTCGAAAGCTGGGATGGGCACTGCAGTCCATGACCTCCAATGGGTCATCGCGCTGCTGAGTAAGGCTCGGCCGATGCATCGGCGCCGATTGTTCAACAAAGTAGCCATCGGCATCGGGGGCCGATGTTAACTTTAGAAAAACATCGGTCCATTGGCCTTGAAAAACATCTAAAAGCCAATGCAAGGCCGATGTTTTTCGCAGGGACAACTTTCCAGAAAACATTCTGTTTTTAACTTTCTTTTTTCTCCACAGCTAGATTTCTATTTCCATACAATAACAGGCAGCACATCAGTCAAAAAAAGCACAAAAATAATGTCATTCTATAAAGTATTTGATAAAAATTCAAAAAATAGTTTAAACGATCGCTTCCTGAAAACCTTTATTATTTCTCTTTGAACAGAATGCTCAAGAAATAAGAATATGTTAAAATAAAACTAATAGCGGAGTCTTATGAGTGCTATTTGTTTTTCGCACTAGGTTAGTTGCCTCATTTTTGATCGTTTTTCGTTTAATAATGACTTAGTGCATTAGATGTCATCGTGCAATAATATTATACCATCTGCTTTTAGTTTGTTATGTTTCCTATTATTACGAAATTGTGAACAATAAAATTAAAATTCTCTAATCATAGTACGATAGTAATATTAATTTTTACCAGCAGCGTAAACTTACTTAGCGTTTTTTTTTTTTTTTCGATCCTACGTGTTGCAGTTTTTCTGCGACTGTGCAGCAATCTCGTTGTATCTGCTTTTAGTGTGCGATTATTTTTATTATTTCATTTTTAGTTTACAACATAGAAAAGATTGGTCAAAAATAAGAAAAAAAATTTCCTTTATAAATGTTTATTGATCGAAAGTGTCCAAGTTCTACTTGCAATTTTTAAAAATTGAATTCTCAAAATGCGAGTTCGCCCGCGACAGGATTTAATAACATCTTAATAAAAATGCTAAAATTTCTTTATTTTCAAAGATTCATCAATGCATTTTTTTTTTTTTTTTTCAAAATACATCTTCACTTTTTTTATACGGTAATTATTTTAATTTTTCCTCGTTTATACTTTGTTTTTTTAGAACCTTTTTTGGCTTTTTTGATGTCACGTATTAGACAGTTGACAGTTTTTCTGCTATTGTACAACAATCTCGTTGCATCTGCTTTCAGTTTAGAATATTTCTTGTTCTTTGTTTGTTAGTTTACAACGTAGAACGTATTGATAAAAAATATGAATCAATTTTTCAGTATAAATGTTTATTGGTCGAAATTTTATGTGTCCAAGTTCGACTTACAATTTTCAAAAATTTCTCCCTTAATTCTTAAAAAACGATTCGAGGGTTTGATAGTACCTTAATAAAAATGCTACAATTTCATTAATTTCAAAAATTGACAACGCATATATAAATATATATATATATTTTCAAAATACATCTTAATTTTTATAAACGATCACGTGTTTTTCTGAAGATCATTTCTCAACAGAAAACTGCTGGTGCTCAAAATATTGGTTTATTTCGGTGACCTTACATTAGTGTAAAGAACACGTCAAGTATTTCAGTGTAATTTTCAAATCACAAGAAAAAAAGCTAATAAGATTAGTTCTTAAGACCCAGCATTCATTTGTAACGACAAAAAAATCTCACGTCTATGTTTTTAAAGCAATATTCAGTATTTCTTGGTTATGAACAGGGGCGAGCGAAAATTTTTATTATTTCATTTTTATTTTAGAAAGAGCTATTTTTCGTTAAAATAACTTTTATACTGAAAACTAAACATGTAATCTTTTCTTTTAAAAACGTGGGAAGGAGGGAGGGGATGAATTATGAAAAAAATCTGAGAGGAGGGGTTGACAATTTCGTTAAAGATATACATACCCACATTATTTGTTAGTCAGTATTATAATATATGCATTCCTCTTCATGAAAAAAAATAAGAAAATAAAGGCAGCTGCACTTGGCGTTTGCAGTGCAGGTGTTATAAAGAGAAAATGTTGAAGGAAAAGGAATGAGACCCGATCCGATCCAATAGTTGTAGAGTTTTTTTTTTTTGCAAAGATAAGAAAAAAGAATTAAAAATCCTCTGATATAGCATTTTTTATTATTATTTTTTCAACCCCCAAATAGTTTAATTACTTTACTAGAATCCCGAGTGATTCTTTTAGTTTTAATTATTATGTAAACTCCCCCCAAACAGTTTTACGGTGCTTGAATAATGCATTTATGTTTTTATAAACAAAAATAAATGAATGATTTAAATGGCATTTTTGACAAGCATTCTACACGCTTTAATGGTTTAAAGCGACTTTTTTCCCATCGGCCGATGGATGAGGAGAATAATCGGAAAATCGGCCAAAAAATGTCATCGGTCGAGCCCTACTGCTTAGTTTACAGGGTTCGTACGGTCCTTAGTTTAGAAAGTCCTTAATGTTCATTTTCATTTATAAGGCCTTAAATAGTCCTTATTTTTTTATTCCAGGTGCTTATTTTTTTTTTGGTTAAAATAAGAAGGTACCCATGCGCTCTATTTGTTTTGCTATCTTATGAATTCTTCACAAGAATCAAACTTCTTTCATTTCAACTACTTAATCGAACCTCAAATTTGGTTTGCTCGGGTCCGGTACTATCGCGGCTTTCGGACGGATCCAAAACGGCGGATTGACAGGACCAAAAATGGCGGATTTACATAAACATCATCGCATTTTTACTACAAATTGCAGTGCTCTCTCAACTGGTTGATAAATAATTAACTCTTGTTTCTTTAATTTTTTTTTTTGAAAAGGTATAAGTAAATTGAAGTGCTATATATTTTTACAAAAAAAAAAGAGAAATGTTCATGGATTTTGATAAAATGCTTCAAACTACAACACCCAATTCAGTAAAAGAGCTTGTACCCACCCACATGGCAGCTCCCAATTTGCTATTTCCTGCAATTGTGGGAAAAAAGAGCTACATCAAAAAAAAAAATTAAATATTAGTAGAGAAGTCGAATCAAAACACCAAGTATTTGTATAAAATGCAATGCACTGTTAGAAATTTCATCATGAAATTACGGTTAAATGACCGGCAGCAGTCTGCCCATCTAATTCACCGTTAAATTTAAGATTTGGAACATTTTTCTATCTTTGCGGGACCTAACCGTTTCCAATCAACTTGGTTAATAAGCCATAAATACAAAAGTTTATGGTGTTATAAAAATTTAGAAATGGTTTCAAAACAAAATTTTTACCGTTTTTGAACCATTTCGAGGCGTAGAAACTGTAAACAAAGCTTGCGGGAATCGAACCGTAGGTGTATGGTATACCAACATTGCTCTCTAGCCATTCGGCCATCAACACCACGTGAATCGGTCGTTTATTTATTAATAAATCTTCTTTTCCAACAGGCAAGCTGTCTTAAAATTGAAATTTCAGTTTTTGATTGGATCCAAAGTCATTTTTAGTCTAAATTTACTGTATATTAACGAAAATCATTTAATTTGCTGCAAAAATTAAAATACAAACAAGCTTCAGCAGCTCAAATTATGGGTTCGCTCATTCGCAAACAGTTCGGAAATCCGATGTCTCCAATTTTTGATTGACGTGTGTATTTGTTTTACGTGTTTCTATTTAGTAACCACTGCTTAAGCCCCTTTTTTTTCCTTCTTTTTTTATATGCACATGCAGATTTTAACTGATAAATCCGTATTCCTATTTTAACGACAACGTACGACCGGTATTGTTTCGTAACCAAGATTCACGCCCGATTCTTATTGAGCGCTTGAAAATGACGGTTAGTTAAACGTTCTTTAGGATAAACAGAGAATAAACGTTTTTTTTCGCAATCAGCGGTTTGAGTACCATCTTTTTAATGGTTATTCAACTATTATAATTAAATATGGTATAACCATCAAATAAATGGTTATTTTACTATTTTCTTACGGAAATTTTTAACAGTGTGGTGCCCAGTAACTGGGCACCCTTTAAGACCACATGAAATAAATTACACAAGTTCCCTCATTTTGCTTTAAAAGAGAAAAGAAAAAGGAATAAAATTTGAAAAACGGACTTTTAAGGGCTCTAGGGGAAAAAATTTAATAAATAAACAAAAATCAGGAATTTTCGAAAAAGGGCCAAATTTCGGGATTTCAAATTTGTTATTCGATACTATTTATTAAGTTTAGTTACAAAGTAAATAATTTTTTTTTGCATGAAAATTGTTACTAAATCAATTTTAAACAATTATCAATAAAGCAAGTAGGAGCAGCTCCTAAAAAGTAATCAATAAATAAATATTGCTTTTGAAACTTTTTTTTTTTAATTTAAGGGTATACTTCAAAGAAGCATATTGTTGACATCTAGCTCAATAAAACAGATACATTTAACTAATATGTAGGCAAAAAAGGAAAAAAAACTTTCAGCTTGTTTTGCGTTTGACCAATCGCATGTATGATTATCGCTTATTTATACTGTTAAAGGTGAAAGAATGATTTATTTTTATTATCATTTTTCTTATGCCTTACACTATAATAAGCGCCGAGTTGCCAACTCTCCCGATCGCTTTTCAGCTGACCTTTCGATAAACAGTTTGTTCTCCCATTATTTGTTTTTAGATCAAATAAATTCCCGTATCGAAAATTTGTTTTAAAGGTAATGTTTAGTAAATTTTTATCGACCAATTTGGCTTCGCGATCGTTTGCTGTTGAGTGGGAGATGATGGATATTGGCTGCGTTAATCAAAATTTGTATCTTGTGAAATTCCTTAATTTGCAGTAAATTGAAGGAATCGACCTCTTCTTAAACCTATACACCGTAGTTGCCAAACGCCCTCATTTTCCCCTAGTTTTTCTGTTTTTATTTGTGAACTTCGAAAATTCGATTTTTTGCAAAAAGATCCGGTTTTTCAAGCTGATGTACAAGTATTTTTATCTAAAGGGATTGTACTATAAAACAAGAAAATTTTTCAAGAAACTTTTTAAAAAGACATGTATTTTTAAAATTTAATTAACAATTAAATAATAATTAAGTTTTTACATGAATTTTCATAACTTATAACGCGAAAATGTAAAAACCTATTTTTCGGAAACTTGCTAACATCTAACATGTGCTTCGCCGAAAATTGCACGCAGCTTTTGAGACTTCTATCTTTTTGCATCCTGTAAATATATCAATTATTTAAAAAGTTGACAGTTGTTTTAGTATTTGCAGCTTGTAGTCTGCTTGTTTTATTTTTTATTTACAAAAAGTGTTCAATTTTTTGAAACTTTATTTTAGTAAAATTTTGTTAATTACTATTTGAGGGTAATGTACAAAGTTTTAAGCGAATAATGTATGCTGTTTCCAAAATTAAATATTTTTCTCAAGTTGAAAAAGTTTCTTCTGAATTTTTGCGAGCTCTTCTAAATAATTTTAAATTATTTATGGCAGAGATAAAAATTTAAGTAAGGCTAAATTGAGATGCTGGCAACATAAGTTAAGTAAAATGAAAAAAAAAAAAAAATCTAAATTAACACAAATTCTCAAGACAAAGTTCAGCGTTTTTTTAAAAAAATTTTTTATTTAAATTCTTTTTCATTTAACTTGTATTTTATAGCACTAACCATTTTTGATAATTTTTCTTATCATTATAATTTGCTTATAATGATTAATACGTGTGTTGTGTGCTTCTTATTACTATCTCCAATAATTACTTAACTCCCTGACTGTATTGGACATTAGAAAAGCAACAAGTCAAAGAGAGCTCCCCATAAAAGTGTTTGTGGGTTTGTTCCTAATAAAAATACGATGTTAAATCAATTTCCTCTTTCGATAATGCTTCATTTTTAAATAAATATAAGTTTGTATATTTCGAAAAATTTGTGAGGTCCTTAAATTTTTTTGTAGGTCCTTAAAAAGTCCTTAGAAAGTCCTTATTTTTGGTTTTGCCAAAAGCGTACGAACCCTGGTTTAGTTGAGTAGCTGAGTAAGGTTAAGTATTCAAAGACCAGCAATTTCTGACAAAAAATGTATATATATATTTACATATACACATACATATAACAGAAATGTTTTAAAATATTTTTTAATAAAGGTGTGAGACTGAGACAAGGACTCATCACTCATCAGTGTTGGTTTGTCTCAAAGAATGAGCGATGGAGAGCTACATTTCAGTTATATATATTGCTTTACTTAAATCTTAAATTATTGCTGTTTTGCGCATGTTTAGGTGATAAGTGTTTATTTTTCAGTTTTCTCAAATCTGTTGTCCTATAGATTCATACATATTTTCTTTTCCTTTCCAATAGGGCTGCGGTATTGGGTCCTACAGCCATTGCAGACCTAGTGCGTTCCCCAGAAATGGTACCATCTCTTTCAGCGGCACCACAATGAGTGTGGTACCTGCGCCGCATGAGAATTTTAACGTTCAGTTACCACTAGATGGCGGTACCTGAGCTCTCATTGATGCAATATGCACTAGGAATTTAATTTAGCCGAGAGCATCCACGCCAAATGTCTACTCAAGGGATCTTTTACATGCCGCATAATCATACGACGTGGGCGCAGACGATTTTCTGCATCTTAAAAATCCACCGATTTGTGCCAGGTTTGAACCCTCGAGCTTGGGCGTACGAGGCCTGCTGCCTTACCACTACGCCACCCTGTCGGCTATACATATATACATATACACATATATACAGGGGGGCGAAAGTAATGACCCGGTTTTGGGAGGGTATTAAAAAAACTAGCACAATTTGACACATAAAACTTTTTTATTTTGATCTGTATATAATCCCATTTTCTTTTACATAAGTTTTCATTACCATTTCAGCAAGGTGGTGGCCTTTAGAAGAAATACACTGATTCAGTCTATTGCTGAAGTTTTGGGAAATTTTTCTGTATACTTCAAGGGGTATGACGGATATTTAATCAGTTTTTTATGCTCTTTTAAAGTATGGGAGCGATATTTCCAAACTTTCGCCTTCAAATAACCCCACAGAAAAAGGCTTCCGCTAGGGATATTAACATAACGCGGAATATTGAAATACAGACGAAGAGATCTCTGCGTGCAAGAATAGACTGCATCAGTGTATTGCTGCTAACGGTCGCCACCTTGCTAAAGTGGTAATAAAAACTTAATGTAAAAAAATAGGATTAATTCAAGCTTTTTCTGAATTGCTTTTCCATATTTCTGAACGTCAATTTGGGGACATAGCACACCAAAATACATATACACCTCTATTAAGAAAAATTACTCTCATTAATATACTTCAAAGGTTATCCAAACATATTTATACTTAATTTATGCATATTTCTTAAATCATTGCCTGTTAGAAATTGAAATACTAAGCTAATAACTTGATAATTGCAATAACATTATTTAAAATTTTACAAAATACTATCTTTAAAGTTCAAAATAACAAATCTAGAAGCAATTTGAAGGAAAAAAAGAGGGAATTTTTAATTTTTAGACTTTTTGAGTCCTCAGATAGTTAAAATGTTTTGGGGGACAAAACATTAAAAATATACGAATTTGGAGACTGTCCTCGAATTTCGAGGACGTATGGTAAAGCCGAACTTGACTCATCCCAAAAATTGCCATGCCTGGGAACAACTTCGGGAGCTAAATGAACGTATTTTTTTGTTTTGAACAATTGTACAAGGAGATCTTCAAAAAAAAAAAACCTTTTGTACATACGGAGGAGATTCCTCTGTATGTGTCTAGTAAACCATCAGATACATCAAGCAAGCAATAAGATTCATAGATGCAAAATTTCGCATCTTTACTGGAGAGAAAAGACCTGCTTCTCTATATCTCTCGAGGCTTACTTACGCCTAAACGTTTAATGTAATGAAATGTAATTTATACAGGAGTCACGAACAGTGTTGCCAGATTGGGCGATAAATCGCCGATTGGGCGACCTTTTAAGCTCGCTGGCGACCTAAAATTTTATCAAGTCGCCTGGCTACTTTTTGGGCGACTTTCAAGATAAGATTTTTTTGATGAAATTTGAAAAATTTTGAGATTTTATTTCCTTTAATCTTTATACAGTTAATGCGTGAAAAGATGAAACATTAAAACACTTTTTCTAATTTGATGTTCCGTAATAAGACGAACATTAAAGGGACTTTTTTTTTTAAAAAAAAAGTCTTTTTCTGCGTCTGCATTCCTGGATTTTTTTCGTTTTAATCGCATTTTCCAGATTATTGCACATCCAGCCGAAAATCGGTAAAAATGTGTGTACCTTTGTGACGTCACACGGGTTAATGTTCATTTGCAAACTGAAGTGAAAATATTTTGGGCGACTTTCTGTTGTCTGTGGCTACTTTTTGAAAGATTTTGGGCGATTACATGTCCGGAAGATCTGGCAACCCTGGTCACGAAGAAAAGAAAGAAAAGCTTATCCGAAAAATTAAAAAATAAGTTATCTTGTTCTTGTTGACAAATTCACTTACTAACTGGCTGAGAATATTAACTAATCTCTCTCTGTTCTTCAAGTATTTCGTAACAATAAGGTAAGCTTTCTTAAACAATAAAAGTTTTCGTGTTGAATAAGGGCAATTATATGGTGTTGAACGTAAAAAAGAAAGGAACATTTGGCAGATTTAACTCTACTTACCATATACAAACTCATTTAAAATGATTAAATTTGCAAGATATTCACCACATCACATTGAGTATAAAAATCATGTTAGTTTGTTAAAAATATATTTGAGTATAAATTAAAGTATTTTAATTGTTTGTGTCGGATGGTAAACAGACACACAAAATTGATTATTCACTTAATATTATTGGAAGTCTGTGAATTGGCTTATGTTTTAATTTTAAACACAACTAAACTGAAAAGTATACACATGAATAAAAGCATATTACACAGTTTTTAAATAATCGAATAATTTTTGTTTGGAATATAATTAATTTGAAATTATTTTTATCTTGGTTTTGTAAGTAAATTTTTAGTGTCGGACGTGAACTGTGTGTTTTAGATGTAAATAAATATCAATATAATGCTATAAATAGGCAAATATGCTTAACTATTGCTCAGATATCAGGTATATTATTTTTTAAATGTTAAATAATTTGATAAACTTCCACTGATCTCTATTTTCTGTTTGGATGGGAGAATCTTTTCACCCTGATCAGGGGTTGATCCAGAATTTTTAACAGGGTCTATTCGTTGTGAATTTTAAAAAGTTTTGTGAAAAATCAAATAATCTTGTGAAAATTCAAAATTTGATAAAACATATTTCTTACCTTTTGCTGCTCATTTGATAAATAATTCTGCAAAAAGTACGCCTTGATAACTCGGATGGTAAAATCCTAGGAGAGCCCACCCCGTTTCAAAACTGCCAATTTGGTGTTCATCTCGCAGAAGGGTACAAGCAGGGTTACAATCAAATCAGGGTTACCAAGATAGTGTATTCATTGCCAACCGTGCCAACGGGGTGTGCTCTCCTAAGATCCAACCACTCAGATTTTCGTGAAGGGTCCGTTTTGATCGATTGAAGTCTTGTGAACGGAACGTTTTGAGTAATTGGAATTTTGTGAAGGGTCCAAAAAGGACCTGAATTTCATCTGGCGTGACCCCTGCTGATAGCTGAATAATTTGCAATGTTCTCCAGCAGCCCTTCACTTTGTGTAACAATTTTATTTTCAATTCTTTACCATTTAAAATTGCTTTCAGAGCAATGAATAATTAACATTTCAATGTTTATTACCTGGGATAGATTTTGGAATCATTCTTAATCAGATCCCAGTCTTGTATACAGGGGCGGATCCAGGAAAAATTTATGGGAGAGGCACCGGGTGTAAAAAGTAGTTGCTCATTGTAAAAGTTTGCATAATAAAAAACTCATAAGCTTGTTTCACTTTTTTTAAGATCACTTGACACCAGTTAATATTTTTAAAGTGCATAAAACATACTTAATTACATCAAATGAAAAAGTACAATACATTTTTACATATTAAGACAATTAAACGCCAATCCCTTCAGATAATTTTGCGAAATACCATTATAATTAATTCGTACTAATAAAAAAAATTGTTTTGAAGATTATAACAACGCCAGAGAATGAGTAGTGATGGTCAAGGTTTTTTAAACATTACAACTGATCATCTCAAAATTCAAGCTTTCAAATAAAAAAATGTCAATGCTGTGATTTCAATACTTTTTTAGTTTTAAATTAGCAATTTTGGGCTTCCATTGTTGATGTTAGAAATAGGAGGAGTTTCGGGACTTTTTCTGAAATTTTTTTTAACATTCAAGTTATTAAATGCATATTAGGCTATCATTGGTGACGGTAAAAGACAGCGAAAATGTTCCAAAGCTGAACTTCTAAAAATACAAGTTTGATTATTTTTGAGGATGTGAGTGGATTGGGGCTGTCAATCGGAAAATTTTTGAAATTGAAGGCTATAAAACCCATATTAGGCAATCTTTGGTGACGATAAAAGATAGGTGGATTCACCAGCTCTCCCATTGAATTTTCTTGAAATTGAAGTTCGAAATTCGTAATTTTTAGAGTATATTGTTAATGTTAGAGAAAGGGGGAAAGGGGATTCTCATTTTTTGTGAAATTCAAGTTTTAAAATGCATACTAGGCCATAGCTGGTGACATTATAAGACAACTGAAAATTTTCCAAGATAAAGTTCTAAAAATACACTTTTGACGATTTTTGAGGATGTGAGAAGACTAAATGGTGGGTTCGGGGCTGATCCCCGGAATTTTTTTGAAATTGAGGTCTTAAAATTGCATATTAGGCCATCTTTAGTGATGTTGAAAGACAAGTGGGGCTCCAGTGGAAATATTTCGAAATTGAAGTTCTAAATTTTGCAATTTTGGGCATTTATTGATGAGGTAAGAAAAAAATGGGTTTCGAGGCTCTTTTTCTAACTTTTTTTTTCAAATTCAAGTCTCACAAACACACAGCATCTTAACGACGACTCTGAACAAGAAAAAAAGATTGTGTCAGTGTGTAGAGTCACATTGTGTAGAGTCGCATGTGTGTAGGACCAACATTTTAATCTGCCTAGGTCCTAGTTCAGAAATTTTTGAATTTCCATTTTATTTAAGGACAAACTTTTTTTAACTGTTCCCCCAATGACATCATCCCATGGTGCAGCTGAATTTCTTTTTTGAGAACTTTACTCCTAGCAGAAATTTCTTGTAGGGATCATTCATAGATGTCATGCTTCGAGGGGAAGGGGGTTGTGAAATTGTGAGAAGGGGAAGGGAGGGGGTAACAAGAAGTGTGACAACATAGCATGTGACAAAAGGGGGGGGGAGGGGTCCGCTGAAGAATGACATGGGGAGAGGGGGCTCAAATACATGGGAAAAATGCGTGACATCATTTATGAACGGCTCCGTAGAATCACACTTTTCTTTCTTTCTTTCTTTCTTTTTTTTACCAAGTACCTAGGCACTACATATATATGTTTGAATTTGAATCACTGATATAAAATTCAACAATAGTTTTGCTTTCTCCAATTACTGCTCAGATGTGTTGCAAAATTATATACATATAAACATCCATGTGTCATGTAAACAAGTTTAAAAAATAAAAATAAAAAGGGGGAGCAAAAAATACAAATTTATTAAGTAAAAGTAAATTATAAAAACTTCCAAAAGTATAAAAATGCATGTTTTACTTTATCTTGCAAATAAAAGCAAAATATGTTGAAAAAAAAAGTTAAAATTATGTGCAGTTTAAAAAATGTGTTGGACAAAAAAACATTTGCTCACTCCCAACACCTATTTTTTAACGCAAAATATTCAAAATTAAAAAGAATTATACATTGCGTGTATGTGTTTGGGATTATAAAGAGTATCCTTCTCAATCGAAAATTTTTTTTACGTACACAGTGAAACCTGTGTAACTTGACCACTTGCAGTGCAGCACTTTAGTGGTCAATTTGGACAGGTGGTCAACTTATAGATGGTGAAGGGCTAATTCCGTCCCTGGAAATGCTGAATTAACCTTTAGATTACGGCGGTACAGCATATGTACCGCAGAATAGTTGGGCCTTCCTTACGGCTGCGGTACAGCATATGTACCAGACCTTTCGTCCCCTTCCTGAGCGGAAGGAAATCACCAGGAGGTGTGAAAATTACTGAGAGTTATTAGCATTTCCTGTCCTCACGACTAGTCTTGGCAAAATAAGGGCGTTAATTTACTGTCTGGCGAGTATTTGGAATGTTTCTGGTTTAGACCAGGGTTCGTGATTTTTTTGATTTTTTTTAAAAAATCAAAAAAATCGGATTTTTTTTATTTAAATCAGATTTTTTTGATTTAAATCGGATTTTTTTGATTTTTTTAAAAAGACCCTAAATTATTTGGATATTTATTATGTTACATTCATAGAAACAATATGACATCTTAATCAATATGCAAAAACACACTTTAAGCTATTTTCAGAGCAATAAATATTTTTTAATAATAATAATGATAAACAAATTTTAATACAAATGCATGACTCAAATGAAACGTAACCCTACCAGGAATAATAGTACATGCATAAGTACAGAGAATATGAACATATTTAATCTGAATTATTTTGCTGTTGAAAACTGCAAAAAAAGTACCCAATTAAGTTTTACATTGAATGTACTTTAATCATTTTTCAATTTTATAAATAAAAAAGCATGAAATATTTTTACCCATTTCGAAAAATCATATGCTCACACCATTACTGAAAACTGCAACTTTTTGTTTTAATCAAATATCTTTATTGAAAACTTCTGTGATAAAACAATATTTTAAAAGGAAAAAACCTTAAGCTATTAGGGGACGTGGATGAAACTTTAAGGATAAATTCTAAATTCTAACAATTGTTGTTTTAAACACTATCATTCTGAATTATTTATTGTGTGGCATTGATTAAATGGATCTAAAATACTATTTTTAAGATTAAAGAAGACAGAATGGTTCATGATTATGTATTATGAATTGTAATTTGAATGAATGATGCTTTGCTGTTAAGCTGCTTGAAGAATATTGTAAAATTAAAAAAAAATATTGTCAAATTAAAAGAATAGTTATTAATTCCAACCTTATGAAATATGTTATGCACACAGCCAAATGGACCTAGGAAGTTTTGTTTGAAACAGTAGTTGAAATTGCAACATATTTCATTTTTACAACACTTCCTAACATAGTAAAATCAATGATTTTTTTGGAAAAAATCACTTGATTTAAATCAATGATTTTTTTAAAAAAATCACTTGATTTAAATCAAGCTGATTTAAATCAACGAACCCTGGTTTAGACACACATATATTCGTCGGATAACATTTATTATAGTCATATAAATACTCACTGAAACATAGGCAATCACTTAAACGATCTCGGGGTGGGGGGGGGGGGGGAGGGGGGTGGCATGGCGACCTGACTTTTAGATACATAATGTATTTATACGTGTGTTTACGTATTATTATGTGTTCTTGCTTTTTATCTATAAATTTAATATATTTCCTTTGCTCACCCCTCCCAAGAGACGTAACTAGAGGGGGCACACTCCTTGGGCGCCAGATTATTTTAGGGGCGCTAAATTGACAAAATGTGTGTGTTTAACCTAACTATATAAATTTTTTTTGTATATAAGGGGGCAGGGGGCGCTAAATCCTGGGTTTCCCCCAGTTCGAAAATGACCTAGTTACGTCCCTGCCCCTCCCCCCCTAGAAAATGTTGAAATGACTAAATGGGCCGGACTAAAACTTTCAATATTTGTCATCTTTTGGTATTAATTTTAAAAAGAGTTATTCTGTCGCACTCAGAGCTCTGCCGCCCTGCGTTATAATCCAATTAGCAGCTCGAGGTAACATTCTATGTTTATAATTATTTCTTTCTTGGTTTCCTAATAAAATCCACATGCAGACTACGCGTGCCAAAGTCGAAATAATAAGAGTCCACCCCATGTCATACATTCCGGAAAGTGCATTCAACTAAAAATAAGTAAAAGAGTTGCAGTGATTGTGAGGGGAATGCAAGTACAATAGTTGGACATTCGGTCTTGCTTTTGTTAACAAAGGACCTCCCCCCGGAGCCATCGGCAGACAGGAGTTTGTTAGAAGTACAACAGACAGTTTGAAGCGCATTCTGATTATCTTCGGTGAATGACCATTTTCCAGTTGCTATATGAGTAAATCAACAAGTCATTGTGGTGAAAATAGCAAAGGAAAATTGTCTATTCATACCTGCAATTTTTAAGTGAATTAGGATAAAGTAAATTCATTATAAGGATATCAGTTTCAGCAATCAGAAGACACTTTACTTCCTTGTTCAGTTTGTGTTCGTTTCATACTCTTATCATTAAATACCACGTAAAGCAAGATGTTAACTTAGGAGAAAAATAATAATTTGTTACGGAGGGTGCGGGGAGGAATAAAGTGCTGCGAATTATAGAATTCGTGTACTAATAATATACTTAAAATGTTTTACTTGTTTATTGAAGTTGTTGATAATGTATGTTGTAGATGTTTAATATAAAATGCTGTCATCATGACTTCGCACCTGAGATGTTTGTCGAAATCTAGGCAAATTATGTACAAGTCCCGAAAGAAAGCAAATCAAATGTCACACAACAGAAAAATCGCAAAATATATATATATATATATTGATGCTTTAAAACAATGAAAGTTCACTACTATTCAACTATATGGAACAGCACATTTTATTGTTAATTTTAACTCTAATTTGGGCAGAAATTTTGATTGCCTTATTAGCTTAGCAAAATTTTTTAGACAAACATAGGGAAACTCACATTAGACTTCAATAATAAGTTGCAGTTTTTTTCCTTCCTCATTTAAACTGCATGTTTCCAGAAATTAACTTTAGAAATCATATAATTACTTCGAATTGGCGATTGGGAGCAAAAAAAATAGCAACTGAGTAATGAAAGTTTATGTTTTGGCAACCCTTCTAATGAAGTCAATCACACTCAGAAGAGGTATAATGGGAGTTAAGGAGTTAAGGTGGTCACACTGAGGGGAAGAAAAATCCGCAGTTTTGCCGTTGTATGGATGAATTTCGGGAGCTCGAGCGCCACAACTTAAAGGTTAAGAAAAGAAACTTCATCTCATTGCTCAAACATGTCATAAAATCAAGCACCTTTTTTTCTCTTTTAATTCTTATAGTGTTCCTGTTTTGCATTTTTCAAAGGGCGCGGCGCCCTGTCCCTTTTTGGAAAGCTGTGGATGTGCTCTGCCCTTTTTAAGGAAATTAGGAAAATACCTATTATCTTAATAAAAAATGTCCTTTTTCAACTGAAAAGTGCCTTTTTTTTTCAACAGAAAATGCCCTTTTTCAAAATTGCGCCCTGCCCTTTTTTTTAAAAAAAATGTGAACACTAAATTCTTATATACGTTTGAAACAATGCTTGTAGGAACATAAGCTTGCTTGCGGTAATGGTCTTTTATTATCCAATGTGAAAAAGCATTCAAATTTAGAGTAAATTGAATCATATAGATCACCAACATTCAAAGTTATCAGTACTTTATATGTGATACATGGTCAAAGAAAAAAATTGGGGGGGGGGGGGGGGGAGGAAACACAATCTGTTATAGTTATAGTGCTTTCTTATACATTAGAAATTAATTTATTTCATGCAATCATAGCATTGAAAGTTATTATGATTTTATTGAATATGTTGGATATTGAACCAACATTTTCATTTTTCAACATCAGTTTCTTTTGCTTTTCTCTTTTACTCCCTCATTGTCTCAGAAGATGTAATTGTTGTTACTAAATATCATAGCAGTAGTTACATCCTTAATTGTTGTTATTAAGATAATAGGAAATATTAAAATAGTTAATAGAAAGGCTCCTGGGAGAGTCAATCTTTTAAGTAAAAAAAATATTCCTGAATAATTTTCGATTTTAAGCTATGTTCATAGTGTTCCCTCTAGGCATATTTTCAAAGAGGCACCTACCTGTAGTCAACTTAAGGGGCACAGTTTCTGAATTTTTTCCCTTTATACTTTGTCGTTTTATTTTGATGCTAATCGCAAAATATACCTACCGTAAAATCCCGAAAGAAACCCCCCTCTTTATAAAAACCAAACTGGCAAATTTCAGATAGGGGGGTTATAATCGAGATTTTCGAAAAAAATTATTTTAAAAAAATGTTTTTAGTATTAATTAAGAGCATCTACTGAAGATAAATAGTAAGTATAACCCATTTAAAATTATTTTAAATAATATAAAACAAGATTCAAAAAATAAATAAACAAAAATCTGTCTTATAATTTTCTAACAGAAAATGGATCGCATGGGGATGGCATCTTTGACTGAAGAAAGAATTTAGCACTTAAGTTAGCAGAAATCCCTAAAATTTAAATTTAAAACTCATAAAACGCAAATTTGGCATGTTCGGGGCCAGCGCTACATCGGTATTTCGTAATGTGCCGAGTTTCAAAACACGACCAAAAATGGCGGACTTACACAATAAAAGATGGCGGCTAATGAACGAATCAACACGAAGAAAGAATTTAACACTTAAGTTAGCAGAAATCCCTATAGTTTAAATTTAAAACTCATAAAACACAAATTTGGCATGTTCGAGGCCTGTGGTATATCGGTAATGCGTCGAATTTCAAAACACGACCAAAAATGACGGACTCACAAGAACAAAGATGGCGGCTAATGAACGAATTAACGCCGAGTACATGAAATTTATTTTTAAGCATATAGACCTTGAATAAATAAACAAATAAAATAAAACACAAAATACAAAAAGAAATTGGACATATTTAATCTTTATCATAAGAAAATAATACAAAATTTGTTTTAAAATCGTCAGCTATTTGGGGAGCGGGGTTATATTCAGGAATATGGAATGATTCCACTTTTGGCGCGAAAGGGGGGGGGGGGGGGGGCTACTTTCGGGATTTTACAGTAGTTTGTTTACGGGATCACCCCCTTCAAGTTTATTGTGTACTAAATATTGGTCATTCATGTGTTGCATTCAGAAATTTAATATTTTGTAAGGACTTTCATGTTTACCCTCCCGTTTAAAGACGTGGAGTGGAGGTAGGAAAACTAGCGGAAAAAGAAAGAATGCTTTCTTATGTTGTATTCAGGGGTTGAATTTAACATGAAGATATCAGAAAGTAATGTTGGCATATAGCTGTCCTGTAGTCGGTGTACTTAGAATAGGCGCGTCCAGGTCGCGTTTCCGGCTTCGGCGCCGTGGGAACTCTGAAAAAGGTAACAGTGCCAGAGTTTCTTTTTTTTTTTTTGCACTGCAGTTAAGGCAATTGCATTACTGCACCTCCGATTCATATTATAAGAATAATTGAGAAAAAATAACAATAAATAATTTATTTTTGATACTAAGTAAATGCAATTAAATTTGTTATAAATTAAATCTGGAATGTTTAGATAAGATTTTAACAATTTAAAAACATAAAATACAATAAATTAAGTATACAATAGCTTTCTGAAATACATCCGAATATTAGAATAAGATTTAGATAGGTTCAAAATATTAGAATACTTTATCTTACACAATCTATTTTTGCCATTGAGAAATAAATTTGATTCCATCTATTATTATTATAACTAAAACAACAAACTTGCTTATCATGTTCCCCAAACCTACTTGGGGAAAAAGTTTCTAGCACGGAAACCATGGCGACCAGGAGAGGAAAAAGTAGAGTTGTGTGACCTTGACGCGCCTATTCTAATTACACAGACTATAGTTCAATACTAAGACATGTTAAAACTGCTGTTTTGAGATAAACACATGTAAGCATTTATTTTTCTGCACTGTCATTTAGGAAATATGCCAAGGAACGTGAAATTTGGTTTGGGCTAGTGTCACACTGTTGTTTTAAGCTATGAAATTAGAATTTAGTTAAAAATCTTAACTAAATGAGATTGTCTTTAAGATGTCTCAGTAACTAGAAGAGAGATTTTTCTGCAAATTCGGTAATTAAGAAAAACTGCTTGGGAATGGTTTGTAAAAAATAATTGTTGGAAATCTGTTATTACTTGTTTGCGAACTAGAAAGAACGCGGGGTGGGTGGGTGTTGTCAGACATCCATCATATCCGATACCTCTGACACTATCTGGTATCTGATACTGTTTTATTCTTACACAATAAAAAGCAGAGTATATGCAACAAATTATACTTCTTTCGATTTTCATCTTATTTAAAAACTTTGTAGACTAGGTAACAACACTAGCACAGTTAACAAACTTTAAAAAAAAAAAAAAGAGCTCAAGAATACTTCATTGACATGCCATTAAAAATATACTTGTAAAAAAATAAATTGCAATAAGGGAACATGCATTTTCATGCTTGTCCCTTTCTCGAACTAATAACGTTTCTGTCTGCCTGCATTGCCTTTAACCTGGCGGAAAACCGGCCACTTCCAGGAATGTGAAATGACGAGTGACTGCTGTTTGATTCATATCGGTAGGCAGGGCCCGGCTTATAAATTTGGGGGCCCAGGGCACAAAAAAAAATGGCCCCCTAAGTTCTCAAAGTGAAAAATTAAGTTTTTTTGCTACACTAATAACACTTAAAAGAGTACCGTCGCTAAAATGCTGCATTGTGTGGTGCCCTGGGTGAAAAAAATTTAAAAATATAATAATAAACGTTTATCAAATTTTGAAAAAATTTCTTTGTCAACTTAAATTATTTGGGGGCCCCAAAAATCGGGGCCCTGACCAGTGCCCCGAGTGCTCTGTGTGAAATCAGGCCCTGTCGGTAGGCACCACTCTTATAGGGATATCTTACTAATGCGACTTTTGCGCTTTAAAATATTTAAAACATCTTAAAGTGACAAAAATTTTTATTAATGGGATTAAAAAATACAGTCACACCTCCATTTAACGAACCTCTATTTTGCGAATTTCTCCATTTTATGAATTTTCTTCTTGGCCGTAAGAATATTTAAGGTTTTCCATGTAAAAAAAATCCTCTAAATAACAAAGCGCATTCTCTAATTAATGAACTTTTTTCTGATAATCTAAAAAAATTCTGCCCAATTTTTCAAGCATTTCTTTCTTTAAACACTTTTATCTTAAGCTTCTGCACACTATGTGTTAAAATAATTATAAACATTTTTTTAGAGTAGTGAATAAGTTTAGTTCTAGATTATAATGATTATTCGTTATGTTTTATCCTTTCTTAAGCGAAAGAATAAAAGTAAACTGCTATAATTATTATTACATGATATGTAGAGCTTCTATTAGTTTGAAATGATTAGTTCTCATGTAGCCAAAGTATTATAAAAATTGTAAATCTCTATTTAAAGAATTTCTCCATTTAACGAACTTTTTCGCTGAATTTGCGACTTCGTTGAGTAGCGGTCCTACTGTACTAGCAGGGGATGCCCCAAAAGAGGCTGCAGGGTTTATCAAAATCGAAACAAGGAGCACTGTTAAAAATTTCCGTAAGAAAATAGTAAAATAACCATTTATTTGATTGTTATTTTACCATATTTAATGACAACAGTTGAATAACCATTAAAAAGAGGGTACTCAAACCGCTGATTGTGCGAAAAAAATCGTTTATTCTCTGTTTCTCCTAAAGAACGTTTAACTAACCGTCATTTACAAGCGCTCAATAAGAATCGGGCGTCCATCTTGGTTGCAAAACCTTACCGGTTGTACGTTTTTGTTAAAATATGAATAAAGATTTATCACTTCAAATCTGCATGTGTATATAAAAAAAGAAGAAAAAAAAAGTGGCTTAAGCAGTGGTTACTAACTAGAAACACACACACACATAAATCAAAAATGGGAGACATAGGATTCCCGAACTGTTTGTGAATGAGCGAACCCATAACTTGAGCTGCTGAAGCTTGTTTGTATTTTAATTTTTGCAGCAAATAAAATGATTTTCGTCAATATACAGTAAATTTAGACCAAAGATGGCTTTAGATCCAATCAAAAACTGAGATTTCACTTTTAATGCCGTTTGTTAATCAATAACTCTTTCTTCTCCTGTTGAAAAGAAAGATTTATTGGTAAATAAACGACCGCTCTGTGTGGTGCCGATGGCCGAATGGATAGAACGCAAGATTGTTAGATCAAACACCGCGGGTTCGATTCCCGCAAGCTTCGTTTACTGTTTCTATGCCTCGAAGATTTTACACCTCGAAATGGTTCAGAAACGGTAAAATTTTTGCTTTGAAACCATTTTTAAATGGTTATAAAACCGTAAACTTTTGTATTTACGGCTTTTTAACCAAGCTGGTTGGAAATGGTTAGGTCTCGTAACGATGGAAAAATGTTCCAAACCGTAAATTCAATGGTGGAATAGATGGACAGACTGCTGCCGGTCATTTAACCGTAATTTCATGGTGAAATTTCTAACAGTGAGCATGCAAAAGGGTAACAGGGTGCATGAAAATGGTAACCTGACGCTGAGCCTTGTTAGAGGAGAGTTAGAGGCCAAATGATTCTGTTATTTAAATTTATTGAAATGGAAGGGGCTGATAGCCTGCATTTACGTACCAAAGGTCGAAAAAATGTCATTCTTTTAAGCTTTTCAAATCCCAGAGTATTCTTGAAATAAGGAAAAATGACTACTTCAATTATTACACTATTGAAGTAGTCATTTTAGACAGCTGGACTCATTTACTGATAGCAACTGTCACTGGAAATGGGGTAACCAGTTTTAAGAGGGCTTTTGATCTTCATTGGGGACTGATAATTTGACTAGGACCAGCCTAGCTGGACCCAGAGCTTGTTGCTGTGCATCACCTTTGTAGTTGTATTTTCAGGTACAGAGACAGAGAAACTAATTTTGCTGTTAATAGACTTTTCCGACCATGAAAAGGAGCTTGCATTTTCCAGTCCTAGAAAGCACTTTATAGAAATCATAGAGTTTTTCAGACTACTATATTTTTACTGCACAGTATTTTCTCAACTGACTAGCCATTGTTCCAGAGAACATTCTCTTAAAGGAAAAGTATCAATATAAAATCCCTAAATCAAAAAAGGAAAATAAAATAAATAAATTTATGCTGCAATAATGCAGAATTAATATTATTTTGTGTTATTGATGATCTTTATAATACCTTTCATTTACTTTCAAACTTTCAATAAAAAGGTGTATTTAAGGAGATAATGAAAATCTCAGAATTTCAATTTTAGAAGAATATATTCATTTTCTAAGAACAGTTTTCACAGAACATCCACAGACAAGAAACATGAAAGAACTGGCTTTGTCTTTTGAACATAGAAGTGGAATGACTTCAGAGAGGAAACGGGTTTCAGCATAAATCGGAGTTCACAAACGGAAGAAAGGCAGAATGGCTGTTGAAGTTCTGACATGGAAGTTATTTAAATGTGCTGTTTGTTGCAGTACAGGTCACTGAAATAGTAATTGAAAATGAATATTCCAAAGTAAGCTATAAGAAAATAATAAGAGAAGTGATAAGAGAAGTGAATGGTATCATCAAGTAAGAGAGAATATGCTGCTCCTGAGTTTAACGGGCCCCCTACAGGCATGAGTCCGACTTCTGCCCCTTAATTTTTTGAACCAGCTCTCAGATGAGAGACCATGATCTGGGTTGGCACCCCCAGAGGTATCGTTTCACTTGGAGGACGTTAGAGCCACGACAGATTTAACGGGCACCAGCTCCCTTTAGCGTACATGGGCCCAGAGCAACCAGCCTCAACAGGTTGTCACCCTCCCAAACAGACCTAGGTCAGTGTTTGGGTCTAGGTCAGTGTTGTTGCTCGGTGTTCTGCAGTACTTGAGCTTCTACCAACTGGTCCACTGCAGGACGTATCATCAAGTATTCTTTATGTTCATCCAATCTAAAGCTTTGGATGCCTTTTACTATTGCTTTCAACACTGAACACTCTGATGTGAAAGCGGAAAGTAATCACTCACTATTGGCCACTTGAAATGGCGTTTTTGGTAATTGCAGAAAGTACCCTAACTCACCAGTAACATTTTAATTTTATTTATGCACACGTTATTTTTCAGACAAAGTTATATATATATCTTTCTGCACACTGTTTACAGTGTGAAAGTATGCCAATATTCGCATGCAGTATTTTCTGTTTCACTAACTAAAACCCATGTTTTCTTTCCGTGTCTTCAAATGATAAGAACATTTATGATCATTAAAAATGGTCTACTAAATTAGTAGCATTTGTATTTTCAGATCTAGTTCTTGTTCTTACTTCATCAAAAAAGAGAAATTGCTCAGACACCACCAAGTTTTCTTTTGTTTACTTCTAAGTTCTTGTTTCTGATTTTCATGTTTGATATTATATCTTTTGGAACTTTAACCTTTTTTAAACATAGAATTAAATGCAACCATGCTCATTTCTGCCTTTTCTTCAAGGAAGTGTTGAATTATCTTTTCCTTTATCCTATAGGTTGTGAGCTTCCATTTCAAGTTTGGTTCATCTGTGTTACGAGTTATTAAGAATCCAGTTTGTCCATGACTGAAGCTGTTGGTAAAGGCAGATTAAAATATCATGCATATATTTTTTAGAAGCAAAAATAGTTATACTTTAATTCTTAGGACTGAAACTTTTCATTAAAGATAAACTTAAATCTTATCAGTGATAAAATTCTTTATCATAATAGTACTGGAGGTTAAAGTTAGATATTTGCAATGAGTGAAACATTCTCATGTGATTATTGTAACAAATCTCTGGCTTCTAAGTATAATTTAAGTCTGCATATCAGAAGTCACACGGGGGAAAGGCCTTACTCATGCAAAGTATGTGGGAAATCATTTGCCACAAAGCAACGTTTAAAATCACATTCTAATACCCATTCAAATGTTAAATCTTTTACCTGCGATGTTTGTCAGAAAGAATTCATTCGCAAGGCAGGGTTATTACAACATGTGAGAACTCATACCGGAGAGAAACCTCACAAGTGCCACCATTGTGGAAAGGAATTTGTGTCGAAATCTAAACTGATTACTCATGTGAAGATGTGCACCAGCGACAAACGCTACTCTTGCGAATATTGTGGAGCAGCATTCGTAAAGAAGTCCACCTTGACGATTCATCTGAGGCATCACACCGGCGAGAGGCCGTATAGTTGTGCTCAGTGTGGGAAGGCTTTTGCGACGTACACTTACTTGAGCTGTCATTTGAAAACTCATTCGAAAGAGAAATCTCACGCTTGCCGCCATTGCGAGGAGCAGTTTGTCGACAGTGACAGCTTGAAAATACATGAAAGAACTCATGCTCCTTCGAAGGGGCCGTATTTGTGTCAGCATTGCTTGGCACAGTTCGGTACAAAGCTGAAGCTGAATCAGCATTTAAAATCGCACACGAATCGTTGTCCTCACTGTGGTGTATCATACAAGTTAGCGTCATCATTAAATAACCATCTGAAAATACATCGAAAGGAATCATCACTACGTCACCCAGATAGTGAGACAAAGTTCAGCAATGCAGAGAAAATTGCTGTTGATAAAGAAATTTGTGTAGAAGAGAAAATATTTACTTGTAAGTACTGCACAAAATCGTTTCCGCACTTTACTGATTTGAAAAATCACTATGAGAGAGATCATGCTGATGATGAATTTTATACTTGTGAATCCTGCGAGGAATCATTTATTGAAAAAACATCGCTATATTCGCATATTGAGAATCATGCCAAAGGCTATTCTCACTTTTGTCATTTTTGCAAAAGAGGTTTTGCTTCGGGCAAGGGGCTAATCATGCACTATGCACTGGCACATGGGACATCACCGGAGAAAATGCATAACTCGGATTTGTCTCGGGGAAAGCTTTCTGCGAATCAACCGAGAAAACCTAAAGTTCAACCGAGGAAAAAACCACACGCCTGTGTGTATTGTGGGAAAGGTTTTGCCAAGAGTTGCACTTTGAAGCAGCATTATAGAATTCACACCAACGAGAAACCTTTCTCGTGTGATTTCTGCGGGGAATCCTTCTCCACTCGTGAACGCTTCAACATGCATCGTGAAATGCATGATGGGAAGAGAGCTTGTGTTTGTGAACATTGCAATGAAGAATTCTCTGCTTTTGATGCCTTAAAAGAACATTGGCGTGTCTGTGAGAAAAGAAGAAATTTGGAATTATTTAAATTGTATAGAGGTTTAAACCAGGGTTCGTGATTAAAAAACATTTTTTTCAATAGTTCTTTTTCTTTATAATTTAAATTTTATTTTCTAAAAGTTTAAACATGCTTTAAATATTTTTCAGATATTTATTATGTTTCTTTTATAAAACATATATGACATGTCCACCAATATTGAAGCTATTTTCATTTTAGGTAATTACTTTTGAATAATAGTATAGGTTAATCAATTGCATCGTTCAAATCAAATTTATCCCTATCAGAAATAATCGTGCCCTCTAAGTGATGTAAAAATGATCAAATTGAATTGAATTCTTATATTTTTGGTATAGCGGAAATAAATCAAACAATCGTGTCATGTTAAGTAAGCACTTAGTGTCTTACACTAATGAGTGTCTTACACCTTCCCGTATACTTTTACTTCCACTTCCAAACTGCCTTTATTCTCATTGGTTTGGAGGTAAATCTTAGGCTATATAAGCAGTGTTTTTGTTGTTCTGTCTGCATCGTTTGGATGTTTTTGCATCTCTAGAAGTTCTTCTATCGCATTGGAAAGGGATTCCAAGCAATACCGAAACATATGTCTGCATTATAATGTTCAGTTGTGTTTTCTTGAAAATATTTTTACAATATAAAACCATATTAAACTCATTTTGATAAAAATTTGACTTTTGCCCTTTTAACAAAAAGTGATCCATTTGACCTAATGAAGAAATGATTGAAGTATTTTCATCTAGCTGCTTTCTAATGCTATTGTCTACATCATCGTCAGAACTGACTGCATCTAATAACTTTCCACCTAAATCAGACCTGCTGGGCCAGAATGACCAAGTCTCATACTATTCCTTTGTATTCATCAGTTAGCAGCATTAAATGCAATGTTGTTACACTTTTTAAGTCCAAATTTTATTTCTGACTATCAATAGTAATTGTTGTGAAATCTGTCGTAGTTCTTTGTCGTTTCGCACATGGCATAATTGCTCTTGAGGAGTCATTTTCAGCTCTTGAATCGCTTATTTCAACTTCTGCTTCAAAAGGTGGGGGAGCATCTTCATTCAAGTTTAAGTCCTCAAAACTGCTTGATTCAAGTAGTTTCTTACTTGTTGAGACGTCCTCATCTCTCAATTTTGGAGCTCATTTTAGTACCACAGTGGTTGCATGTAACTTGATTGCTTTTATCTTATACTTTTATAACGTCTAGCCACTCTGAGAAGACTTACCTACCACTTCCAGCAGGCATTATAAAAAAAAAATTAAATGTATGTGAGGTGTTTGTTGTTTCTAATGCCGCTTGGATATCCAAGTCCCCGCACCTCTCCTGACTAGGGGGCCAGAATTAAGGCAGTAAGGAGCGCCTTCCGTTTTATAGAGGAGCACCACAATGGTGGAAGTACGGCTTGGCTCATTATGTACTTGGATGACACCAGATGGCGCCACCACAAATACGCCACCTTCCTTGTTTTTTACCTAAGAGTGAAGGCAAGGTAAAATATCCTGCCTCGGGACTGCAGGGTCCACGGCTTTTACATGCACGCATCCCCAAGTGTACATGGTTGGCCTTCAGCGGATCCGATTAGTTTAGTTTAAGTGATTCAGGCGTTGAAGATTAACATAAGAACTATTTAATAGTCAAAAAAAAAAAAAATAGTGTAACAACTTACCTCTGTCAGTGCAACAACATGCCCCATGGGGGCAAGTTGTTACACAGCCCATAATTGCCTATAAATGATTATGAATTTAATTATCATCATGAAATCCTTTTCAAAAAATGCTACGAAACTACAATAGTTACAGAAAATTTTTAAAGCAAGTTTCACAAACATACTCGCAGTGTTTATGTCTAGAAACTTTTTTGTGACTAGCCCCGTTCTCCCTATAACTTTCGGTATAAAATTTGCCCCACGTTTGCAAAAATTCATTCCCCTAATTCGCGATTTTTCCACCGAGTCATGACTTGAACAAGACCTTTTTAGTTTTTTTGGCCCACCCTACTACGTAGCACCTGTATGTGGTTTTTTCCTTTGAAAGTATACTCACGCAATAGAAACCGATTTACAGTAATAAAGCGTCACGGAAAGGGCGTGTAGAATAGGATGAAAATGCAAACATTTCTTAAAAAAATGTAACACCGCTGAAGAATGAAGTAAAACCAATATATGAGGCTTTTTCTTTTCTTTTAATTCAATCTATTTAAGACTTGTATTTATTAAGGCCGGAGCCTGCTTTAGAAAGCTCAAAAAAAAAAAAAACGAAATTTTTTTTATTGCTTAAATCGATTCCTAATATATCTAAGAATATGCATGTAAAGTTATAGAGGCTAATTTTCAATATTTTTTAAAATATAGCCCTAAACGTGGCCAGATGTCGAGCAGGTGTACGAGCACTCGGGCAGCTGGAGCGCGCGAACGTCCCTTCGGTCGAACAGCTCCGAACTATGTATGTGAAAATGTTCAAAGGTCGTTCGAAATAATATTTTGAATTCGTAGAAGTACCGACTCAAGTTGTAATACAGATTATAACGATATATTCGATTATAACGATTTGGGACATGGCGCAGGAATAGCCGATTAGGGTATCCTCACTGTAAGTAATAGAAAATTAACATTTTTCCGATCGTAAACTTTGTTTTCTCGAGTTTTTGTTTTTATGTTTTTCCTAAACTGGCGGGCGTGATTGCGAGAAAACTAGACGACCAAGCAAAACGAAACAAAACTTGTCAGCTTCAGTTTTGTTTTCTCTTCTATTTGAACTAAAAAAATTCATGAAAAAAAAATTCTGAACAACTTTTTTAGCAAGTTGAAACGATTTTTTTGTTGTAAAAAAGACACTTTTTTTTTTCAAACCTGAGAAAAATTTTTAATTTTTCAAAATTTCGGGTTTTTTTTAGTTTAAATAGAAGATAAATATATGAAAATTAAACACATTTTTGTTTTTTTTCGTTTCGGACAAAAATTACGAGCGCCATCTTTCCCGCCGATCGGAGACCGCAATTGCAAGGTGTTGCACAAATGTGTATAAAAATCGGCTGCATTTGAATATTTTTGTCTTATTATTATTTTTTTTTACTTGTTCAAATATGTAATAAAATGATCTGAAATCTTCGCTAGACTTGCTTTCTTTCTTCTGTCCTGAAAAAATTCCTCAAAAAACGCTTCTTTTTGGCCTTCTAAAGCAGGCTACTGCCTTAAGAAAAGATAAGGTTTAAAGCCAAATTTTCAACCTCCATAATACTCTTTTTAATTGCTCTTTTATATTAATATTGTATTACTGTACCTATAGCACTCGTAAATAATCATTGCATTGTTTGGGCAGTTATAACGTAACATAAAAATGTAAATAGTTAATAACGTTTTTTTTTTTTTTTTTGTAAACCTTAATCTATTTTTTTTCATTTCACACAAAATCAGTATACATTATTCGTATGTTCACAAATACAGTAAAACTCTTCTTAGCGGACGCCCCTCAAATTTGGATACTCCTCATATAGGCGTACAGTTTTTGATTCTTCTGCAGCAAATCATTGGGCCACAAAATAAAGTAAAAAAGAAACATTTTTGCGGACAACATCTCTAATACGAACAATTGTTTTTGTCCCGCTCGTGTCCGCTATGGAGGAGTTTTGCTGTTTGTGGATATCTCTCTATTACGGACAAATACTTTTGTCCCGCTCCTGGCCGCTATAGAGAAGTTTTGCTGTTTGGGAACACATCTCTAGTGACGAAAAAATGATTTTGTCCCGCCGGTGTCCGCTATAGAGGAGTTTTGCTGCTTGTGGATATCTCTCTATTAAGGGCAAATGTTTTTGTCCTGCTGGTGACCGCTATAGAGGAGTTTTGCTGTTTGTGAACCCATCTCTATTTACGAAAAAATGATTTTGTCCCGCTGGTGTCAGCTATAGAGGAGTTTTGCTGTTTGCAAACACCTCTCTATTACGGACAAACGTTTTCGTCCCACTGGTGTCCTCTATAGAGGAGTTTTACTGCATTATTGAAACACCTAGTTTAATTAAAAAAATGAAAACTGAAATATCATCTTCAGCGGTTTTTAACTTTCTGAACTGCAAATATATGTTTATGTTATATAACATGACATGTGACAAAGGCGGAGGGCGGCGGCATTTTGGGGCGAACAGGGGGAAGGAAGTGAGTAATTTTGAAAAAAAAAGTATGACATCATTTATGGATAGGGTCACCGAAGTCACGGAAGTCCCCAAAAAGTCACCAAATCGGAAAATGGGTCACGGAAGTCCCCAAAAAGTAACGAAATTGAATCACCGGTCACGAAAAAATTCGACGGCACTTGATGTTTTTTTCTCGACCCGATGATCGCGACAATTCGCGGTGCAGCTATTTTTAGAACTGAAAATGGGGTTGATTGGGCGCATTGGTTCCTGTTTGAAAGAATAGGTGAAAGGTATAAAAAATAATCCACCAAATACAAAAAACTTTGAAATTTTGAAAAAAATTTTGGCTGATGATCTGCTGCTAGGCTTAACTTTCTTAACTTAACTTTCTGCTGTCCATAACCAAGGAATTGGAAGAATTTAAATTTTTTTTCAGGCTGATAAACCTCTTGCACCTTATCTATATGATCATGCATGTAGTTTATCAGTATTTTGACGAAATTCAGTATTTTTGGTTAATTTGAAAATTAATAATTTCGTTTCCGCGAAAATTCGTAATATTGGGAGGCTTTCTCTCTTTTTTTTCTATGAAAATATTTGAAAGTAGTCTGCTTCCATAACTTAATAGTTTTACAAATTAAGATTAAAATTTACGCATTTGGTCCGCTTTTTGCGCTTTGATAGGTCAATCCCGATATTTTACGCACTTCGAAATCCTGTTGCATCGACTTCGGTAAAACGTCCTGGCTCTCGTTTACTATCGGATTCTTCCTCTTGGACATCAGTAACTTTGAGCATACCATTATTTTCAATATTTCTTAAGTTTCAGCTTCTGTAGTAAAGGACTTGCATGGGCGTCATTTTGCCACGCCCGTTCGAAATTTCAGCCGAAAAAATATTTAAAAAAAATATATTTTTAAAACTATTTTTATCCTTTAAGTTTTAGTGATCAAATAAGTGGCTTATTATTTTTAAATGTTACATTCTTATTGATGACCTAATTCAAAAAAAATTTGTCATTTTATTTAATTGTTGTTAAAAATAAAGTTTCTAAAAACTGGTTTTATGAAAATATACTAGGTCACTAAATAAGTTTACAAATTCCCCGAAAAGTCACTAAAAAGTCGCCAAATTGACTTTGGGAAACTTGGTAGACACCCTGATGAACAGCCTCTTATTTTGCACTTTATATGTACCAAAAAAGTCCTCATTGGGTCAGTTCAACACGGGGTCAAAATCTTTTCTCAGATTTTCATGAAAATGGGCAGAGGTGTACGTAAACTTATGAAGTTTTACCCAGCTATATGGCACTCATTTCTGATTTACAGAGCTGTGAAATTCGGCTGAAAACAGGAGGAGGCCGATTTTCGAATTGCTCTAGAACAGCGTTTCTTAAATTGTGTTCCGTGGAACCCTGGGGTTCTGCAAAGATCGCTCAAGGTGCAACTGTGAAATGTCCCAAGTTAGGATAGAGAATCTCATTGAGACAGCTCATAATAATCTTCAATCATTCTGGAATCATGATATACAGTTATTTTACTGAATTTTCACCCTGAAGAAACACTTTTTTTTTCTCTTTTCAAGAGCAATTACTCTTTGATTGGGCCTTGAAAAGGCCCTTTATTTATTAAGGGATCATTCATAAATGATGTCACGCTTCGAGGGGGGGAGGGGGTTCGTGAAATTGTGACAAAATCTGACAAGGGGAGGGGAGGGGGTCCGTTGAATTGTGACATTTTGTGACAAAGGGGGGAGGAGGTCAAGTATGTGGGAAAAAAGCGTGACATCATTTATGAACGATCCCTAAATAACTTTAACGACATCATCAAAGGGACCATCCATAAATGATGTCACTCTTTTTAACCATATATTTGACCCCTCCCCCCCTTTGTCACAAAATGTACACTTCAACCAACCCCCTCCCCCCCTTTGTCGCATACGCACGCTATGTTGCATAAGCATGATGTCACACTTCTTGTTACCCCCTCTCCTCCCCTTTTCCCAATTTCACAAACTTCTCTCCCGCCTTCGTAGCGTGACATCATTTATGTATGATCCGAAAGAAGCACATATTATTTTCTTATTGCGGCTGGTGTGAAATAGTTTACATGCGGCCCGAGGAAACAAAAGATTGAGGTCCACTGTTCTGGAGCAATTCAAAATCTACCGAGCGCTTTTTTGAGTCGAATTTTACACTTCCGTCAATCAAAAACAAGTACGCTTATCTAGGTAAAATAATTTATGTTCCCAAGTTTATACCAGTCGTATACCGCTGCGAAGTTTCAAAAAAAATCTGAGAAGGTAAGATTTTGACACTGTGTTATGGAGTGTTGATTTTAAAACCCATTGTTGATTTTAAAAATTCCGGAGTATTTCTTATTTTGTTTTTCCTCTTTCTCCCCATAGGGTGAAAAATTATCCCTTTAAAGTCTGGTTCCGTGATTTAAAGATGCGATGAAAATAATCGTTATTTTAGTCTCTGCTTCAGGAAGTAATGTATATGGAATAATATTTAGCCAGTAATATTATGATATTTCATTGCTGTATAATAATTTTGTTTTCAAGAACTTTTTATAATTGTTCGTTTGAAAGCGAAAGGTGTGGCGGTTAAGCAAAAACTATCATCCATATTGATTACATGAAAATTCTTTCGAATTTTCTTGTGCGAATAGTTGTGAAAACAGTTATGCTATTAGTAGTAACTAGTATGGTTAGCTCAGCTTTGAAATAAATGGCAGAAAACTGATGAGAAATTTACTCAAGTTTGGTGATATTTTTCACATTTAATGACACTTAAAATTTCGTAATGACAACAAATCTGAGTATTCCTACGACAGACGACAAAGCTGAGTGTTCCGAATTAACTTTCTGCAAAGAAATTGCGAAGGTGAACATCATAGCCGATCAAGTTTAGTGATATTTTTCACATTTAATGACACTCAAAATCCGGCAAAGAATAAATGCTGCGTCCATTCGCAATTTGCATGGCATTCAATGACAAAAAAGCTGAGTATTCCTACGACACACGCGACAAAGCTGAGCATTCCGAGTAGTCACTTTCTACAAAGAAATTGCGAAGATGAACAGCATAGCCGATCTTGGGGGAAATTCTCATTCCTGCCAACAACGCAATAAATCATGTGCCACAGCAACAGTCCTAAAATCGCATATGCGATCGCTTATAAATAAGAAACCCCTCTCGTGTGAATTATGTGGAAAGCAGTTTGGCCACAAGATAGGAATGTGTGAACACGGAAGACTTCATACCGGCGACAGACCATATCGCTGCGAGCATTGTGGGAAGAAATTCAACAGTGAAAGTGTGCTGAACGATCATGTACAACTGCATACAGGGCATAAACCTTACCCCTGCAACCATTGTGACAAGGCTTTCAGTCGAAGAAGGGCGTTATTAGTACATTTGAGAACTCACACGAGAGAGAAACCACTCATGTGTGAATATTGCGGAGTTTCCTTTTGGACCCAGTCAGTCTTAAAGGTGCATGTAAGAAACCACACGGGGGAAAGACCTTATGCTTGTGATTATTGTGAGAAAGCATTTACCTCTGCTTGGGTATTAAGAAGACATTTTCAAATTCACTCGGAAGAAAAGAAGTACGATTGTACTTATTGCCTTAAAAAGTTCAGAACCAAGAGACTACTGACGCTGCACACAAGAACCCACACGGGGGAAAAGCCTTATGCTTGTACTTACTGTGGAAAATCGTTTGCTCGTAATGATGTATTAAAGCAGCACCTCATAATCCACACGAAAGAAAAACCTTACTCGTGTGACTACTGCTCGAGGTCGTTTGCTTGTTGGCGATCTTTCCAAGTTCACTATAGAATGCACACGGGAGAAAGACCTTATTCATGCGGATATTGCCCCAAAGCTTACATTAGCAGAGACCTCTTGAAAAATCATTGGTTGTTTTGCGCAGAAAAAAAGAAAATGACACCTGTTTAGTATTTAAATGTGCAAAAAGTTTCAAAACCAACACTATTACAGAAGACTATAAACGTAAGAACCCACATAGGAGGGAAGCATTATCTTTGTACTTACTGCAGAAGCCTTACTGCAGAAAATCATTTGCTCTTAATAGTGTATTAAAGCAGCACTTTAAAGCTTACATTAGCAGAGACCTCTTGAAAAATCATTGGTTGTTTTGCGCAGAAAAAAAGAAAATGACACCTGTTTAGTATTTAAATGTGCAAAAAGTTTCAAAACCAACACTATTACAGAAGACTATAAACGTAAGAACCCACATAGGAGGGAAGCATTATCTTTGTACTTACTGCAGAAGCCTTACTGCAGAAAATCATTTGCTCTTAATAGTGTATTAAAGCAGCACCTTATAATCCACACGAAAGAAAAACCTTACTCGTGTGACTACTGCTCGAGGTCGTTTGCTTGTTGGCGATCTTTCCAAGTTCACTATAGAATGCACACGGGAGAAAGACCTTATTCATGCGGATATTGCCCCAAAGCTTACATTAGCAGAGACCTCTTGAAAAATCATTGGTTGTTTTGCGCAGAAAAAAAAAAATGACACCTGTTTAGTATTTAAATGTGCAAAAAGTTTCAAAACCAACACTATTACATAAGACTATAAACGTAAGAACCCACATAGGAGGGAAGCATTATCTTTGTACTTACTGCAGAAGCCTTACTGCAGAAAATCATTTGCTCTTAATAGTGTATTAAAGCATTGTCTTATAATTCGCATGACAGAACAACCTTACTTGTGTGACTATTGCTGGAGGTCATTTGCTTTGTAGGCAATTTTTCGAAATTCACTACAGAATGCACACGGGAGAAAGACTTAATTCATGCGGATATTGCCCCAAAGCTTACATTAGCAGAGACCTCTTGAAAAATCATTGGTTGTTTTGCGCATAAAAAAAGAAAATGACACCTGTTTAGTATTTAAATGTGCAAAAAGTTTCAAAACCAACACTATTACGTAAGACTATTAACGTAAGAACCCACACAGGAGGGAAGCCTTATCCTGGTACTTACTGCAGAAAATAATTTGCTCTTAATAGTGTATTAAAGCATCGCCTTATTATTCGCATGAAGGAACAACCTTACTTATATGACAATTGCTGGAGGTCATTTGCTTTGTAGGCAATCCTTCAAAGTTCACTACAGAATGCACACGGGAGAAAGGCCTTATTCCTGCGGATATTGTCCCAAAGCTTACATCAACAGAAACCTCTTGAAAAATCATCGGTTGTTTTGCGCAGAAAAAAAGAAAGTGACATCCGTTTAATGTGTGAAAAATTTTAAAACCAACAGACTATTAACGTAAGAACCCACACAGGCGAGAAGGCTTGTCCTTGTACTTACTGCAGAAAATCATTTGCTCTTGATAGTGTATTAAAGCATCGCCTTATAATTCGCATGAAGGAACAACCTTACTTGAGTGACTATTGCTGGAGGTCATTTGCTTTGTAGGCAATACTTCAAAGTTCACTACAGAATGCGCACGGGAGAAACGCCTTATTCCTGCGGATATTGCCCCAAAGCTTACATCAGCAGAGACTTTTTGAAAAATCATTGTATGTTTTCCGCAGAAAAAAAGAAAGTAACATCCATTTAATCTGTGAAAAATTTCAAAACCAACAAACTATTAACGTAAGAACTCACACTTGCAAGAAGGCTTGTCTCTGTACTTACTGCAGAAAATCATTTGCTCTTATTAGTGTATTAAAGCATGGCCTTATGATTCAGATGAAGGAACGACCTTACTTGTGTGACTATTGCTCGATGTTGTTTGCTTGTAGGCAGTCCTTCAAAGTTCACTACAAAATGTACACAGGAGTAAGACCTTATTCCTGGAGATACTGCCCTAAAGCTTACATCAGCAGAGACCTTTTGAGAAATCATTGGATGTTTTCCGCAGAAAAAAAGAAAGTGACATCCGTTTATAACGTGTAAAAAATTTCAAAACCAACAGACCATTAACGTAAGAACCCACACAGGGGAAAAGCCTTATCCTTGTACTTACTGTAGAAAATCCTTCACTCTTAATAGTGTATTAAAGCAGCACCTTATAATTCACACGAAGGAAAAGCCTTACTCGTGTGACTATTGCTCGAGGTCGTTTCCCACTAGGCCATCCTTCAAAGTTCACTATAGAATGCACACGGAAGTATGACCTTATTCTTCCGGATATTGCCCCAAGGCTTACATCAGCAGAGACATTTTGAAAAATCATTAGTTGTTTTGAGAAAAAAAAAATAACACCTGTTTAATGTGAAAAGTTTCAAAACCAACAGACTATCAACGTAAGAACCCACTCAGGAGGAAAGCCTTATCCTTATACTCACTGTAGAAAATCATTAGCTATTCATAGTGTATTAAAGCAGCGCCTTATAATTCGCATGAAGGAACAACCTTACTTGTGTGACTATTGCTCGATGTTGCTTGCTTGTAGGCAATCCCACAGAATGCACACAGGAGTAAGACTCCTGCGGATATGACCCCAAGGCTTACACCAGCAGAGACCTTCTGAAAGACTCATTGGTTGTTTTTTAAGGAAAAAAAAAGAAAATGGCATCTGTTAATATTTTTCAAAGCAGTCTGACTATTAACATATGAACTCGCATCGGAGATTTATTCCTCTAACAACTAAGCAGTATTTATAAATTAAACTAAATAATGAAAATATTGCTAATTTTTACATACAATCAATATGAAAGAAAACTATTTATTTATATTAATTTTAATTTTAATTTTATTTAATTTATTTATTGATTTGTTTTTGTTGCTTTTGTTAACTGGTTCAGTTTTAGGAAATATTCTACTATGCTTTTTCTCCCTCCAGTTGTTACATTTGAATACTTTTGTACCAATACTGATTTTGTACAAATACTAATTGATACTGATGATTTTATGGGTTTGTTTGAACATTTTTCAAAGATTTCCAGGTTGCTATGCTAACAGTTAGCAATGCTTACTTACCAAGCATTTCTTGCTTCCCTCCTTAAATCAGTAAAAAATTAGCTTTAAAAATGATTTTTGGTACTTTACCAGTAACTTTTAGTTCTTACCAAAATGGGGCAAAAGAGCGTGCATAGTTTCGAAATATTTGTCCACAATAAGTGGTACATTTGGGGAAAGTAAAAAATGAGAATGGAAATATCAAGTTATTATTTTAATTGCAACTAAATCAATTTTAATTGATATTTGGGGAATTTCTTGCATATAATATAACTTCGGGATTAGATGCCTACTCCAAGATTCCACCTACTTAAAATGTAGCAACTAATTCGGGACAAAATTTTCGACTTTAATGTAGCTAATAATTTGGGACAAAATTTGACCTAAATGTAGCAACTAATTTGGGACAAAATTTACGACCTAATGTAGCAACTAATTTGGCACAAAAGTTGCGATCTAAATGTAGCAACTAAATTTGGACAAAATTTGCGACCTAAATGTAGCACCTAATTTGGGACAAAATTTGCGGCCTAAATGTAGCAACTAATTTGGGCATGAGGGAGTAATATTTGGCTAAACGAACATACACAAATTAAAAAGGAAAGAAAAGTTTGAAAACAACTTTCATATTGTTACATTTTTTTAGTTAGTATTTTAATGCCTTTTTTAAACAATCGCAGCTAGTATAGTATAAGTAGCCAATAAAGATTAAAAAGCAATAATATTTAAAAATAATTAAGTATTTTAACTATACCAGCTAACAGCAGCATGATGCAAAACAGTAAAACGTAAAGTAGCTGTGATTGGCAGAAGAAATTTTTGGAATTCAGTGAGATATTCAGCGCGAACGTACCTTGACAATAGAGACGAATTTCGTTACAATTTTGTAATTTTTTTTCACTTTTTTTAATTGTTAATTCATTATCTTAACAAAGGGAGATCCATAGTGATATTATACTTTCAAAGAGTCTTTTTGTGCAGTAACTAGGCCACATGGGGTTGTGCAGTAACTAGGGAGACCATATGTCTTCGAAATTCAGGGACAGTAACCAATCTTGTATATTTGCAGTGCTTTGTCCCCAAAAACACTTAACTATTTAGGGACGCAAAAAAGTCCCCAAATTTAACATTTTCTATTTTTCCTCTTCAAATTGCTTCTAGACTTACAGTTTATAACTTTAAGGATAGTATTTCATAAAATTTTAGATAATGTTATGGCAATTATCGAGTAACTGTGTTAGTGTTACAATTTCTAACAGAACTAAGAAATATTCATAACTTATGTCGAAAATAGGTTTGGATACCCTTTGTTGTTGTCGTATCTTCGCGCGAAGCGAGGAAGGATGGGTGCGCTGCTCCCGAGTCTAATGGGGCCCTTATAGGCAGGAGTCCGACTTCCGCTCCTTTTATATGTGGTCTCTTAATTTTTTTGAACCAGCTCCCGGATGAGAGACCGTCACCTGGGGTTGGTACCCCCAGAGGTATCGTTTCACTTGGAGGACATTGGAGTTACGACAGCTTTAGCGTACACGGCATACAGGAACCAGCCGCGAGAGGTTGCCACCCTCCCAAACACTGACCTCAGTCGATGTTGCTTCACTTTCGGTGCTCTGCGGGAACCGAGCTTCTACCGACTGGTCCACTGCGGGGCTGGATACCGTTTGAAATATATTAATGAGATTAATTTTTCATAATAGAGGTGTATATGCAGTGGTTTGCTATGTCCCCAAAGAAGTCCCCAAAATGTGTCCCAAAATCCTTAGAGACCCCAAATTGACGCTCAGAAATATGGTCACCCTAGCAGCAACTCATGGGCTCGTTAAAATAAAATCCTTCTTTAGTTCTAGCCCGGAAATATATGCTAGAGTATGACTATCAAGTTGCTTTAGGTTGTGAGTAAAAGTTTACGTGAATGAATTTTTAAATAATTTTCCTGTGGCCAGCGACGGCGTTTAACCCCTTAACGGTCCAACAACAAGAGGGCTTATTTTTCTTTTTATAAGAAAACGATTGAAAAATGTGTAGTCTACAATTTCCGCTATAAATAGTTTGGTACTCTCATCTAGTATCTAATGCAATAAATAAATAATTTTCTGGGAATCAGGATTTTTCTTAACGTTTTGGTCCGCTACTTTGAACATCACAGCCCGTGATTTTGACGGGAGCGAGAGGGAAGGGCTTAAAGCTGCGACGCTCCACTTTTTATGATTCACTGTAAAATAACGCATAAATTTACTCATGAACGCACTAAATATTGTGTAAAACAAAAATTGCATTTTTAAAATTAGCTCTTTTGATTTTTTTGCTTTGCTTGAAACATTTAAAGAATGTCTTGCGATTTATAACCTTTGTCCAAAAAGTTTTTATTAATTGTGCATTTTGTTACCTAAGAATTAGTGCTTTTAATTTCACATTGCTTAAATGTAATACTGTTCGTAATAATTTATTAAATATAATATTTCTGAATTGCATTTATAAATCTTTTTAGCACGGATTTATACACATTTCTTCGGTTTACTATTTGCAAATCTATTTTGTGAAGCTGCTATAATTTAAAGGTATTTTGTAATGCTGTAGCATAATTAAAAGGTTTTTCTTAGAACAGAAATTAATTATCTTTTAAAAAGTAACGCCATAAGGTCTTTTCCGCACATTAACATTTATGTGGCAGACAGAGTTAGAAACATTATTCAGCAAGCAAACAGATACAGCATGATGTAAAAGTGAAATGGCAAGTTTGCTGTTGAACTGAATTGCATCATTCTTAGTAGGGAACTTCTACTACTCTCTCCTTGGTTTCATTGGTGGTATGCTGGTCCGAAATCAGTAAAAATCTATTTGGTAAAACTCAAGCTGGCCATTGTCTACTGATTCATTAGAACACGTGCTAGTTCTTTCCTCTTCAGCGCATTTTTACATTGAGGTGCATTTTTCGTGGATATAAGATCAGTTTAATGATGATTGAAGCATTAAAGTGACTATATTTTAAAAATCACATTCAAGGTAATTAATGGCCATGTGAAAGTTTTATGAAAATATACAAAATGTGTGTAAAAATGCTTCTTAAGTTTATACAAATACAAAAGTGACTACCAGAAACAGGCACAGGGCCCAGCTAGGCTGGTCCTAGTCAATTTAACAATTCCCAATGATCATCAAGAATCTTCTAAATAGTTTTTACCCCACTGCAAGTAATAGTCGCTTCCAGTAAACTATTTCAACTGCTTATAACTCTATTACAGAGTTCATACTCCACCTGGAAATCATGGAAAACCTGGAAAAGTCATGGAAATTGATATCCTTTGCAAAAGTCAGGGAAAAACGTAAATTTTTGACAAAACCTGGAAAAGTCAGGAATCCCCCCCCCTACTAGGGACCCCTTGGAGGGAATCTACGCTCGTCACGATGTCAGATCCTCAATAAACTCGCCTTCCTTTTCTTATAAGGTTTTTTCTTTATATAATGGTATTTATTATATTGTCATGGCATAAAAGTGCCTACATCAGCATTTCTTTAAACATATGTTTTTATGCTTTATTATAGAGTTAAAAAGCTGAGTTGTCCCCACTGGGATCATCCTAATTTTTATTTTATTTTATTTATTCTTTATATGTTATGTTTTATATTTTAAATTAGGTTTCTAAAATGTAAATTTAAAAAAAAATGGATGCAAATATAAAGGCTAAATATCTTTTGGAAGTATTATGTCATAAAATTTTACTTTTGAAATTCTATAGACTAGAAATTCTATAGTATAAGTTTGTTATCTTAATGAGCATCTGGTGGAATTTTAAATTGTGAGGTTAACATAATTGAATGTATAAAATGTTATGGTAAGCGTATTTAATGTACAAGTAGTGCATTTACTAATCAATATTTTTACTTGGAACGTTAACCTGGAATTCTGCTTAGATCTACCTGGAAAAGTCATGGAAATTTGTTTGGCTATTTGAGTATGAACCCTGCTATTAAAGTAGTCATTTTTCCTCATTTCAAGATTAGCCTGAGATTTGAAAAGCTTAAAACAATGTTCTCTGGTTCTACCGCCTGTGCATAAATGTAACCCATCAACATTTTCCCTTTTAAGCAATTTAAATGACTGAATCTTGTCTCCTCTAACTCTCTTTTGGTCTAGACCAGGGACGGCGAACCTTTTTGAGACGTGGGTCAAGTTTTGCTCATATTCGTTTCAGTACTAGCTCGTGGGTCACTAATGCCCATTTGCACCAAAGTTATGGTTAAAAATTTTTAACTGAGTATTTTTAAACTAAATATCTTTAAAATTCGGTTGGCTTAACTGGTAAAAATAGGCGTGGTTTGACGATTTGAAAATTCTGAAGTGTTTGGGGCAAATGGCGATAAGGGTTTGAATGAACAAGGAATACCGAAAATGACGTACAATTTATTTGAAGAAAGTGCTTTAAATATGGTCATTCACTTTGGTTTGACGGTTTGTTTTTCAACAAACAAAATGTGAGTGACATTACACACTTTATTTGATATTTTTTAAGCACTTTTGCTTTATTTCAAATACTTCAAATGCATTTGTCATCATTTGTAACTTTAGAACTGTAATGATCAAATTGAAGGTTATAGACAGCATTTAAATTGCTTTTGTGTCAATGCAGTGCTTGAGAAAATACAAATAGAATATAAATTATTCACACAAATTAGAAAATCTAAATAAACCTGCGCAAACAAACAAATGGATGCCTAGCAGTTGTGGATAGGTTAAAAATCTTGCGTGGGTCATAGGCTCGCCATCACCGCTCTAGATTATACATATTGAGCCTTTAAAGCCTAACTTCATAAACTAAGCTTGAGACCAACTATTGCAGAAACATATTTCATGTTGAGCAACTGATCTTTTCAAATCAGTGTATCTACCAACTTTGTATGACTGAAGAACCTGATCAAATATGGATAGAGACTCAAATAAAACGTATCTTAATTTATTTGTATCTTGCACGAAAATCAAAAATTGCTTTCCAAGCGATATCGAGTTAAATGAATGGCTCTAGGCCAAATGTTCAGAGGGGAGAGGCGGATTACCCCAAATGCCTCCATCTGGTTGCACCCTACGTGAGCAATTCACTAAAAATTCAGCCGCACAACTCGCTTTATTCTTATTGATTTTTATCAGTGTTCCAAAAAAAAAAAAAAAAAAAGCTGATTAATTTCTTTCTTTCCTAGGTTGGTGTAGCTTTGATTCATTACTGTTTCGTGAAGAATAGCAAAATCATGAAATCTACCTCACTGGCATAAGACAGCTATTATTTCAAGATACATATACCAATAAGTAATTTTATTAAACGACATATAGCAATGTTTTGTGGGAAAAAAAGCAACTAAAATTAATTTAGTGTAGATTATGATCTGATCAACCAATGGAACGATATTGAAACAATGAGTGCCAAGCTGCAACTTAAATTGAAACATTATATTTCACTTGCTATAAAGATTTGTCTGCGCATGTGCAGGAAGATTTCTTTCACTTATTGCAACATTTTGATTTCACTGTAACTTAAATCCATAGCATGCAGAAGACATTGTTTTCTATATTAGACATGTAAGAATTCAAACCATATTCCACTGCTTATTTCATGTGTCAACAAAGTAAGCTTTGAAAATTATTCCATTTGATTTATTGGCTAGTATTTTCAATTGCCGATTCATCTAGAAGGACATAGGTTGTTTATGCAGATTTAAAAGCACGTTTAACGAAACTTTATTTAACTTCGAGTTTATTTTAACTTCGTAAAAGTGGTTCCAGATGAATGGTAGAAAATTTCCATTTTCGTTTTAAATGAATGTGTTCTTTGCATTGTTGCGACGAATATGAAATATGTTCCTTGCATTGATGTAAAATATTTTACCCTTCTGCACAAACAAAAGAAATTGCAGGATCATATCTATCTGTTATTAGGTGGTTTTCAAGAAGAAAAAAAAACAGTGAGATGCTAGAAGTTTGATACTCCGTAATTCATGATGAGTGAAAAGACCTTCACATGTGAACTTTGTCAAAAGTCACTCGCTTCTAGGTACAGCTTGAAAGCTCATGTGAGACGTCACACCGGGGAGGTACCTTATTCATGCCAGCATTGCTCCAAGTCATTTGCCGAACTGAGATGCTTAACAACACACTTACGTTTGCACTCTGATGACAAGCCCTTTTCCTGTGCTTGCTGTTCAAAGAAATTCCACTTTAGATGGCAAATGACGGCCCACGAAAAAAAACAAAAGAGAAGAACATTTCCCTGCGAAAAATGTGGACGGATGTGCAAAACAGAAGACAGTCTGAGCAGGCACATGAAGAGCCACACCAAAGAGGCACCTTTCTCGTGCAAACAGTGTGGAGCTTCCTTCCTGAAAGCTTTCAATCTTGAAAAGCACGAGAGAGTGAGACACCATATATTCAATTCTCGCAAGAACGTTCATCCTGATGGTAAGGTGCACACTTGTGATCAGTGTGGGAAGAGATTCAGAGCCAGAGGAGGGCTGATAGTCCACCAGAGGATCCACACGGGAGAGAAGCCATTTGTGTGCCACTGTGGAAAAGCGTTTGCTCAAAGTTCGGCTTTCAAGATACACTTAAGGTCCCATACGAAGGAGAAACCCTATACTTGTGACTTGTGTGGAAAAGCTTATTCTTGTCACTATTCATTTAGAGAGCATTGCAGAATGCACACTGGGGAAAGACCCTTCCGTTGCGAGTACTGCCCAAAAGCATACATCAGTAAATCTCTTTTAGATTTGCATTTGCTATACTGCAAGGAAAAGAAAGAACTCACACCAGCTTAATGCAGTGCAGAGTTGTGCATCATAACGAAATTGTTAACATGTGGCAGTGGCTCTTCCTGTAACTATAGTCTGTGTAATCACAATCGGCGTGTCAAGGTCACACAACTCTACCTTTTGCCCTTCTGGTCGCCATGGTTTCCTGCTAGAAGCTTTTTCCCCACTTGGTTTGGGAAACATAAGTCCGTTTGTTGTTTTAGTTATAATAATAATAATAATAATAGACGGATTAAAATCAGATTAATTTCTCAATGGCAAAAATAGATTGCGACAGATAATGTATTCAAGTATTTTTAAATAATCTAATATTTTGATGTGTTTCAGAAAGCTATTGTATAGCTAATTTATTGTGTTTTATAATTTGTAAATGTTAAAATCTTATCTAAACATTCCAGATTTAATTTATGATAAATTTAATTGCATTTACTTAATATCAAAAATAAATAAATGGAAAATAAATTCTTTCTTATTACTTTTTCCCAATTATTCTAATATTTTGAGTCGGAGGTGTAGTAATACAATTGCCTTAACTGCAGTGCAAAAAACGTCCGGCTCTGTTATCTTTCTCGCAGTTGCCATGGGGACAAAGCAGGAAACGCGACTTTGATGCGCCTATTCTAATTACACAGACTATAACATGGTCTCTTCATGTAACGCTTAACTTCAATATTATTTACTGGACTCGTAACCACTTCGCCATATATCCACTCTCTCTTGAGACCAGCTTAACAACTTGTAGGGTTACATGGTACTTGCGAACGACCAGAAGCAGCAAAAAGGTGGATGAATGCATAAACAACAGTAGGATTAAGAGGGATTATCCGTCCTATTTCCTGTGGTTACTACATTTAATTAGCGAACTGAGGAAGGAATTTATCGCCTCTTTTGCGACCGAAACAAGAGCTTCATGCGTTTTCCCCAAGTGTTTAATTTTCTTCCTCTTCCGAACAATAGAAATTTCCTCCATTTAGAGTTTGCAATTAATTAGGATAAATGAATACTTTTTCTGCCAGCGAGTAGTCTCAAAACCTATTTTAAATAATTCTTTTTCCTTTTTTTTTTTTTTTTTTTTGGTGAAACTTTTGATCAAAGTTTCGAAAGTGTTTCAAAGCTTTAGTTTTTGTGACAAAGTTTGAATTAACTGAAAAAAATAACGTACGTTTGACGACAAATTAATAATTTGGAAATTACTGACAAATACATAGCTCTGCCCTTTAAATGACGCAAGAAAGTGTTGTCCTGCAGTTGTTAACCCGCCAATGTCAGCGACATTGCCCAGTACCAACCAAACCTCAGAGAAGATCGTTAATGAGGGAAATTATGTAGTGAGGAAATGAGGAGAAAGCGATAGATAGCCCTTTTAGGCACCCAAGTCGAATGTAACCCTTGTCGCCGTAGCCCCTTGTTGGTAACTCGCAGCCATCTTTTCTGCATCTGACCGGTAGCAAATGGCATGACATCCTAATAGGCAACCATGAATTTTTATCTTGTGGTTTGTTTTTTCTGAATAAAATATTGTGATAATCAAAGCCTTCAAAAATAAAAAAAAAAACTCCAAACTAGTTCTTTGATTTGCTATTTTGTACAAGTGGTTTTTATATGACATGCGTTTGCTAATAAATACGAAATAGAAGTGAAAGTCCGTAGGTCTAGTTTTATTTATTAAGTTTTCCACGGGTGTTTTAAAGCACTCAACTTCAGTACCTGTTGTAACATGAAAGCGCTTGTTTTCAAATTTCCTTATTTGATTTTCTACAGTACTTTATTCTTTATTTCCTTTTTAAAGTTTTTTTTTTCTTTCCATCAAATCGGGAGAGGGGGAGGAAGTTCCAGTAAATTTTTTTCCTTTTAAAACCGAAAGTACATTTCTTTTAATGAATATTCGGTTAATTTATTTCCTTCTAAAAGATTTTTCTTTTCTCTTTATCAATTCCAGTGGGTGGGGGGAAGGAAGTTTCAATAAATTTTTCTTTTTTTAATTTTTAAAACTGACAGTATATTTATTTTAATGAAATTTCGGTTAATTGCTAATGATAATTATATGTCTTTGTTACGCGATATCGCTTAAAATGCCTCAAAAAATTAAAAAGGTGGGATGCAAGCAATCAAAGATACTACCAACTATTCCTATTATTGTAGAGAAAGTACCTTAGTTTTACCTGAAAGTAGACGCCACCTCAAGTTTCAACAATTTCCCGGCAATCGGATACATTATGTGCTCAGGGCCTAAATTCCTATCCAAAGAAGAAAAGTATGGCAGTCTATTTTCTTCAGAACTTGTATTTATGAAGAAGAGCGGAGGAAAAATTAAGAAAATAGTGCCTAGAAAAAGTCTAGAACCCCATTAAAGTAGTAATTTTTCCAGTTTGTAGTTTCAAGTTTGTAATCTTAAAACTGACTATTGGTCGGGTTTCCCCACAGGCGTAGCTAGGGTTTTCAGCGCCCCTGGGGACCTAGGGGCGCCCCTAAAGGGAATTTAAAAACTTTCATGCTTCCTAAATGATAAATAGCTCTAAAAAGCAGCTGTTTTAACTTTCATTTTTATTAGCGATGATTCACTTTTAAAGGAAATATGGGACACTTTGGCTTCGTTAAATTATTTGTCTGATTTCCCACGCACTCCTGTGCTACATTGGTCCTTCCTGATATGATTTGCGATGCTCCCACTTTTTTGTCGAACATATTCACACCTTTTCAGTTCTAATAATTTTCTTTTCGTATTTAAAAATAAAAAAATTAACATTAATTTGGCGCCCCTTGACGCTGCGCCCGGGGACAGCTGTCCCTCCTTGTCACCACCTAGCTTCGCCTCTGGTTTCTCCTATAAATGTTCAAAGTGAAGAACGATATGTTCATTTAGCTTGAAACTGTTTTAGTTGTATATTCAATAGTTTAAGCTTTCTGTGTGCCACGACAGAAAATTGGTGAAATTTTTCAATTTTAATCTTTTATCCTTCTCACCGCACTATAAATAAATTTTTAAGTGTATATAAAGCCTACGCATATTTAGAATGCAAACAGAACCTATTCATTAGATAAAACGCTATTCTATTCGTCATAACGCTAGTCACGAACACAGAATACCGAAAATAAATACCCGCAGCAGAGGATTTAAATAGTCCATTGCCACATCATTGGTAAAGCTCAAAGAATTTCTATTGGCCTGTTATTAGAAGCGACATCTATTGAATAGAAACTGAAATGAAGCTGTCAATAATGCAGATGCATGCAATTGTATAATCTTTATAACATTCTTTGTATTTGTAATGTTGTTTACTTCTGTTTAAAGTCTCTCTTAAAGTTAAATACTTATAATTTCTGATTAATAGAGAAAGCTTACTGGCTATCGTATGTTACCGAAAAATCCCCACAAAATTAGAGGTAAGTTTTGAAGCGGTTATTTTATTTAAAACTTACGAAAACTAAAAGTTGAAGTTGGTATTGATTGGAGTAAAGTGTCATAGTTATTAGGATACAAACTGCTTTGCATTTGGCTAGGTGCTACTAATCGTTTAACGAACATTTAAATAAAATATTTGGCCCTATTTCAATATCGTAAGATCTTACTATCAAGAAATGCATTTTTCATACAAGATATTAATATTCACGTATTGATGCGTTTTACCGTGTATTGGTGTACTAAAGCACACCAATAAAGTTGTAACAATGGAGAAATTTTGAATTATAGCTTAATTATATATTAATTAATAATATATTTATTTTGAATTATAGTATGTTACATTTTATAGTAATTAGCCTGATATTTTTGTGTTGAAGTAATTAAACCTTCATAATTTAACTACGTTGTCTGTCAGTGTGATGACAACTTTAAATTAATTATTAGATTATTAATCTATTAGAGTTGCACGACATCTCCGATTTTAAGTTTTCTCTCGGAAGTTGGAATTTCGAACTAATCCCGAGGGAAAGAAGACATTAATTTTGTGAATGATTTGGACAATTTCCTTATTATAATAACCCTTTTTCTAAAGTGGCATGCAAATTATTACAATTATCTAGGTATATCAAAGTAGGGTTTAAATTTTACATGACTCACAACAAAAATATCTAACAAGAGGTGTATATTTGTGTGTGTGGGGAGGGGGGGGGGGGGGTAATGGTGTGCTTGCAGATGCAGGGCATAAAACTGGTCAGTAGAAGTCTATTCCTCAGCTTGGTTAGCAATAATTAGTTTTTTAGAACTTAGTCGGTATTTTTTGCTGGTTTACCAAATAATTTGTCTTAAGAAAAAGAACACAATCAGTTTTCTTTATAAACTTTAAAAATGCCAGTCATAAAAAAGTGAGCAATTGTCAATGATGCAACCTAATTTCGTCAGCCTGTTATAGACATCTGGTGCTAAAATTCAGGGCGGGATGGCCAAATTTCGCAGATTCCTTCCTCGCAAATTGACTGTGATGGAGTTGCCTGCTCGCTAAAGGTTTGTAACATTTCTGTGAAAACGTAAAAATCCACGTTTTTTCACTTGTATACCTATAGAGTTGGCAAATTGCAATCCTCCCTGTATATAAAGCTTGAAAGGGAGTGGCCCCGCTTTTCAAAATTTGAATTTTAGCCCCTGGACATCAAAGGCATTCAAACCGCTATGTAGTTTGAGTTTCAAATCGATATGAAACACAGGTTTTTAAAAGAAATTGTGATATGATTGGTTACAAAGGTGCCCTTAATAATTCAATATAGTATCTTGAACACTTGCAAGATTTTTTAATATATTTTCCTAGTTATAGTTTAAGTCTTCATTGTTATGCAATAAAGAATATTATAATATATAATACAACTTATTCAACTGTAAAGGGCCATTTTACAGTACTTTGTCCAAACGTAGAGTCCGCAACATGACACTTTTTTGTAATAACTACGTAATTTACAGTTTACTTATCACTAAATTTTGTTTTTAAGTAATGTGTCCAACACATTATTTGAAAATAAAATTAAGTGATAATTAAACTGTAAGTTACGTAGTTATAAGAAAAAAAGTGTCATGTTGCGGACTTTACGTTTGGACAAAATATTTTGAAATGGTCCTAAAGCAAAATTGTTTCATAATTAGGTTTATGTTACAGAAATCTGGAGTATTTGCAATATTGTTGAAGTTATGCTGAAGCTAGTGGGCAGTTTTAAAAACTTGAGTCTGTATTTTATAAATAATAGTCTGTAAAGTCAGTATTTTAGTCAGTATCTCACTAACCAGTTTTACTCCCTGAGTGGTTACTACACTTCATGAAACTATAAACAATATGTTTTATAAACAGCTTCCACAGAACTTTTTTTTTTATAATATGAAAGTACAAACAAACCCAGCAACAAAAACAAGTTTAATGTGGCTGAAAATATTAATATTTATTATGAATTATGAAATTAATATATGAAATTTTTTTGATCTGAAACAACGTTATATTTTGATGAATACTTTATAAAAGATTTTAAATTGATTTCCAAAACTTAAGTTGCCTCTTTAAGTGCTGTATAGTGTATAGCATTGCTGAATGTATAAAACTCTACCTATTGGATGAAGGAAAGGAAATTTTAGCAAAACTAGATTGTTTCATAAAAAAAGAAACTTGTAAATTTGTTATAAATCGTTTCTTGAAAAGAATAGTGACACAACTCCAAAAGAGCAACTTCTTCAGGAGATCAGTTTTTAAATTGTTGTGGTACGTAATTTATTGTTGTTTCATTCATAACAATTCCTAATTATTGTAATGCCCCTTAAAAATTGTTAATACTATTCTTTTTGTTTATTTCATGCAGTTTTTATGCTAGCCTTTTAGGTTCCTGGACATTTTATTCAAATTTATGAGACTTTGAGTTGTTTCTTTTGAATAAAAACAACAATTTCTCTGAAACAACAATTTGAGGAATAGGGTAATAACCCTGAAAAGGAATTTAAAAAAAATTGTAACATTAAAATCAATACAGACACAACTCCAAATATCTCTATTGTCCATAATAAAATTTTATGAAAAAATCTTGCATTAACAGCAATACAGACACAGCACAAAATGGGTCTCTATTGCTCTATAAGGGACTATATCACTTAGGACCAAATCGAAGCTGTGCCTGTTTTCGATAAAATTGCAGTACTTACCCACACAGCAGTCGAAACACAACTGATGAGACACGAGTTATGCCTGTTCAAAAAAAAAAGTGGCGTTTTATTTTCATTCTGAAAAGACACTTATGCTATCTGCCGGCAACTTTTGCTTTCAAAGACTTGTGTCTTTATACCATATAAAAGATCAAATTTTTTTGAAGTACAATAAAACCTGCCACATCCGGACGGCTCGCGGAGCAAATATTTTTGAATAAGCTAAAGTCAAAGTACTATTTCTTTCGAACTGTGCGACGGGCGAAAGAATTAGAATTTCTTAGAATGATGATAAAAACTCAGACAATGAAGGGGATGAAAGCACTGACAAAAAGCAGGCCATAATGGTCAATCCAGGGTTTTTTTAACAGGGTCTTTTTTGTGAATTTTAAAGAGATGTTTGTGAAAATTGAAAATGTTAACATATACTGATGAAAAATTTTATTATTATTTGCTGCTTTTATAGTAAATAATGCTGTAAAAAACACGATTTGGAAGCTTGGAATTTTGTGAAGGGTTCATTTTGATTGATTTGGAGTTTTGTGAAGGGTCCGAAGCATTCAAGTCGTTTGAGGCTCTGCTGTGCTACATTCAAAGTCAAAAAGATACTTGTGCGAGTGACGTGATGCTCTTAAAAATTATGAGAGACATGGCTTCAAAACAAAACGTGTACAGTGTGGAAAGCAGCAGAAAATAACCAACTTTTTCAAAAACTAATGTTATTCTGTGAGTAAAAACTTTGTTTCAGTTATGTTCCTTTTTTTAATTTGCAGTAAATTTTCGTTCGAATACTATAACTGTAATGTGTAACTTTTCGTAAAATGTACATAACGTCTATGTGCTTCAGCATAATCTCAGTCCTGTTTACAGCTACATATTTTGAAATGGTCTTGATATCCGGATTTTTTCTTATCCGGACCGGTCGGTCGCCACATTGATCCGGATGTGGCAGGTTTTACTGTATTATCAATTAAATATCTCATTTTCGGTATTTTATGAGTAGTGTCGCTATTCTTTTCAAGCAACAAAATCAGGAAGTGTCTCAGTCTGCGTCTGATAAAGATCAATGAGGAGTGAACTTGCTTTTTCTCGTAGTATGATTTTTTTTTTAAATATAGTAACTTTTCAGCTTCAATTACATTTCACTATTTATTAATTTGTTCTTATTTGTTTTTTCAAACATTGAATTCTTTTGGCATTTAATATTTAAAAACAAGTACACTATATGATTAATTATTTGTATGATTGAAATCACAGGAATTATTTATTTATTTGTTACTTTGATTTTTTGTTAGTAATTATGTGTTCAGTGCTTGGCATACCTTTTTCAAACATTGTTATTATTTGTTCATTGTTATTTTTGTTTGTGTAGGTCCATTTGTAGTTCTTTGTTGCAATTTGTAAAAATTTCCTTTGATATAAAGAAAAATAATTTTTTCATCATGGAGTGTTAGAAATTGTCCCCCTCCCCTTCTGAAATGAATTGAAAGTATGAATATTTGTGGTGGGAATGGGAATGGTTTAATAACAAATGAAATGTTTCACTAGATGTGACAGAAAATAATTAACCCTTTAACGGGCCATAGTAGTGGAATATTAAAGTATTTTTAGGATTTAGCTTGGTTTCAAAATAGAAATTCATATAGCTCACTCAATAAAATTACTATAATTTTTTACGCCCCCTCCCCCCGTCGAAGGGTGGCTATGCCTTATGCATTTAAAATTTGATGCATTTGGTGGCAAATATACAACCCCACAGTCTTTATAAATTTCTGCCAACCAAAGGGGTGTAACAGCTTACTGTAAACATTTATAAGTTGATGAATTTGGTTGTAAGTATATTTACCATGGCTTTAGAAAATGTTAAAGTGAAAAATAGTTGCCAATTATGCATAAAAGATCTATTTAATTAATCTATCTTAAAAAATACATACTTGGTAAATTATCTGAGCCTCACCATTTAGCTCCACCAAGATCAATTCTGTATTTCTCTTCACCTACAAAAACCACACTGTAGGAATTTTGGCAATTTCTGGCTGAATTATTATTGCAAATACCCATTTGAAGTTTTTTTTTTTTTTAAACCTAAGAATGCTTGTTCATTTTGATGTTCCTTGTTGCAGGGGTCAATCCAGGGGTTTTTAACAGGGTCTTTTTTGTGAATTTTAAAGAGATTTTTGTGAAAATTGAAAATGTTAACATATACTGATCAAAAATTTTATTATTATTTGCTGCTTTTATAGTGGGCCATTCCATCGTCACGTGTAGGACATTTGTACGCACATTTTGCTTATAAATAGCACCATAACCCCCCATCTATAATATATATTAAAAAAAGAAATCTAATGAGATTTCCATGAACTACACATAAATCTCTATTTTTTAGGACTAATACATTTTCAAAAAGTATCAAAACATATTATTTACACTCATTGAATCAAGTGTCACGTGTGGGACACAGCTGAAATATTAGATGTTAGTTTTTCAAGTTGAAAGAGAAAATTCAGCTAATTGGAATGAATTATCAAATTGCTGTATTTTTATTCATAAAATGTATACATCTTTAAATGATTTTCAATAGTTTTTATTTTTCAATAAATGTAATTATTTTTGTAATTAATTTTTTTACTGTGAATGAGACCGTCACGTGTGGGACACTTGTAAGAATTGTATGCTGTCCCACACAGGACAGTATACAATAATTCAACTTATCACTAACTTTTTAGTATAAAACATAACTTTACTTGTCAGAGCCATAAAATACTATACACTTTTAATGTTAAAATTAATTTCTGGAGCAATGTGATTAAATGAAACTTTTAAAAGTAATTTTCATAACATTTATTGATGTATCCAAGCAAAAAGCTAAGACAACATAAAAGTTACAAAACAAAAACAAAGTTTAAAGTTTTTAAATTGGCCACGGTTATTCACAATTATTGGTGGAGACATTTTCTTCAAAATGTCATGCATTTCATATGTGATGCAACCGCGTGGAATTGGACATGAGTACATCCCTGATGTCCCTTCTACTGCTTTATGCATTACAGATATTTTGATTTTGTAAGGACTTTCCATGTGTAATATTACTCCTAGGAATGCTTTGGAGTCGAAAATAACCACCACCCATTCGCCTTTGCACAGATTTAAAATTTTAACTTTCTCCTTTTCTTCACCACTGATCACTCTTTCGGTGTCATTAGTAATAATTTTGCAAATAACTTTCTTCTTTCCATTGTATGATGTGATATTGCTGAATCCCTGGAACATTTGATACAATATGCCATGGTTTGCATGTTTCAACTTCCTTTTATCTTTTCTTCAGGGTGCTCTGGCCACTTGAAGTATTAGAGCTTTTGCTTCTCTTTTTCGGCTTTAGTCATACAGCCTTTCCTCCTTTTTTTCAGTCCATTTATCCTTTTACTTTCTTCCTTCTGGAAATTTCGACCTTCTTTTCCTCTCATCATTTTCATTCTTTCGGCGCATGATTTAGATCCTTCCATTTCTGTTCAAAAAAAAAAAATTATTAATGTTAAAAAGTTAGAATATTAGGAAAAGTTATTGTGCAAAAAGTCATAAAATTGAAATATAATTCAGCTCTAATTCTAAATAAACTTTCTAAAATAAATCTCATGTAATGTTTAAGTTATGTTGTTACAATCTTATATAAAATATTGAAAAAATCAAAAATATTACCCTTCCAAACAACTCATCGATAAAAAATGTAGTTTCTTTATTGTTAATATTTTAAACTAGCTTATTAGTCATATTTGTTTTTGTGTATGATTAGAGTAATCCGTTCTGAAACATAAATGATCACTGAAGCGATAGGGCATTCTGTAATGAAAATGTAAAATTTTAGAAATGTATGCTCTATTAAGTACATAATTTAGCAAAAGCTATCATAAATATGAAAAAAATGGATAATTTCTTTAGAGTAACGCAATTTAAAAACTAAAACCCATTAAAGAATTCAATGTATGTTGAAATAAAATTCTTATCAACATTTAGAAATTGGAATTGTTTCTTATATGTAATGCGTCACGTGCGGGATAGTTTTGTTTTTGGATTTTTTCATAAGTAAAAATAATTTTAAAAGCTAGAACTAGCATAGGAGTTGTGTACTACATTAATCTGCTTTAGAAATGTCATTAAAACAAAATAAATGTGTTTTATTTTTAACCTAACTGAAAATATTCATCTTTTTCGTCACGTGCGGGACACGAAAAATAAGCTTTTTGTGTGTGATAGTATAGCTATTGAGATATCTCTTAGGTCTTAAAGTTTAATAAAATAAAATAATTAAACTTTAGACTTACCTATAAAGTTGACTTCAAGAGATTTTGTTGATTTCTTTTATCCAAAGCAATCATGCAAAATTGGTTCGAAAACTCGATGAACTTGCTTGCACAAGGCAACCATCTTTAGAGTACTGTGTTGCCAATCCAGAAATAATAAACTTTGATTTCTTACTCAAAACATAAAATTTGACATTTTATCTTTTAATACATACCAAAATTAACTACATAAAAATGATTTTCAAATTGACCACCCATTTACCTGTTTTCATGGAATGGCCCAGTAAATAATGCTGTAAAAAACACGATTTGGAAGCTTGGAATTTTGTGAAGGGTTCATTTTGATTGATTTGGAGTTTTGTGAAGGGTCCGTTTTGATTAAGTGGAATTTTGTGAAGGGTCCCGAAATGGACCCAAATTCCCTCTGGCCTGACCCTTGCTTGTCTGTAGTACATTTCTCAAAATATGTTATCTTCATTCCCTTGGGAAGTTTTTAAAAATTCTTATTACAGTATTGGTCTGTAGTTGTACAAAATATCATGTGTGTAAATATTGATGCATAATTTATATATATATATCTTTTTTTTGCTGGTAAGTTGTAAAGGTCGAGACTAAATTTTACTCGTCACCAATGGCGAGTCCCCACTCGTCATTGGTGACTAAATTTTTGTTTGGCGACTACAAAATGTTATCTTGGTCGCCAAAGTTGGTGACTAGAAACGTTTTGTAATTTATTATTATTATTTCAAAAATAAGGCTTTGTGTCTTTTGTGACAAAGTGTAGTTGGAGGTATATATATGGCCATGTTTATATGCAAAATGAAGCTCCGGTTGAGGAGGGGGGGGGGGATGAATTTGAGCCTTGGTTCAAAGTGGCGACCAACAGTTTCAAAGTGGGGACTAACTTTTTTGGGTTTACTCGCCACTGGCCACTATCAAATGTTTTTTTAGTCTCAAGCATTAGTAAGTTTTACTCTGGCAGAGGTTGAAGCATTACTACTTATAAAAGTTATGTGTATTTTGTTACATCATGCCACTATCGTTGTTATTGTTTATTAGTATTATAGTCTGTGTTCAATCCAAATGCATGCATGCACTTATACAATTTATGTGAACTTGCCTTGCTTTTTTTTGCTTACTCCATACTTAATCTAAAAGCATGCTTCACATCTTTAATTTATAAAAGAAAAAAAAATGACATTAATTTGAGAAATTTTTTGTGCTCTGCTCCAAAACATTAAGGAATTTAATAATTTCTAACATTTCATTCTGGCAGTATGAACTATTTTATTGCAAAGAATTAACATGAGTTCAGAAATTCCATTTGAAGAAATATTGTTAACTTCATTTAAAAGCAGAATATCTTAATCTTAAATAGTAGCAAATTTTATTTGGTATTAGTAAACTAACTCATTGATTGCAATTCATTGCATTTTCTCACACAATTTCGTTTTCGTTTTACTCTTTAAGTTGGAAGTCCATTTCCTCCTAACACTAAGAATGCCATAACTTTCTTATGATGCTTAAACTAACCTATATTTCACTTTTGAAATCAAATGGTCAAGTTTTTAAGATCTAACTACTTCTTAATCTGTAAAAGATAAGATGTGAAACATGCTTATAGAAATTGTTGAAGAATAAAATATCATTTTTTAATTTATTTTTTGAAATAAAAGCTTCGTCATTAGCTGGAAAAAATAAATAAAAATCATTCAAGTGCTGCAGTAGAATGTGAACATACGAGCAGCGAAAAATCATTCGCTAATCTATAGACATTACATATTTTTTCATTCTTGTGAGAAAAGTTTATTGTTCTTTTGCTGTCGTAGTTTTTAATATCATGAAATTGAACAAAATTAAATTATTCTGCTCATCCTCAAAATTGCGAAGTGGGGGAAAATAAATTGTAAAAGAAAGTTGAATATCACAGGAGTAAAGACTATTAATTAACATTTTCCACTCTTGGTCGTAAAGCAGCATTTTCGCTTTGCAGAATTGACAGCCGACGGTTTGAACGTGTTTTTGTAATTACTCAAATTTTAAAAATAATTACGAAAACTAAAGGATGCAGCTATCATTTGAATAAAGATAAAATGTATGCAACTGCAATTGTAAATTGTGTACAGTGTCATTTTGGAGAGCATATATATCTATAGAACTCCATAAATGGGAAGCAAATTGAAATTCTTGATGTAGCTAAACTATAATCTTGATAAGTAAGATCAAAATTTGTTGAGAACACATGATGAAAGAGCAGTTGTTTACTTGTGAATATTGCCAAAAGACTCTTACTACTGAGCGAAGTTTGGATATCCATGTGAAAAGTCACACTGGGGAAAACCCGTATGTCTGCGCACATTGCAGCAAAGCATTTGCTACTCAACTCCGTTTGACCTTTCATCTGCAGATCCACTCAAACCAGAAGACGTTTTGTTTCAACTTCTGCCAAAAGGGGTTTCTTCGGAGGGTGCAATTAAAAGAGCATATTAGGCTTCACACGAGGGAGAAGCCTTACCCTTGTAACCGCTGCGAAAAGGCTTTCCCGACGAGGTCTATACTAAATACCCATACCTTATCTCATACAAAGGAGAAGCGTTTCGCTTGTGAGGAATGTGGGAAATCGTTCAGCATTAGGAGGTCTTACGATCACATGTGCGATGGCACACCGGGGAAAAGCCCCATTCTTGCGAGCACTGTTCGAAGAGATTCGTGAGCAGGCCTGAATTGAGTGCTCACTTGAAGAGCCACGGAGAGAAATCATTTCCTTGCAGTTCTTGTGGGAAGAAATTCAGTCGTAAGGATGCGACGAAACTGCACGAGAAAACTCATTCGGGATTGAAGCCCTTCTTTTGCATGTACTGCAGGAAGGCGTATTCTCAGAGCTATTCCCTGCAGCAGCACTTCAAGATGCATACAGACGAGAAGCCGTTTTCTTGCGACTACTGTGGGAAATCTTTTGCGTTTCGGGCTAGATACAACTTGCATATTAAGAAGAACTGCAAGAAAATGCCGCACCCTTGAAAATTTTGTTAAAAGAACTTTCCTAGTGATAGAGTTTTAAAACCGCTTTTGCTTACCTGTGAAAAAAAAGATTTGACTTTGCAAGGATAATAGTACCTAACTGTGGCGAAAGTACATTAACGTTTTGATTAAATTGTGATACTAAGGAAAAATTGAAAAATCAGTTTTGGACAATAATTGCAGAATGAGTTTTGAACAATATTTGAAAAATCAGTTTTGAACAGTATAATAATGCTATTAGTCATCTGTGCACATCTCTTTGATTTGTTTAAATGTTGAGTTATAACACAAAACGCTCCAAAAATCATTTTAGTTTGGAAAAAAGAATGTTAGTAGTAATGTTTCAAAATAAAGTGCTGTTAATTTTAATATTGTGGGAACTTGCCTTTTTTTAATTAAAAAAGCCCTTAGGCAGCTGGAGGGGGGGGGGGGGAGGTATGGCTTTTTATTAGCTTACAATTTTTACACGGTTTTTATTTAACTTGATTTGTCACGGAACTTTGTTATGCAGTTTTCGACCACTATTACTATATAAATTATCTCCAAGCTTTGCACACGACCTTATCTTTGATGACAATACAATATTCCATCCATTTTATAATTTATTATAACGTTAATTAGGGAAAAAAATTACTAATTTTAGCTCTGAGGAAATTATCAGAATAATTATTTGTTGAATGGCAACGATAGCTTTGTTTGGAATGTTTGGATAATGCAATAATATTTTGAATTTAAAATAAAACCGTGTAACTTAGAACATTTTTACAAATTTATTTGTCTTTTGAAATCCTATCCAGTTTTTAAAACTAGTTTACAAATTAATAAAATGACTGAATTCTCGAACCATTCTAAAAACTCTAAATGAGCGTGCTTATGCCAGATCCTTAGTTTTATTTATACTTATATGCTTCAAAACTTGAAGCAAATACGCATTATTCTTAAATCATTCTAAAAATTATTAATGAAATTCCATGCTTATGCCAATTAATGTATTTTCCTTAATTTTTTTTAATACTTATTTTCTTTAAAACTAACTTTCAAGCAATAAAAAATAAATAAATATTTATAAATTAGAGTAAAAGCTAACAAAGAAGAAACACTATTGTTCTGACAGAACATTTGGTATTCCAAAGAAAAGATTGCACTTAACATAAGCATCTCCCCTATTTTATTGAGTTCTAACGTAAGCATACCCGTACCCCCACTTTTTAATATTCATATATGTAAGCGTCCCTCCCCCACCGTTTTTCCCAGGATTAGACCACTGGTTATAACTTTTCAGGCAACAAAAGATATTTTAGATTTACAAGCAAAAATAATAACCAATGTTTTTCTTGAGATCTTGCTGCACTTGATTTTAACAAAATATAATGAATAAAATTTAATAAAACAAGCCTTTTACAATGCAGTTAATAATTGTTTTTTTCATAATAGCCCAATTCATTTACATATAAAATCTTGAATGCATTTTTTTAAGTATGAAAAATTTGACATGTATTGTTAGTAAGGAATTTTTATGTGCAGGTACATACCAGTACATTGCCAGTGTTTTTACCATTGGAAAATGCACTAATACAGGACCAGCAGCTTTAATTCCACATGTGTCCTTCAGTTATCCAAGTGGCCCTAACGGCCACTTACAATTTTCATACATGAGTTCACTTGCATAAACATGTTCAAATTGTGCTCATAGTACATTTTTCCTTGATTCAGTGTTTAATAAAAGGAGAAGTGAAAGATTATCAATCTTTTCCGATGCCATTTACCTCAACATTTTTTATAAATGAAAACTGTATTACACATCAAGGGCAAGACGGCTGCAGCTCAAAATTGATTGCCCTTTTCAGGAAAGGTGTTTCAGAAATTTAACCATGGGACCATTCATAAATGATGTCACGCTTTCCCCCCACATATTTGAACCCCCCCACCGCCCTTTGTCACATGTCACACTATGTTGCAATAGCAGGGATGGCACAGTTTCATGAACATGAACCCCCTACCCCCTCAAAGCGTGACATCATTTATGAATGATCCTCATTATAAAATAAAATCTCATTTTACTTAAATTCAAATAACATTTTGGAATTCTCATACTCTTATGCGAGAATAATTGGGTTTAAATGCATGCCCTTTGTGCAATAATTATGGGATTATCTTATAATTCAGTTTCAGCCAGTGTTTAAATTATTTGCAAATAACATGAAGAGTAATACAAAACAAATATATTGACTAGCTAAAAGTAAGGTGAAAGTGACTTTGTAATCCTTTCATTTAACTGACACGTTTTTGACCTAAGTAGGAATCAACTTTTTTTTTTTTTTAAATATTTGTTTTAAATTATCTTCGGTGGCAGTTTTACCTGTATAATTTTTGACGCAATTCATCGATTACAATCCGTTGCATTTTCAAAAGTAATATCATTTCCCTTTTGTTCTCTAGGTTGAAAGTTCCACTTGAAGTATTCTTCCTAGTGTTAGGAATTCCATACTCTCATTCCGGTGCTTAAAAAAATAGATGAGTATTATTTGTTTCATGGTTCAATCGGTCGACTAGTGTGCTCTTAAGTTTCTTCAATTAGCAACTCAACATGCGACAGGAAAGTGTCTGAAGATAAGAAAAAACATATTAAGCGCAGTTTGTCTGTGTAAAGGCAGTAAAGGAAAAGACATTTTCAAGAACAAGTAAAGTGACATTTTTTCTTTATTGAACTAAATGTTTCTTCTCTAATTGTATGACGTTCCATTATGCTGAAGAAGTATACATATATAATGTTAAGGCCTCATATGTATATCAACAAAAAAAACCTCATTAATAGAAGCCTGTCGCACAATCTTTACACCCTTGTAAGGCAAGCTTACTCTACATTTTGATTCATTTGCATGTCGGTACTGTGAAATAAATGAGTAAATACAAGGCAATTTTGGTTCTTAAATGAGGGAAGAATTTAGCTTTGAAGGATAGTCTTGTTTGAATTTTTTCTGTAGCAGATCAGATTTTCTGATTTATGAAGTATAGTTGTTGAACGGTGTTTGTCAATGGTGTTCAGATATTTTATAAAAGTGACTTTGAAAGTTAATAATTAGATTGCAAAAGTATTTCTTAAATCAATGCATAAGGAAGCATAAATTTAAAGTATCAGTTTTTGAACTCCCAAGCACATAATGCAAGAGAAGCATTTTATTTGCGAACATTGTCAGAAACCCCTTACCACAAAGCAAGATTTGAATATTCATATTAAAAGCCATACTAAGAAAAAACCTTACACCTGCAAACAGTGTGGAAAAGCTTTTACCACTGGTTATCAATTGAAGTATCATTCAGCTATACATTCCAGTGAAAGACCGTTTTCCTGCGACTTCTGCCAGAAGCGGTTTCTTCGGAAAAGACAATTGACCGAGCACAGGCGAACACACACCGGAGAGAGACCTTATCCTTGCGACCACTGCGAAAAGGCATTCACGACAAAGTCGAAACTCAGTGTCCACGTGAGATGTCACACAAACGAGAAGCCACATTATTGCGACCACTGCGGAAGATCTTTTTTTACGAAAAGGTGTCTAACGATACACACCAGACGCCACACCAAAGAGAAGCCTTATTCTTGTGAGCACTGCTCGAAGAGATTTGTCAGTAGCCAAGAAGTGAAGGCCCATTTGAAGAGTCACGGAGAGAAGACATTTCCCTGTAGCTCTTGTGGTAGAAAGTTTGCTCGCAAGGACACGATGAAGGTGCACGAGAAAACGCACACCAAGGAGAAGCTGTTCGTCTGCATGTGCTGCGGGAAGTCGCTCGCCTCAAAGCATTCTCTGAAGTTGCACTACAGGCTGCACACGAACGAGAAACCGTTTTCTTGCGACTACTGCGAAATGTCGTTCTCTTCTAGAGCTAAGCTCAATAGACATAATAGCAAATTTTGCAAAGAAATGCCTCGCTCTTGCGAGTTTTGTGACGAGACATTTCCCGGTCGAAGGGTTTTAAAAATGCATTTGCTTATGTGTGAGAAGAAAAATTCAGAGAGCCAGAACTAAACTTCTTTCCACAAAATAGTACGTACTTGCAAAAAAGTGTTGCAGAAAGATTATTTATAACTTCTTTAATTAACTCATTTTTACTAATTTTTATATATAAAAAGATATTGTTCTTTAAACTATAAATTTTACTCCTACTCTTTGATTTTTTGTAACTTCACTGTTTCAATAATCAGTGGTTTAAACATAAAAGCATAAAAATGAAAGTATTGCTGTTTTGGTATAACATTTGTATACTTTATGCCAGGGGTGATTTCACGGTATTGCGCACATTGCGGACAAGACATTTTCAAACTTCAAATAATCATAACACAGCGAAAAATTCAGCTAGATTAATGCTTTTTCTTTCAAAAGAACCAGAATACATTGTTCTTTGTAAAGCAAAACATATTTAAGCTTTAAAATGAATTTAAACTTGTATTTTTGAAAAAGTGGCAGCGTTGCGGACATGACGCAGAAAATTCTCTATTGATATTGCTTCCTTCTTTCTTGGGCACATCTAGCTAATAGCATCTCTAATAAAAAATTGCTTAACTTTTGTGTCAGTACCTTCTGATAATTTATCACTTCTTAACCTTCGAATAGCTTTAGAATCTAATTTCATAATTTGTGTGTTGCCTTTTCATTTGGATTGAATTTTTAATTATTTGCTTTTTTTTTTTAAGGGAAACATTTTTTGATATACAACATCTGTTAGGGCAAGAAGTGTCTTGTACGGGGATTTTGGCAATGCACTGGTAAATTTCTTTACAGCTTTATCCAAAGACTGTCTGCTTGCATATCCAGACAAACTCATGTCTATCTTTCGGTCTCTGTTTCTTCCTTCTTTGTGCTTCTTTATTTTTCACTCTTATGTGCTCTTTCTGTTCTTCAGTGAGAACATAGAATGCCTGTATTATTATTCTTCTTCTTATTTATTTTGTTTTTTTTGCCTTGTCCTGCTTTGTTAGCTTCATATTTTACTGCATTTGCTTTCAACTTCTGCCTCCTAACCCGAATTTGTTCTGTACTTGTAAGTGGCATGATAATTTTTTGGGGAAAATGTACAACAAAAACTATAAATTTTATTTACTACTAAATTAGTTAAGCATATCAAAATCATTTAAGTAAATAAAATATATATTACACAAAATTTTACTAATACATCTCCAAAAAAAAATCAGCTTGCTTGATAGAAAACTATAACCAGAGATAAAATTATAAGTATAAACCTGAGTGTAACCGACATGTGCATAAACTGTTTTCATTGTAAAAACATATTTAAGATTTGTATGTGTTGCCATGTATAATAACCAACAAAACTGCTTAAATTTCAAATGTTTTTCTTTTGTTTATGAATGTGATATTCATATTTATAAAACAAAAATATTTTAAAATTAATGTTTCGTTAGTTATGATGATAATTATGTTATAATAAAAGGCAACAATGATTAGTTTGGAAATTAGTTAGTTGAAAGCTCATGTTTCCCTTAACTCAGCTTAACGTTTTCCTTTAAAGTTTTATATAAAACATAGGGCTTGTTATTATGTTTGGAATTCGTCATGTCTGCAACGTTGCGGACATGACCAATTTGATAATTTTTTAAAAAATATTAAAAAGCAAAAATGATAATTTTTTTGGGACACATTGCTATAACATAGTAACTTGATATAAGAAATAACATTTTAAAGAAAAAGTACAAATTAATAGCAGCACTAATAAAAAATTTGAAATTTTTTTATTGAAACGCCAACATATTCGTTTGCAAGCACTCTAAGTTAAAATTCAAACGGTAAATATGCTGTGTTATTATTCAATAATTATGCAGACACATTATTTGCTTTAATGGATCATGTTTAATTAGAAATATTAAATGTTGTATAGGCAGAAAATAAAAATCTGTTTTGTCATGTCCGCAACTTTTTAACTCCTTTTTTTTCAATATTTCATGCAATTTAAGCTTCTTTTCTCATCATTTTGACAAAAACAGTTTCAAATTCATAAACTACATTTAATTAGCTTTAATTTGATATGTAACACCATTGAATTTTAGGAAAAATATTTTTAAGCATATCAGGTTACAAATACTGTAGAGTCGCCCCCAGATGAATTCAAAACTTTTTTCAAAAACCTGGATCCATCCCTGTATTAGTAATATCAAACATTTTTACTGCTGCACAGGCTCGTCATTTGGGTGTGATCCAAGGGGGGGGGGAGGGGGATGACGGGCCCTGATACTGCTTTAAAAAAATGTCAAAAATATAACAAAATAAAGAACTGCAAACCGAATATTTGTAAAGATCTGCTTTCTTTCACACCTTGTTGTCTTGAAGGTATGTTTGCATGCCGGTTTAATTTACAAGTTTTGTAATTTAAAAATTTGAAGAAAAAAAACCATATATTTCTTTGTTTTTCTTTTGTTTGAGTACTTTTTAACTAATAAATCATTAAAAACTTGAGGCAACTATGTTGTATTCATAAAAAATTACTGTCAGTTTTTTCTTTCTTCTTTTTAATTAACACGTTATTTAATATCCATCAAGACACTTAGGGATGTGTGACCTGTCTGGCACCATATACATATATATATATTATATATATATATATATAAAATATACATATACACAGTAACATTATATAATAATATAATGTAGAGAAACCTATATTTATTTGTTTAGTTTTTTTCAAAAGTAAAAAAAAAAAACAAATAACTTCACTAGGATATTATTTATTCTATAATGTTTGACCAGTATTTGTCTGGATGGATGAAACATCAATATAAAGTTTTGCCTAAACCACTTTGCACGCTAACCATATGGGAAAACTATTATGAGCACTCTTTTATTATTTAAATAAGTTTCTTCTATCTGAGATAACCATTTTGAAAAAATATGTATTTTTAGGAAATCTTTACCATCATATAAGTAACTTACATAATTAATAAGGTGTTTATTTTAACTAAGCAACTTCTTACTTTTAAAGCTGTATCGGATGCATTGTAAGCCATTCAGGATAAATTTCTCTAATGATATTGTAGATAATTAAGAAGAAAAAGTAGCTAATTATTATATTGAAGTAACATTAATACATGAAGCTATATTTTAATTAGCTACAAATAAATAAATACATAGTGTAAGAAATGAGCAGAAGGAAAAACAAAAATTTCCACCTTCCATAAACCACCTGTCTAAAGTTGGCCACTAAAGTGCTGCACGGCAAGTGTTCCACTTTACACAGGTTTCACGGTATATGTATTATTGGTTAATGTTAATAAAGTAAAATTACATCCTTTTTTGCTAGCTTTTGGAACATGTTCTATTAACTGATTTTCTACAAAACCCTCCACTCCAATTGGTTACATTAACTTCACTGCTTTTTTTTTTTTTTTTTGAATCAAGCTGATTGTAATCAAGTTTGCTATATACTGTCATAAGATGAAAAGAAAGTTAGGCACCTGCATTTGTTTTTGTTAAATTTGCTATTTTTGAGCGTATTTGGGATTTCTTGATTTAGTTGATTGCGTTCTGTGTAATCAAACATCCATTGGTTTTAAATTTCATGAAAGTATTCTCCCAACAAAAGGCATTTTAATATTAAATTTAACATTTTGGATTTAAAAGCTAAAGAATATTTCAGTATTACTATTACTTTATTCAGTGCAGCAATAAATCTATTGCTGTTCTATTCCTGTAGAAAAGGCATTATTTTTTAACTATCCATGACAGGTTGTCATTTATTCATATTCTCTATCAATTTATTGATTCAAAAATGTTGCATTCTAGTTTAATATCATGTTTCTTTTTTACTGTCTAGGTTGACACCTTAATCTGAAGTAATCGTCTTAATGCTTAAAGTGCCATAGCTTTGTCGAGCTTAAAGGAATATAAACTTTAATGGGTATTTTGCAGTCCATTTCAACGCAAAACTACGACAAGCCGCCCATTTTGTGCTTAAAAAATGCTACCAGATCTTCAACTGAAAGAAGAAACAGCTAATGCATGTATGCAAAATTTTTGTTGACACTTTGAAATTCATGTTTTAAGGTTGTTTGCTACTTTTATCAAGTGAATGACAATTAAAAAATAATTTATCAACATTCGGATATGTAAAGCAAACACAGCATGCAGAAAATACTTATTTTTTATTGTCAAGAATCCAGTTGTTGCCAGCTGAGGTGAAACTCAGCAGATTTATTAGATTATTGTTGTTTCAATGATGTTTACTTAATTACATTGACAGGAGCACCTTTTGTTTCATTGAATGCACTCTTAACGCATTAAAATTTCGAAATTGTAAATGAAACGTAAAATTTTGAGTTCTAGTGGAAACCTCATTAAACAGCAAAAGAAATGATGCAGTATTTACCAAAGACATAAATACTCAGCAACTGAATGCATTTTATGGCAGTACTCAAATCAAATAATTAGCCTTTTGATGTGTGCATAAAATTTCTTTCAAATTTGGTGCAATTACTGAAATTTCAAAAATGGTTTAAAGTTCCCTGAACTTTAATTGAAAAATTTTCCTAAACCAAATCAAATTCATATGTGAAACAACATTGGAGCTTCCTTCTGTAGTACTAAATTTTCAGAATTGTCAGAAAAATGAAAGAAAAAGTTTCTTGATTTCACCTTACAACTTGGAAATTTAGTTGTACAAAAATATAAAAAAATCCTTTTGTGCTTTAAATCACTTGCAAAAGATACACACAATAAATTTAACTTTTATCTTCAGTAGGAAAGACATACAAAATATATGGTCAAAAGCTAGATTAATTCTATATGCTGCTGTTGACAGGGAATTAAAGTATTTTTGTTTCTTTAGGAAAACAGTAAGTGAAGTCGCAATCCTTCTGTATACGTCTTCGTGGATCCGGAATCGACTTTAAGAACAAATGATGAGGGAGCAGTTGTTTACTTGCGAATATTGTCAAAAATCTCTGGCTTCAGCTCATAATTTGAAAATTCATGTAAGAAGCCACACGGGGGAAAACCCTTACGTCTGCGAAGAATGCGGGAAAGCGTTCGCGACTCGCCCGCGTCTGAGATTCCACTCTCAAGTCCACTCCGACGAGAGACCGTTTCGCTGCGACTTCTGCCCGAAGGCTTTTGTCCGGAAAGGAGAGCTGAAAGAACACATTCGAACGCACACCGGAGAGAGGCCCTACCCTTGCGACTACTGCGGAAAGGCATTTGCTACCAAGTCCAAACTGAATAATCACGGGAGGTCTCACACCAACGAGAGACCGCACGGCTGCGAGCACTGTGGGAAGTCGTTTCACACGCAGAAGACGTTGAGGGTGCACATAAGGAGACATACGGGGGAGAAGCCCTACCCTTGCAAGCACTGTTCGAAAACCTTCGTCGACCACGTCGCCCTGAACTCCCACATGAAGAGCCACCAGGAGAAGGCATTCGCTTGTAGTTTTTGCCACAGGAAATTCAGTCGCAAAGACGAAATGAAGAAGCACGAGAGGACGCATACGGGAGAGAAGCCCTTCATTTGCATCTGCTGCGGGAAGTCGTATTCTCAGAGCTATTCTCTGAAGGAGCACTTCAGGGTTCATACCAATGAGAAGCCTTACTCTTGTGACTATTGTGAACGATCTTTTCAGACTAGGTGGACCTATACGAGTCATCTTAAAATGCACACCGTGCCGGAGTCTTGCGAGTTTTGTGAAAGGAGGTTCGCCAACAAAAAGTTCTTAAAATCGCATTCGCTTACGTGCGAAAAAAGACGGAATTCACTTTTTAAAGAGAATTTTGTGATCCCTACAGGTAGTACTGAAAAATGCAATTCTGACAAATGTTAAAATTAAATGGTTTTGAAAACTTCCTGTTACAAGAAAAAGGATTTTTTACCTCTACTGCTAGTTACTAATAATTATAAGGTTATTTTTATTTTAAAAATAAAAAATATCAGTTTTTACAATAATCTAGGTACAAATTTCCGCTTTAAGGGGACTTGGCACCTTTTGACAATTTTTTTTTAATTTAATAACTTTTACCTATTTCATTTATATATTATGAAGTGCTGTTGTTCAACAAAACGATTTTCACGTGAAAAATCGAAATTCAACTAACATAAAATTTTAAAATTTAATTTTTTAAAAATCATTTAACGATTTTAAATTTCCTTCTTCTTCTTCATTTCTTGATTTTCTTTGCCAAAATTTTTTAACAGTACTCATTATAGTATGGTTTACAATTTAAGAGATGGGTTTTGCTATTAATTATTCGTTTTTGAGAAATTTTTTTTAAAAGTTACATCGATGGTAGAACACAGAAAAAAAGCGACTTTGTTACATTTTCATTTAAAAAAAGTTTTTGCAACTATACAACAAAATCCATTCTTAATTTTATCAAGAACATCATATTGAACACACACAAAACATTTCAAGTTGCTACATGACTATATGTAGAAGTTTTAGCATTTTAAGTACTACAATATTGCGAAAAAACACAAACCGAGAAAACGCAGTTTAAAGAACTCAAAACCCTACTAAAACATCAGAAATATTTGAATTCTCTTACTTCTTAACTACATTTATGTTGACTGTATCGCTTCAAAACTTCGCTCAGATATACTAGGAGAGTCAAACCACATTTTAAGCAAAAAAAATTGAAAGAATTAGTATTTTCATTGATTTTCTAAATTTGAAAGGTGCCAGTCCCCTTAATATTGCACATAATTTTTGTCACTTTTTAATGAAATATAATTATAACTAAAAATTGTAATAAAATTAATATTTAATTGTATAATAAAAAACGAATGTATGTATAATAAAAAAAAGAATTATTATTTGATAAATGACTTCATTTATTCTTCAAATTCCCTACTCAACTTGAAAGATTTTAAATTTAAGGGTTAGTTTATTGCATGGGTTACTTCCAGCATCAATTTTTTTTTCTTTCGAAATTGTGTGTTTTATTTCCTTTTAATTTATGCCTCAGATTTCTTAAATAAAAATGGTCTTTAACTTTTAAGTTCTTTTATTAGTGAATAAATCTTACTTTATTCATCATTCCTAGCTATAGACTAAACACAATATCTTACTCTGAAGGAAAAAAAAAAGAAAAATTTTAGAGAAGATTATCAAACAATTAATGTTATACACTTGAGCAGGGGGAGATTAAACTTTTAACTGTTTATCATTTAAATTTTATATAATATACGTAACTAGGTTTGTTTGAATAATGTGAAGAGTGGAACTTTTTTTATTTCAACTAGTTTGATATGTCCTTCATTAATTTGAATCATTACAACTTTGTCTATTATACCACAATTCTGACTCAATGGAGTTGAGTTTTTTTCCTCCTAGACTAACCAACCAGAAAAATCTGAATTTAAAACCGAAACTAGTCTCCATTGCCATCATACAGACAAAATAGTATATAATGGGGAGTTGTAACCTAAGCGGTTTTTCTTCTTCCGTAAGTTTTGTTTTCAAAGTTGGAATTTTCTTTACAGAGTTGTTTTAGCAAGCATTAGTAGTGCAATAGACCTCTGGCCGCAGTAGCAGAATTTTCTGTATCGCTCTGCAGCGCAAGTTTGAGCAGTCAAAATTTATCTGCTTCACGATATGATGAGGAACCAAATTTTCAATCATAAAAAATAGCAAACTATGCATTTTAAAATAGTTGACATATAACAGTAATGCACGCAGACAGTAAATAAATGTTATAATTATTCAATTTATAAATAAATTAATGAAATCTAAAATTGAGCATGAAAGCAGGATATATTTATTCGAGTCAATAACACTACTAACCAGTTTTGAAATAACATGTTTAAAAGCAAACTTTGTGGACACATGCTTAAAATGTTGCAATTAGTTATTATTTTTTTAATTTTTTTTTTGTAAAGTAGCTAATTAATCTGCAAGCTTCAAGATAAATCTGCAGCACTCGCTGCCATGATTCGCAATTTCTGCTATCGGGCCTCTGGTCACAGTGCTTGGTTCTTTCGAGCCCTCTTTCTCCTTCATTTAAGTTCATCAAACTAGTAAGGCTGCACGCAGGGCAGAAATTGTTGTAGTCACATTTCTGACCCTGCAACAACCCAACTTCTCTCAGCTCCATCGAAACACATAACAATTGTAATGAATAATTCTAGGAAAATAACACAAGACCTGAAAAGTACATATTCCACAGAACAAACACAATCTCGGATTCTCCCTGCGTGCTCAGATTGTTAACAGTGCATATATCGGCAATATAGTCAATCAGGATAACTTTGCTCCACTATTTCTCTACTTTTAATTGTGTTACTGTATTTACTGACATAAAACTGAAGAACTCCCAAAGTGTATCTGAGTCACCACAAATTAAGAAATAATAATTATAAAAACAATTTAAAACATTATTAACCTGTTTCAAGTTTCAAAGCAATCCTTCTATTTCGGGTAACTTTGAACCACTTCAGAAAAGTGATCTTTAAAAATAGTTATTTTAATGAAGGTATTATAGTTGTGTCACTCTGAACCAGAAAAATAAAATTCACAAATGTTTGAAATTTATTTTTTCACAACATCACACAATTTCTATAATTTATGATAGTACATAGGACAGCTCCAAGAATTCCAGCAGCCTTCAGGGGTTTAAGCAACTTCAACCCTGCATTGAAAAATAGCTTCAAAGCAGTGACTTCAGAATGACTGTATTATACAACCATTTGTGTACAGCGTTGAAAACTTATTTCGTAAAATTAAGAGAAGCAAACTCTTAAGTTGACTTTGATTCACTTGATGAGTGAATCAAAGTCAACTTAAAAGAGAATCACTACCATTACCTATCATTTTCTTCTTCTCAGTCTCTTCACTTTCTCGTACATTGCTATAAATCTGATTCCCTTCCTTTTACATAATTACATTTTATTAATAGAATTGAAGTGAATCAATGGATCCAAGATGAATTAAAATTCTTTTAATGCTAAATACAAATTTTTGATTGGATATACAGCAGCTTCTAAATATCACATATACTGCAATATGTTAAAATTAGCAAAATGTTAATGATTCTTCCTCAACTCCTTATTTTTCACAGGTCTGGCATAAGTTCCTTTAATTTGTTGTTCTTTCTTAGTTCTCCTTTTTTTTTTGTGTCTGTTTTTTCTCTCCCCCCTCCCCCTCCTTTACATGTGTAATTTGTTTTGTTTTTTGGTATTTTCTGTACTTATTTTATTTCCATTTTATTCTTTGTATTTTATTTTATTATTTTTGCAATTTTCATGTATTTTCACATTTTTATGCATGTTGTCGTCTTTTTTGCTTTGTTTTTATTGATATTCCTTTTTACTTCCTGTACTTTCAACTGGATTCGTTTGTTGCTCTCTTATTGGTACCTTCCCTGCTACTTCTACTTCCACTTCACGCTGCCTTTATTCTCATTGGTTTACAGTTAATTCCTTGGCTATATAAGCTTTGTTTTTGTTGTTTTGTCTGCTTCATTTGGATGTTTTGCATCTAGAAGCTCCCTGTCGCATTGAAAAAGGGATTCCAAGCAATTCCGAAACATATGCCTGCGTTTTAATGCTCATTTGTGCTTTAAATTAACGTGAAATTATATTCCTATTACAGTTTATTTCTATTACACTGCAATATGTATCATGATATATATCCCCCAAGGTCCCCCCCCCCTCTAAAACATAAGCTATAACAACGGAAACAAATTTATAACTACCTGCTGATTTTACGTCACCTCCACCCAAAAATTTCACATAAAGAAAAAAGTCTTACTTTGTGAACAGAAATTCTTCATTGCAATTTACAAGTTACGACCAATAGTTTCAAATTGTAGTCTCCATTCCATTTAAACTTTACAAAGTATCATCGTAAAGGCAGGAACACACATTTTTAAGAAAAAAAAATCTTTAAAAATCAGCAGTAGTGCATTTATAAAATTTGCATACTTTTCCAAAACAGAGAAAATGAAATATAAATCGTAAAAACAAAAGTAAATCAAATAAATAAACCAATAATAATACATAGTCAGAAGCGTAGCTAGGTGGGGGCAAGGAGGGACTGCTGTCCCCGGTTCATGGAATCTTTTTTTTAAATATTTATTGCATCATATTAAATAAAAGTTTAATGCTACAATATGAGAATACGCTTGTCGAGCAGTCCCCCCCCCCCTCCCCCAAACTTCTAAGAGAATATTCCAATTTCAGTGTTTTTACATTCACTATACAGAAATTTCAACATTTATTTTAAGATTTACTTTTAAAGTTGCTGATTTTTCATTTAACAAAAAATTAATCTTTGACAATTATGCTGTTCTTCATTACAATGTGCAAGTTCTATGTTTTTAGCATTACTTTTGGCAAATATCTAAAAATGGCCAATTTTGGACTAGTACCATTTTCCATTCACCGAATCAATTGAACCCTCAACAGGCACAGTTTTTCGCCCAAACTATTTTCAAGAAGATCTGTAAAATTTGGCTTGCGCTGAACTTTAACCCCTGTTTAATGTTATGGCTCAAAAATCTCATGAGCTGCCTCTTTTAATAAAAACTTTTTGTTTCAAGTTATCAATATTATTATTGTTGTTATTTTCAGACCTTTGAAAGCAATTCTGTAAAAATCTAAACAAATGTTTTCAATAAAATTATCTAAAACTATAAACCTAGTAAAAAAATTAATTCACTTCAAGCAATAAAAGTAAATTAATAGATTCCACATACCAATCAGACTCAAATTTTATTTCCAATACTAAACAAAAACTTATTTCAAATCAATTTCAATTTTGACTTGAGCAGGTCTTGACAATGCACATATTATTAATGCCTACTGAAACTGGCTCTCAAAAAGAAAAAGAAATTTAATACTAGAAGTATTCTAAAATCAAAATACATTCCATCACTTGTTCACTATGTGTTTGGAACGAATAATTTCAGACAGATGCTATTTCATCTATGGATAACATTCCACCTTCCTTACTTGGAAGAAAGTTAATCAAAAAGATGTTTTTATGCAGCAGGAAAAAATGTTTGCACAACTGATGCATGTTTTTTAAATACAAATATTTTGATACAGTAACTGGCACAGGGCCCAGCTAGGCTGGTCCTAGACAATTTAACAATCCCCAATGAACATCAAGAGCCCTTCTTAACTTTTCACCCCTGAAAAAAAACAGTTGCTTCCGATAAACAATTTCTAAAATCTAACATATCAAAAAACTGCTCACCAATTAAATCACCAAACTTGACATGTCATCAGCTCGGATATTTGTTTATTTGGGATAATAAGCCTTCTGAAGCTTTAAGGCTGAATTCATCAGCTACCTTGTAAAATACAGAGGAAAATTCTGCATAAAAATGTAAAAAGTACAAGAATCAAAACAATGATCAATCTAAACACAGTATCAAAACATAGAAAGTATTTAATGTGAAGTTAAAATACTTAAAATAAAGTTCATATTCTCAAATCTTCATGACCTGGGAATCATTCATCAATGATGTCACGCTTCGATGGGGAGGGGAGGGGGTAGCAGGAAGTGTGACACATTGTGACAAAGGGGGGAAAGGGTCAAATATATGTGGAAAAAGCATGACATCATTTATAAACGACCTCTTGGTTAAATCATTTTTTGTACTTAGCTATAAGAAAGTAATAGTGCCATTTCACAGTATTTTCTAAAAGTGTAGAGCCCACAACATGACACTTTTTTGTTATAACTAAATAATTTAAAGTTTAATTATCACTAAATTTTATTTTCAAATAATGTGCTCAACACATTGTTTGAAAATAAAATTTGGTGACAATTAAATTGTAAATTTCGTAGTTATAACAAAAAATGTCATGTTGCGGACTCTACACGTTTGGACAAAATACTGTGAAATGGCCCAATAATTAAAGTCCGCTTATAATATATACGTTATATATATATGTAATGTCGACAGGGTGGCGTAGTGGTAAGACGCAGGTCTTGTATGCCCAAGACCGCAGGTTCAAACCCGGCCCAAGTCGGTGGATTTTCAAGATGCAGAAAATCGTCTGCGTCCATGTCGTATGATTATGCGGCATGTTAAAGATCCCTTGAGTATCCGTTTGGCATGGATACTCTCGGCTAAATTAAATTCCTATTGCAGATTGCATCAACGAGAGCTCAGGTGCCCCATCTAGGGGAAACTAAGCGTCAAAAAAGTTGCGGCACGGGTACCACCATGGCCCGACCAACAAGTTTTCCTGCCCAGGGCACTGTCAATTTTTCCTGCCCCCTTTGAGTGTTTCACTTATATGTATGCATGTGTGCGTGTACTATGGTCCTCCTCATTATTAAAAATAACCTCTTATTTGAAAAATTATCAGCGGTCATTACTATTATTATTTTTTTCTTTCTAATGGGGTAGCGTATGGTCATTAACCTTTGCAGACCTAGTGCGTACCCCGGAAATCGGCAGCCATTTTTTCAAATAGCACCACTGTCGATGGATGCCATTGCCACTGCGAATTTGGACGCTCATTTTTCCCTAGATGGCGGCACCTGAGCTCTCATTTCACGCGAATTGCACTAGGAATTTAATTTAGCCGAGAGTATATAAGCCACACGGATACTCAAGGGATCTTTAACATGCCGCACAAGCATGCGACATGGGGGTAGACGATTTTCTGCATCTTGAAAATCCGCCGACTTGGGCCAGGTTCGAACCTGCGATGTTGGTTATCATTAATTAAACTGATCTTTTTATGCTACAATTTTCTAAAAAGAAATTTAAATGATATTATGGAAAAATTTCCTGCCCCTTAGAAAGTTCCTGCCCAGGGCACGGGACCTGGGGGCCTGGGTACCACACTCATTGTGGTGCCGCTGAAAGAGTTGGTACCAATATCTGGGGAAGCACTAGGTCTGCAATGGTTGATGACCAATACTGCAGCCCCATTAAAGAAAAAAAAAGTCTGTTTATAACATGGGAAAATCTGTTGTTGGTGATTTGCTTTCCTAACAATTTTTGGGGAAAGTATCTAAACAAAACATTAATGAACAGGGGTGAAATGTAGACCTTCCTCCAAGTGGTGCGCTGCAGGCAAAGTCCTTTGACCGCTAAATGGGCTACAATTTTTGGCGATGGAATTATGGATAGATACCTTATTGGACGGTGCATTACAGTTCTAGGAAAATCTGAGAGTTATTCCAGGGTTCACACTGGGGAAAAATACGAGGTGGGATTTTCCACCTTGACCAAAACTTTAAGTGGGATTTTTAAAATTTAAGCACAAACAAATTTTTTTTTGAGTGGGATTTCAAAAAATATTGCGGGAATCGCGCGGCCTAGCGCAAACCCTGTATTCGATATTGGTTTGCGAGGCTGCCGCATGGGTCAATGACTTATACTTCTGTTTCAATTTCTTTTACTTTTTGATTTTATTTGTTGTAATGTGTCCATGAGAAAAACATGGGAGAATTGCCCAATTCTGTCTATAAAATTTATTGTTAAAGCCTCTTAATATGATTTCTCATACCATTGTCAAAATTCAAATGCATAAAGTCTCTAATAATTCAATTTTTCCTTAAAACACATTTATTTGAAGAATGCACTGACAAAACAACATAAACACATCAAAGCTGGCATCACGTCTGGGTATAAACAGCCTCCAAGCTAATGGACATTTATATTACTATTGCTTAAAGAACTACTATTGCTTAGTGAACTGTTACCTTGCTCAAAACTGTTTTATGAAGATATTTTAAAAGTCATAATAGTTAATATTTTTATTTTATGGGTGTTTTTTACATACCTATTTTTAAAAGATTTATTATAATTTAATATGCTTAATTGAAATATATTTTTTATTTTCAAAAACCGCAATAACTTATGGTGTCTAAATATACATGATATATTCTAGGCTTTTCCCATTTCTCTTACCCAATATTCACAATAAATTAGTCTACCCAAACAAAGTCTGACTTCCACTTTGTTAATAATAACAAAATAAATTTCTCATATTCTCCATCATAATTAACTACTACCAGCTTTTGGGAGCAAATGCAAAATATAAAATAAAATATTACAACTTTAAAATCTGTTTTTGCTCAGTCAAGCCTAAAACAAGATTTAAAAAAAGTAGTTTTTTCTGAATTATTTTGATTTATTTAAACTATATACTAATGTATACTTTTGCAATAATTATAATGCAATTTTAAATGTTTAAAATCTAAAAATTTCTTAATTTTTTTACATTTCTCACGCAGCACAACTATTCGGCCGAATAGTCCATCAATATTCGGCCAGGCCGAATATTCGGCCAAAGGGCCCAATAGGCCGAATACCGAATAGTGGCCGTATATTCGTTACATCCCTAATATATATAAACTGTTGCAAACAGTATAGTTGAAGTAATTAAGAACTAAAGCTAAATGAGAGAGAGAGAGAGAGAGATAGCTAGATTATCACTTTGATATTGGTGTATTCGAGAAAGTAGACTCTTATAGTTATAGACGGAACTTGTTTTCCTCTCACGCTCTCTCCTCCATGCAAATTCATTTAAGTTTTTACCCTCTTCTTCGCAATATATTCGAGTAATCAAATCCATATATATTCCGGGTTAATTTTAATCTCATTGGTTCGTTGATTGACTAGTTTCTTTCCTTTTTCTTTTTCGAAAATTTCTCCGCCTTCCCCACCGCTTTTATTAAAAATAAAGAAACGTAATGTTCATAAAATCGGTTTGAAGAGGAAAATAAAAGAATCATCCATAACTTCAAATTTGATGGCTTTCCTTTTTTCTAAAACTTTGAATACTTTAAAAAACTATCAATTTTTAATTGAGTAGTGCTTATTATGGTTAAAATAAATTTTAATCGACCGGCAGGGTGGCCGAGTGGTAAGGTGCAGGCCTCGCACGCCAAAGTTTTTAGGATCAAACCTGACCCATGTCGGTGGAATTTCAAGATGCAGAAAATCGTGAGAGCACATGTCGTATGTTTATGCGCCACGTTTAAGGTCCCTTGAGTATCCGTTTGGCGTGTATACTCTCTGCTAAATAAATTCGTATTGCCGCATCCATTAGAGTTCAGGTGTCACCATCTAGGGTGAAACCGAGCGTCAAAAATTGCGGCAATGGTGCCACTGAAAGAGTTGTTACCAATCTCTGCAATGATTAAGAACAATTACACATCCCATTAGAGATTATAAAGATTAAAAAAAATTAATCGATGAAAAGACGATCAAAAATACAGCTGCTCTAGATCAGTGTTCGTCAAACTTTTGAGAACGCTGAGAGGCTGTACCGTTTTCAAACTCTCCTACAAGCTACACTCCCCCCAGATGAAAAAAATAGCCCTCAGGACAAAAAAAGTTAAAAAACTCGATTTTTAGTTATCACCTCTCAGTTGTTATATGATAAGAGGTACTTTTCTCCACCAGACCCCTACCTGTTAGCCGAGGCCTTAGGATTGCTTACGCACGGGGAGAGGTAGTGGGGTCTACGGATTTTACATGCACATATCCCCAAGTATACATGGTGGTCTTCAGTGTGATAAGAGGTACTTTTCTCCGTCGGACACCCTTGCACCTTTTTGCCGAAGCCTTAGGTAGAAAGCCGATGGTGATAAGAGGTACTAGCAAGTTTTTCGCTGCTGAGGTAGTCGTATTGTAAAGAAAACATATGTACAGAGATCAGCTGATTGGATTTACCGTGGAACCCCGCCATTCGCCCGCCTCGCTATTCCTACAACTTGTTCAAATAAAATACCACTCGCCATTCGTACTTGTCCCGCGCTTCGTACGGCGCCAGGGGCCAGCTGGGTTGCCAATTTTGGCTTTATTAAAGGAAAAATATCGAGAAATTATGCTTATTTTGTACTCGTCTGGAAAAAATTTATTTGGCGTTTTAGATTTTTAAAAGTTTTAATACTTTTTGAAATTTTACAGAAAATTTTAACTATCTAAGGGGATCAGCAGGAGAAAGTAGTGGAAAAACGTTCTTCTTCAGAGGAGGAAAGTAGTAAGAAAGCATTTTCTATGCAGAAATTAAAGTGCTGTGTTACCCCTGCGAGAATACAAAGAGAGTGGTGTAGAAATGGCATCCCAACACTGCTGTAGTCAAAAGCATTCACTTGTTCAACAACGATGCTATTGACCATTTTAGAAAATTTTGAACAATCGTCAAAGGCAGACAACATTGGGCAGGTTTTTAGAGAAAGAAGCCCGAGATTCGACGAGCGCAAAAGGACAGAAAATAAAGAACGGTAGAAAGGGAGAAAATAGCTGAAGGAATGTTACCTGGTGTTTTTCTGGAAGGGGACTCCTCTTCCAATGGTTTCTCCTCCTCCTCTCAACATTCCACTCATGCCATTAGCTCACCTCAGTATAAGCAAAGTGCAGTTAAATTTTTATATATCTATAAGTTCATGCACAGTACCGTACATTTGTTTTTCATAGATTTAAATAAGTGACCGTCTGTGGGTCTGTGACGGATTAATCTAATTTACATAGTATTTTATATGAAAAAATAATTCGCCATTCGTACAAATCGCCATACGAACTGCCTCCTCGAACGAATTGTGCACGAATAGCGAGGTTCCACTGTAACTGCAAAAATGTGCTGTTATAATTGTAGCGAAAAATTCAGCATGAAGTGCTAAGAAGTCTTTTTAGAATTCTTTGTACTAAAATAATGATTTCGATGATACTTATTAATACACTCTAAGGAAAAGTAAAATTAATTTTTGCGTTTTAATTAAAAGCAACAAATACATTTCGAAAATTGACAAATTCCGGTTTTTAACTAGTAATAAGTGTCGGTATAAAGAGAAAAGTTTTATTTAATATTTAAGAAGATTTTTTTTTAAGTCGAAAAATCAGGCATTTACTCAAATAGCACTGCTCAACACGTGTTTTGCCTCAAGAAGGAATTTCACTCTTGCTGAAGTACTTTTGCACGAGAAATTCATATCTGCTATCAAAAGTTTTCTGCCACGCATAGTTTTCTAGTTATGAGGAAGGAAACGTTCTATTTTTACGGTTTTTCAGTGTTTTTCTGATCATGCAGCATCGCTTTTATTGAGATAAAGTAGACAAAAGATCTTGAATGTCAACCGTTAAACCAGTGGTCACTTAATTTTGCCGGAAGTGAAGTGCTGCAGGCAGCCCCCATAGACCCCCGAACGGAAGTGCGTATCAAATTACTGCGACAGGGTGCGGTCTCGGTAGGAATTTCGCTAGAATTGGGATACAAAGCAAATAGGCAAAATATTTATACTGTACGATACGTTTAATGAGCAGGAGCTACTACTTTTTTATCATAGAAGTCTCCTGTTGGGTGTAAAAATGGTCCCTGAAAACAGGGGAGCTGTATAAGCGATGAACATGGAGATCGGTTCCATCAGGACATTTCAGTTACGGAAAAGACATATCAAGGGAAGTGGAGTGCAGCCCTGTTACCAGATTACCTGCTGGACGTTAAAAAGTATGCCAGAACATGTAAGAATCGATCCTTTTAAGGTAAATAGAAAATTACTTGGTTTTTTGGTGGAAATGCTTCAAATGTAAAAATTACAATGCCCTTAAAAAGGGGGGGGGGGTTTCTAAAGACTTTAATGACTGATCTTAGGAATATTTTCCAAGCTGAATTCGAAAATGAAAACCATTTTACTCATCACTGAAGGGTTTTGCTTGTAAGGTACTGCAATAATTTAGGGTAAATGTTATTAATGTCAACTATTACAGCACCTTGCACGGAAAATAATTACGTGAGAGAGAAAAATGGTTTTCATTTTCGAGTTCAGCGTGAAAAATACTTCGAAGATCAGTTAACAAAGTTTTTAGGGCAGAATATTTTTTTTTTTTTTTGTAGACCAGTGTAACTTAAAATGCCCAAGCAAGTTTTTCACTGCTAAGATTGCCGTACCGTAAAGAAAACATAGGTACAGAATTTATATTGGTTAAAAAAATTTGATATCAATTGTAGCGAAAAATTGAATATTAAATGCTAAACAAATTATCTTGTAAATTTTTATAGTAAAAACCTTTAAAATTGAATGACTGTTTTTGAGCCACGCTCTATTCAACGCAAATATTGGTGACATTTTGAAAATTAACAAACAATCGTAGTGTTGTTGTTGTTTTCAAATGGGCTGTTTACATTGGGTCTTAACCGTTGCAGACCTGGTGCGTCCCCAGAGATGGGTACCCACTCTTTCAGCGGCACCACAATGCGTGTGGTACAATTGCTGCATGTTTTTGAAGCCCAGTTTCCCCTTAGAGGGCGGCACTTGAGCTCTAATTGATGAACCTGCAGTAGGAGTTTAACTTAGTCGAGAGTTTCCCGCCAAACAGATACTCAACGGATCTTTAAAATTCCGCAGTATCATACGAGATGGGCACTGACGATTTTCTGCATCTTAAAAATCCACCGACTTGGACCAGGTTTGATCCTGCGAACTTGGGCATACGAGGCCTGCGCCTGACCACTATGTCACCCTGTCGGCAACAATCGTAGTGTAATAATCTGAAGTTCTTTATGACTCCTATCTTAACCCTACAATGCGCTGTGTTGTTTTTAAATAACACCTCTATTTTTCGTTTATTAAGCTCTTTGTATTATTTTTAGCAAGTGGAGCATTCTTTCGTTTCATTTTGTACGTAAGGGTCATATTAATTAATATAATTTCCCATAGATCTTGTAAACTGGGCTCAAGGTTCATCTTTTTTCACTAAATCATGGCCCATGTTGGTTCCTACAACAACTTCTTAATTGTTTTTTACAAATTTTAATCAACAATTTTATTTTAAAAAATAGTCTTTAATTGCTTACATGGTGTTAAAATTAAGTAAATATAAGTTGTCCGAAAAATTTCGTGAAAAAATATATATTAGGTCGCCTTTTTTACTTGTTGTTTTAAAACAAGATCGCGCATTCGGGGGTACTTTTTATGCTCCTGCATTATTTGCAGCGTAAACAAGAACAGATGTCACTGTTTGTTCTATTTCACTTTATTTAGTATCTCTTGGAAGATTATTGCAACAAATATATAACAAATTAGCGTAAAGTGGTCGATTAAATTATTTTTTAGGAATTTTGTTCAAAACCAATTGACGCTCAAGAAGAAACATACATTATTGCATCAGACCTCCTACAGATATTAGGTTTCTTGTTTAAAACCTTTTAGGGAAATTATTAACCTTTATTGGAAATTAAAGTAAAAATTTGCACATGTAAATAATAATTATTAGTTACAATCATTTAAATTTTTAGGAATATATTGCGATTCCGTAAGAAAACACACATTGCTATCTTGAATTTAAAAGCAAAAGTGAAAATGAAACAAAGCTACAACGCGAATCTTTAATAGCAAATGACTTACTTCAATTCATAGGGCAGATGTTCAATCAGGAAGATACGCTGGAAGTGTACTCCACATCAAACTTCTTTATATATTTATTGAACTTGACGTGACGCCGTGTCCTTTAATCGAACTTCACGCTTTTGAACGATATATGGACGGAAGGAATAGAAGGACATTGGATAGAAAGAACCTACAAAAAAAGATTAAACTTTAGAAGATGTTGCGAATTGGTACAGAAGCTAAGCAAGTGATATGCCGTAGAAATACAAGGTTGAAGCATGATAATTCATTACAAGTAAATCAACCAATACATTTTAACATGTTTTATTATTTTTAACATATATAGGGCAAAATATTTAACGACCAGTATTACAAACAAAGAAGCAAATATTTTCCCATTTGCACAGCTCTGCTGTTACCAACATAAAAAAAATGGCGCAGTTCTGCATTCGTCTTGGAAATAGTATTCCTCCGATAACACGACAAATTGCGAAGGGAAATAGAACTTGTGATTGTTTTTCAATGACGTGGTGTAATCAAACATTTTATTTGATTTTAGCTCATTATATTACATTGCCCAACTAAGTAGAAGCAAATAGTTACCCATTTTTACAGCATCTGCTGTTAACGCATATATGCAACTAAGTTTTAGATATACTGTCAATTTGATCCGAAAATTGGGGAGTCGTCCCGCAGTGGACCAGTCGGTAGAAGCTCGGTTCCCGCTGAACACCGAAAGTGAAGCAACATTGACTGAGGTCAGTGTTTGGGAGGGGGACAACCTCTCGCTGCAGGTTGCTGTGGTCCGTGTGCGCTAAAGGGAACTGGTGCACGATAAATAGGTCGTGGCTTTCAATGTCCTCCAAGTGAAACCTCTGGATACCTCTGGGGGTGCCAATCCCAGGTGACGGTCTGGGAGCTGGTTCAAAAAATTCAGAGACCTTTCAAAGGGGCGGGAATCGGACTCCTGCCTACAAGGGTCCCCTTAGACTCAGGAGCAGCGTACCGATTCTTCCTCACCACGCGCGAGGACAATACACCACCACCTCCAACAACACTAATTGGCGTTTAAATCAGCAGTTACCATAGTAATAAATATTTTTTTTCTTATGAAAGATAAAATACGAGGGAAATTATACCGAATAAGCAAGGCAACTGTACATTTTGGTTAAGAAATCAAGCACACGTGTTTGGTGATTTTACTACTTAAAATAAGAGTAAAGGGATTGTGGAAAACGAACGGTACCAATAAATTTTAGTCCAAGTGTAAATTGTTGCCTCAACTGCTTAAATTTCTGGAAGCTAGTATTTTCTTTTTTTCGATGTGGTTGTTATTGTTGTCGTGCCCTCGCGCGTAGCGAGGAAGAATGGGTGCGTTGCTCCTTAGTCTAACGGGGTCCTTATAGGCAGGAATCTGATTTCCGCCCCTTTGAAAGGCCTCTTAATTTTTGAACCAGCTCCCAGATAAGAGACCATCACATTGGCACCCACAAAGGTATCGTTACACTTGGAGGACCCCACTTGGAGGTGCCCGTTAAATAGGAGCCACCCCCTATTTAACGGGCACCAGCTTCTTTTAGCGTACACGGCCAGACAGGAACCATCCACGAGAGGTTGTCACCCTCCCAAACACTGACCTTTGTCGATGTTGCTTCACTTTCGGTGTTCTGCGAGAACGAGTTTGTCCACTGCGGGACATTTTGATGTGGTTTAATGCACAAATGTAGGATAGGTTTCTTTTTCTTTTTTGTAGAAATAGGTAAGTATGCATGAGAGAGAGAGAGAAAGCTAGAAGGCAACAACAGCTAATCACAAATAATCACTAGTGTTAGCTATTTTTGAATCTTTAATGTACACTAATACTTTGACTGTTTCAGAATTACTGAACACCCTCGACTTACAGGTTTAACAATGACAAAACCATAAGTAAATGAGGATTTTCTCTCTGTACTAAAAAAAAAAAAAAAAAAAAAAAAAAAAAGAAAAAAAAGAAGTAATTCGCGCTGCTGCCGCAGGCTTGGAAAAAAATTCTACCTTACGCGCTTCAAACTCCTACAAGTCAAAAAGTATTCAATGAAAAATTCGGAAAATATCATGAATTATAGAGAACTTTCTGGCAACCACGTTGATGCGAAATATTTACAGTTCTAGAATTATTTAATTTGGAAGTCAACGAATGTATTTTTTTCTTTGTTTGCGCGTTCTAGGGCTCAATTTTAAATTGGAAAGTGCTGGGTAGGCCAGTAACTTCAATAAGGAATAAAATAACAATTTTGAAACAAATATTTTAACAACAATTTTTAATCATTCGATCACAAAAAAGCAAAATTTAAAAATATGCATAAAATAGTCACTGACGCCTTATTCAAATGGGCAATCATATTTGGTGGCGCCTTATTTTAATGGGCATTTTAGATACTAATGTCCTTATTCTAATAGGGATTTTTACTGACTTGTCTTTATTCAAAGGGGGGGGGGGATAAGTAGAGCTTTCTTCATTCTAGGAGAGCATTTAATGGAGATTTTTTTTAAAGAGCATACAGCTCTTATTCTGATGGGAGTGTTTAGATGCTGTTTAGACTAGATTGTAATTAGGATTTTTACAGACTGTTGATGTTGTGTTGGGACTATTATCCTGATGCATTATGTGTATTTGTGTTACACAAGTCTTACTTTAATGGTGAATTTCATGAACTGTTGGCGGTATTTTAATGTGGATTTTCAGATTTTATTCTTAGTCTAAAAAGAATTTTTAGAAGTTTCTGCGCTTAATGCAATAGGGGTTTTTAAGAAGTTTGTCTGTTTAAATGGGCTTCCAAAGGAATTTTCTCCATTTTCTACAGGAATATTTTTTATCCCAATTTTTCCTTTCATATTTAATATTCCTAACAGAATTTGGTATATGTGTCACTTGGGCTGGGGCTGATGCATTGTTATTCCACGCAGCACCGTTCATATCAGCTTGTTAATAATATTTTCTTAATGTATAATTCAAGCAATTTAGCTATTCGATAGGTTTTTAAGATTCATTTGCTATGGAAAATTTTGAATTAAATAGTTATCTCTTATTATTTATTTAAAGGAGAGGCCGACATATTGATATTTAAGGAATAAAACTTTTCAGGCTCCTTTATTGGTTCTACGTAACTTGATAACCACGCTTTCATATTAATTTACTTTTTTGATTAAGTCATTAAAAATAACTTTCACTCAGACGACCGTGATTTGTTGATAGAGCTATCGAAGACATACGTCATCTTTTTTAGTTTGATAACGATAACAGCCGTCCATAGCGACGGAGGCAACATGTCACCTTAGTCTTTGGTGCGGATAATCTCTTATTAGCAGTGCTTGCAATTAAATAAAAAAATATATTGTATATATGATACTCCGCGTAATGAATTTAGCTTTATTTAGAACATAAACGCTAAAACCAGTTTGTACCAGACCCTTGAATTTATTTTTAAAAAGATACAATATACTTCGTTTCTTCATGAATTATTCCTTTCTCTACGAAATAAACTATTTGTTTTGGTGAAATCCCGCCATCTTAGCAGTTAAATAGCTATAGGAGAGCCTTGGTTCATAATTGGAAAACTATACTTAAACCTATAAGGCCAAACGTTTTTCAGTTCGGCATCCTGGCAACAATTTAAATTTAATTTCAAGTTGGCAACACTTTAAATGGAACAGCTTTAAATATTTCAGTCGCCATCTTGAAGCTCGTTGAAGTAGCTATTCATAATGGCAAATACATACGTTTTATTCCTTTGCACCTTGGTAATTTATGTTTTTTTTCTTCTTTTTCCATCTGCAGGCACCGCTGCAGTAACCCTTTTGCTGTTCCTGGCTGGATTGAGCGGGTGGATTGAGTGGTTCTGCCGGCAAATTGACGTGGATCCGATCCCCATGCTGGACGCATCTACTCTGACGGATCATCACATGGACGCTTCTTCCCAGACTCTCCATCTTGACGGGCTGAAGGACCGAATCCTCGCTTCCGGAGGGGCTTGCATTTGCCCCGAGCCCAACTGTCTGACGAACCCAACCACCCACAAAAGGTTAAACCAATTTCTTTCATCTTTTGGGGAGGGAACCGAGTTAAACCTCCAGTTATACCGCCAATTTAATTACATAGAACATTATGAAATTTGGCTTCAAAATTTAATAGGGCAGCTTCCCGCCGAGCCTGAAAGGCCATTAAGGAGAAAGGGGTGCTTTGGCAGGTCCTTCTGCCTGCCCCGTAGGAAATAGTAGACACGGCGGGAATAGGTAGCTTAAAAGGGGTGGGGGTTAGGGATTATTTCTAGTAATGCGAGTTTAGTTATTAGATAAGAAGCCAAACTTTGCAATTTGTTTTCAACTGCACTTGTTTTCCATTTATCGACCGTTTATCTCAGACAATGCATAGTGTTCTTGTGAAATATGTTGAATTAAATATGTCAAACTTCAAATGGATTGATCCATTTAGTGATTTTAATGATACTTACTTTCAGAATTTAAAAAAAATTATACTTTTAATCAGTTTGGTATCTTGCCTTTAAATAGTCGTGTTACGTACAGACTTTTTCTGTTCATAAAAATTAAGACTAATGGTAATTGCCTAAAAGACAAAATAATAATAAGTTTTAACTTGATCAGGCACAGTGAAATTTGATTTTTTAAAAAAAATCTTATCTTTTAGTAAGGTGAAATTTTCTGACCGATTTAACAGATTGGCTACAAAAAGTTTCAGAAAGTTTGGCGACTTATCTAAGGATTAGACTCTCTCTGGGGAAAAGGGCCGGGGATCGACTCGATTGAAAATTGTTTAGTAGTTTGGAGTTTCAGTGAATTTCGTCGAAGCAAAGAGAAGTTTATTTTGTATATATGTTTTGATGCATTCTTACTTAGATTTAAGCGTAGTTAAGTGGACTTGAGGTATTTGTTGTTCAAAGTGTGTTTCACCTTTGTTTCATTAAAATCCCATTTTTTTGCCGCCATGTTCCAAATTTTTATACTTAAGATTTTACTGACTGATTTTTATCTATAATTTAATTGAATAACACTGTTTTGGCGGTTTGTTCTGATTGTTAACCTCAAGTTCTTCTCTAAATTGGTTTTAAAGTTGTTTTATGAAATGCATCACTGAACTAAAACTTTGTTTCGACACTTTTCCTGAAATTCTTCTCATAAAACGGTAACTAGAATCTAAAATGGGTTGAAAATATAGTTTATTTAAAGGTAACTTAAGAACAGTATTTAAAATGGGGTAATTAAAAATAGTTGTTAAGTTTAATTGGGATGGAGAGTGATGGAGTTGGTCTATAACATGCTAGCTGAGAATTAAAACACTTCTTTAAAACGAATGGAAACGAGATTGAGAGATGTTTTTTAGATGGCTCTTACTGAAATAAAAAAAGAAAGCAAATCTAAAATTTCAGTTATTTACATCTTAAAACTTCAATAATGTGTTCCTTAAATTTCAGGTTATAATAAGTTGGCAATTTAATGCATTGAAAAAGATCGCTTAAAACTAATTTAATCTTCATATTTTTCATATAATTAAAAAGTCAGTTGACTAATACAAAAAAAAAATTAAATAAATAAATAAATATAAATAAATAAAAAATAAAAAACTGTATTCTTGTTTCATAAGAAGTTCTGGAAATAAACGTTACTTTATTTGTTCTGTAACTCATAAAATTGTGAATACAGTATCTTAAACAGAAAAAAAACGTAATTTGAATCGCAGTACTTCTTTCTCTTAACTAGTATTCATTTATGTTTTGAAAGATATCCATACAGTTAAAAAAATTTACAGTAATATTTGTAGTTGAAACTGTTTTTAAATAATGTAATCTTTTGCTGGCACTTATCGGTTAAAGGACTCTGCTAAACTCGCCAAGAGATTTAAACCGTAAATAAAAACCAAATTTACATTTAAGCTTTCTGTGTTTAACTGGCGTGCTTGGGACACATTCTTTCTTTAATGCTTGTTATAATTCTATCTTTTTGGTGACAGAATGGTTTAAATTTACATATTCATGATTTAAATGGCATGATAAGTATTTTCATTTGGCGATACAATGATTGAATTTTGAACTTTATAAGGTTTTGGTTAGTTTTATATGTGTGCTATGTTTAGGAATCTATTCGGCGATGCAGTGCTTTAGTCTTTCATTTTAATGCAAACTATAACTATTTTATTTTACAATTTTTTTCAACTTCAACGGCTGTGCTTGACACTCCCCCTCTCCCTCCACTTTATTTAATTCGTGCTATAGATCTATATGTTGGCGAAATGCTATAGATCCTCATGTCCATTTAGTTTCTGGCTTGTCTTTATGATTTGCATAATTTGACGATGTTGGGGCAGAATACCCAAATTTCAGCGGAGTTTGACCATGGCTGGGGTGAAATTGAAATTCGCTCTCGCCATGACAGGCTTATGTGAATTTCAATGTATGTTTTCACCTATAATGGGGACACGTTACATATCAGACGCTCACTAATCATTTTTACAAAGATATCCAGGCGCTTAATATATTGGATAAAACAAACGCACTGCGTCATTTTCAGATTTTGATTTAAGAGACCTTGTATAGAACTGCATCATAACAAGCAGAACACATAAAAGTTAAATAATTTTGATGAGCACACTTCTCACAGCGTATTTTCGAAACAGGCTTTAAAAAAATACGACAGACGTCTTAACCGCACAAACGCAACTGCGAAAAAGGATTGATCTAAGTGGCAAATAAAGAGATGTGGAGGCCTTCGAAGTTTCAAGTTTTTCAAAAATAATTGATATTTCCAAAATGAATGAAGCAACAAATTGTTAATTAAAAATAAACAAATAAATAAACTATTTTTCCTGTCCTGTCTGAAAATTACTAAAAAATTATTAGCTTTTTCTGATTAATGCAATTTTGTTTAGCAGTTTCTTACACGTTAGTTTGAGTTATAAACAAAGGTAAATTCGTCCAAATCTGTCAAATGCTGGGAGATGATTTATTTCAGCAGTGACTGAATTTCGTGGTTTTTTTTAAAATACAAACGCACTCCTAGACGCGTCACTCTTTTCCTCTTGTATATTCTTTCTCAAACGACAAGAGACAGCCATACTATTTTTGTTTTTAGCTTGTTTACTTGGTATACATTCTTGCAATCGGAAAATTGAATGACCATGAACCTCGCAGTATTTTTTCGACAAAAGCCGATTTTAATTATAATTTCATGCAAAAGACTAAGTCCATCTTGGACTTGAACCTCAGTAAAATTTCTCGCAGTCTCGTTCGAAAGATTGTAGGGTGGCGTAGAAATGCTCATTACATATTTTGGGACGATTGCATTTTGCATTTCCCCAATATTTCCGTTTCGTATAGCTTACTGTAAAATTCAGCCATTTTGATGGAATTATTGTAGTTTTATAGGTTTTTTTTAATCTAAAACATGTATTTATTTTTTGAGTAAGTCTTTCAAAAACCTCTAAAATTCGTATTTTTCCATGAGCGACCCATATTTCCATTTACAATAAATCGAAAACGGTTACGGACAGGCTCAGGTTGCTGGGATGCTTCTCACTGGCTCGTCTATCACCTCCTTTCGTTTGGCACATTTGGCGAAATTCACTCCTTATGTCTGCTCCTCTCTCTCCCTCTCATTCACTGTATAAACACTGCATGATTTCTGTGCGATTCCGTTGTACTGCCGAGGCCTTCTTTTACAGGTTGCGGAAATGGAGCGCTCTGCTGCCTTGCGTATGCTACTGCAGCAATGGAATACAATTGAGCACCTTTTTAATATGTAGGTAGTTAACGAATTTTTCAAATAAAGTTTTGACATTTTTGCAAGTGATGAATTTTTACGCGGTTTTATTTAACTTGATTTGTCACGGAAGTTTGTTAACCGGTTTTCGACCACTATTACTGCATAAATAAAATTCAAAATTTGCACACAAGCTTGTCTTCCGATGACAATACAATATTCCATCCATTTTATAATTTATTATAACGTTAATTAGGAAAAAAGTGATAATTTTTGCTCTAAGGAAATGATCAGAGTTATTATTTGTCGAATGGCAACGATAGCTTTGCTTGTTTAATGCAACGATGTTATTTAACTTGATTTGTCGCGTAAGTTTGTTACACGGTTTTTGGACGCTATTATTGCATTTTAGTTTTTTAAAGAATAAAACCGTGTAACTTAAAACATTAGGTAAACTCCTAGGAGAGCCCATTGCTTTTCACAATCGCCAATTTGGCGTCCATTTCGTAGAACGATAGAAGCTGGGTTTCTATCGAATCTGGTTTACCAAGATTGCGTACTTATCACCAACCACGCCAATGGATGGGCTCTCCTAAGATCCACCCAAACATTTTTTGGAAATTTAATACTATTTGAAACTGCAAAGTGCAGGTAAAACAATTGTCTGTTCTTAGCGGCGAAGGAAGTATCATTATTGTTGAACGACTGGGGAGTTAACTTCCTAATTTAGGGAAATTTTTGTAAAAATGTTTTTATGAATAAATTTTAATGGACGGGAATGTAACAACATCGGGAGAAACGACGCATGCGAGCGTAAAATATAATTTCGGATCCCTTAAACTGCTCATCTTTACGCATTACCTTCTGTGCTCGCTAGTGACAGGCACGACTTTCGTAAGCAAGCAGTAAAACAGATCTGATTTGCAGAACTTGGAAATAAGTGTACCTTGAAAGGGGGAAAAATAGCCCGTTGTTTTAATGTATATAAAAAGAGTTTTTCTTTTTCTTTTTTTTAATGATGGTAAAATTTTTGAACGATAGATACGCATATTTGTTAGCTTCTGAATGATCGATGCGCGTAAAGTTAGAATTTAGTTTCTGAATGATCGATGCTGGTAAAGTCAGCATTAAGATTTACAAATAGAAGGGAAGTTAACATTCATTTGCGATACAGTTATCGGCCAATAAAATAAATGCGAAAACTAACAGGGGATAGAAGTTTTTAATATACATTTTCTGTATGCATAATCTATTTCTGTATCTGTAATCACAAGCTTCCCGTATAACCAAACATGCATGTTGGAAAAACAATTAAAGCGTAACTTTTCGCGTAAAGCACGATCAGCTACGCCAGCTTGTACCGAGTAAATATTTATACCGAGTAATAAAGATACTTATTCATATTTTAAAAATAACAATGCTTGTAAAGCCCACAAAAAATATATACACAGAAAGATGCTCCGATTTCAGGTAATAAGACAAGATTTAAAAACAACTCTTTTCACTCGTTTCCGGTAGCAGTATTTAATTCCAGTTGGCAATTCGCCCTACGGTCCGTGATGGAGGATTAGGGCTCCTGGCGAAACCTCCTTAAAAAAAGCGCATCTCAGCTCTTACCCCCGTGGTGATGTGGAAAAAGAGTTAGTAGGATCAACATTATGCAAAGCATTTAACAAATGAAGCATTTGTTTCAGTTGTGGTAATGATAATCCAAATCAACTGCGATATTATTATAGGTAGACACACAGCAATGAAAACTTAGGGCTCTACCACGAAGGGTTCGGAAAGTCATTCACTCTCGGAATTGAAGCACTCACGTGACTCATGACGTCATCTTTCCGAAACCTGGCTTACCAAGAGGCCATCGGAATCGGTCTGCCTCCGGTAACTTGCTCCCGGAATCGACTGACCACTCTCGGAATAAAGGGCACACGTGACTCATGACGCGCTGCCTCCGGTAATTGCTCCCGGAATCGACTGAAAGTTACCACTTCGGAAAGAGGTCCCTGTACTTCAGTTCCGAGGCCGAATTGTACTTTTAGCTATCTGCGATCAAAATGAGAGCCGAATTTTGAGAAGAATTACCAGTTTTTATGAATTAAAATGACCGATTCGAAATCCCTGTGATTAATACATAAATGAAAAGCTCATTGAAGAATTAAAAGCCCGTACATATGGAGCGTCTAGCATAGATAAGAAATACATTTGAAAAAAAAAAGTTAAAAAATCTTTGCTGTAAAAATTATATTTTTCAAACATCGGTTTTATTATAGATTTATTCAACATATTCTCATATAGTTTTCCATTGATTATGCTATTCATCTAATTTTTTATGCATAACTTTAATAAATTGGCCGTTTTTTAATTTTTTTTTATTGTTTAACGTATATTTAAACTATCTCTGTTCTTTTAATTTATATCTTCAATTTGGAGAAAAATCTAGTCGTTGATATAAAAAAATAAGGAATAATATACGAGTATATATCGGATTTCATTCATTTCTTCTTATTAAGTTATATATTTTTTGTTTTGATCTAAATTTGTTTGTTTTTTGTTCCATTTGTGTTTTATTTTAATTTGCAGCTATTTTTAAATATTTTACCTTTTAAATTTGCTAATATATATATACTAATGTATTATTTTTTATTTATGTACCAACGTCCCGAAACTTCTAGTAGTTCTTTTAACATCTTCTAATAAATTTTCTAGTTGTGGATCGGTTCCCAATTTCGATACTTCAAAATGCTTTTATAATATATATATTCTGGTATAGTGATTGTGATTATGTATGCACTATAGGTTTTCTTAAATTACATAGAGATATTCTCATTGTCATGTCTAATCAAAAAAAAAAGAAAAAAAGACAGAAGAGCAAACATTTTGTACTACTTAAAATTCATTCGCTATTAGTGCATAAATCTATTGAGCAGTTCAAAACAAAAAAAAGAAAAAAATGAATTGAGAGCCCTTCCTCAAATTTTTCTTTCCTAAATATCAAGTCACTAGTTTACCATCATCATAAAAAAAAATAAAAAAAAAATAATAATAAATTAAAAAGCCAAACTTTGAATCCAGGGTTGGGGTTTTGGACGCAAAACCAGTTTCGGACGGGACATGTGGCTTTTACCGTCCAAAACTATCCGAAAGTGTCTTAAACTGTCCTAAAGCTAAAGGGGTCTAATCTAATCGATTTATATTTAATGCAATATTAGCAATGAATAAATATAAATATTAATTAGTTGTAATTAATAAATATTTGATAATTATTTCTCTGAAATGTTAATTTGAAAAGAAAAAAAATATTTTGCTTGAAAAGGTAAAAAATTGCTATTATCTCTGTTACATAAAAGCTTCCTTATACTAGAGTTGGTAGTGATGAGAAAAGAAAGTACCGAGCGTGTAAAATACGTGGACCCTGAAGTCCCGAGGGGGTTCCGAGAGTACCGGAAGGTGGAGAATTTCCCTTCCTTTCACTCTTAGGTCAAAAACGGAAGGTGGCGTATTTGTGGCGGCGCCATCTGGTGTCATTCAAATACATATAATGAGCCAAGTCGTACTTCTAGCTTTGTGGTGCTTATCTAAACGGAAGGCCATAATTAGGCAGTAAATCTATAAGAAGAGGGTCAGTAAATTATAAGCAGCCACTGACACATTACAAAGATACCCCAAAATTAAGAAATTTGTGCTGTTCATGTTCTTGATTTGCATTTACCAATCACAGCAAAATAAAATAATAATAACACATTTGTTTACAATAGTGCGTTCTTTATGTTTATTTGCATGGTACAAAAAAACAAAATGAATGTTTTTGAAGAAAAAATTTTTTTTGAGCTTAAAAAGTTTTTCCTTGATGAAAATTTCAGATAAAAATGAAATTTTTTATCAAAATGCTCTATAGGGAAGTAAAATTATTTTACAAGGCAAATAAGTTCATACATTACAGTTCTTACATTTTTCTCAGATAATGCATTTTAGCAAAAAATAATTTTTTATCCACAAAGTTTGCATTGTATTTTTATTGGAGTATTTCAAAAACCCAAATTTTAATTCATATGAGACCTGATTATAATTTGAATAAGTAGCAAAGTCATCGAATATTTAAATACATAATATATATATAGTATATGTGTGTGTGTGTACGCTTCTATTGCTTGCTGTCATTATTTAAAGCTTTACCAACATGGTTGCATTTAGTAAACAATTATACAGTTTAACAAAATTATTTTATATTGAGATCAACATTTGTTTTCGCCATATGAGAAATGTAACAGCACGAGTACAATTAATGCACAGAGATCACGCAAGTGATTTTTCCAGGGGGGAGGGCGCGTAAAGGGTATATATTCGATTCATATTACAGGCAAAATACATAAACACATAGTAAACGAAAGTAAACCATGCATCTAGTTCAGTGTTTTGTAATTCCAAATAATGGAGATTTGTTTTGTTCTTTACATGATTTTTTTCAATCCGGAAAAAATATATAAATAATAATTGTTTGATCTCATGATTCGAGTGTTAAATTTTTTTCACTGTGGTATACATATTGTAAATATATCTGAAAGTCCTAGTTTTAAAAATGCTCTATAAATTTTACATAAAAAAAAAGTTATCAAAATCAACAATATTTTACTGCAAAATAAAAACATTTGCAGCATTCGGCTAAACTTTACTTTACGGTAACCCATGATTTATCGCCAAATCTGGAAGCAATTTTTTAAAGAAAATTTTGTAAAGAATCCGTTTTGCAGCATTCAAACAGAAAGACGTTTTATATGTTTATTCATCAAAAAAGGAACGTTTACCGTTCCTTAAAGTTCAAATACATATATAATGATTTTTAACTAATAGAATATTTATTCGATAACATATTAAAAAGTTAAAACACCGTTCGCGAACGTTTAGAGGATTTTGATGACATTCAACCAAAGTCGTTCTGCTGTTAGCAGAACGATTGTTAGCTGTTCTGTTAGTAACATAACGCAAAGTAATGATAATTTATTAAAAAATATTCATTAAAATACCAACAAAGAACCAATTTTTTGTTAGTTGCACCTTCATACCACTTCTTGTGGCGTTTAATCCTTCCAGCTTTCTTTAAACATATTGCAAAACGCATCGAAATCTGCTGTAAACAACAATGGCGGACGAAAGCAAGGGTTGCCGTAATATATAAGCAAACTTGAAATTGTTCTGTGATTGACTGAAAAGATATCACTCCCGGAAACTCGAAGCCAGCTGTCAATCACATTTCCGAGACTGAGTTAACGGTTTTTCGGTACCGGAACAGCAAAGTTCCGAGGCCGGAAAATTACCGATTCGGAACTTTTCCGAACCGTTCGTGGTAGAGCCCTTAGTGCTCTAAAAGACCCGCATTAGTTTTTATTTGGTGCTCTAAAACGACCGTTCTAGTTATAATTTTAGTAGAGTAAAAACACAAGGGGATATTTTAATCTTTTGGCTCTCCGGGGACACCTGAGCAAAGCTACATGTAAGAGAGTGCTTATGTAAATAATTCTTTGTGTCAATGTTCTGGAAATGAACTCATCTACTATTTTTTTCAAGGTGGGTGTTTGGGAGAAATTTACTTTACGGTAAACCTTGGCGCTTTTCCCAAAACAATCGCCAAATCCAACAGTCAAAATGCTGTCAAGAGACCAAAAGGAAAAACACTTTAGGGTTGCCGCAAAACAGATTTCAACGGTTCCACAAACAACAAATCGCCACTCCAGATTTGGCCAAAATCATGGGTAACCGTAAAGTAAAGTTTAGCCAATTGTTTTTTTAACGTGTCCTCTGTGTTCCACTAAATTATATTAGTGTTGAATTTTCTATTTATTTTATCAATGTTAAAGCTTAAGATCTCAGTTTAAGGAGAGAATTCCATATGATTTTGCACTGTTTTCCTGAAAACATAAATACATGGGTGATTTTTAATTTCAATTTGTCTCCTGTGTTACTAGTCCTCTTTGCTACCATGATGTTGGTAACACAGGAGACAATAAAGTAACAATTATTGTTTTACATTGACAAGAAAAACAATGTATACTATTAGGAATGATGCAGAATTTAGTTTTTATTGTTACTTAAATTTAATGTATGAATGAACATTTAGTTAGTATTATTACAAATTAGGCTCTTGCAATTTTTTCTTTTGATACTTCTCAAAGGTTAAAAAAACAAATGAGGGATAACAGAGCACATTTTTCCTCCCAATAATGCACTCATTTTTATTTCTAAAGGCGTTTTTAATAATTGCTCTTTTAAATTATGTTAAATTGGGTTTACTTTCGGTACCTGGGCAATTTTTAATAGAAAATCAAGAGCACTATTTTTGGTTTAATGTTAAGAAGGGTGTCTTCTTTTTAATAAAACGCAGGCATTATCCTATACCAGAGTTGTTTTTTTAGCCTGTACTGTTAATATGGCTTGTAAATGTGCATTTTACAACGTTTTTCCTAACTCGCTTTCTTATCTGTCCGCGAAATTTTGCAATCGAATTTTCGACCATTTCCCGATAAGCTATTGTTCTGAAACTTTACATATAGCTCACAACCGGATCACAATGCAATATTCTATCACGCATAAAAAATCTGACATGTAGTTCCATTTTTTGTTCCAATTTTACTCAACTTTCCACATAAATTCTCCAATATGGGGGTGAAAAAACTTTGCACATATTAATATACTACTAAATCGATTGAAAGCGCTGATGTTTCCGCACAAGATGGAATTTGTTCGAAGTTTCTAATTCAATACGAAAACTACTTATGAATTTTCTAGTTTGATTTCTTAAGGTTTATCTTGATCCAAAAATAATAATTTGCACTTTCCTCAACTCCGGGTGAATAGTGTTAGCTTAATTTCAATATCAAACTTATTTTCCAAAAAGAGAGATTTAGTTTAGTTTTCACCGGAAAAACAACAATAAAGATTGTATTTGCAATTAAAAAAAAATTAAAAATGGAGATAAGTTCCGAAAATTGACACCAAATTTCAGCAACGGCGCTCCCGAACTCTAATTTTTGCAGTAAGGATAATTGCATCGAGGTTCTGAATAAGTTTCTACGATTTGCGAAATTTCGCCCATCAAAAACTAAAGAGTAGAAAATAATATTACATAAATATAAATTTTTTTGCAAAAACTACGTTTTTCTTGCGCACTAAAAGGGTAGAAATAATTCTCCTATGAGCCTGGCTGAATTTCTGAATAAATGGGTCACATTATGGTAACAGAGTTTCTAATTCTTATAAAACGAAAAACGTTAGGCGCATACACATCAGGACTTTTCTAACATACTCAAATTTCTATGAAAGTAAACCTGGTCAATACTGTTTCATTATAAATACCGAGATACCTGCGTAAGTTGACCTTTTGCGGTGCAGCACTTTAGTGGTCAACTTAGACAGGTGGTCAACTTGTAGAGGTTGAAGGACTATTTCCGTTCCTGACAAAAGTGGTCAACTTAGACAGGTGGTCAGCTTATAGAGGATGGAGACTTTTTTTTAATTTCTTACACTATGCGTTTATTCATTTGCAGCTAATTAAAATATAACTCCATGTTTCAACATTACTTGAAAATTAGTAATTAGCTATTTCTTTTCACAATTATCTAAAATATCAGTTGATACTGTTGGAAATTCCACTCTCTCATCTCATGTCTTAGCGTTACTGCAGGTCTCCAGACATATGGCTCATCAAACGCCAGAACATCCGTGACGTCATCGCTATCTTTTAGTGGGAATGAAACGTAATTCTGAGGAGATCGGCTTTAGAACCCAGACAGAACAGTAGGGGCCTCCAAAACTGCGGCTTTTTGCCGTAATCGCACAACATGAGGAAACAAGAACTAGAAATTTTAACTGTAATTTTGTAAATAGCTAGTTTAGACGAGTATGTCCCTTTTATTAATATGTATGTAACTTTTAAAGAATGTATGGGTTTTTCATTTATCTCAGACTCGTGGACTTATTGTGTCTCAGTTAATTAGAGATATCGTCTTCATGTGCACAAGAAATATTATGGATATACAAAGAAATAGATGACAAGCTGAACCACTATAATCCCGGGCCTTTAGAGTCAGAAGTTCTCAGGTGAGAATTTTTTTATTTTCTTTACTTGGGAATTACAAGAATTTTAGAACCCGTTCCTACACAACAGATATATTTAACCTGAATGAGACTTACTATGTATCTTATACAACTTTAAAAGTGAAGCACTTAGTTGAAATAAAGATAAATATTTTATTAGGATGTAAGTTGCTTATTTGATGGTAAAAATTTCTTGAAAGTACGTCACTGTTAAAATTGGCTAGATCAATTAGAAGAAACTTATTTAAAAAATAAAAGAGCGCTCATAGTATATGAGCTTTCCCATACGATTAACTTACAAAGAGGTTTAGGCAAACTTTGTATTAATGTTTCATCCATCCCGAAAAATACCGGTCTAACGTTATAGAAAAAAAAATATAATGGAGAAGTTATTTAATTTTATTTTATGTTTGAAAAAACAGATAAACAAATGAATATGGTAATAATTACGCGGTCAACTTACAAAGGGTATTTTATAATACTCCCACCCAAAGTTGGCGTACATAAGTGGTAAATACAGACTGGTGGTCAAATGAGGTGGTCAAGTTGCAAAGGTTTCCCTACATTATATAATATAGGGCCAACCCGTTCTTGACAAAAGCGGTCAATTTAGACCAGTGGCCAATTTACAAAGGTGGTCAACTTTACAGGTTTTACTGTATTCTATTTTTAAAAAATCCATATCGAGGGGGAAACTTTTTTTGATGGAATGGCACTAAACAGTAACGGTTTGTATGATAACTTCCGTTTTGAAATAAATTTTAAAAGGTCACTAGGGCAAACAAACTGATTGCATTCAATCTTTTCTTCATAGCAGCCTTCAGTCAAACTCTTGTTATGATTGATTTAATATTACAGCTTGATAGCAACAAACTCTTTTTTAACAATGGGTTTCATGTTTATTAACAATTTTACCAACAAACAAAAATCAAATCAAGCCTTTCCTATTAAAATAAAAAAATACTTACTTTTCACCCATAACCTTTTCAAAAAAAAACAAACAACAAATGCTGGGAAACCAATGTGCGGCGATATTTGAGTTAGACGATCCTCTATCGATTAAAGAAAAAAATCATCAAAATCGATTCATTTAGTCAAAAGTTATGGATGAAAAATGAAAAAAATGACAACATTTCAGCCCATAACTTTTTTTCTACATTTCGAATATGGTCAAACAAAGGTACGGAACCTATGTGAAACCACCCTCGAGCGATTTAAAAAAAATCACGAAAATCGGTTAATCCGGTGAGAAGTTATGAGTGGACAAACAAACAAACAAAAAAGACATACATACATTACGAATGTTTAATCTCCTTCCTTTGTGAAATCGGCTAAAAAACAAGGGGTAAATTTCATTTTAACTAAACGAAAATTACGAAAGAAGTATACGTTAGAGTAATATGTTTTTGGCTAAATAAGGTATGCAAAAATTATTTTACTGCCCCAGTAGGAATCTTTGCAATCTCTAGGCACATTTATATTTGTAGTTGATTCATGTTTTCATGTAATCTTATCTAATGTTCTTGCGCCAATGGCAAAACTTATGTTATATATAATATTTATATATGTTTTATGTTATTACGTATTTGTGTTAACAAATGTTATATATATATATATATATATATATATATGTTCAAGAAAATTGCATAGTAAAAAAAATATAGGCGTTTAAATGGAAATTGTCACAACCGCGCCCAGTCTCCGCTTCCATCTAAATAAGACCACCCTTATTGTTGAAGAAAATAATTTTAAGGGACAATAATTATTCCTTTTTAAGTCAGAAAATTTGACAAAAATCAATAACACAGTTTAAACGTAATCTGTACAAAACAAACAAAAAGATAAAAATAATGTCGTAAATGAACACAGTATAAACCACCAACGTACCTAATAACTGGCTAAGCTAATTAACTTAATGAGCATGTTTTGAGAATATAGTTAAAAAAAGGGCGGAAATACGTGTAGAAGTTTCAAGAAGTTACAAAAAAAAAAAAAAAAAAAAAAAATAAATAAAAAAACCATCATATAAATCGATTTTACAACTATTCAATAATATACACTGAAAATTTCAAGTTGTTTAAAAGTTATAAGCATTTGAGCGAGCGCCTCTTTTGGAGCGGTTGAGTAGGTAGTCCCTCATTCATGAATAACCTAAAGGGCATTAGAGAGACAGAAGAACGTTAGCCAGATGTCCTTTTACTTCTTTTAACAATTGAGACTTCGGATAGAAATTTCTATAAGTATTAGTATCTATAAGTATAAAAAAAAATGATTCATTACTGCCTTAAATTTACCTTCACTACCACTCTTTTTTTTTTTCAAATTGCGTTTTTCTCGAAACTACTTTTTTCGAATTTGTGTACTCTCTAGCTTGCCGAGTTTTTGATCAATCCTTATCAAATTTAGCACACATTTTCTTTATATATATATATGCGCTCTAATTGGACTAGAATCATAAGCATATCTTTATTTTTACTTTTTTTATTGTAAAAAAGAGAACAAAAATCGTACTTAATCTTCCCATTCTAAAAGACACTTACAAAAAAAGTAAATTAAAAAAAATGATTTCAGATAAAAATTGTGACTTCCAGGATGTACGCAAACTGCTGATCCGGCCGGCGACTAACAGTGTGCAGTAGCTGATATCTCCGGAATTTTTGAAGAAAAATGTTTTAAAATTTCAGTAAATGTTCTTCAATATATCTATGAAATAACCTCAAAATCCCCATAAAATATATTTATTCTTTATATGTTAAAAATATTCATGAAAATTGCTCTTAATACGCCGTCTTTACACCTATTCCCTCCCTTAAAGTTACTGCACATTTGGAACCTGTGGAATGCTTAAAAATTTGTTTAGAGTTTGCAGGTTTTAAATATCATAGCCGGATATCCAATTTGGATCGTCAAACAGGGGGCACTGAATGTCCGATATCCCACAAAATTAATATCCGGTATATCCGGAATCCTGACCTCGGTCCCCCGGTGGCGGATTGTTCATAAAAGTCTTTAAAAACTTTCATAAGTAATTTATTTTTATAAATACTGAAATGTCTGTGTGCTATAAGAATCTATGTCCATAACACGAAGCACAGAAATATTTGTCAATCTTCCGAAATCTAGAACTTAAAATAAAACAAATTATTTTAATCTGTATTGTTAATTTCCCTAAATAGAAAATAAATACAGTGATACTATCAGTAAAAAAGAGGAAAGTAAAGCTGGAAAGATCTTCCCCCACACCAAAAGCCTTTCCTTTTCATGGTGTGTCCAATATAGCCGCTACTCCCTGACAGGTACTTCACTCGCTACAATGCTGTTAGATAGGCCGTGTTTCTTCTTGTATGCCTACTTCCATGGTACAGATACGAAGTTCATCCGGAACTAAGCGAGCCTAAATTCCCACGTAACTTTTTGATTTGGATTTTTAAGGATATTTCCGAAGGAATGAATGAATAAATGAATGAGAGAAAGAATGAGTGAATGAAAGAATGAATGCGATAAAGAATGAGTAAAGGATTGACTGAGTAAATGAATGAGTGAATGCATGAATGAATGAGTTAAAGAATGAATGAAAGAATGAATGAATGAAAGAATGGATGAGTGAAAGAATGAGTTAAAGAATGAGTAAATGAATGAGTGGATGCATGAATGAATGAAAGATTGAGTAAATTAATGAATGATAGAATGATTAAATGAATGAATGATAGAATGATTAAATGAATGAATGATAGAATGATTAAATGAATGAATGATAGAATGAATAAATGAATGAGTAAATGAAAAAGTGAATAAATAAATGAGTGAAAGAATGAGTAAATGAATGAATGATAGAATGAATAAATGAATGAGTAAATGAAAAAGTGAATAAATGAATGAGTGAGTGAAATAATGAGTAAATGAATGAATGATAGAATGAATAAATGAATAAGTGAATTAATGAATGGATATGTAAAAACCGTTGAAAAAAGTGTATTTGAAGTAAAAGCTGAGAGAGATAGAGATAGCCATATTATCAGTTTAATATTGGTGTATACCGGAAAGTAGACTCGTATAGTTCTAAACTGAATTTCTTGTTTAAAAATGAAATTGTGCTTAAGCGTTCAGTGAATGAATGAGAGAAGAATGAATAAATAAATGAATGAGTGAGAGAATGGATAAGTATGAACCGTTGAAAAAGGTAATTTGAAGTAATTAAGAACTAAAGCTGACACTAAAGCCTTGTGAAGCGACAAACTTCAGGGCATTGTTTTCACTGCAAGGACACAATCCCTGTAACAAAGCGCTATTTACGGGTTACGAGGAAAATGACTCGAATGCTTAGACTTAAGAATAGTTAAAAGTCTCCAAAATTGTAATCGGTTAACAAACTATTATTAATACTACATTTTCACATCTTAGCTCGGTCAGAAAACCTCTCTTGCGCCTTCCAAAAATAAAAAAAATCTTACTACTAATACAAATGTGAAAGTTTGGATGTATGTTTGTGACTCAATGACGCCAGAACGGCTGAAAGGATCTAGAAGAAATTTGGCAGAAAGCGAGATTATAGTCTGCATTAACACAAAGGATATTTTTATCCCGGAAAAATGCACGGTTCCCGTGGGATATCATTCTATAAAAATGGTGCATTGCCGTAAGATGGACGGTGCGGCTCAATAGTTGCAAAAGAAATTAAAAGAAATTCAGCATTGGGCAGATAGTTTCTGTCGTAGAGCACTCGGAGCGTAATTGAGAGACTTTGGTTCGAGTCCCAGTCCAAACTAATAGATTTTTACTCTAGTAATAGCACATAGGCTACTTTTTTCCCCAGGAAAAAATTAGTTTCCGTGGGATATAACTGTTTTTGTTTTTCACAGAGCTAGCGATCGACATAATTTTTTGCATAGTGGAAGTTTAGGGGTCACAGAATGACATAGGCCTCAAAGCCGTTTAAGTTTGCTTAGGATTTCTGCAGCCCAGAAAATAAATAAAAATTCGGCTTGTAAAAATAAAAATCGCTTTAAAAAGTGAGTTTTTTTTGTCCTATCTATTTTCAAATTTTTACACTGCAAAACAAAAGAAAAAGAGAGAGAGAAACAAAAACTCTAAATATGACATTACAAAGTACAACATTAACATGGGTACATTATCTAAATTTGTAAACTTTTTTTTTCGTAGAATATAAAGAGAATTATTGAGTTAATGACAGTATGAATAATTAAGAAAAGAGAGAATCGATGAATGAGTGAATAAGTGAGTAAATAGATGAATAAACGAACGAAGACGGCAGAGAATAAACAAATGAAGGAATGTGAGAATGACTGAGTGAATGAGGTACTGAAACACCTATTAACTGAATAAACGACCGAGTGAATGAAAAAGTGCGAATTGGGGGAATGAATGAGTGAATGGAAAAAATGTCAAAATGAATGACTTGGTGAATTATAGAATAAAGGAATAAGGAAGTCATTGAACGAATGCGTGAATGAGTATGAGTGAACTGAAACACTAATTAACTGAATAATCGAACGAGTGAATGAAAAAGTGTGAATTGGGGGAATGAATGAATGAATGGAAAAAATGTCAAAATGAATGAATGACTTGATGAATTACAGAAAGAAGGAAAAAGGAAGTAAATGAATGGATGAGTGAACTGAAACATCAATTAACTGAATAAACGAACGAGTGAATGAAAAAGTGTGAATTGGAAGAATAAATGAATGAATGGAAAAAATGTCAAGATAAATGAATGACCTGGTGAATTACAGAGTTAAGGAATAAGAAAGTCAATGAACGAATAAGTGAATAGTAAAAGTGTAAATGAATGAATGAATTGAAAGAATAAAGGAATCAATGACAGAATGAATAAACAAATGAGTGGATGGATGAGTGTAAATGGGTGAAGTCTGTAGAGTGGTACTATAGGAACTATGCTGCCGTGACATGCCCTACATGCCAGGAGCAATTTTTGTACAAAATCCGCCACTGATTATATTAATAAATAATTAAACAAATAAGGAACCAGTTGAAAACTAATTCTACATTTTGTGAGAATTGGTTGAAATGGGTTGACAGTTTTAAACATAGCAAAGTAAAGGATTAAAGGAATGAGCGAATGAATGATGAATCAGTCTTTTTTTTAAATTAATTTTTCACTAAAGAAAATTCTGATACCGAGTACGGGCAATAATTTTTGAGTAATGTAGGTACAACTTTAAATGAGTTTTCGTGAATTCTATAATATCTTGTATTTTATGTATTTGAGAGAGAGTAAAACGCAAAGAAAAATTAGAATTTCAAGAGAAGCAGCCGTTTACGATTGTATTACATTTTGTGAAATGTCTTATAAATGTTAGGTCGACTTCAATTTATTTCAATACATTCACTTGTTTATGTATGTTTGATTTAAATGAGTCTTTTATATTTTATTTTATTATAATCAAATATCAATTTGTAAGAGGCATGAAAAGTTCTTTTAAGAGCTCCCAATTCCAACAATACAAATTTCACGTATTGTTATGAGACGAAATTAAGAACCCAACAGACGTTATTTCTTTGTTTACAACAATACCAAGTTCTCCAACAGAGGGAAAGCAACTCGAAATTTTCATTTTTAAGCCGATGTCACTCCGCAAGGATCAATTCTGCTTAAACTCCAGAGAAATTCCAATTTTTTAACGAATTTCAGCGTCGAAGTTAACAAAAAAGTGAGTAAAAACGTTACTTTAGCTCTCCTCTACTAATAGGTAATTTCGATTTCGAAATAATTTAGCAGAGATCTCATTTTTTGCCAAATGTGAAGACGGAACCTAAGATTAAATGTGGTTTAGACCAGGGTTTGTCAACCTTTTTCGACTTGTGGCCCCCGTAGAAGCCACAAATTCCCCTTCAGTGGCGCATCTGTGATTTTTGTTAGGGAGGGGGGTCAAGATGCATTGGTTATCCAATGTCCTTTGTCCTGACGGATCCACCTCTAATTTCTGCGAAACATCGATTCCATTCGGTATAATTAATCCGTGTCGATTCAGGCAGGGGGGTACCTTCATAGTCTCAGAAGTTTTTGAATTTCACATATGTTAAAATTAAGAACAAAGTGAGTTATATGTATGTTTTTGTTTTGCTCAAAAAAGTTCCTGGCCCGAGATACAGGCCACCAAAGATGGCACCTCCGGCGCAACTTCTCACTTTCTCTATTTCCTGAACGGTTCAAGACGGTTTTTGATGCAGTCTTTTTATTTGAAAGATAATTAGATTATGTTTAAGATGAACTGCTACATTTTAAGATATCTGTTCAACGTTTTTTGCTGCAGCCTTCTGAACATTAAAAAAAAATATCTTTTTTATTTTTTTTTTCTCAAAAAAGCCAATCTCAAAATTTTTTATTTTTTTACAGTTGGTTAATACCATTGAGTACTGCATTCTCTGAAAAGGAGAGTTTCCATTTTTGCGTTCAACGGTTTTTAGAAACAATTTAAGATTTTGCCATATATTTTATCAATTTTCTATATAGCATAGTCATATATTAGTCTCATTAAGTCAAAATTATCCAAATTATATGGCATTTAATTGTCAATAAATATTAGCGCATGAAAAAATCATGATTTTTTAAATTAAAAAGCGCAGTTCTTTTTTAAATTTTAAACCCGATTGCTTATCATACCAATAAACATAACTTAAGATTGACATTCTGAGTAAAATGCAATGAATATAATATTTATTTGGGTGAAAAAAAAAATTTTACATTGAAAAGTGTATATTTATGCTAAAAATTTAGAAAAATATACGCAATACACTGTACATTCAACCATATACGCATATGCTGGAAAAATTAATTACTGCGCATTCGCCAAGCCGTTAGCAAGTAATGTAAATACATGTATACCAGCCATTAAAATCATTTCTGTATGTCATTTATTCATAATCACAAATAGATTAATAATTAAATTTATTTTTAAATACCACATACAGTTAAGTATATTCTTGATTCCATTTCCCATAAAAGTAATTTGAGAAAGAAAACAAGTTTGGCTGTTTTTTTCTACTCCTAGTTAATTTTTGAGCTTGTGAACAAATCCAAATGTAGAAAAATTTAGTTCAATTTCTGCTGAAATGAGCAATTTTTGATGAATAATTTTTGGCTGTTTATTACCTACGACTTCTTTTACAGCAGTTAATTTCTCACACTCAAATGTTGACATAGACTTCAATTTCTTTTTCAAATTAAATTCCACGAAAAAGAAATGCACAAATTATGAAGCTCAACCCATTGCTTCATAGTTCAGGGTTTTCTTTAGACGAATTTAATTGGCTCTTAAACCTCTTATTTTATATTTTGGGGTTAAAGATGGCTAAAAAAAAAGAAAAGAAAGAAAGGTGTCAATGCCTGATCATATTTTTTAAAAAAGGTATAGTTACTTTATCTGGCTCATTTAGGTTATTTTCTAGCTTTTTCTGAATACTTGTAACATCTTCGGCTATTTTAATTATCTTCTTAAAATTATTTAAAGCAGTTATGATTGCTTTTAATTCATTAAGCAGATCCTCTTCATTCTGTTGCATTGCCCTATTGGAAATATTTTGATACTTATTTCTCTATTAAATTTCTACTTCCCTCTTTAAATACCTACATAAAAATTAGACAACTCAGCATGCTAACTCAAATTAGTGATAAATTCTTCAGCATTCTTGTTTGATTTGATTTTTGTTAGAACTATTGAGTTGAACCAATAACTTTTTGGAAAAGTCATCTGATTTAAATTATGTACAGCCTGATAAATAGTAGAAACATATTTTCAAAAAATAAAAAAGAGCAGGAAAAGGAAAGAAAAGACACTAACATATTACAATCAAAAACATATTAAAGCTTACAATATATGGACCAAAACACACCATTTACCAAAATTATCTTATAAGTCAGTTATAGATAAAACAAATAGTGCTGTTTCGTGCATTTACTTTGTTTTTGTTAACTTCCTTATGAAAGAAAAGGAAGGAAAATGCAAAGTGATTGAATTCTAACTTGATTTTGTCTCCTCCATTGTAGTGTTCCTCTTTCTCTTTTGTTAAGATTAATAGGTAAGATATGGAAATCAAAGATAAAAAGCTATGTTTTATTGAATAACTCATATATTAAAATTAAAAACTAATAGATTTGAACTTTAGCTATGAAAAAAAAATAAGAACATGACCTTTAAAAAAAATAAATGAAATTAATAAATATTTTAAAGTAGCGTTCAATAAGATTGGGCAATGTATGTCTGTCTGTTTGTCTACAGTCTACTTTTTTTGTGGGAAGGGGCATATACGTTTCTAATATTTATTAAGAAAATTAAATTTTTATAATTTTTACTTAATGAGACTAATATATGACTATGTTCTGAAGAAAACTGAGAAAATATATGGCAAAATCTTAAATTGTTCCTAAAAACCGTTGAACGCAAAAGGGGAAATTTTCTTTTTCAGGGAATGTAGTACTCAATGGTATTAACCAACTATAAAAAAATAAAAAATTTTGAGGTTGGCTTTTTAGAGAAAAAAAAATAAAGATATATTTTTTTTAAATTTCAGAAGGCTGCAGCAAAAAACGTTGAACAGATATTTTAAAATATAGCCTTTCATCTTAAACAAAATCTACTTATCTTTCAAATAAAAAACTGCATCAAAATATCTTGCACCGTTCAGGAATAGAGCACTTGAAAGTTTTTGTCTAAAATCGCAAGTGAGAAATTGCGCCGGAGGCGCCATCTTTGGCGGCCAGGATTTTTCTTTTGAGCAAAACAAAAACGTAACTATAAATCACTTTGTTCTAAATTTTAACGTATGTGAAATTAAAAAACTTCTGATACTATAAAGGTAAGATTTTATTTTTACCTGCCTGAATCGAGACGGACTATGCCAGCTTTATTTGGATGGTTTATAACCTAACATAGAGATATAATACTTGAACCTACAGCCCGAGTGCAGGTCGTTAAAAAGTTGTGGGAAAATCCAAGTCCATAACGTTTTTTTTTCAGAAAAAGTAGAAAAAAAAAATATTTTCGTTATTGGACTAAATTCTCACAAAACGTGGTTGTTTATGTTCATAAAAAAATTATGTAACGTTCCCAAAAATTCAAAAAGTTTGACAGTTAAATACCGAAAAGTTCTGATTCTCACGGCGAAAAGAACGTTACCAAAAACCTTAAATTTCTCAAAAAAAATTTTTTTTTTTCCTTATTTCAAATCGATATCATTTACCCTCCCCTTAAATCCCATTGAAGGATGTATGTTGCGGACATTTATACTCAAGGGTGCTGTAGTAAAGGGACTATCCTGCTAAGAAAAAGGTTGTACCCGGTCTAAACAAACAGGAGATAGGAGGTGTAACTGAGCGAAAGTTTTGCTGCTCTACTTATTTATTTAATTTGCTTTCTGTCATTTCTGTGTGCGTATTTTTGTAAGTAAAGGAGGAGGGGTTCTTTTTAAATTTTCTTTTATTTAACCATTTTTTTCATCAAGTATCGACTTTTAACAGGAACAAATCGGAAACCAATCCAACAATATAAATTTCACGCATTGTTGTGAAACACAACGAACAAAATTATTCATTCCACAAATGTGGTTTCTTTGTTGTAACAATACTACAGCTCCAACAGAGAAAGCGCCTTTCTCTAAATTTTCACTTTTAAGTCGATGAGATCTCCTAGTGAGTGAATTCAACTTAAGCGCTTCTGAAATTTCTATTAATTGCGAATTATTTCGACAAATCTAATAGAAAAGTAAGTGAAAATGTACTTTTAACTCTCGTTGACTAACAGAGACTTTCGATTTCAAAATAATTTCTCGCGAACCTAAAATTTTCGCCATATGTGGTTGCGGCGCATAACGGTTCGCGGAAGTCATTTTGTACGTAATGTTTAAATCCGACAGCGACTGCAGATTCCAGGTCATAATCCGCAATGTTTTTTTTTTACGAATTCGGAGGGATGGAGATTTTCGTATAGCCACTCATTAACAAATGAATAAGATATGGTTTCTCATTTTAATTTCTATTGCATGCAGACACAAAGGATGGCAGTGGACTGCTGATTTCAAATGCTGTGGACAATAATTTTAATGATTTATGAAATTTATTTGTAGGGCTGATTAAGACAGTCGGGGGCCCAAGGCACACCATTATTTTGGGGCCCCTATGGTACGAAATATAAAAATACTTGGCATAATGTATAAAGCTAAATAAGCTTGGATATTATGCTATTAATACTGCGTTCATACCCAATAGGCAAAGGGGGGAAAAGCACCTACTGACACGACATCCTGCTATTCTGCATTCTGTATTGTTTTGATTCGATATGATTTTTGTGTCATTCAATACATAAGCAAACTTTTTGAATACACATACTGCATTTTCAAATTTTACTGTTTATAATATTAAATAAATAAAAAAATATCTTTTAAGAGATATTTTCGGAAATCTTTCTTACAATTTGGGGGCTCCTTAAATTTGGGGGCCCAAGGCCACGGCCTAGGTGGCCTTTGCAGTAATCAGGCACTGACAAACATGTATGTAAATTTACATTATTCGTTCTACTAAATTTCAACAAAATGTGAATTTTCTGGTTGTCGCACTATTTTTCAGTTTTGTGCGTAAAAATGCACGAGGGTAAAAAGTAATTGTACATTTTTTACACGGTTGTATTTAACTTGATTGGGCGTAGAAGTTTGTTACCCGGTTTTCGACTATTACATCATAAATTATCTTCAAACTTTGCACACAAGCTTATCTTCGAAGACAATACAGTATTCCATCCGTTTTATAATTTATTATAACTTTAGATAGGAAAAAATGAATAATTTTGGCTCTGAGGAAATGATCAAGCAGGAATTGCTCATCTATTCACCAACCTTGTTGGGCCTAGCGCCTGTTGTTGGTGTACTTTTTGTATTGTATTGTATCAGAATTATTATTTGTCGACTACCAATAGTAGCTTTGTTTGGATAATGCAACGATGTTTTGAATTTTAAAATGCTCAAATCATGGCGAACTTTTTTAGTTTTTTCAAAAATAAAACCTTGTAACAAAAATTTTTTATTTTAATTTATTACCTTAATATTTTATTTATTAAGAAGGGGTTGAAAATGGCAACATTTCTCGTTTTTTTACAAAATTCACGGAATTAGTAAATCTTGATGAAACATAACGTAAAGGATTAGCATTAGGAATTGTTATGTGGGTTGCTACTACAAATACGCTCCTAAGGAAAAACAAATACAAAGGCCTGCTAGTTACTTTTTTTGTGAATTAAGACATTTTAATTCAAAAACCGGGAATACTTGCAATAGGAAGAAAATATAATTATAGATATTGGATCGTTGGTGCAAACTCAAATTGCACATCAAAACCAGAACACTACAAAAAAAAAAAAAAAAAGTTTCATCAAAGAAAAAGAAAAAAAAAAAGGGCATTTAACGTCTAATGAACTAAAAAACGTAAAAAATAGCAACGGTCATTTTTAAATATTTTCTCAACTGTTGTGCAGAGTAAACTATTTCTTATTTACCACATAAAACTCACTGAAGATTGCTGTAGAAGGCTAAATATCTTCTTTTGTCATGTATACATCATGACGTATACATATGATGTATACGTATTTAATGTATACATATGATGTATACTTATTTGATGTATATATATCAAAAGAAAATATTTGATGTATACATATCAAAAAAAAATATTTGATGTTGTTGTCTAGTCCTCGCGCGTGGCGAGGAAGAATGTGTACGCTACTCCTGAGTCTAACGGGGCCCTTATAGGCAGGAGTTCGATTTCCGCCCCTTTTTATGTGGTCTCTTAATTTTTTGAACCCGCTCCCAGATGAGAGACCGTCACTTGGGATTGGCACCCCCAGAGGTATAGTTTCACTTGGAGGACATTGGAGCCACGACCTATTTAACGTGCACCAGCTCCCTTTAGCGTACACGGATACCACAGTAACCAGCCGCGAGAGGTTGTCACCCTCCCAAACACTGACCTCAGTCAATGCTGCTTCACTTCCGGTGTTCAACGGGAACCGAGCTTCTACCGACTGGTCCACTGCGGGACAATATTTGATGTATACACATCAAAAGAAAATATTTGATGTATATATACCAAAAGAAAATATCTGATGTATACATGCAAAGAGAAAATATTTCATGTATACATATGATGTATACGTATCAAAAGAAAATATTTGATGTATACACATCAAAAGAAAATATTTGATGTATACACATCAAAAGAAAATATTTGATGTATTCATACCAAAAGAAAATATCTGATGTATGCATACCAAAAGAAAATATTTGATGTATACATATAAGTATTTTCTTTTGATATATATACATCAAGCAATGTAGTACTTTGCCAACACGTTAAGTTCATATTCTTAGGAATGTAAGTCTCTTTTACGCTCCTCGACTACCCTATGCTAGTGGAGTCATTGCATGACAGGTACAGTACAGGGCAGCCAGAGGCATAAATAAATACATGTATACATCAAATATCATGAGAAATATTTTCGTAAAGACGTACACTGTGTGTTAAAGAATTTTTAAGACTAAGTTTATAAAAGAAAATAAAAACTGGCAGTTTTAGTTTTCTAAGTATTTTTATTCAAAATAAGCTCCTTCAGGTTCAATGCATTTGTTAGATCGGTTTAACAACGATTCGAATGCCTGTTCCAGCTCACATTGTGGGACTGCTTTTAAAGCTCGCGTCGAAGCGGTTCGTACACAGTGTGTCAAAGAATTTTTCGACTGCAGCTGGGACTAAGCTTACATTGGCGCTATCTGTGTTATCGAGCATTCGTGAGACTCCTTAACTATCAGCTGAACTACTGCCAAAACCTCAGTTTAAATTGTTGACTATTTTCTTTTACTTTGATGACACTGACACTATACAAACAGCTTGGACGCGAGCTTTGGAGGCAGTCCCACCACGTGAGCTGGAACAGGCATTCGAATCGTTGTTACACAGCAGTAAGAAATGTGTTGAAGCCGAAGGAGCTCATTTTTAATAAAAATACTTTTAAGAAGTATAACTACTAGTTTTTATTTTATTTTATATACCTAGTCTTAAAAATTCTTTGGACTCACTGTGTACTGTTATTTTTAATGTATTTTCATTGTTTTTTTAGATGTCTTGTATAATGCGTGGTTGGTATAAGTTAGCCAACATATTTAAGAAGAAACAACATAAACAGGATGATATACTAAGTGTAAACACGTCGCTTGAATCCACCAACAGCGATGAAGTAACACCTTCTCCTGATGCTAATGCCCAGTCAAGATCGAAGGAGCAGAAATCAGAAGAACCTGCTGGTTCTAAGGAATTTGACGAAGAAGAACAAAAAGAACTGCCAGCAGTCGTCATACCGTATGGGACCAAGGCCTCTAGTGAGCCTGAAGCTGCCGCAAGTTCAAAAGACTTTGATGACAAAAACGAAAGAGAAATTCTGGGAGTCTCACTGGCTGGAACTATAACTCCGAATAAGCCAGATCCCCCAGAATATGACGAAAATAAAGCAGAAGATAGAATTGCCTGCTATAAAGACTGGATTGAGGAAAACCGCACTAAGATACGCGCGGTATCTGGGATTCGAGAGCGAATAGTTGAATATGTAAGTTTTGAAAAAAATATTTTAAGCTTTGGAATTTCGCTGCCGAATTTGTCTTTCGGCTCTAGTATTATTGAATTTGCTGTTAAAGTTCATGCAGTCGAACTCGTTACAACGAAAGTGTATGTACTGCTCGTAATAACCGGATTTATTAGAAACGCTGCTACTGCTGCACAATTACATTGCGGAATTGTACGTTCTTCAATTTTGCCGCTTAATTCAAAAAGGAATTACTTTTAATTTTCTATCGTTTGTTGTCCAAAAAAGAAAGAAATTAATAATAATAATTATTATAAATTATAGTGTTGTTTGAAACACAAATTCTAGTATTTCGACAATTCTGTACGTCAAGGCCAAACTAAAGTAAATAACACTATCACTACTTTAAAAACGGAAAAGAGTGATTTCGTTAGCTAGGGATCATTCAAAAATGACGTCACGCTGTGGCGAGGAGGGGGATTCGTGAAATTGTGACGAGACGAGGGGAGGGTAATAAAAAATGTGATATCATGCTTATGTAGATTAGCGTGGTACATGACAAAGGGGGTGAAGGGGTACGTTGAAGTGTGACATTTTGTGACAAAGGGGGTGAGGGTGTACGTTGAAGTGTGACAATTTGTGACAAAGGGGGTAGGGGTCAAATATATGGGAGAAAAGCGTGACATTATTTATGGACGGTCCCTGGTATTGAATTCTCATTTTTGAAGTTCTAGGGGACGATGCACAATACTTTCTTGAAATGTCAACTCTCTTTATGCCTCCAACATATGTAGTACAGTAACCCCTCCTCATATCGCGCCTCGTTATACGGCTCATACGGATATATCACACTTTTTCTATGCCTCTGAAAATTTTAAGTTTGAGCTCTTGAAAGTAAAAATATTGCATTTCTGAGGAAAGTCCCTTTCCCCCCACTCATCAAAGCCATCGAACAGGAATGTTTTCCTTTTTTTCTGAAATTGCTGGAGTTAAAATCTGCAGCAATTCTCATCCCCCTCCAGAACTTACATGCGTGCAGAATGATTCTACTCAAACCAGTTGACGTTTTACTTGTTCTTTTTGTATTGATCTCAACGCCCATTAATGAATAAAGCAGGCAGATGTTTATTACCCAAGGAGAAAAAATACTGTTCATTTTCGTTTAGCAGACCTATCAAGGTCGCGCGGTTCCACTTCAGAAAGGGGTGATAGGCTCGTGGATGGCCACAAACGTGTACTTCTTATCTCATAGTTTTCTTTCTTTTTCTTCCTCGATGTTACTTTAATTTCCTTTTTTTTTTTTTTCAATGAAAAAAAAACATCCGCACAAACCCACGCCCGTTAGGCTGATTTAATATAGGAGGAAAAAAGAAAAGGAAAAAACAAACACTCACCGTAATGTCTCATATCAACCTATCACCCCTATTTCGATGAAATCGAAGCAGACCTGACGCATGCGCAAATTCTTTCATGGCTCTACTTTAGCATTATTGACAGTACATCCATTTCTGGATACCTTTTAGTACAGAAAGGATTCGCACTTGGCTGAAGAAATCCGAATTATACAATCCCCTTAACCTAGAAAGGGAGAGTGATAGGTAAGGGGAATTTTCTGCGAATAAAATGGTTACCTTTATCTTTGACATCGTTTTCACATCACGCCCTCTGGTGGCATTCACAGCTCCACTCAATTTACTTGTAGGTTTTGACTTATTTCTAACGGCATCGGTTCTATCGCGCAGTCGGATATATCGCGATTTTTTGCTGTCAACCGACAAGCGCGATATATCGCACTCCCAGAAACGTATGCTCAAATCTCACGAAACTTTCGTCGCATTTGACAAAATGGCTTCGTGAAAAATGCTCCGAGCAAACCATTCGTCAAATTGCCGAAGTTTGTGCAGTAACTTTTTAAAGTCACGTGATCGCGCGAGGAGAGTATCGTTGTAAATGGCGAAATTTTCTTGACGATTGAAAAGTCCTCAAAAGTGACGATTCTATTTCTGAGAGTGCGAGGGGCTACTGTATAAGGAAACGGAAGGGTAGTAGATGAAAAGTATGCACCTATGCAGGGCTTTATTTACCATTAGGCCCGTGAGGCCTGGGCCTAGGGCCCCTACTTTCAGGGGCCCCCCATTTTTTTTCTTTTCTTTTTGTAATTTGAAATTTTTTACAAAAACATTTAAAAATAGCATCTTTCAAGAACAAACTGTCAGTGTTCTGCTGCTTCACAGAAAATTTGTATTATTAAATTATTTTAAAACCACAGGGAGTATTCACTTAGGGGCCCCCAAATTTTGGTCTGACAATTTGAAATTTGAAAAACAGAATCGATTTTGCACTTTGGAGGCCCCCAGATTTTATTCAAACATTTTGTAATTTAAAAACAAAATCATTTTGCACGTTGGGGGCTCCCAAATGTTAGTCTGACAATTTGAAATTTGAAAAACAAAATCGATTTTGCACTTTGGGGGCCCCCAGATTTTATTCAAACATTTTGTAATTTAAAATCAAAATCATTTTGCACGTTGGGGGCGCCCAAATATTAGTCTGACTCCTTGACATTTAAAAAACAAATTAGTTTCTGCGCTTTGGGGGCCCCTAAGTTTTACAAACACATACTGAACGTTATGTTTAAAAAGTTTTTGTTGCGTGAGGGGCCCCCAAACATGAGTTGTGCCTATAGTGATTCAAAATGTAAATCGGGCCCTGCTCCTATGTAATAATACCCTTCGCAGAGGTATCGGAATTTGGAATAGCGCTGTCCAAATGTTGTTTTAATTACTTCGATATTTGTCGGGCTTCGAAACAATTAAAAAGTAAAACTTTTGTCTCGTGATAGAATAGAAAAAAATCTAATTTCAGTATCTTTTGTCTAAAACAAAAGCTTTTATACAATATTTCTTGATTTGTTTATTTTCCCCGCATATTTTAAAGCAACCAGAAGGGAGAACTGACAAGCACGCTACTACTTGTAATCAATGTTCAGTGATTTGCTTTTAACTCGATATTTCTCATAAAATATTAAGAGACAAATTCTTTTATTGTATCATTTTTACAGCCGACTTCATGCTGCAGAATGATTTCATTTGAAATTTTCCCTCCACCAGTTTTTTTTTTTTTTTTTTGGGGGGGGGGGGAGGGGGGGGGAACCCAAGACATAGTTGGTTTTTACCAAAATTAAAAACAAAAAAAAAAAAAAAAACAAGAAAGTAAAAGTCAAATAACGTTTTTCAAACAACCACTTTCGAGAAGTATAAATTATTCGTTAATCATTTACATACGAATATAAGTAATACGTTTTATTTATTTAGTTATGTATGTCTTTTATGTATATTCTTTTTTATAATATATATTTAACGCTTTGTACACAGGAAAATAAGATATTGAAGATTGAAACGAGCCGTTTGGAATATGTAAGTTTTTTTCTTTATTATTTTCCCGTATTAGCCATTTTACACTCACCAGTCAACAAAAGAAAAGCCAACTGAATGACTTTCCTATAAACGTTCTTTGCTCACATGAATTTGCACAAGTGGAAAGGAATTGATAAGCATTTGCCTTATTATATTTACAGATCTTTCAATAATATGTGAAAACTGGGAAATTTGGTTCGTCGCCAACTGACCGGTAGGCGTAGTTTTGTGAGTCGCCACTTTTTGAAATTGCTAATAAGAATTGAAAACTAACTCTAAAATCGTTTACAAAATAAATAAATAAAACAAGACATAGGCACATTTGAATGAGCCCCATGCTAAAATTATTTCGAACTTTTAATTTTTTAAAAATATATTCAGGATGCTGAAAGATTGAAAGTTGAAATGTGACATGAACTTTTTGGCGCAAAGCATGTGTTCAATAATGCCAAGTTTCCAAGAGTAAAAAATTTTACTTGCTCGTAATAGTCCAAGATCCCAGTCACCCCAGACTTACGTGATTTTGGAAAAGATGAAATTTTTAGAATCTGTAGTACAACATAAACTTAGAAAATAATGGATACTCTATAGGTTAAAAACGAGGCCGTTTTACAGATAGCAGATATCCAAGGTAGAAAAAAAACCATGCTAACCATGGCGTACCTGCTAAAAGCGCCACTGACAGCGAAAAATGCCAATCAAAAGCGTAAACAAGAGAGCGTTGCCATATGGACGCAGTTATCGCTGTCAGTGGCGCTTTTAACAGGTACGCCGAAAGTGCTCACACTTCCTCGCATAGCGGAACTTTTAACGAGTCTGGGAGGATGTTTCGCCCGTCAGATTTGTCTGGCTCATTTGAAAATACTTTAAAATATTATACTTATTATTATATACAAAATTCAGCCTTCCTAAAATGACGTAAGTTAGCATGGTTTTTTTCCACCTTTGATACCTGCTACCTGTAAAACGGCCCCGCTTTTAGCTTAGCGAGTATCCATTCCTGAAGTTTATGTTATACCAACGATTCTAAAAATTTCATGTATCCAAAAATCACGAAAGTCTGGGGTGACTGGGATCTCACTAAAACGAGAAAATGAAAATTAAATTTATCTTCAAGATATTCATTCAGTTACTCCAATCTTCAAATAGATAAAAATACATAAAACGTTCACGGAATGAAAATGAAGCAGTTAGTAAACGGGCGGGGAGGAGTGTTAATCTGCACTTTAACCACTTTAATCGCTACGTGGCGACCGCTGATTTTCACCCATACTTTTAATGTCTATAAAACATGTTTGCTGATGATTTTCACTTCTATGAAATACATGTTTACGTAATACATATAGTATTACGTTTAATTTAATCATTCTAAAAGAAATGATTACAATAGTTATAGTGTTTTATTCAGTGTTCATTTTATGTAATGTATAAGAACTTTATCTAGGCCTAGTTTTTAATAAGATTTGTCGAGATAGATGTAAAGCGATGCTACGGCTTCCTTTGTTTACATTGCTTTCACCGCTGCCACGTGACCAATGACGTTGCTTGAATTGCCTCCATTAAGCTGGTTAACAGAGGTTCTACTGTACTTCCAATGTCTATAACACAATGTTTGCTGATGATTTTCACTTTTATAAAACAGGTGGTGAAGAAGCCCGGTCCGCATCCGCTCGTAGTTCTCCCTCTTGGTGGAGGATATTGGACTGAAATCCTCCGTGAAGATACGGACGATCATGGCGCGGTATCGAATGTTGAAGTTGGAGCCATCGACGATCCGGCCGTGCTGTACAGAAAGTATTTCTACGGAAAGGTGAAATTCCATAGTTTTTCGCGTTGTCAGTATTAATCCTATTTGTCAATCGCTGTGATTGGTGTTGTTGAAAACTGTTGTTGTTGAAAACTGTTGTTCCTACTGAAATTCGGGTATCTAAGCTTCTCTTCGCAGAGCAACCAGGAATTCAAGAAGTAAGGAGCGCCTTCCGTTTACAGATGAGCACCACAACGGTGGAAGTACGGCTTGGCTCATTATGTATTTGGAGAACAGCAGATGGCGCCATCACAAATACGCCACATTCCTTTTTGACCTAAGAGTGAAGGGAAGGAACATTCTCCACCCCCGGCACCCTCGGAACTGCTTCGGGATTACAGGTTCCACGGATTTTACATGCACGTATCCCAAGTGCACATGGTGGATCTTCAGGATCGGCTATCGATTACCCAATCTTCCGATTGAAAGCCCGACATCCTAACCACTAGGCTACCAATGACCCATTGGAAGCCCGACATCCTAATCACTAGGCTACCAATGAACCCATTGGAAGCCCCACATCCTAACCAATAGGCTAGCAATGACCTCATTGGAAGCCCGACATCCTAACCACTATGGACTATGCTATCAATGACCCCATTGATAGCCCAGTGGTTAGAATGGCCCCGTCGGGTTTTTTAAATGACATTTTTGTAGCGACATAGCGAACCACAAACTGTAAATTTCCATTTTCCCCCCTCCTGCGATTGCAGTCTGGTATCAGTGGAATAACTGAACTTCAACTTCAATGGGTTTTCTTGTACCACTGCAAATTAAGGTAGTAGCAAAAATGTTATGAGTAAAGAAGACTGGTAACGTACTCTAGTGCATAAATGCACATTTTTACACTCCATCCACAAACTCATCCATTCAGTTTTTCTTTTAACGAATTACACTTATCTTTATGCAATTAAAGTTAATGTATTGTAAGTTAATGGGTGATTGTAACGCCCTATAATAATTTCCACCTATTGGTTCTAAACATGTCCTAAAATTGCGTTCATTTAACATCCAATGCTTAAAGATTAAAAAAGTTAGTGTTTGACCGACATTTTCTGTGATCTGATAAAATTTGAATGGGGAATTTGCTTCTCATGGCCAACTTTATAATTGTTCCATTAGACACATTAGTCAATTACATTAGGGGTCATTCATAAATGATGTCACGCTACAAGGGGGGGGGGGGTTCAAGAAAGTGTGACAGCTCGTGACAAGGGGATGGGAGGGGGTAACAAGAAGTGTAACAGCGTACATTTTGATTTCTATAAAAACATTTAAAATCGGCGAATTAAACCTATTTTATTCTACTGTAATATAGCGTGACATGTGACAAAGGGGGGAGGGGTATGTTGAAGTGTGACACCTTGTGACAAAGAGGGGAGGGGGTGAAATATATTGAAAAAAGGGTGACATCATTTGTGAACGGTTCCTTAACTAGAAAAAAAAGAGGGATGATTTATCGCAATCATAATAATGATGCATACAAAAACAATGAAGGTCAAGGCAGCCTAGTGCTTGGGCTGTTCAGCTTCCAACCGGAAGACAGGGGGTTCGATACCCGACCACCTGAAGACCCAACATCTACATTTGGGGATACGTGCATGTAAAAGGAAGTCCCGGGACAGTTCCAAGGGTACCGGAGGGTGGTCAATGTCCCTTCCTTTCACTCTTAGGTCTAAAAAGGAAAATGGAATTGTGGTGGCGCCATCCGAATACATAATGGCCAAGTCGTACTTCCACCGTTGCGGTGCTCATCTATAAAACGGAAGGTGCTCTTTACCACCTTCATTCCTGGTCGCTATGTGAAGCGGAGCTCGGAGACATTAGGAACAACAACAACAGCATTCTATATGCTTCTGTTTGTTTTCAGAAATACGTATTTATTGGGTTTCTTTTCCAGGCTCACTTCAACTACCGCGCCAAGGGGAATCGCTCCGGCCGGATAGTCATGTCTCTCAGATTTGATCCTTTACCTAATAATAAACTACACGTCTGGGCTCTTATTCGGTAGGTGAAACATTTCAGATATTTTGTCAGATTTTTGAAGCAATATCAGTGAACTATGCATTTTGCTCGTTGTTGATTAAAGCAGTATAATCTTAATACAGTAAAACCCCGTTAAGACTAGGGATGTAACGAATAGTGATTTGGCCGAATAGCCGAATACCGAATATTCGGCCATTTCTTCCAGGCCGAACAGGCCGAAGCCGAATATTGTCTCAGGCCGAATACCGAATATTCGGCGGCCGAATATTAGAATGTCTAGAAAACCGTTGTTATAGAAAGTATTTGTCAAATTTAAAATTAGTCACTGAGTCAAACACCAATTACACACAATCTATGATGTATGATTTAACTCTGTTTGTTAAGAATTTAAAACTATTTAAAATTAAACTATTTTCTCTATTGTGTTGAATGTAATAAAACTAAGAATTTCACCCACAAGTGGAATAGAAATGACAATTTCATGGTAGTAAGTATTAGCATTATTTTACCAATTATGAAATTCAAATGAAAGAAATACTATTATTTAGTGAAGTTTTTCCTTGCTCAAAACTGTTTTATGAAGATATTTTGAAAGTTATAAAAGTTAATATTTTAATTTTATTATCGAGTTTTTTACATACCTATTTTAAAAAGATTTATTAAAATTTAATACGCTTAACTGAAATATATTTTTATTTTCATAAACCCCAATAACTTATGTTATCTAAATATTAATGATACATTCTACTCTTTTCACATTTCTCTCTTACCCAATATTTACAATAAATCAGTCTACCCAAACAAAGACTGACTTCCCCTTTGTTAATGATAACAAAAAATAAATTTCTCATATTCTCCATCATATTTAACTATTACCAAATTTTGGGAGCAAATGCTAAGTATAAAATACAATTTTACAACTTTAAAATCTGTTTTTGCTCAGTCAAGCCTATAACAAGGTTTAAAAAATGTAGTTTTTTCCAAATTGTTTTTATTTATTGAAACTATATACTATATAAAATTTTTATATATTATATAAAAAATTTTTTATCTACTAATGTATTCTTTTGCAATAATTATAATACAATTTTTAATGTTTAAAATTTACTAATTTCTTTATTTTGTTACATTTCTACCACAGCTGAACTATTCGGCCGAATGGTCCATCAATATTCGGCCAGGCCGAACTTGACCTTACCTAGCATTCGGCCAGGCCGAATATTCGGCTAGGTGATGAAATGACTATTCGGCCAAAGGGCCGAATACCGAATAGTGGTCGAATATTCGTTACATCCCTAGTTAACCGCGGTATAGTGTCACATAACCGCGGTATAGTGGAACCATACCGCGAAACTATATTCAGGAAATAATGCTCGCTTTTGTTGCATCAGTTTTAACTTATCCGTGACACGTTACTTTTCTTCCCCCAATGCTATATTTTTTTCTTTCCCTCTTTGCTGCCATATTATTCACTGCAATTGGTGTGCAAGAAGAACACAGCTCAGCTGCGCAATCAGAATGTCCAGCGATTGGGTTATAAACCAGCTGTGTTCCGAGTAAAAAAGTGCTTAAAAATATCTTCATGTTATCAACATGGGGATTGTGAAAGGGGAGAGGTCTTAAGAAAAAATTAGATTTTAATGGGGAGGAACGTACTTCTGACTGCGGAATTTATTTTTTTATTGTTTACTTTTCAGGAATGCTAAAAAATCTGGAATACAAAGGTTGACAGCGCAACAAAAGAAGTTGTTAGGAAGGAATAACTTTTAAATGACAATGATAAAGGGTGGTTTAAATGTCGGGGGACATGACAGTCACCGCGGTATATCCGATTGCGGTATACTGAGGCGCGTTATAACGGGGTTTTACAATTATTTCTCTAGCCTGATTTTCTGTTGGTCCAAGAGATCTTTCTTATTACTTTATTGTTGTTGTTGTCGTATACTCACGCGTGGCGAGGAAGAATGCGTACGCTGCTCATGAGTCCATCGGGGCCCTTACAGGCAGGAGTCCGATTTCCGCCCCTTAGAACAGTCTCATAACTTTTTGAACCAGCTCCCAGATGAGAGACCGTCACCTGGGATTGGCACCCCCAGAGGTATCGTTTCACTTGGAGGACATTGGAGACACGACCCATTTAACGTGCACCAGCTCCCTTTAGCGTACACAGCCCCACATGAACCAGCTGCGAGAGGTTGTCACATTCCCAAACACTGACCTCAGTCGATGTTGCTTCACTTTCGGTTCTCTGCGGGAACCGAGCTTCTACCGACTTGTTCACAGACGGACTATTCCTTTATTAAGTTCCGTGATCGAACCCTCATTTTGAAGCTTATCGTACCGGCTACTGACAAAAAATAGACCCACGGTCTAAAAATGTACCGTTTCTCTTAACCCTTTCAGACCCCAGAACTAAGCACAAACAATTTTGTAGCAATTTTTTGGTTCTCTGACCTAAAAAATGATTTCGAAACAAAATAACTAAAAAAAAAATTATTTTAATTTTAATAAATAATTAGTTTAAATAATAATTAACGCCCAATTTCCATGTTTTCCATGTTTAAAACGAAGTAAACATTCTGTTGATTCATTTAAAAAACAATTGGGTGTTTTAGATTTCGAAGTGCATTAACAGTAACTAGCTGATCTCCCGCAGAACATCTGCGGATCGGAAATTAACCATTTTGAAATCGTTAAAAGCGCTCTATAGTTCGAAAGGCTTAAGAAAAAATCGCTAGTTATAAACATGCGCGATGTAAACAAACTAACGCGTTGCCACTCCAAAGAATCAGAAATTAAAGAATGAGTTATGAACGGAAATACTTCGTAAGAAATAGAAATAAATTTGCTATTAAAGTCCGTTAGTTACTATGATAAATATAATAAATGCAAATGTTACGTTACTTTTCTATGCTAATCATTAAACAAATTTTTAAATATCGTTTTGCCATAGTTTGGTTTTTGGATGATGTCAATATCGCATCGTGCCGCAAAATTTAATCCTAACTGGTCCACGTTAACTGAAATATATATATAGATTAATAAACAGTATTTGAAAATGTACCCAATTGGGTACACCTGGAATGAAGAGGTTCAGTTGAGATTTAAAATCATCTAAGAAGAGGTCCTTTAATGGATGCGTCGATTTTCTGATAGATAACGAATTGGATTCGATAAATATCGAATCGGGTTATCCAATTGAAACATCAGAGTTTACATATTTATTTTTTAAATTGCACTTCCGTCATAATAAACAGAACTTTAAAGCGCAGTGCGGAATTTTGAGTGGGTCGACTCGTTTTCTCCTTATTATACTTTAAAAAGTTTTATCACAGTTAGCAGTTTCGTTGACATTTCATGGCAAATGAGTCTCTGAAAATTTTGTTTAAATGGAAAAAATTGCTATTTGTTAAGCATCTCTTATAACTAAACTGAAAAAGAAATACATATACAGTGAAACCGGTGCAAGTTGACCACTTGAAGGGCTAATTCCGTTCCTGACAAAAGCAATTAGCCTGAATTCCATCTTATAGGCAAACATTCACATAAAATTGAATATAAGTACAGCAACTTACCTCCCGTTAGTTATTATGCAAATCAAGTTTCGGTTTGCTTCACAAATGAATCATAAGTGTCCCGCAGTGGACGAGTCGATGGAAGCTCGGTCCCCGCAGAACACCGAAAGCGAAGCAACATCGACTTAGGACAGTGTTTGGGAGGGTGACACCCTCTCGCGGCTGCTTCCTGTGGAGCCATGTACGCTAAAGGGAGCTGGTGCACGTTAAATAGTTCGTGGATCCAATATCCTCTAAGTGAAACGATAACTCTAGGGGTGCCAATCCCACGTGACGATCTCGCATGTGGAGCTGGTTCAAATATGAAGAGACCTTTCAAAGGGGCGGAAATCGGACTCCTCCTGCCTATAGGGGCCCCGTTAGACTCGGGAGCAGCGTGCCCATCCTTCCTCGCTACGCGCCTTGGACACGACAACAGCAATGAATCCTAAATATTTTAGAAAAGTGGTGCATGTGAAGTGTAGTACTATGACCACTTGACCCCATCTTACTTACACATACGATGCATATAACGTAACCATTAGAAATGAAGCATTTTTGAGATCTGAGAAAAGCTTTGTGCATCGTCATTTTGCTGCAAGTTCTTCCAAGCAAAACCTCAGAGAGGAGTTAAAAGAGGTGTATTCATTTCAAAATGCTTCATAAGCAAACAAATGGACTCTTTTATTCAGCTTAGGAATTGCCATTAAAATAGGTTTGATTAGAAAATTCTATAAATAATTAATGAAAGCAAAAATAAAAAATAAATAAATAAAGTAAATAAATAAATGATAATTCCGAAATTTATTTCAAAGATAGCTTTTCATTTGGTGCATGACCAGTTTACGTCACCAAAGCCTGTAATATGAAACATCACGACAAAAAGTATAACAATTAATGTTATTTAACAACTCACTGATGCGCCATACTTTTGCGCCAAAATTTTTGCGCCCTTTTTTTCTGTGACTTTTATTTTTCAAAAATAATCTTATACAAAACTCCCTATGTGATTTATAGTTTTAACACTCGTTTGAAAGAATGCTTTTATTTTATTTTTTAATTATTTTTTTTCCCAACGAAACATAAATTGATAAACGTAAATGATCTAATGCATATGTAAATATTTTTCAGAACAAAATCTGAAGTGTACATCATTGACGTTTCTCTTTTTAAATGGACGATAGATGACAGTATTCTTCCAAGTATTGTCAAAGTGAGTGGGTGATTTTGATCAGTACTCTTGATCTTAGAGATACGTATGAAAAAAGGGTATTCATTTCAATTCTTGACTCGAGAACAAAATAGTATCGGTGTAGTGATGGATAGCCAAGTCAAAGGTGAAAGTACCAAATTAAGTCCTTGTTTGCCTTTTAATTAATTTTATTTAACAGTTAAACACAGAACAACAACTAAATTAAAAATTAGACTGAAAAATATTATTTCGGGCATTTTTGAAGGAGCGTGTCTGGAGAAGGCTCCAAGCTCGTTGCATGAAATCCAAGTTCCAAGTGAAGTCTTCTTCTGATTGTCAGACCAAGGTTGACTGGTTGCATCAGACACGATTTATGGCATGACTCAAGTAAATCACGTGAACACATTCTCAACAATACGGTTTATTAAATGCATTACACACTGTTCCTTAATTTTATTTGTTCGCATGGAATACGAAGCAAAGCTAAATAATTACATTAAATAAGTTATTCTAATTTACAAGTTGTGCTCCTTCATTCGATCAAAAAATAAATCATCATATTTTATTGAAAGCTCAATGTTAGTGGCTTCACCTGCAAAAGCGCAGGGTTCATCTTCCTACTATGGGGCCGTTCATAAATGACGTCACGCTTTTTTCCCATATATTTGACCCCCCTCCCCCCCTTTGTCACAATATGTCACACTTCAGCAGACTCCCCTCCCCCCCTTTGTCACATGTCACGCTATGTTGCATAATGCATGATGTCACACTTCTTGCTACCCCCTCCCCTCCCCTTGTCACACTTTGTCACAATTTCACAAACCCCCTCCCCCCCTCGAAGCGTGACATCATTTATGAATGACCCCTATTATAAATACGAACCATTGGATTGACAGTTCTACCATCAACCACAGCAAGCCGGCTGCCAGGATGCCAAGAAGAATCCATCCATGTTCAAGGAAGGAAACTGCTGGTATAAGGAATGTGTCTCTATCTTCTTGTTCTAGTTCCTTCAGCATACTTCATTCCTACCGAACTGATGCGACATGCCAGTTCATACATTTAGTTGCTTTCAACAAACAGAAGCAAACACTCTGATTCGCGTACTAAATAAACGCACCTGCAAATCAAACTTCCCTAAAACTCGAATGGATTCGTTCTTTTCTGCCATGCGCAAAAGCGTCTAAGGGTCAAAATTCCGTGGTAGAACTGTATGTTTGTCACCCAATCATGCCAGAACGGCTGAACGGATCTGGATGAAATTTGGCAGAGTTAGATTATAGTCTGGAACAGCACATAGATTACTTTTCTCCCTTAAAAATGTACAGTTTCCGTCGAGTATCAATGGTTCATTACCGTAGATAGAAGATGTGGCCAGGCCCTTATTTACCAATAGGCCCGTGAGGCCCGGGCCTATTGCTTCACAGAAAATTTGTATTATTAAATTATTTTAAAACCACAAGGAATTTTCACTTTGGGGCGCCCCAAATTTTGGTCTGACAACCTGAAATTTGAAAAAGCAAAATCCATTTTACACTTTGGGGGCCCCAGGTTTTATTCAAACATTTTGAAATTTAAAAACACAATCATTTTGCACGTTGGGGGCTCCCAAATGTTAGTCTGACTCTTTGACATTTGAAAAACAATTTAGTTTTCAGGCTTTGGGGGCCCCCAAATTTTGGTGTGACTGGCAAGTTTTACAAACACATACTGAATGTTATGTTTAAAAAAATTTTGTTGCGTGAGGGGCCCCAAACATGAGTTGTGCCTATAGTGATTCAAAATGTAAATCGGACAATGGGTGCGGCTCAATAGTTATAGATTAAATTGAAAGAAAATCAGTATCGGCCTGATAGCTTAAATGGTAGAGCACTCCGCATGTAACTGAGGGACCTGGGCTCGAATCCCAGTCCGTACTAATTGGATTTTACTCAATGAATAGCACATACGCTACTTTCTATCCAGGAACAATTTACGGTTTAACGTGTGATAGAATTTTTTGTATTTTTCACTGAGCAAAGGATCGATATAATTTTTTGCATAGTGGTAATTTAAGAGGAACCCAGTGGCTGAGTGGTAGCCTTCCGTGCTACCATGCCACAGGTCCTGGGTTCGATTACCGGGCAGGGCAGGGTCGACTCAGCCTTTTATCCCTGCAGTGGGGTCGATAGAATGATGACCAAGCTTGCTTGGGAACTAAACACTGGGAGTTCCGCGCCAGGCAGACCACTTGACCGGAACTTCTGCTTCTGCACCCCAAGGCCCTCGGTCTTGAAAACTGTGATGGGCACAGCAGGCCATGGCCCCCAAAAGGGTTGGCGCTCCACCGAGTTTTGTTTAGTTTTTAGTTTAGGTAATTTAGGAGTCAGAGAATGACATAGGCTACTTTTTATCCCGGGAAAATGCCTGTATAGCAAAACAATTGTATCCTACAGGAATCGTGTATTTGAAATGGGTTTCGTTAATGTTCGTGAAATAGAGTTTTAGCATTAATTAGGTACAAATCGATTAGTCTGGGCTGGGAACCGAACCCAGGTCCCTCAGTTACGCGCCAAATGCTCTACCACTAACGCTATCAGGCCTACATAAATTTTCTATCAATTTCATCTATAACTAAGGAGACGCCGTTTCATCTTACAGTAAGGAACCTTTTTTATAAACTGAAACCTAAATCAAAATCGCTTAATAGATAACTTATAACTTAATTGAGTAAAAAAAAAATGTTTGTTAGTTTTCTGTGAAAACGACCGCTTTGTGCAGTTGCTTCCTAATGCTGTGCTTTGCAGTCGAAAATGGAGAAAATAGTTACCGCCCAGAAATCAACACCCACAAGGGGGCGTTTGATCGTTCACTCAAAAAACAGTTGTTTAGTGCTATGATGTTCCGGTTTTTAAGCCATCGACGCCTCAACGCCGTTTAACCAAGTTTAGCACTTCTGCCGCCCAGAAATGCAGTGCCCAAAATAACGCCTTTTATAACATTCGCCAACATTGATCACATTCTGATCAGGCCGTCCGTTCTCACACATACACATCAACATTTCCACGCAAACGAAGTCGCGGGCAACGGCTACTGCCATATATGTGACCCACTGCTATAATCAGGGCCTTATTTACCAATAGGCCCGTGAGGCCTGGGCCTAGGGCCCCCACTTTGAGAGGGCCCCCTAATTTTGGTTATTATTTTTTTTGTAGTTTAAATTTTTTTAGAAAAATATTTAAAAATAGCATCTTTCAAAAACAAACTGTTAGTGTTCTGTTGCTTCATAGAAGATTTGTATTATTAAATTATTTTAAAACCACAAGGAATGTTCACTTTGGGGCCCCCAGATTTTGGTCTGACAATTTGAAATTTGAAAAAAAAAAAAATTGGTTTTGCATCCCAGATCTTATTCAAACATTTTGTAATTTAAAAACAAAATCATTTTGCACATTGGGGGCTTCCAAATGTCTGACTCTTTGACATTTGAAAAACAAATTAGTTTTTTCCCTTTGGGGGCCCCCAAATTTTGGTGTGACTGGCAAGTTTTACAAACACATACTAAATGTTATGTTTAAAAATTTTTTGTTGCGTGAGGGGCCCCCAAACATGAGTTGTGCCTATAGTGATTCAAAATGTAAATCGGGCATTGGCTATAATATACCTCTTTGGCTTTGTCTCAGGTCCTAAATATTAAACTAACTAAACAAATTGTAATGAGCTTACACACTTTTATGCTTACTTTAACCTCTTCAGACCCCAGAACTAAGCACAAACAATTTTGACGCAATTTTTTGATTCTCTGATTTAAAAAATGATTACAAGACAAAATTATACTATTTTTTTAAATTTTAATTAATAATTAGTTAAAATAATAATTATTGCCCAATTTCCATGTTTAAAACGAAGTAAACTATCTGTTGATTCATTTCAAAAACAATGGGGTGTTTTAGCTTTCAAATTGCACCAACAATAGTTAATAAACAGTATTTTAGAATGTACCCAATTGGGTACACTTGGAATGAAAAGGTTAAAAACAGAGGTTTAGTCCAAGAAACCAAATTTTGAATTTCAGTGTGATACAAAAAACAGGTATTTTGAAAAACTCCAACAAACATAGAAACCAGCCCAAGAAATTTTTTTTTTATTAACAGCAATTCAACCACTAATACTCGTCTTGAGAAGGCAAGAGTTAAAAAGGTCCTGATGATTACGTACACATTTGGGTTTTAATTTTATTAAACAATTTCTTGCATAAATATACAAAGTTTTTTCTTTTTTGAATTTACAGCTCTAAATATGCTTCAAATGTGTTTAAATTGTCAAAATAGTGATATATTGTAATTGAATATTTTTTTTATCTTTTTCTGAATTTAGCTGAATTGTAAAGATCATATCTTCGGAACGTTTAAGCCAATTTTGTCTCCTGAGGTAAGTTCAGTTTTGTATATAGTTGTATATAATATACTCGTATATGTGTGTGTGTATTATATATACATGTATTTTATTTCTAACTAGCTGACATGCCCGGCGTTGCGCGGGATAAAATTGCATCATTCGCAGGGCAAGTGATGCATGTCCAAAATTCTGTAGTAAATCTATAGGGGAAAATTTTCTTAAAAAATCCAAGTAGGACATGGGCAACAGTCCATAAAAATCCAATTTAGACAGTAAAATTCGTTAAAAACCACGATTGCATTAAAACGAACAGCCCAGAAAAATTCCTTTTAGACCAAAAATAAGTCCATAAAAATCAACATTAAAGTGCCAACAAAAGTTAATAGAAATTACCATTAGAGTAAGAGAAACAGTAACTAAAATGCACATATGTAGAGGGATAATTGTGCCAAAATGATATCAAGATCCCGTAAAAATCGTATTAAAAATATCCCATCAGAAAAAGAACAGTATTCTCTTTAAAAAATGTCCATCAGATCAAGAACAGCTCTCCCTGAATATTTCTGCTACCATAAGGAAAACATTCTTTAAAACCCCAGTTTCAATAAAGACAACTATTCCTAAACATTCCTAATAGAATAATGACATTAGTCCCAAAAAAATATCCATTAGAATAAAGACGTCAGTAACTAAAAATAGAATACTGACCTTCAAGAGCTACTGTTCCTAAAATTACCCAGCAGTCCATCTTAAATTCCCCATCAAAATAAGGACAACCGTTCCTAAAAATCCCACTTGCAAAATCGCCAAAACATTTCCTGAAAATTCAATTGAATAACACTTTCATAAAATTCGGATAAAAACGAAAGAAAGGAAAGCATTATTTCAAAAGGCAAATGCTCATTTAAATGACAAAATGTTTTTTACTGAACCAATTCTGACGTGTAAAATTGAAGTTCATAGAAAGATATAACTAAATTCTTCCCAAATGGCGCCAAATAGACAGTACAAAAATTAAATAAATGTTAGAAAATAAATCACTTGTGTAAAATATGGAATCAATAATCTCTACGTAAAAAAGTTAAAATGAAGCAGAAGATCGCCAAATTGCACTGTAGTAATGGAATCATTTCGAAATACACCGTGATCCTACAGTGTAAATCACGTATTGAATTAAATGAGAACAATATTACTGGAAAGGATTATTGGGAGCGGTTTGGGAAAGTTATGAAGCATAAAATAATATATTGAGAACAATTAACTGGAAGGAGGGGAGTAAAAGTTATCACCACTTGGCGAAAATTTAAATTTCATCAAAAATAAGCGATATCGAAGAGCTTCCAACATAGTTTTTATCGAAGAAATAAATATTAAATTGTCAAAAAAGAAAGAAGAATCAACATTAAAAATCGCATGCAGTTCCACAAAATATCCAAAAAATAGAAATGAATTTTTAGAATTTGTTTCGTTGATAAAGCGGACACCATAAGAAATATTGTTTCATGCAATTGTTGAACTGTTACTATACTATTAAATCGCCAAAAAAGGAAGGAGAATCAACCTCGAAGAAGAAGTAATTAAAATTCGTCTGCAGTTCCACAAAATATGTATAAAAATGAAATGAATTTTTAGAATTTGTTTTGCTCATAAAACGGCATGAATAAAGAAAAAATAGCATTTTTTTCAATCTTACGTTAACAGAAATCATCTGGTTGGCGACAAAAGTAATATTTATTTTGGCGAAAACACGCAAATTGAGCAGATAAATTCAGAGGTAAGCCTTGCTTTAAAGTTCGAAAACTACTTTAAATGAATACTGCGCGTGTTCTATTTATCCTACGAACTGCAAAAAAAAGCATCTTGTGCAGTTTTTTACGGAGATTCATATGCTGAAAAAATCTAAAACGTGGGACGTTTCTTCGATGAGATAAACCCAAAATTAACAATTTTGCTTAAATTGGAATAAAAGAAGAACAAATTCGAATTTTAGGAAAAACGCTTCGAGGTGCACGAGGACCTGGCCCAAGGTACCTGTAACCAAAATTTCGTACTTCTGGACCGTTCCATTTCGCCAGGAGGCGATCGACACACACACACACAAACTTTTGGTTTTATTTATGTAGATGGGGCTGTGCGGTATTGGTTCTTGATCATTGCAGACCTGGTGCGTTCCCAGACGTGGGTACCCACTCTTTCAGCGGCACCACAGTTAGTGGGGTACCATTGCCACAATTTTTGAAGCTCAGTTTCCCCTGAGCTCTCATTGATGCAAACGGCACTAGAAATTTAATTTAGCCGAGAGTATCCACGCCAAACGGATGCTCAAGGGATCTTTAACCTGCCGCATAATCATACGACATGAGCGCAGAAAATTTTCTGCATCTTGAATATCCATCAACTTAGGCCAGGTTTGATCCTGTGCATTTGGGCGTACGAGGACTGCGCCTTATCACTACGCCACCTAGCCGGCATATTCATGCGTATATATATACTAGTAAGCAGGGCGGTCATACGAAATGACCGCTTTTCTAGATATTATAAAGATACAATGCTCCCAGTAAACCGGAAATGCACATCAAATCAAAGAGACATTTATCAGGTAGAACAGTAAAGTGTAATGAATAAATAATAAACATATAATCATTTCGGAAAGAAATATTCTTACCGAAAAAAAAAAACATCTAAGTTATAATAAGCTGTAAAATGAAAATATTATTTACTGTATAATCAAATTCTTTGTGAAAAATATTTATTGATATCCAACATAATCATCGTCAAAACAATAGTTTTAACGAAACCTGGGAAAAAAGCGCTGCCACTTTAATATATATAAAAAACGCAGACGATAAATGAATTAAAACAAAGAAAAAAGTATTAAATTAAATCCAAGTTTACACTATTTTTTAACGGAGATTGCAAATCTAGCGATGCCTCTCTCTAAATACTAGAGAAATGTTTTGATTATTAGTATATTTGACATGTGTTACAACAATGCAAACTACAATACACTTACGCAAGCAACCAATAAGTTATCGGCGACAAACGGACACTTAAGCCTCTTATACATAAGATTTGGAAAGGTTGCAGATGCGTCTTTTGGAATTACAAAGAACTCTTTTTTTTTATTTCAATGCAAAAGAAGTGAGATCATGTACGGAAGAACGCACTTCTTAAGGGGAGCAAACCCCATGAGATCATTTTTTTTTCTCGTGGTGTTTTTATTTACAATTTTTGTCTCATGTCGTATTATATCACTTAATAAGAAATATTAAAAAAAACTGGATTTCTTAAATATAATTTGAAAATTTTAATCTTTAATACGAAATTTAGGCAATTTTTAAAAATGCTTCTTCTCTTTCAGAAATCGGCGTGAAGTCTCAATTTTTTAAATTGATTCATTACTCATAAAGCAAAACTTTTATGCTTTGAATTTTTATAAGTCCTTTTGAGAGAAAAAAAAAACTGAAGTAACGCAGAAAAAACAACGAAAGATTTAAAAAACTTACAAAAGGATTTGTTTTTTGAAAAAAGTACTTAAGTTATCATAAAAGTAAAGCATAAGTGTGTTATGTATAGTTTCAGAAACATGTGGGAAAAAATCCACATTATAGATACAAATTTAAAAGAGCCTTTGCACTTTATTTGAGATAAAATGCGCAAAAAACAAAGCGAGAGAAAACATTTTAGTTTTCTGCTTAAAAAAACTTAAATCCTTTCCTTTTTAAAATTTCAAGTAAGGAACTTTTTTTTCAGTTACAGTCGCAATGAAATTGCTTCTTCTCGCTTATTTTATTTTTAAAAAATATGTGGCTTATATTCAGCACAGTTACGGTTTTGGAATGAAAAGGTGGCACATCACACCGTAATAAAATCATTGATAAATCAATAAATATTGCTTCAATTTTTCTGAAACTTTCAGGAAACATTTTTAAAGATTTATTTTACTACTTAAGCCAACAAAAAAAAAAAAAAAAATTCAGTGTTTTTCGACATTTTTGGGTGGTGGCTCCCCTTAAGCATAGAAAAAGTTTCTTTTAGTCATGAAGCAATCTCTGAAGTCTTTTGCAAATTATTATCTTTATTAACGTTATTGTTATCATTTACACTTTATCTGCTATATTTGTCAATAATAAAAACCAAATGTTTGAAATTGACCTATTTTTAATGAACTTTCACTGTATTTATAGGTCGTTTCAAAATTTCTTTATTATTATCATTATTATTATTACTTTTACGTTCTCCCAAAGTGATGTCAAATAACAATTTTAGTCTATCGCTATTTGAATCATCTAAAACTGTAATTGATTGTGGTAGTATTTCTTACATTTTTTTCATGCCACCTTTCACAAACACCACGCCTGGTTTTTGGAAGTTATATTAGTTATTAGAACTGAGGCAGGAGAATTTAATAATTTAAATTAAGAATTAAACATATTAACTTATTTTGAAATAATACTAAGATTAAGTTTGGGTTTCAACAAAATGTTACCGCTCATAAAACAAATTTATCATCAACAGTTTCGATAAACTATGTGTAATTTTATTCCTATTTTAAAAAGGGAAATTTTATGTCCTCCAAGCTTTGAGAGTTACTCTTTTGTTTATGAATTTATCTAAAATTATATGTACATAAATAAAAAATCCCGGATTTGAAATAACCAAGTTTTCTTCTCTCACGTAATTGCTCAAAAGTTCCACATTTGTAATTTCTGAATAATTATTGCACGACCAGGCAAATAGGAGCACGTTAAAAATTGTAATTAGAGTTAAATACACACAAGAAACCAATTCCCCAACGTTCGGAAACATAGGGCAACCCATATCTTGCAATTTTCATTGGCTAACCTCGACCTAGTCCCATCATCTAATTGTATTTTTATTTTATAATAATTAAGGTAAATGACCTGGTAGTGGGCACTGCTCTGGTAGTAGACACTCAGATTTTTAAGCTCCTAAAATAAGCGAATGCAACATTAAACTTGAATGAAATGATCAGAACCTATAGCGAACGATTCCTAGTGCTGGTTAATAGAACTAAAGTTGGCGTGGAGCGTCTATGCAAGTACATGGATCATAATATTTAATAGCTGCCTCCACAAAGGTCACGTTTGCTGCTCTTTACTGAACCCAATCAATAAGGTGGTTAGGGATTTGGGGAAAATATATGGGGGAAAAGCGTGACCTCATTTATGAATGGTCCCTTAGTCATTTTTAAAATTATTTCTCCAAGTTAACAGCATAAAATAGATGATATTCATCTCTGTCCACTATTGATGCAAATACGTGTCTTATAAATGTCCACTATACATACATACAAATGAAGCGTTTAGTAAATGTGCCGTAAAAATCCTAATTTTTCATCAAATCACATTTTATAGGTCATTCCTTTTTAGAGACATAGTTGGCGATTAAGCTAAATATGCAAATATTTGATGTACGTCCCTTGAAAAAATTTTACCACGTAAAACTGTACGAAAATTTTCTTAACTGTCCACTACCGGGTCATTTATCTTATTTGAAGAATGTAAGCTTTGAATGTGTAAGTGTTTATTGTTAACGATTCTTATTTTTTCCTCTTTCTTTATGTTCCTCTGCAGGCTTGTGAAACGCTTTTGGCGTATGATGAGAAGTTTCGCAAAAAGAAATTCCAATTTGGAATCGTTTACCAAAAGTCAGGACAGGTATGTACATTCTATATAACATAAATGCTAAAACAATTTTTGGTTCGTTGCATCAAGAAAGTTTTCAGTTGCTGGCTACAAAGTGACCACCTTCACGCCACCTTTCTTTTTTGACTTAAGAGTGAATGGAAGGAAAATTCCCCACCCTCCGATACCCTCGGGACTGCCTCGGGACTTCAGGGTCTACGGATTTTACATGTACATATCCCCAAGTGTACATAGTGGGTCTTCAGCGGGTCGGGAATAGAACCCCCAATCTTTCGGCTGGCAACCCGACATCCTAACCACTAGGCTACCACGGTCCCAAGAACTGTTATAAACTTCTTAGTCGTTACTTTTGACCATTATAGACCGGAAATCATTACGAGCAACAAAAATAGAAAGAGTAACCCCGTGATTTTGACGAGTGTGTTAATTTTAATCACTCCATCTCAGAAATTATCACGGGCTTGAGAATTTCACCCCGTGCTTTTGACGGGCGCGTTACTACTACAGACCGAAAATTATCACAATCACGAAAAACAGGCGTGGCTCCACCTCATGATTAGAAAGAGTCATTTCACCCCGTGCTTTTGACGGGCGCATTACTTTTGACTACTACAGCCCAAAAATTATCACAGACACGAAAAACAGGCGTGGCTCCACCGCATGATTTTGACGGGTGCGGGAGGTAAGGGGTTAAACACTCATAAAATTTTGCTCGTTCAACGGGATCCCTTTTAAGATTCTGTTAATTAAGATCTACATTAAATATTGAATTTTGCAAATATTTTTTTACCACTTCTGTCTCCAAGAAATTCATTCATAATTTTTTAAATATATATTTTATCCTCGGATTTTTCATTTTTTTGTAATTAATTTACTTATTTCTTTTAAGTCCATTTCATGCTCATTAGTTTTGCTTCTCCATTTTTAATACATTTTAAATTTCTTTTTCAATTTTCAGACCCTTGAAAATGAGTTGTGGAATAACAAAACCCACAGTCCTGCCATGGAAGAATTTATGGATTTTCTCGGAACACGAATAAAATTAAAATCTTTCGACGGGTGAGTCATTTGTTGAATTATAAAGTATTACGATGAACTTATCAAAAACGAATTCCTTAATTATTCCGTTTATTTCTTTTTGATCTTATGAAACAGATAGAAAGTCTGTTTATGTTCATTTTGTTATTTATTCATCGGTTAAAAAAAGTTTTATCCTGATTTTTTTTGTGTACTACGTGAAATTATGTTCTTAAAACTATTTAATAACGTCTAAATTATGTGGACATCAGTGTTCAAAAAAAATAAACTTTAGTAGTTAATGTATATAAACTATAATCTCTTTTTTATTCAGGGAAAATTTTTCTGCTCCTTTCTTTTAAAATTTTTTTATCATCATTTCTATTTGTGAGCATTACTTCAAGATTTTAATAGTTACTTGATTTTCAATAATCATTGCAGATGGACAGGAACCCTGCTTAGAGAAGGAACAGGTGAAGAGTCCGTCTATACAGAGTTTGAGAACTGTGAAGTGATGTTTCATGTGGCCACTTTATTACCTCATTGTGAATCAGATGATCAACAGGTAAGCACTTATCTTTTGTTATTTTTATTGGGCATACTTTTCCTTTCAGATGGAGTAATCTATCTTGCTGTAAACAGTTCCTCACATTGGCTTGTTTTCACAAGAGAGTTTAAATAGATATATTTTTAAAAAATTCTCTTTTCTGTAACCAATTTTTTTAGGCACTAAATTGAAAAGAATTTTTTGTTATATCTCCAAAAATCGTTTGCTACAACTAAATATCTTAAGCGATATGTAGTATAGTGCTGCTCCTGCGCCTGGCCCGTAATTTGCGTTCTTTTATAACAAATAATTTTTAAGACCTATATATATATATACATACATACGTAACTGTTGCAATTTTAATGGCGTTCATCCGATTGTATTTTACTGTAAAAAATGTGCCTGTGCAAACTTAAGGATTTACTTGAAATGATATGTCCGGAGTCCGACGTAAAGTTACAGAGAATAAAAATAACTTACAGAGAACTTTGTAAAGAAACAGAACAGAAAAACTCTGTAAAATTACTGGGAAAAAATACTGTGCCGCAGTACAGGCGCCATCTCTTCGTTTGCTGGGTCACTATTTCTTGCATACAAAGTAGAAGATCGGGTATGCGATGCGATGTGCGATCAATTGGTTTTGAATTTGAGCCCAATGTATTGGGCTTCCAGCGCTTTAGACTACTCTGCCAAAGATGCCTTTGGTGTTGGGAGCCAAAGGTCGGATTTACATGCGTTGAAAGTACGCACACCCGTAACATTGTTTCTCTGTATTTTTGCAGCAATTAATGACAGTGACAAAGAAAAAAGCGGTTTTCCATGGAACTCTTACACTGTTAGTAATTTCATCATGAAATTACGATTAAATAGCCGCAGCAGTCTGTCCATCTAATTCACCGTTAAATTTAAGGTTCGGAACATTTTTCTATCTTTACGGGACCTAAACCATTTCCAATCAGTTTGGTGAAAAAGCCATGAATGCAAGAGTTTACGGTTTTATAACCATTTAAAAAAGTTTCAAAACTAAACGCTTTTCCATTTTGAGGCGTAGAAACCGTAAACGAAGCGTGTGGGAATCGAACCCCGGATGTATGGTATACAAACCTTGCGTTCTAATTATTCGGCCATCTGCACCACTCAATGTGGTGGTTTATTTATCAATAAATCTTCTTTTCCAACAGGCAAACTGCATTAAAATTGAGATTTCAGTTTTTGATTGGATCCAAAGTCATTTTTGGTCTAAATTTACTGTATATTGACGAAAATCATTTTACTTGCTGCAAAAATTAAAATACAAACAAGCTTCAGCAGCTCAAATGATGGGTTCGCTCATTCGCAAACAGTTCGGGAATCCGACGTCTCCCATTTTTGATTTACGTGTGTATGTGCTTCTATTTAGTAACCACTGCTTAAACCACTTTTTTTTTCTTCTATTTTATATACACATGCAGATTTGAACTGATCAGTCTTTATTCATATTTAAACAACAACGTACGACCGGTAAGGTTCCACAACCAAGATGGACGCCCGATTCTTATGGACTACGAGATCTTGTGGCGCATGTAAATGACGGTTAGTTAAACGTCCTTTAAGAGAAACAGAGAATAATCGATTTTTTTCACAATCAGCGGTTTGAGTACCAACTTTTTAATGGTTATTCAACTGTTGTAATTAATGATGGTAAAATAACAATCAAATAAATTGTTATACTATTTTCTTACGAAAATTTTTAACAGTGTATCGAGGAACCTTGCTTGGGGCTTTTAAACGAGTACTTAACAGACGTGCTTGCTTCTTTCTCTGTACTTATACAGAGGGCGGGATAACAAGACTTTTGCGCTGAGAAACCGTCATCAAGAAACAATCAATTGATTTTTAACAAGTTCTTACGCAACAATACAGAAATACTCAATTTCATTAATGTATTTCTACTGACTTACTTTTTCATATTGTAGACATAAAAAGTGTGCTTTTTGATTAATGATGGCATTTTTTTCTTATTTGGGGCCTAGCTGGAAAAGAGACGTCACATCGGAAATAAAAATACGTCTGTCTGCATCGTGTTTCAAGACCACGACGGGACTCCCTTTCTGCCTTCTATGATTAGGACAGACTGGATACATGTCTACATAGTCGTGAGAGCCGTTGATCCATTGACGTCACGGACGAGGTACTTTTGCAAACGTTAACTTGGAATTCATTTTTGCTATTATTTATGCCAATTTGAAACTACGGTGTTCCCTCGCCACTTCGCGCTTCATGTTTCGCGGCTTCAGTGCTTCGCGGGAGTTTTCCAAAATATTCATCAAAAAATAAAAATGAAAATATACAACCATGTCGGCAGCCACATTGCGGAAAGCAGCGCTGTTTCATGTTGATGCGCGAGAGAGAAGGACCTCTGCATGTCAAACAAAGAGACGAGTTGACTCAAAGCACATACCACGTGCTCTCAAAAGCTTGCACCAGCACAAGACTCTTCGCCTCTCTCAGAAAGCAATGTTGATTAATGTTTATTACTGTACTGTAACGTTTTGTAATTAACCTTATTAATTAATAGTACTTAATTCTTAGGGGCATTTAGGGAATTCTTACTTAAATTCTTAGGGGCAAATCCTACTTCGCGGTTTTTCCGCTTTCGCGGAAGGTTCTGGTCCCCATTAACTGCGAAAAACGAGGGATCACTGTAATAACTAAAGTTACGGGTGTTAAATTATAGGTTGCTATCGCTACTGCGTCATTCTATAATTTTATTGAGTTTATTTTGAAATTAGTTCGAATAGAACTAAAAATTTAAAATGATTAATGAGCACATTAACGTAAATTACAAGAAGTGCAAGTGCAACAAAAAAATATTGCATACGCATGTTTCGAGGTTATACGGGATCCATTTTTCTTCCAAGTTTCTGTTTTCTCATCTTTTTTTTCTCTTCCTGGGAATTTAAAGGAAATACAGTGAAACCTGTGTAAGTTGATCACTTGCAGTGGTCAACGTAGACAGGTGTGTGGTCAATTTTACACGTTTTACTGTAACTGGAATTCCTGCGTTACCATTTTTCTCAAAAGCGAGCTCTTTCTAATTGAACAACATAGGACCTTTATCTTTAAGGCCGTGGTAGCCTAGTGGTTAGCACATCGGACTTCCACCTGGAAGGTCGCGTGTTCGATACCCGCAGAAGACCCGCCATGTACACTTGGGGTTACGTGCATGTAAAATTCGTGGACCCCACTACCTCACCCGGTGCGCAAGCAATCCTTAGGCCTCGGCTAACAGGTAGGGGTCTAGTAGAAAAAAATACCTTTATCTTTAGCCTCATCTGACTTATGAGTTTCAAATTTCTGTACTATGAATTTTCACTTATAGATAAATTATAAAAATAATTAGGTCGGTTAAGCGATATTTTATTGCATCTAGCGTTAATAATATAAACATTTGTATATATGATGCACTTAGATAAAATTAGCTTCTCGAAAGTTTCTATTTGTAACAAAAACTAATTTTTAACACTTTTTCTCTTATTTTTCAATTTCTCAGTCATAATGTGATATTTAGGGATACATTTTAACAATTTCATAATTGTTTTAATAATTATCAGTTGATATCTCTGCGCAAGCAGTTTGAATTACAGGAAAACTTGTAAAGTTGACCACCTGTCTTAAGTTGACCGCTTTTTCCAGGAACGGAATTACTTATGAAACCTTTATAACTCGACTACATATTTTAACCACCTTTCTATTTGACCACTTATATAGACCAAATTTGGGCGGGAGTATTATAAAAACCCATTATAAGTTCACCATCTAACTACTGTCATGACAATTCAGTTATCTGATAACAAAAATAATTTTTCCAGGATTTTTTTATGCTATAATGTTATACCAGTATGAGTTTGCAATGCGGGATGAAACAATAATTATAAAGCTTGTCTAAACCTTTTTCTAACTTTACTAATGGAAAACAACTAGGAGCACTTTTATTCTTTAAATAAATTTCTTCTTTTTGTTCTATCTGAGATAGACATTTTGAATATTATGTAATTTAAGAAAATCTATACCATCAAATAAACGACTTGCATAACTAATAAGATATTTATCTTTATTTAAACTGAGTACTTTGATTTTAAAGTTGCATGATACATTGTAAGCCATTCAGATTTAATTTCTCTAATAATATTTTTTTGAAAGAAATTGTTAAGTACTATATTAAAGTAAGGTTAACACATGAAGCTAAACTTAAATGTGTTTTAATCAGTTAAAAAGAAATGAATTTTAAAATTTCACGCCTTAGCAGAACATTTTTGACAACGGAAGCAAAAAAGCCAAGTGCCAATGACACCTAAAAAAGACATCCTAATTTCGAGCCTTGGTACACTCATATGTCTGCATGTTACGTACTCATATTTTCCCGGTTTTTCCTAACTTTGATCCCTGGTACACTCATATGTCTGCATGTTACGTGCTCATATATTTTCCCGGTTTTTCATAACTTCGAGCCCTAGTACACTCATATATCTATATTTTCCCGTTTTTTTCTAACTTCGATCCCTGCTACACTCATATGTCTGCATGTTGCGCACTCATATATTTTCACGGTTTTTCCTAACTTAGAGCCCTCGTACAGTCATACGACTGGATGTTGCTGCTCATATATTTTCCCATGTGCGGTAACATAACTTCCTTTTTTCAAAACTGAATGCAACCCGTTTTAGGAATCTTATAAACTTTAAATTTTTTTTATAGTGTAGGTACATGCATAAAGTTATGTTTTACACAGTTTTGAAAATCAAACCAGGTAGGTGACGCCCCCTATTTCTCATGCACTGAAAGCCGAATTCTAGCACTTGTCGCGATCCTACCAACATAGCAGCGGGTATGTTAGCAATTTGAGCCTGTATACTGGCCTTTAGGTGTTGTAGGGTCATTGGACGTTTGAAATTAAGTGAATATTTCAAAAAAACCCCGAAGAAAAATCACAAGGGGCCAAATCCGAGGAGCGGCTGGCCACTTCAAGTGACTGAATGTTCATTCGAAAAGTAGGCATCGATAGAAAACGCACGCTCCTTCGAGATTCCAATGCAGCATGGGGAGTGACGAAGGTGGGAACAAAACTTAAGAAACAATCCCTTTGGAATGATACAACTCCCACTCCGCAACAACATTTATAGCCTGAAAGTCGCACATTTCAAAAAAGGAAATTATGCTGCCGCACCCTGTATAAGCATTTGTAATATATAATATAAGCATTTGCATAAGGTTTTTTTTAACTTCGAGCCCTGGTACACTCAATACAATACAATACAATACAAAAAGTACACCAACAACAGGCGCTAGGCCCAACAAGGTTGGTGAATAGATGAGCAATTCCTGCTTGACTTCTTCATGCTCCTCTTCCTCTTCTTCTTGTCCCTACTTTTATCTTGAACGCCCATTTGCATGAAAGAAAAAGAAAAAGCAGTATCAATTTACATAAGAGAGAAACATTATCAGATTTCAACTGGCTGCTCTCTTCACAATCCCCCAGTGACGATCCAAACCTTCCTTAAACGATTTAACATCCTTAGAATTAACAATGTGCGATGGCAAAGTGTTCCAATCGTCGACAACTCTACTGAAAAAGCAATGTTTCCTACACTCCCTCTTAAATTGTGATTTAAATAATTTCAATCCATTTCCCCGAGTCCTATTACTATGAGAAAATTGTAAACCTTCTGTTTCATTTAACTTTATAAATTTGAACAACTGAATCAAATCTCCCCGTTTCCTTCTTTCTTGTAACGTATACATGTTAAATTTCTTTAATCTGTTTTCATAAGCCATACCTGAGGTTCCTTTAATAATTTTTGTAGCCCTGCGTTGAACTTTTTCTAACATGTCAATATCTTTTTTTAAATATGGCGACCAAAATTGTACTGCATACTCTAGATGTGGCCTAACCAGTCCTCTGTACAATGGCAAAATAACGTCTTTTGATTTACACGAAACATGTTTTTTAATATACCCCAACATTCTATGTGCCTTATTACTTGCTTCTCTACATTGATACCCCATTTTAAGATCACTAGAAACCACTACACCTAAATCGTTTACAGTATTCCCTGATTTAATTTGTTGTCCTTGCAAGTTATATGCTGCGCATTTATTTTTATGACCCATGCGTAGAACTTGACATTTTTTAATATTAAATGACATACCCCACTTAGCAGCCCATTCCGATATTCGTGATAAATCTGTTTGAAATCGTTCTATTTGTTCCTCTGTGTTGACAATTCCCATAATTTTTAAGTCATCAGCAAATATACTAACTTTGCCCAGTATACCCTCAGTTATGTCATCAATAAATATTATGAATAGGAGTGGTCCAAGAACAGAACCTTGTGGAACACCACTTTCTACTTCTATCCATCGAGAACTATTACCCTTGATTTGCACTCGTTGCTTTCTCCCGATTAACCAACTTTTAATCCATTCAAATGTATGACCCTGAATACCGAATCTTTTCAATTTTAGTAGCAGAGCTTTATGTGGAACTTTATCAAATGCTTTCTGAAAGTCAATATAAGCTACATCTATGCTATTATTGCGGTCTAACTCCTTTGTTATTACATCATAAAAATTTAAAAGATTAGTCGTGCAAGATTTTCCCTTCCTAAATCCGTACTGATTTTGTGCTAGCAAACCTTTTGTTTCAATAAATTCAGTGTCTCAAAGAACTGATGTCAAACTAACTGGACGATAATTCCCTGGCTCACTCTTGGATCCTTTCTTAAACAGAGGAGTAATATTTGCTAATTTCCAATCTATCGGCACTGTTCCTGACTGATAAGAGCATTCAAATATAGACCATAACACACTCCCCATCTCCTCTGCACACTCCGTTAAAAATTTTGGATAGATAGAATCAGGCCCAGGAGCTTTGAAAGGTTTTACATTCCTTAGATGGTAAATAACCTCTTCCCTATTAAATTTAAGATCATTTATTCCCTCACTGTTAGCATTTTCCACAACAGCGCTATCACAGTTAAAATTCCTACTGAATACATATACATACTCATATGTCTGCATGTTGCGTACTCATATATTTCCCGTCTTTTTTTTTCTTTTTTCAGATATAGAATCTCGGTGACGGGAAAAGAAAGCATCCCATTTTTTGGACCCGACTTACCAAATCCTGCAATTTTTGCGAAAGATGACGGGCTCCGAAAATTCCTATTGACAAAGTTAATAAACGCCCAGATTGCCCGCCAAAAAGGAAGGACCTATTTTGAACAACCAGTAAGTTCATGATTTAGTTCTCTGTTACTCATTTATTTAAGTTCTAAAAGAAACTTCTGTTGAAAATAGACTTGTAGCAGCCTATGCGATTGAAGATAAATGATCGACTCTGGAACATGTTTCGTAGAAAACAAAAATACGCTATATTTACTCAATATTGAATGATCAATTGAGTCGCCTAGATTCAAAACCAGATACATTCACTTTTTTTCAATTTCATTTTTTACACTTTCTAATATTTTAAAGTAATCTTCATATGGTGCTAATTTCTTAAGTTTCTAAAGCAGCTACATCATACTAAAAAGTGTGTTTGAAATGTTCCGGTAAGTTAAAAAGTCAGATCCCCCCTCCCCCCATCGACCATGCTTGTCAGCTCCAGGGCCTTATTTACATTTAGGCCCTTGAGGCCCGGGCCTAAAACCCCTACTATGAGTGGGGCCCCTAATTATGGTTATTATTATTATTTTGTAATTTAAAGTTTTTTAGAAAATATTTAAAAACACCATCTTTCAAAAACAAACTGTTAGTGTTCTGTTGCTTCACAGAAAATTTGAATTATTAAATTATTTTAAAACCACAAAGAATTTTCGCTTTGAGGCAACAAGCGACTTCTGACAATTTGAAATTTCAAAAACAAAATCGATTTTGCACTTTGGGGGCCCCCAGATTTTATTCAAACATTTTGTAATTTAAAAACAAAATCATTTTGCACGTTAGGGGCTACCAAATGTTAGTCCCGCTCTTTGACATTTGAAACACAAATTAGTTTTTGCGTTTTGGGGGCCCCCAAATTTTGGTGCGACTGGCAAGTTTTACACACACATACTGATATTTGAAAAAAATTTTGTTGCGTGAGGGGCCAACCAAATTTTGGTGTGACTGGCAAGTTTTACAAACACATACTGATTGTTATGTTTAAAAAAATTTTGTTGCGTGAGGGGCCCCCCAAACATGAGTTGTGCCTATAGTGATTATTTCCCTCGAAATACCTTCCAAGGAAAAATTATTTTTGTGTTAAAATTTCAACAATTTAAAAGTCTATCCCGCTCGTAGCTAGAAATTCGAATTTTTTAGATATTAGTTTTTTGACCGACATGAAAGATTTTATTTTTTGGATGTAGCTGGTTTCGAAACTAGACGACTCAATTATAAAATTAAGTTATTAATTTTATACTAATGACAAAATGCCGTTTAATTTTGATAAACAAAGCAACACAGTTATTATTTTTTCAGTGAATAATCAGTTCTTTTAACTTTTTTATTGCTAACGATTCGTTAATATAGAACCTTTATGGAAGTTTTATTATGAAACCTCTCAAACACATTTTAATGTGCTGACGTTCTGAAAAGGAAAATCTAGATTAAATAAGGTAAATGACCCGGTAGTGGATACAGTTAAGAAAATTTTCGTACTCTTTTACGTAGCAAAATTTCTCAAAAGGAACTTACATCAATATTTGCATATTTAGCTTAATTGCCGACTATTTCGCTAAAAATTAATTACCTATAAAATGTCATTTGATGAAATATTTGGATTTTTACGTCACATTTACTAAACGCTTCATTTGTATCTATAGTGGGCATTTATAAGATATGTATTTGCATGAGTAGTGGACAGAAATGAATATCATCTATTTTATGGTGTTAACTTGGAGAAATCATTTTAAAAATGACTAAGGAACCATTCATAAATGATGTCATGCTTTTTTCCCATACATTTTCCCCAAATCCCTAACCTTCTTATGGATCGGCTTTAGTAAAGAACAGCAAATGTGACCGTTGTGGAGGCAGCTATTAAATATGATGATCCATGTACTTGCATAGATGCTCCACGCCAACTTTAGTTCTATTAACCAGCACTAGGAATCGTTCGCTATAGGTTCTGATCATTTCATTCAAGTTTAATGTTACATTCGCTTATTTTAGGAGCTTAAAGATCTAAGTGTCCACTACCGGGTCATTGACCTTATTATGTTCTTGAGTAGTTGCTTAGAATTATTCATTTAACGATTGATAATTTTTTCAAACTGCCCAATATGTATATTTTTGCAGAACGATTTTAAAATTTATATTCAGCCAATATAGATGCGCTTAAATCAGAAAAAAAATAGGGAAAGATAAAAATGAAACGAGAAAAAAAAATCTGCGCTTTCATTCTTTGCTTATCCAAATTCAGCTATAAGCACCGTATTTCTTCTACTTAACTCCAAAGCACGCGTTTTTTTTTTTTTTTTTAAATCGGAAAAACTGGTAAAGAATGATCGAGTTTCTTTTGACAGAAAACGAATATATAGGTATAGCATAAATATTTTTTTTGCAATTTCAGTTGTGGGGGTCGATTAGGAAGCGTGGGGTACGGGAAAAGTTACAAAAAGAAAATATTATATAAACAAAGTGTAAACGGAACTCAGCCGGTCATTAGAAATAAAATAGCGCGAGATACAAGATCGCCCGTGTGAGACACGGCCATGTGCAAATTTGCCGGTAACGGAACTCAGCCGGGCATCAGAAATAAAATAGAGCGAGATACAAGATCGCCCGTGTGAGACACGGCCATGTGCAAATTTGCCGGTAACGGAACTCAGCCGGGCATTAGAAATAAAATAGCGCGAGATACAAGATCGCCCGTGTGAGACACGGGCATGTGCAAATTTGCCGGTAGCGGAACCCAGCCAGGCATTAGAAATAAAATAGCGCGCGATACAAGATCGCCCGTATGAGACACGGGCATGTGCAAGTTTGCCGGTAACGGAACTCAGCCGGGCATTAGAAATGAAATAGCGCGAGATACAAGATCGCCCGTGTGAGACACGGGCATGTGCAAAGTTGCAGGTCACTTTCGCCCGTGTCAGACACGGGCAAATGTGTTAAGGGGTTGAACTCGGTATCTACGGTATTGATTAAAAATTGTTTTCCATTCTGTGACAGACATTACAAACATTGGACATGGGTTTCAAGTCATGTTTTTACACAAATAATTCAACACTTTATATCTTGTAAACTAAAAGCCTTCTGCTATTTTTAAAGTGAGCAGAAGATGCGTAACCACAGCAACATTTGTTTAGATGCTGTTTTAATATTTAGTACTTGAAACAAACGAGAGAAAAAAAGTTGTCTGCTTTGTAATGTCTATCGCAAAAGCAATAAACATATTATATAAGTTGTTGTTGTCGTATCCTAGCGCCAAGCGAGGAAGAATGGGTGCTCTGCTCCTGAGTCTAACGGGGCCCTTATAGGCAGGAGTCCGACTTTCGCCCCTTTTTATGTGGTCTCTTAAATTTTTTGAACCAGCTTCCAGATGAGAGACCGTCACCTGGGATTGGCACCCCCAGAGGTATCGTTTCACTTGGAGGACATTGGAGCCACGACCTATTTAACGTGCACCATCTCCCTTTAGTGTACACGGCCTCACAGGAACCAGCCTCGAGAGGCTGTCACCCTACCAAACACAGACCTAAGTCGATGTTGCTTCACATTTGGTGTTCTACGGGATCCGAGCTTCTGCCGACTCCACTCCGGGACATATAAGTGTTTCCGGGATAAATATCAGATTTTGAGAAGAGTCCAGGGAGGATAGCCAAATTAAAACATTTCGTTCAGATCCTAGGCTTATAATGAAACGTGTACCTAAAACTTTTCCTTTCTATCTTTTTTTTTTTTTTGCGTGCTGTTGGAAATGCATTTCTTTTTTCGTCTTTTTTTTTGCGTGACGTTTGTAAATACATTGGGGTCATTCATAAATGTCTCGCTTCAAGGGGGGAGGGGGTTTCAAGAAAGTGTGACAGTTCGTGACAAGGGGAGGGGAGAGTAACAAAAAGTGTGACATCCTGCATTTTGATTTCCATAAAAACATTGAAAATTAGCAAATCTAGCAATTACCTATTTTATGCTACTGTAACATAGCGTGACATGTGAGGGGGAGGTTAAAGTGTGACACTTAGTGACGAAGGGGGGAGGAGTGTAAAATATATTGAAAAAAGTGTGACATCATTTATGAACGGCCCCATTACTTTTCTTCTTCTCTTTTTTTGCGTGTCGATTGTAAAAACATTTTTTTTTCTTTTTTTTTTTTTTTTTCGCGCCGTTTGCAAATACATTTCTTTTTTTGTGTGCCATTTGCAAATACTTATATATGTATTTTTTATTTTAGAAGCGGCAAAAAATGATGAAAGAGTTCCCGTCGCTGTATGACAGCCTGAAAACGAACAAAGGCATCAAAGTGAGTGAGACATAGATTAAGAATACAGTAAACCGCTTATAAGTTTCCAGAATCCCGCTCCTACCCGAGAGAGTTAAGGTTACCACACTTAGGCGCAATATCGCAGCACTTGGCATAATAAATAAAATTAGATATTTGCTTGCTTAATGCTTAGATTTAGAAGAAACTGTCAAAAAAAGAAAGGAAGGGGGAGAATCACTACCATATAATTGAATGTATATACTTACGCGTATTATGAAATAAAATTAACAACATTTTATTCCTAATTTGCAAGTGTACGTTTAATTTTTTTCCATAAGAAACATGAAGCAAAATAGTACTTACTTGTAAAATTCTCCCGCCTTTTACAATCGGTTCTTTACACAATTCAGGAAGCAACAGGAGTTTGTCCTTGAAACGTCGTTTCACTGAAAAAAATGGAATTTTCATGACATAATTTTGTGGATTCAATGAAGGGGAAGAAAATGATCATTCGGTGACTGATAAAAAAATGAGATTCACATCAGAAGACATGGAGGAACCTTGTGAATCTATTTCCCATAACGATACAGCCCCTTTTGAAAGTATGATAAAACTGGAGAGTTGTTCACGAACGAGTTCTGGAACGCAAGAGCAAATTTGGTCTCCTGATAATATATCTATTGAGGATTCAAGAGAAACAGATTCGACTCCTAACAAAGAATCCTCTTCAAACATTGCAGAATACATCGAAGAGTATCTCCAAATGATAAGAACTCAGAGAATGAAGGAGAAAGAAAGAATGGTACATGAATATTTCCTGTATTTTACAAGCTTTAAAACAAATTCTTAGCACAAAAAAATTACACAAGACACTACTTTTCAATATGTTTATGCATTAGTTTTTGCATGTGCTTGCAAGCTGAACGGTTGACCCTCTTGTTAGCTTTAAAACAAAGTCTTAGCATAAGAACTGTACACAAGACACTACTTTTTAATATGTTTAAGCATTAGTTTTTGCATCTGCTTGCAAGCTGAACGGTTGACCCTCTTGTTAGCTTTAAAACAAATTCTTAGCATAAGAACTGTACACAAGACACTACTTTTTAATATGTTTAAGCATTAGTTTTTGCATCTGCTTGCAAGCTGAATGATTGAATCTCTTGTTAAATTTTAAAACGACATGCACACATAGCTTTGAACATACCTTTAAGGACAAGACGCTATTTCTGATACGTACCATACGGAATTATTTTACGGAACCAAACTCGTGCAGTAGGTTTACATATCTAACTTTTAAATTACGAAATTGTTTTATACAATGAAATATCTGATGTAAAACTCTAATTTCCCGCAATAAACTGTTATTTATTATTTATTTATTTTTGGACTTATTTTAACCGGAATGTCAAACATATGTGTTCTCCTTGTCTTTTTTTTTTCAATATAACATTTAAAAAAAAAAAATAGTTTTCACTCTCGTGAAACATTTACTACAAATATAACGTGAACGTAGAATGCGAGAAAACCTAATATTGAAATAAACTTGGAGCAAATGAATTTTCTAGTTAATTTTTGAAATTGTAGTAATCATAGATACTGAACTCTAAAATGATGTAAATACAGCAGTACAAGTGTACACGTGAAAAAATCATGGAAGGATATCTTTTTTTCTTCTTTAAATGAATACATTAGGTAACCAGAAAAAAGGATTCTATTTGTGTTAAAATATTTTCATTGCTTTTTAGTGTGTGCCATGCAGAATGTTTTTCAAAGTCAAGAAAAAATTCAAAAGGCATAAGAAGAATAAGAAACATGTAAGTGGTACAGAAAATGAAGAGGATATCAGAAAAAATACCAGCATCTCTGACGTAAGCGAAGGAGTGGAGAAGCACAAAGAAATACTCCCAAACAAAGAGGAAGAAGATGAAATTCCACTCAACATGAAGTTAGAGAAAGAAGATAATTTAGCAGATCAGAAGATTCCTTACCTTGTTAAACACCAAAATGACGTCCTGACTGATTCTCAGAAATGTTCTAATGGTAGTGAGGAAAGTAATCAAAAAATGCAAACGTTATCCAAAACTGAAGAAACACAGTTTGAGAATAACTCTGAAGCAAAGGAAAACAATTCCAAAAATAAGGATGTGCCTCAGCAAGAGGATCTACAGATGAGTTGTGCAACAGAAACTGCAAAGCAAGATCATGAATCCGAAAGCTCCATCTCATCGTCCGGAACAAAATATATAATGAGTGCTCTGTCAGTATTCAATACCAATCCAACTGAAAGCCTTCCTGGTAAAGAGCATGATGTGGTTCCCCAAAAACCAGACTTCTGTTCAGAACTTTCAGTGAACTCTGAACATGAAGGGGATAGCCGTGATGAATCTACTCAAGATTCCAAAGTTCTCGATTGTGTTAAGGCTGGAGAAATTCTCCCAAACAAAGAGGAAGAAGATGAAATTCCACTCAACATGAAGTTAGAGAAAGAAGATAATTTAGAAGATCAGAAGATTCCTTACCTTGTTAAACACCAAAATGACGTCCTGACTGATTCTCAGAAATGTTCTAATGGTAGTGAGGAAAGTAATCAAAAAATGCAAACGTTATCCAAAACTGAAGAAACACAGTTTGAGAATAACTCTGAAGCAAAGGAAAACAATTCCAAAAATAAGGATGTGCCTCAGCAAGAGGATCTACAGATGAGTTGTGCAACAGAAACTGCAAAGCAAGATCATGAATCCGAAAGCTCCATCTCATCGTCCGGAACAAAATATATAATGAGTGCTCTGTCAGTATTCAATACCAATCCAACTGAAAGCCTTCCTGGTAAAGAGCATGATGTGGTTCCCCAAAAACCAGACTTCTGTTCAGAACTTTCAGTGAACTCTGAACATGAAGGGGAGAGCCGTGATGAATCTACTCAAGATTCCAAAGTTCTCGATTGTGTTAAGGCTGGAGAAATTCTCCCAAACAAAGAGGAAGAAGATGAAATTCCACTCAACATGAAGTTAGAGAAAGAAGATAATTTAGAAGATCAGAAGATTCCTTACCTTGTTAAACACCAAAATGACGTCCTGACTGATTCTCAGAAATGTTCTAATGGTAGTGAGGAAAGTAATCAAAAAATACAGAAGTTATCCAAAATTGAAGCAACACATTTTGAGAATAACTCTAAAGCAAAGGAAAAGAATTCCAAAAAAAAGGACATGCCTCAGCAAGAGGATATAAGATGAGTTGTACCTCGGGAAGCGCAAAGCAAGATCATGAATCCGAAAGCTCCAGCTCATCGTCTACAGCAGCACATATAGTGAGTGCTCTGTCAAAATTCAATACCAATCCAACTGAAAGCCTTCCTGGTATAGAGCATGATGTGGTTCCCCAAAAACGAGACTTCTGTTCAGAACTTTCAGTGAACTTGAACAGAAGGAGAGAGTCGTGATGAATCTACTTCAAGATTCCAAAAGTTCTCGATTGTGTAAAGATTTTGGAGCTGCCGAGGTAACTGAACTTCTTTATCCTCAATATTTCTTCAGACAAGAGGAAAGAAGAGGAAACTCCCTCAGAAATTGGCAAATTGAAGAAAAGAAGGTAATTTGAATTTTGATTACAAGATTTGAACAAGTTAGGGGAAAAAAAACTCAAAAAACACTACATTTAGTCCTTGCACTTATTGTTGCACTTCTGAATGTCAATTATGCTTTCTCATATAGGTTTAAAGGGGCCGGACAGGTAATTTGGCCCTAGGAAAATGGATATACACGTAATTTTTTTATTAAAAGAAAAGTTGAACAATAATAGTTTTTTTGAGATATTAACTCTAAACATTCTTCAAGAATTAACGACATTTATCCCAAAATTTAGGACTTATGCGCAGCCTAAGAGTGCCCCATAGTGTAATGGTAGCTGGTTTTGGTACCCTTTAGGAAAGAGAAAGCAAGATCTTTGGATGAATGTTGAAAGCTCCAGCTCATACGTCTACAGCACACAATATAATTGAGTTGCTCTGTAAAGTATTTGCAATTTGCTCAATCCATAGCTGCAGCTTGCCTTAATGGAGCTGGTGGTTCCCCAAAAAAAGAGCAAAACTTTCAGTAATGTACGAAAAGTAGTCGAGTTGAACGATAGTTTGTATTTGCAGATATAGGCAATTTTTAAATATATTTTTTTTGCTTGGACATATGATATGTTCCCGTTGCTCATGTTTTATTGTGACGAAATTTCTTTCTAATACGTTTCTTCGCCACCAAACTTATAGTACAAGTGTAACGTAAAAGAGGAATGAGAGCGAACGAACCCTGCTATAAGAAATTTGCTAAATTTCGTGAATCTGCATGAAAAGTATCAAAACGAAGATTAAACTGGAAAATGTAAATTTTTCGCATTATTGCAAATTCTAACGATTTCAATAAGTAGTTTTGAATACTTTCCCGTAAAAGTTTTTTAAAAAGAGAGAAAGAAATGAAAGAAGACTTCATGTATCGTAAAAATATCGTTAAAAATGTGAAAAAGAGTGCATATTGGCGAAAATGTGTCTCAGTCGTCTCCTAATGTACCTAATAACGTTTGAAGGAATTGATTTCTTTTTGCATTCGAAAGATCTCGGCGAAGATATCGCATCTCCATATTTTACTTTCTGATTTGAACAATTTTTCGTTCAATTTTGAATAGTTGAAAAAATCATAGCGTTAGCACCTTTGGGAAAAAATGAAGCAAATTATGTGTTTAAGATCCAAAATTCTTTGAGCAAGCTTACTGAAAGAAGCTCTTAAGGGGAGTCGGCACCATGAGACCATTTTTTTTCTCTATGGTGTTTTTATTTACAATTTTTGTCTCATGTCATGCTATATCACTTCGTAAGAAAGTTAAGATTAAAAAAAACTGGATTTCTTAAACATAATGTGAGAATAATAATAAAATTACACGTTAATTTAAAGCACAAATGAGCAAAAAAATGCAGACATATGTTTCGGGATTGCTTGGAATCCCTTTTTCAATGCGACAGGGAGCTTCTAGATGCAAAACATCCAAATGAAGCAATTGCATTTTTTTGCTCATTTGTGCTTTAAATTAACGTGTAATTTTATTATTATTGTTTACTTGCACAAAGTTAAATTATTTTTATCATAATGTGAGAATTTTTAAATTAAAAAAAATTATTATATATTTTTTTAATTTCGGTTTTTGTTCGACATTTTTGGCTGCTGGCTTCCCCTTAAGGGGAAATCGTTTTTTATTTGAAAAACTGTTGCTCAACTTCTTGTTTAATTTTAATTTAGAGAAAACTTTTGCAGAAATATTTTACTTTTACAAATATTAATTTTACAAAAGCTTACTACAAAGTTTCCACACACTCAAGATGTTCATTTCGATTACAAGAAAGTGTACGCAATCCATAAATTTGTACACCATAGTCTCCTCGCCAAATCGCTAATGCTTACGACTTCTGTGACCTTAAGCTCTGGTAGTCCTGTGATCCAGCATCTTAAGCAAACATGCTCCGTGACTTTCTTTAGAAAACTTATGATTCTTTTCAGCATTATAACAGCTGTCACTATAACTAGAACAGTTTTCCTATTACACTGTGCAACAAATTTGAACCTTTTTTTTTTTGTCCTTTAGATGAAACTATGTGATTCTATATAAACAAAAGGTGCTTAATTCAAATATCCAAACCAAAATGGTCCATCACGTACCGTTTCTGCTGGATACCCACTTCTCATGTTTTGATTATAGAAGAATGTAACTGCGGCTTACTTATTGAAAACACAAACACAAAAAAGATTTTTTTTTTGGCCGTTTCATCTTGTGGGCATCTGTTGGTGTGCCCTGATAACAGATTAGCAATATTAAATTCGTATACTTCCATTCTATCGACCGCTGAAATGCTTTTAAAACACAGATATCCTGATGAGACCTTTCCCCATTCTCAATCATTAATTACGCCAAGGTTTTGAGGAAAGAAGTCCGTTTTGGTGTCCAAAAAGTATAGTTTTAAAGAAAGATAGCAACCTAATAATACAAAAGCATTTTATCATGCATTTTATTTCTATTTCTATGATACTAGTCAATAAGCTTTCCAACAGGTGTGATTCTGACCTTTCTTTTTCAGAAATAAAAGCAACGGTAACAAACGTAATGATGTTTATTAGAATTTCCCACTTCTTACATAATTCCCAATACATTTTTAAAGGGACAATCCACTCATTGAATAGGATAAATTAATTCCCTCTAAAAATAACTTTGTGTAACAAATAACTTTGTATAAAATATAAAAATGTGGATTCTAAGTAGGTAGTACTGAATTCCTTTCGGGGAAGCGACGATTGCCCCCTCCTTTATACTAAGTGCGACTTTAAAATTTCTCTTTTCGATTGTTTTATGATCTTTACATTTCACTTACATTTAATTTCTTACACATCTTTATTTTTAACCTTTACTTTAACTTCTTTACATTTAACCAATCAATTTTTTATGCAATGTATGTCATTTTAATATTTATACTTATTGAGGTATGACGTAAATACAACAAGTTTACACATAAAGGAAGTACAATGGAAGGATTTTATTACTTCTTCTCAAATGCATTTATTAGGCAGCCAGAAAAATATATGCACAAAAAATGATTGTATTCGTGTTCAAATATTTTTATCGTTTTTCAGGGGAATTTTCTGAAAAGATTTTTCCGGAATGTCAAGAAAAAAGTGAAAGGAAAGGAAAAGAACATGAAAGATATAAAGACTAATAAAGATCTTAAAGAATCAAATGGGACTCAAGTTGCTTCAGATAAGAGCGACGATCTTCTAAAAGAAGAAATGGATTCAGCGACCGCTGGCTCTTCTGGAAGCGACCGCCGTGCGGACGGCGAAGATTCCGCAAATAGAGTTTAAGCTCTAAATATAGCTCCTTTCGATAATCTTAAGGGGTGTCTGTACCATCAACTCCCCCTTCTTTTTTACTCTGAAAGGAGATTTTATTTCGTTTTTTGTGTGTGTGTGTCTTTTCTAGTGAAATCAAAAAGCTGGTTTTTTTTTTAAACATTGATTGATCAAAAAAAATATTTTTTTTCGTTTGGCATTATTTAAAATGTATAAGTTTTGTACCATCCTTTTATGAGAATAGTTTCATTCATTACCATTGACACAACGACCGCAAGTACCTCAAAATACAAATCTAAATTGTGATTCGACTCTTCAATTATTCTTCTGCGTTTTGTAATTACATGGCAATAGACTTGGTGCTTTTGTTCTTTTGGCGCTTCCCCCTGGTTTTCGAAACTGTTTAATAAATTATACCTTTGCAATAGAATTATCTTTTTTCTTGCATTTCACAAAATTTTTATACATTTCTTGGCTCTATTAAATTTTATAAGAAACATTTAGTCGCATTACACTGGACAACACAGTTTTGTTGACTTCAACCAAATCAAGCTATATCTATATATGAATTATGCAATATATATGTTAACCTTAAATAATTCAGTTATTTCATCATAATAACTAGGTATTTCATCTAGGTATGTAACAAATATTCGGCTACTATTCGGTATTCGGCCCATTGGCCGAGTATTCGGCGTGGCCGAATAGTCATTTCATCACCCAGCCGAATATTCGGCCTGGCCGAATACTGGGTAAAGTCAAATTCGGCCTGGCCGATTATTGATGGACTATTCGGCCGAATAGTTCTGCTGCAGTAAAAAAGTTAAAATTAAAGAAATTAGTAGATTTTTAACATTTAAAATTGTATTATAATTATTGCAAAAGAATACATTAGTCCACTATAGTTTTAAGAAATAAATAATTTAGAATAAACTACTTTTTTAAAATTTTTGTTTTAGGCTTGACTGAGCAAAAACACATTTAAAGTAGTAATATTGTATTTTATATTTAGCATTTGCTCCCAAAAGCTGCCAATAGTTAATTATAATAGATAATATGATAAATTCATTTTGTTATTATTAACAAAGTGGAAGCCAGACTTTGTTTGGGTAGACTGATTTATTGTGAATATTGGGCTAGAGATAAATGTGAAAAGCCCAGAGTATATCATGAATATTTAGATAGCATAAGTTATTGGGGTTTTTGAAAATAAAAACATATCCCAGTGAAGTGCATTACGTTTTAATAGATCTTTTTTAAAAAGGTATGCAAAAAACCCCATTAATTTAAAAATATTCACTTTTATAACTTTTAAAATGCCTTCATAAAACAGTCTTGAGCAAGGTAAAAGTGCACCAAGCACTAGTATTTCTTTCATTGCAAGTAAATAATTAGTAAAATAATGCGAATGCTTACTACCGTAAAACCTGTCATTTCTATTTTGCTTGTGGGTGAAATTCTTAGTTTTATTACATTCAAAACAATAGTGAAAATAGAAGAATTTTGAATAGTTCTAAATTTTTAATAAGCAGAATTAAATCATACATCATAGATTGTGTGTAATTGGTGTTTGACTTTGTGAGTAATTTTAAATTTGACAAATACTTCCGATTACAACGATTTTCTAGAACTTTTAATATTCGGCCGCCGAATTAGTAGTATTCGGCCTAGCCGAATATTCGGCTTCGGCTTATTCGGCCTTGAAGAAAGGACCGAATATTCGGCTTCGGCCTGGAAGAAATGGTCGAATATTCGGTATTCGGCCAAATCACTATTCGTTACATCCCTAATTTCATCCAGGGTTCGAAATTAGGATGCAAAAGTTAGGCGTCAGTGGCACCTAACTTTTTTGTTTCAGTTGCCAAAAGGTTCTGTTTAGGCGCATTTTAACTCGTAAGTGCCATGAATCAAATCAAAAAGAAGAAAGGAGGACAGAGAAAATAAAAATTGTTTACCCCTCTCTTTCTCTCCCCCCCCCCCCTCCCCTTGTCTTCTTAAGTTTAAAAAAAGGTTTCGGTGTAGAATCGGGTACCCCTTAGTTACGCGAAAAATTTTGCTATATATTCTGGCGATAAAATTTTATTTCTAGGTTTTGTGTAGCGGCAGCGGACATCTTGCTGGCTCCTGTTTTGGCGTCAAAAGAAATCGCCAAAAAATCACGGGGTACCCGAATGTAAACTTTTACCTAAAAAAAAGAGAAAAAGTTAATCATGAGGAATGTGATTGTTAAAAATTCGACAAATAAAGACGAAAGATTTATATGACAACGAATTTCAATCACACAACTAACAAAAAATTGCGTGTTATTGCAAAATTGAAATCGTCAAGTTAAAATTTTTATTAAAAGTCAGTAGTGATAAATGACGACTGGTTGCAAAGTTGTAGTCGTCAAACTGAAAATTAGAGTTGTGAAATACGGCCACTAATATCAAACCCTCGAAATAACTAAAGAAGTCAGTTAAAGTATATAATAGATGAAAAATTTCATACTTTACCTAGTTATTCAATGAAGTTACAAGTTATACTACGAAACAACTAATGATATACGGTTAAAATGAAAAATAAGCTATTTTATAAATTACTAGCGGTGCCCACACGGCGTTGCCCGGGCTGAATTTTAAAAACGTCGCTGTCCTTGCTAAGAGTATAAAAAAAATCGCCTGCGGCATAAAGCCTGCATTGTTTGAAAAACATCGTGTGTCTTTGGGAACAATTCCAAATCTTGGGTCAGATTTGTCACCAGAGGGTCATTAAAACTGCCAAATTGTAGCACGGCGTCATTTGTTGCGTTACTTTTCATCTGGAATGAGTCTAGTCTTGATAATCATCTTAGATTGATTGCAAGAATGAAATTGCAATATCACATTTATTTTATTTCCCAGCCATGGTGAACTGTTATCTCGCTAACCGAAGGATAAGTTTTATAATGAAATGAAGCTTTGCTAGTGGTACCATAGAGATGAAATAGTAGGTGATAATAGTTATAGTTAAATGATAGTATTCTTTATCGCCGGTTTATCACCAACGCCTAATTAAAAAAGTCAAATTAAAGCGTGTCTTCATTCGCCACGTTATTTGAAGTCTAGAATAAACTATACGTCCGTAAAATTTTCGAGGCGATATTTATTTAAATGCCATTGCTAAATCAAGGAAATCGTAAAATCGGGGAGACGGAACTTTTATCAAGTTCAATCTCGAATTTAAAAATTATTGCTAATGTGAGAAAAACTTTAAATCGAAAATATGCTTGACAATTGTTTTATTTTTATCAAATTGAACTATTCTGAAAAATAAGTTTCATATTGAAACCGAGCGGTACCCGCACGGGGCTGCTCGTGCTGAATTTTAACCGTACCTAAAAAACGTAAGAACAATTTCGTTAGTGAGTTTCGATTTATCGCCAATGACTCATTAAAAAGTTAAATTGTAGCGTGTCATATTCGCCACGTTATTTGAAATCTAGTATAAATCAAACGTATTCCTATTCTGGCGATATTTAAATGCTATTGTTAAATCAAGGAAATCGTTAAATTGGGGAAACAATACTTTTATCAAATTCAATCTCGAATTTAAAACCTATTGCTAATTTGAGAAAAACGTTAAATCGAAGGTATGCTTTATTATTGTTTTTCCGTTGAAAACTAAATTGATGTCTCTCTATTTTGAAAAATAAGTTTTATATTGAAATTAAGCTAACACTATTACCCAGAGTTGAGGAAACTGCTAATTATTTTTAGACCAAGGTAAGCCTTAAGAAATAGCACTAAAAAGCTTATAACTCGCGTTCTTATCGACTTAGAAATCTAGAATAAATATCATCTTGTGCAGAAAAATTAACGCTTTCGATCGATATATTACATTAATACGTGCAAGGTATTTGTCACCCCCATATTGGGGAATTTATGTAGAGAATTGCGTAAAATTGGAATAAAAAAAGAACTACCTGTAGGATTTTTTTTCAGAAACCTTCGCAGGAGTGTAGTCAACAGCTTCCTAAAGTTTCATGGCGATCGGGTGAATGGTGTAGTAATGCATAACACACAAACACACATACATTCATTTTTATATATATAGACTAGCTGTACCCGGCCACGCGTTGCTGTGGCTCAGTCTGGTTCGATGGAAAAGCAAGAAAAAGCACATATTTATATGTTTCATTTGACAATTTTTATATATGTGAGCTAGGGTTTACTCTTTACTAATGGGCGTCATTAATCCAGGCTGTAGATACCGTTTAAAGAACATTTATTACAACTACTGAGGACACTTACATGAAAACGACTACTATTTACATTGAAAACGAGAAGACTATAGAGAAGACCGAGAAGAATAACACTTATGCTGTTGCCATACAAAAACACAATACGATTACGATTAATACATTACAACAATGCTTGTTGTTTCATTGTCTGAAAATATAGATTGCTTGGTTTACCCATTCTAGAACACGCAATATAAAATTCTACGGATGAGAAGATCTAAACTGCTCAATTTGATTGATTGGTCTTGAGCTTTATGTTTTTCCCACAATGCTTGCGGGCAATTTTGTTTTGTTAAATTGTCTGTGAAGATTTTGATATTGTCTGACTCGGCACATTGAAAAATTCCAACATAAGCCTTATCCAAACAGAAGAAATGCAAACACAAAAAATTCTAAATTAAAAAATTGCCATTAAGAATAAATAATCTGTGTTTTACAGTTCCCTTAATAGTTAAGTTCAAAAATATTTAAAAAATACTTCAATACAAACAGAAGAAACACAAAATTTTAACATCAGAATGAAAATAGCTAAATGAAACTGTTAACATTCAAAATAAGTAATCTTTGTAAAGTTCCATTTAATCTTCGAGTGAAAAAATACCTCAATACAAACAGAAAAAAATATTAAACCAAAATGAAAATAGCTGTACCCCGCCAATAGTTGCAGTTGCTCATTCTCCTCAATAAAACATTAAAAAACGAAATAATTGAATCAAAGTTGAAATAAATTAAAAGTGATATTTAAAAACACATGTTCTGATAAAATTTCAAAGCAATCGGTGAAGTACTTACGGAGATTTGAGGTTATGAACCAAGGCTGAACTTGATCGTAGCCGTAAACTAGATCAAGTTCAGCCTTGTATAAACAACGAACACTTACATTTTTATTTATATAGCTTATATTACCTGGAGTTGAGGAAACTGCTAATTATTATTTTTGGATCAAAGTAAGCCTTAAGAAATCGAACTAAAAAGCTTATAACTGGCGTTCTTGTTGACTTAGAAATTACGAACAAATTCCATCTTGTGCAGAAAAATCAGCGTTTCGATCGATATATTATATTATTATGTGCAAGGTTTTTTTTTCACGCCCATATTGGGGAATTTATGTGAAAATTTGCGTAAAATTGGAATAAAAAAAGGAATTACCTGTCGGATTTTTTTTTCTAACGGGTCTATAAACCTTCCTCTTGAATCCCTCTGTCTATTGACGAAAACCGCATTAAAATCCGTAAAGAACTTTCGGAGATTGGAGGTTATGAACAAACGAACACTTACATTTTTATTTATATAGATACCATAAATACCTCAAATCTCTGGAATAATACATTTTATCAATGTTGCGGACGATTAATTGAAAAGTAAAAGCAGATGATAAAATTTATTGTTGCTCACATTGCTAACATTAGTTAACGTAAATACACTTACTAAATTCTACGTCGAAAAGCAACGGAATGAAACGCACACACATACACACACACACGTCATTGCAGAGCAGGTATAATCGGTTCAAAACTTACTGAAAGCAGCTACAACCGATTAAAAGAACTTTCGACTGCCCGCGTATTTCATACTTTAACGATCAAGTAATCGCTGTTAGAATACCTAGTTAAATCATAGAATTCAATCATTTATATACTTTCTGGTTATTTCATGAAATACTTTGTTATGCTATGAATTACCGGATTTCACACTTTACACATATATCTATTTATATATATATACTAGTAAGCCCGGCGTCATACGAAATGACCGCTGTTCTAGCTATTAATAAATTTACAATTCTCCCAGTAACCGGAAATGCACATCAAATCAAAGAGATATTTATCAGCTAGAACAGTAAAGTTTAATGAATAAATAATAATTTCGTAAAGAAATATTCTTACCGAAAAAAAACCCATCTAAGTTATAATAATCTGTAAAATAAAAATATTTTTTACTATATAATCAAATTGTTAGTGAAAAATATTTGTTTATATCCAACATAATCATCGTCAAAACAATAGTTTTAACGAAACTGGAAAAAAGAGCGCTGCCACTTTAATATCTATAAAAAGCGCAGACGATAAATAAATTAAAACAAAGAAAGAAGGATTACATTAAAATCGCGTTTACATTCATTTTTAACGGAGATTGCAAATCTAGCGATGCCTCATTCAAAATGCTGGAGAACTGTTTGATTATTAGTCGTTTTCATTATAGAAACAATTGTGCAGACGGCAGCACGATACAGTTTTCTCGAAGTAAGAAATTCGGAACAAGCAATCGGCGACAAACAGACATTTAAGCGGCTTATATATAAGATATATATACATATATTTTAAAATATTTAGTTTTGGGTGTTCTCACAAAAGAGTGTCACACTCGGAGGAACGCAATCCCCCCCCCCCCCCCCCAGCAGTGACGCTACTTCTTCATCATTTTGAGCATCTTATCATTGAATATTTGTATTACTATTATTTTTTAAGTTGATAATTTCTTTTTGCGAAATAAGTTTCTGAAACATCGAGGGAATAGGCATCTAAAGCGGGAACCATACAACATGCAAGACTATGTTTATGTCTAAAAGTTGAAATTTTGGTATAATATTTTTCAAAATAATGATTTATAAATTAATTGAAAGTTCCAATTTAAAATTGCGTCATTAAAGGATTTGAGATTGTAACACTAGCAAAAATTCTTTTAGATTTAAAAACATAAATGATATAGCGATAATTCTCAACATCACTCAATAGATGTCGCCACTAAATTTTGATGTGCTTTTCTGTTAGTATAGAAATTAGGGATGTAACGAATAGTGATTTGGCCGAATAGCCGAATACCGAATATTCGGCCATTTCTTCCAGGCCGAAGCCGAATATTCGGCGGCCGAATATTAAGATTTCTAGAAAATCGTTGTAATAGAAAGTATTTGTCAAATTTAAAATTATTCACAAACTCAAACACCAATTACACACAATCTATGATGTATGATTTAATTCTGTTTGTTAAGAACTTAGAACTATTTAAAATTAATCTATTTTCACTATTGTTTTCAATCTAATAAAACTAATAATTTCATCCACAAGCAAAATAGAAATGACAAGTTTTACGGTAGTAAGCATTAGCATTATTTTACCAATTATTTAACTGCAATGAAAGAAATACTAGTGCTTAGTGAACTTTTACCTTGCTTATGAAAACATTTTAAAAGTTATAAAAGTTAATATTTTTATTTTATGGGGTTTTTTACATACCTATTTTTAAAAGATCTATTAAAACTTAATGCACTTAACTGAAATATGTTTTTATTTTCAAAAACCCCAATAACTTATGCTATCTAAATATTCATGATATATTCTGGATTTTTTCACATTTCTCTCTAACCCAATATTCACAATAAATCAGTCTACCCAAACAAAGTCTGTCTTCCACTTTGTTAAAAATAACAAAATAAATTTATCTTATTCTCCATTATAATTAACTATTGGCAGCTTTTGGGGGGCAAATGCTAAATATAAAATACAATATTACAACATTAAAATGTGTTTTTGATCAGTATAGTGGATTAATGTGTTCTTTTTCAATAATTATAATACAATTTTAAATGTTTAAAATCTACTAATTTCTTTATTCTTTTACTTTTTTACTGCAGCAGAATTATTCGGCCGGATAGTCCATCAATATTCGGCCAGGCCGAATTTGACCTTACCCAGTATTCGGCCAGGCCGAATATTCGGCTGGGTGATGAAATGACTATTCGGCCAAAGGGCCGAATAGGCCGAATACCGAATAGTGGCCGAATATTCGTTAGATCCCTAATAGAAACCCACAGAAATTGCATTCAGTTCAATTCTTCATGGTTAAATTTAAGACAGGCCCGTCATTTTGAATTTTTCCTAGGGAGGGGGGGGGGGCGTAGGTATGCATTCAATGTGTATTTCGTTAAAAAAAAGGACAAAATGAAAACACATACACTGATACATTTTGTATTTGTAAAGCCAGGGGAAAGGGCAATTTTCGCCTTATGAATTTCGCTAAATGACGGGCGGACTGATACAAAATTCGATTATTGGAAACTCTGTCGACATAAATTAGGTTTTAAAGTATTCTTCTATTTTTTTCCTCTAAAGTGTGAACACTTTCTGCTGAACGGAGTTCATTTTTAATGCACCATTTTGCTCTTAATTAATCCTCTAATGCCAGCGGAACTCCCTCCCGCCCTCCTCCAAACACATGCCTCATGTTTCAGCTTTATCAAAAAGGGTTAACATGGATGAAGCAGCAAAACCACCCTCCCACTATTAAAAATTATTCCTATTAAAGAAAATCTGATAAAGCCAACAAAACACGACAAAGCTAACTTAAAATATTTGCGAAATTTCTACTCAGGGGTCATTCATAAATGACGTCACGCTTCGAGGGGGAGGGGGATACGAGAAACTGTGGCCGTTTGTGACAAGGGGAAGAGAGGAGATAACAAGAAGTATGACATTGCACATTTTGGTTTCTATATAAATATTTAAAATAAGAAATTTTAATTTATGATTTTCATAATTTGATTTTAAAGTTGCATCGATTTCATTTGGTATCGAAAATACAGATACTGCTTAAGGTTTAAATTTACTTCTATTTAAATGTTTAAAAGGAAATCGTCTCAGGCATTTGTACTTTAAAAATAAAATTGCGTGAGTCATTTTTCAGAATTTGAACCATTAATATTTTTTAACATTATATACAAATTATGTTTTCTGTTGTAAACCTTAATCCCATTTTATACAAATTAAGTCCACACGCAATCATTACAATTTTTATGCTCACGAATGTCATTTCAAGTTAAAAAGTAAAATTATAAATGTGACTATAACGAAAGTGCTTTGTTTCTGATGTATACAATGCAAATGCATATGCTTAAGTAATATAGCGTAACGTGTTGCAAAAGGGGATTGGGGAGGTATGCATATTAGCGTGAAATTTTGTGACAAGGGGGAGGGGGTCAAATATACTGAAAAAAAGCGTGACATCATTTATGAATGGTCCCTTACATGTAGAAGGCATACTTTATTTTACTAGAGATAGCCATTATTTTTAGCCTAATTTACTGTAAAATTGAAAAAAAAAAAAGAATGAAAGGAGGTTTAATGGCATCCTAAAAATATCGTTTAAATAAGAAAAGGTCAAAAATAAGTTAAGTAAATGAATATTGAAAAATAAAAAATGTTCAGGTAGGGTTTCGAGATGGGGAAAAAGCGTGTCTGTTGGTCTGTCTGTGCATGTCCCCCCACCCCCCAATAATTTTCGAAGTAATCGTTCGATTCGAAAGATATTTTTTGCATTCGAAAGATCTCAGCAAAGACATCTCATTTCCATATTTTACTTTTTGATTTGAATAATTTTTCGTTAAATTTTGAACAGTTGGGAAAATCTTAACATTAGCAACTCCGGGCAAAGATGAAGCAAACTATGTAAATTCTGGGCATAAAATCAGAGTTTCTTTAAATAAGCTTATTGGAAGAAGCTTTCATTGGGAAACATTTTTTGATTTGAGCAATTTTTGTCCAACTTTGAACAGTTCAAAAATTGTTGGAGCAAACTTTTCCGTAAAGATGCTATGACGTAGATAATGTACAGATATGAAGTTCAAACAGAGCTAAATGAGCTTTATTTCCCACTAAACTTTTCGATCTGAATTTTTAGGATATTTCCGAATGAATGAATGAGTGAATGAATATGCATTATCCGTTGAAAAAGATATATTTGAAGTAATTAAGAACTAAAGCTAAATGATAAAGAGAGAGATTATCAATTTGATATTTGTGTATTCGAGAAAGTAGGCTCGCATAATTCTAGACGAAACTTCTTTGTTTAATTTGTATCATGTATGGACCTTTTCCATTTGGTCCTGCCATCTTGATTTATTTAGTAGAAGATGACACCGTTTGCCGATCCCCAGTTTCAAAAACGACGTTCTGTCATTATTTCTCCACATACGAAATTGACGACATTAAACAGAGATGACAACATATCACGAAAACATTGGACAGTAAACGTCGCCACAACGAACGGAGAAATGCCTGAAATTCTAAAAATTCGTTTCTTTCCTTCAGATTCTTAACTGTCGCCTTCCTCAAAACGTCTAGACACTGGGTCGTAAATTTTCAAGCCGTCTCAAAATTTTTCCGCTAACTTTTATCACTGATCATAAACAGTCTGAGTTGTGTTACGGAAAGTGATATTGCGCTCACGCGAAGAAGAAACTTACAAACGCGATCGTCATTTTAATTTTGAAATAGCTGTTAGTGAAGAATGAACAGCTTTGAAAACAAAAATGAGATGTAATAATTTAACAACTTTATGCATACGCAGAACACTGGAGAAATACCGATGCTGACAAATATTAATACACTATCGACATTCTATTATTATCGACATTCTATTACTATTATCGACATTCTATTACAATTATCGACGTTCTAGTATGTTATCGACATTCTATTATTATCGACATTCTATTATTATTATCGACATTCTATTATTATTATCGACATTCTATTATTATTATCGACATTCTATTATTATTATCGACATTCTATTATTATCGACATTCTATTTTTATTATCGACATTCCGTTATTATTATCGACATTCTATTATAATTACCGACATTCCGTTATTATTATCGACATCCTTTTATTATTATCGACATCCTTTTATTATTATCGACATTCTATTATTATTATCCACATTATGTTATTATTATCCACATTCTATTATTATTTTCCATATTCTATTACTATTATCCACATTCTATTATTATTATCCACATTCTATTATTATTATCCACATTCTATTATTATCATCCACATTCTATTATTACTATCCACATTCTATTATATTTTTATCGAAATGTTAATTTTAGAGAAAAAGATAATTAGGTCACATAAGTAGAAAGCATTACCAATAACAGTATTTATATTATTTTAAATTGCATACATTTTAATTAAAATCACTTTCCAAAGATTTTGTAAATTTCCAAACATTATTTCTAAATCTCAATCTTCCTTTAACTCGGCATTATTCAGAAAAAAACAAAGCAGATAAGAAAAACTGACACAAGAAATATTTCATTATTGTCGCCAGGGCGTTCAGTCGCCTATTCTCTGCGGTGGCTTGCCGTTTGTCAACTATTTCGCTCTGTCTTGCCAATCAACCATTGTCGGCTTGGCGACATCCCGGACAAACTTTGCGCATGTTTATTAAAATCTGTTTTGTAATTGAAGTGAGTGGTTATCAATGGAGGCAATTCACCGCTAGAGAGAATCATGAGCGACCATCGTTGTCACGTGCTATCCGCTCTTTGTTTACTAAGATTTTTAATTGCGTTCTACGTGGAGTTCACTAGGCGAAATGAGTTATCTTAATATTAATTAGACTATTTTCACTGCTTTTTCTGATTATAACCCAGTATTTGCATTTCATTTAATCATTATAAAAGAAATGTATTAATTATTACAATAGTTAGGGTGATGTGTTTAGTGTTCATTTTATGTAATGTATAAGAACTTTATTTAGGCCTAGCTTTTAATTAGGTTTGTCGAACTCCATGTAAAGCGATGCTACGGTATCCTTTTTTACATTGCTATCATCGGTGCCACGTGACCAATGACGTTGCTTGAATTGCCTCCATTACAATTTTAGGTTGAATATATATTGTGTTTTAGAAATTACAGTTGTGTAATTTAGGTACACAAACAACACATCAGGTAAGAAAATGCACTAATAATAAAAACGATTGCTAAACTTGACGGAGAGAAGGGAAACAAAAGTATTATGTTAATTAATTTTCACATTTTTTTTAAAATCTGCTTGAAATGTAACTACTGTTTCAGACTATAATCTAACTCTGTGCCAAATTTCATCCAGATCCGTTCAGCCGTTCTGGCATGATTGGGTGACAAACATACAGTTCTACCACGGAATTTTGACATTAGAACGCTTCTGCGCATGGCAGAAAAGAACGAATCCATTCGAGTTTGAGGGAAGCTTGTTTTTCAGGTGCGTTTATTTAGTGCGCGAATCAGAATGTTTGCTTCGTTGTTTGTTGAAAGCAACTAAACTTATAAACTGGCACATAGCATCATTTCGGAAGAAGTAAAGTATGCTAAACGAACTAGAACGAGAACAGAATACAGCCCACTCCTTATACCAACAGGTCCTCCCTTGAACAAGCATGGATTCTTCTTGGCACGTTGCCAGGCAGATCGCTTTGTTGGTGCTAGAACTGTACTGAGCTTACACAGCATAAAATTTGCATTGTGTTTTTTTTGGGGGGGGGGGGGGTTGGAGGAGCAACAAGAAAAAGTATTCATCGGTCATCACATCAATATTCTGTGAACGGAATAACACCAATGTAAGGACAGGTCCTCCTTCCTGCATCTTTGGGATGACAAGAAGGCAACTTTTACAGGATTCATTACTTTAATCGAGAGAATAAAAATGCCACATACAGGACAATAACCCCACAAAAGAAAGGGGTGTTTCTAGAATCAAGTACAGTTGAACTTTCTTAATACGAACACGGTTAATACGAAATCACGGCTAAAACGAACCTTTTGTTCATTAAGTTTGGCTTACTATTTAATGACACTAAATATCTCACGCATATTACGAAAGCTAAAATACAAATTTCAACTAAGACGAACAAAATTTTTGACCTATTCACGAGAGATTTTTTCGATTGCATTTAATATATATTTTTATAGAAATTGTCGGTTATTTTGAGTTATTGTAAACCACCAAGTACTACGTATTTCGAATCATACGTTGAATCTTCCTGGGTAAGAATAAAGCTCAAGCACGTGTTGACTTTCGGACCTGGTCAGTCTGCTCCGGGATCAAACCCTCTATCATCATTCTTAAATAGTAGTAATTATTTTTAAAATATAAGCCATATATTTCTAATACTTTTTTTTACACAATTTTACTCATTCACGGTTGTTACGAATAACGGCTTTTTTTATATTTTTAAATTTTTGGCATTTCGTATTAAGCGAGTTCAACTGTAGTTCAAGACGTCAATTTTGTTGCCAAAGAATATTTCAATAAAAATAAATGAATTTTGTAAAAGTTGTTTTCTTACCAGTGCCGTTGCAATGCAGAGAAAACAGACCGCCCTTCTAAAGGATAAACCAACTTTTCGGTGCATGAACGTCTGCAAAATTAATAAAATAAATGAATAATTAATATGGAACTTTAAATAAAACAAAGAATTGTGTTTTCTAGCTCTCGTTCTTCTTCGTTTGACTTTTTCAAGGTAGAGTAAAACCAACACCTGCACTAAGTAGTTTTATTCCATATTATGGCCAAGAAGCCAAACCAACTGTCAATAATTCAGTTTCTTTTTTTTTTGTAATGCTCAGAATGAAAGGAAAAGTTTTACAAAAAATAAATTAATGTATAAAATAAAATAAATACACAAATAAATATAAATAAAATCAAAATAAATTATAGGTATTTTGGTTGCAACCTAAACGGCTCATAATTAGGGCCCAATAAATGATGCGAGAATGTTTTTCAAATTAAGCGGAACGGTTGCGGCAATTTTCTAAAATTACGTAAATAATCCAAAGAAACAACTGAAACCGTAAAACAACACAAAATAATAATAATAAAGCATTTTAAATAACAAATTTTAATCAATTTTTTAGGCTTTCTGCATTTTGATTTAAAGTTTATTAAACTAAAGTGATGTTAATCCAGAAGCTGAAAATTCGTTTTAAGCATTGTCTTTGCTTTGAAAATAATTGGCCGTAGCATGATACTGCTCTTTCGCAGTCGACGTAATTGGGCATGCCGAGAGTATTTGCTTGGAATTTTTTAAAAAGTGCAGGAAGCATCTCCGACACAGCCTCTGAATTCAAAATTTAATTAAATCCGGACATCTACACTCTTTAACGAATTCTTTGTATTAATGCTTGAGACTTAAAAAATTTGATGGTGGCCAGTGGCGACTAAACCCAAAAAAGTGAGTCGCCACTTTAACACTGTTGGCCGCCACTTCGAACCATGTTTCAAACTAATCATCCCTCTCCAACAGGGGCCTCATTTTGCCTACAACCATGTACATACACATACCTTAAAATACACTGTCACAAAATTACACAAAAGTCGTATTTTAAAAAAGATAATAAATTGCAAACCTTTTCTAGAAAATTAAATTTTTCAACTCCGTTGTTTACTACAGCATGAAATTTGTCTTTTAATATTAAGTACTTCAAAAAAGGTTCGTTTCTGCTCTAGCGGCTTTAATTGATGGCCATTATTAATGGACAAGTGATGATAAAAAAAAACTGAAAGTCGCCAGTTTTGGTGACCAAAATGACATTCTGTGGTCGGCCAATAAAAATTGTTAGTCGCTAATGGCGAGTGGCGACTGCTAGTATTGACCTTTACTTTGTATGCTGCATAGCCTAGTCTCATTGATGGATCAATTATTCTCGGAATGCTTTTAACCCTTCGTCAGGCGCGAGAAATCTGTCAGATGCATAAATAAAATAGCGATGGGGACATTTTATACCTAATATATTGACATAAGGGGCATTATTTGTTACTAAAACTATCATATTACCTGACTATTAAAAATAATGGATTGTTACTGAAGTAATACAAAAATTCACTCACAGCTTTCTTGCTTGTGTGTTGAGCGTTTCTTCTTTTATGCACTGATGAAGAGGCTCCATTTGTAGCTTCGAAATAGCTATTTGCGTTAATTTTAATCTGAATTTGTGCTTTTTCACGTTGTTTTATCTTTGTACTTACATTTTTGCACAAAGTATTTTGATCATTTGTCTTATAATACAAAAATTAGCTCCTAACCTGTATCCAGGGTTCGAAATTAGGATGGAAAAGTTAGGAGCCATTGGCACCTAGCTTATTTGTTTTAGTTGCCAAAAATGCCCTTCTAGGTGCCATTTTTAAATAATTCAAATTGCTTGGACAGAGATGTCAACTGATAACTATTAAGACAATTATGCAATTGTTAAAAATTATCGCAAAACATCACAACCTTAATGAGAAAATTATAGATCAGTAAGAGAGAAAAATGTTCAAAAATCAATTTCTGTTAGTAACCTTTGAGAAGTATGTCATTTTACTTTTTATACATCTACTTTTATTTTAATCAGTGCCCAATAAAATAAAATGGGAGTTAACCTTTTTCAAGCGCTATTTACAATCAAGTGTTATTTAAAAATAAGTAGGTGACACTTGATAGTAAATTACTTATAAATAAGTAAAAATCACAATTAAAAATATGAAGGTCAAGAAATTACCATAGTCTTCACAGGTATCGTAAAAACTCAAAATACCGAAGATTAGATGAAATTTGCTCATAAAAATGTAATCCCATAAAGTAATATCAGATTCTAAAAAAATAATAAATTTTAAAAAATGACGAGGAAAAATTAACGTCAACGTGGTCGACAAACTAAAAGTTTTATGAAAGGTTAGGCGTCAAAACTGACGACTGGATCTGAAATCCCGGTCGTCAAACTGAATTTTTTAGTTGCAAAATACGACTAACGACAGCTAATTTCGAACCCTGCCTGTATCGCTATTTTACTTAGGCATCTGACAGGTTCGCGCGCCTAACGGAGGGTTAAATACTGAATCGTTCACTGTATTAAGATTGGCCATTTGGTCTTTATCAAACACCCGAGCAGCTCAACAGAGCCGCAAGGGTTAGTCAGGGCTGTAGAATGATTTTTGAAAAGTCATAGAATTAAAATAGAAAGTGGAATTTCAGGGGAAAACACAAAAACAAATTTTTAAGAAAAACGAAGATTTTGCCGAAAAATAAAAAATATACATAAAATAGGAGATTATGCGGATTTCCGCATCTTCGCATAACTTATGATGCTTTACTCATAATGCAACTCAAATAATTTCCTTTTCTCTAAACTTGGTTAAAATATTAATATCAAACGAGACACTAAACATATAATATGAAACAGATGTAGTTTTTAACATCAACTTTCAAGAAACGTTAAGAAAAATAGGAAATATGCTAACGGGAAACTTTTTGTGCTGAATTTAATAAATAAATAATAATTTTTAAGAAATCTGAAACTTTTCCATCACCGCACTATCTAGATGTGAAAACCGACAAGATTTATGAAATCGGTCACATACATTCAATTTATTTTTTTTAATGTCTGACCCGACTCTTAATTTCTTTTTATTCTTCCAGATCATATCCTATACGTGAAATTTCTCCCACATAAAACTCCAGAAAATCGGGGTTAAGTAAAATCCAGGAAAAAACGAAACCATGACTAGCCCGGGGATAGACTTTTTTTTTTTGTTGTTGTTTTATTATATTTTTTTCCCGCTGTCCAGCTACCCTACAGGTGGTTGTGAGAGTGGATGGAATGACAGATGAACTCTTCCTGTTTGAGCGGGAAACATAATCATCCTAGCAGAACCCAGTGGGCATCGTAAACATACCTGCATATTCTCTTCTCTTACTAAAGAGGTCAGAGCTGTAGGGAAGTGTTTTTAAAATCATAGATATGTATTCCTTCTACATCGTATCAGGGAAAAACAGCTAAACTCTCGCAAAATACAATAATCTAGAATCTATTGTAGGGATGTGGCGATAAGCCAATTACCCATTAATCATCAGAAGATAATCTACCTAAACCAATTAATCTGCTGTCGATTAATTACAATAATAGTTATTTTTAATTCTCCATTTCTCTTCATCACTATTATTTCCGTTTACAATATTCAACTATGCAGAATTAGATGAATTAAATGTTTTAACAAATGCATTTCTAAAACAATCTATATATATATTTCACTTAAAGTGGGCCAGTTACGATTAAATTTTGTGGTACGATACGATATATTTCCATTCATAACTCAATTTTTAATTTTCGATTCTTTTGAGTGGCACCACCTTAATTTGTTTATACCAAGCAATCTTTTCTTAAGCCTTTCAACATTAAATTTTCTTTCTCTTTTTTTTTTTTGCGATTTTAAAATTGAATTGAATTTTGCGGTACAATACGATACTGACATCATGCAAAAAACAAACTATGGTAAAACGATATTTAAACATTTGTTTAATGATTAGCATAAAAAAGTAACATAATATTTGCATTTATAATAGTAACTTAACGGTCGTTAACACATTAGTTTCTATTTCTTAAAAAGTATTTCTATCCATCACCTCATTTTCTTTAAAATTCCGATTCTTTGGAGTAGCAACATCTTCGTTTGTTTATATCGAGCGATCATTCTTAAGTTTGATTGTTGAACTGATAACCCGCAGATGCTCTGCAGGGGATCAGCTAGTTTCGTTTTATTCTCTTTATTAGGTATTACCATTAACAATGGCAGAATTCGCCCAACAGTCGAAATTCGACCGTAATACTAATTAAATTTATAAATATTTCTAAAAGTATAATTCATCAAATTTGGCGATTATACCGTCGAGTTTAATTTGATCATCCTCACTTAAAGCAAACGTATTGTAAAGCATTGTCGCAGCAGGGCTCATTGTGCTCATACATGTAGCCACTTGTACTTTTGCCGCTTTCATACTAAGTGGAGTGGCAGTTGAATAAAACTAATTTTTGCTTCCATACACTATTCTGATTTTTCATTGCATTGTTTAAGAAAAGCCTTCACTCAAACTCTTATTATAATTGCTTTTGATATTTCTGCTTAGTGACAAAAAATTCTTATTATCAATGAGTTTTATATTTATTACCTAATACTTTACTCAACCAAGGGGCTGTTCATAAATGATGTCATGCTTTTTTCCCATATATTTGACCCCCTCCCCCCCCCCTTGTCACAATATGTCACACGTCAGCGAACACCCCTCCCTCCCCCCTTGTCACATGTCACGCTATGTTGTATAATGCATGATGTCACACTTCTTGTTACACCCTCCCCTTGTCACACTTTATCACAATTTGACGAACCCCCCTCCCCCCTCGAAGCGTGACATCATTTATGAATGATCCCCAAGACATATTGCATTTGCTGTCGATAACAATATAACGTTACAATTTTAAATGTTGTTTCCTGACCAAAGAAAAGGAGAAATAATTGAACTAATAATAAGCTGTTTCCAAAATTTATAATCAACCTAATTACCACGAATTTCATATTGCTATAACTAAGCATGAGAAGGAAAAAGGCGCCACATCAAAGCTATTCTTTTAGTTTTAAAAGTAAATACATAAATAAATAAAGTTGTTAGCATATTTGCAGCGTTTCTGGGAAACTGGACCATTCTATCAAGTCCAATCGTGGGTTTGGAATCGAACTTCTAGAGGCCGTGCCCAATGCCGAATCAGTGCCCTTGACTCGGAAGGTCGATCAGGATGGAACGATTCCAACTGCAAGCTTCCTGGTGGGCGAGGTCTTTACCATTTTTGGGGGTGCTTCGAGCGGGTGGTTTACTCCTTCTATCGTTTGGCGGCGACACCTTGAGGAACAGAGAACACCAGTTCATTGCTCGAGTGCAACTTCGAAGCGGAAGTTGCACCAAAGGAGTTTGAATCTCCAAATAGGGTGCCCGGACGTCATTGATTTGACACATGTTAAATAGTTGTTTTATTTGAACCTTGTTTACTAAGGATCAGGTTTAGTGTATTGTTTTCAGTAAACAAATCTGTGTTTTCTTAGATATTTTTCAAGGTCCAGTACGTTTGTCAAGATTATTTTTGAAGGTTAACTGTCAACAAAGTTTATGTGCAAGAAGAGTGTTTTTTCGGAAATAAATAAAAATTAACTGCTCACATCAACGGTTTTTCTAAATTTAATTGGAATATTTGGCAACACGAGTTTTGACTCATGGATAGTTATTATGCAGTAGAACCTTTAATTATACTAAACTAAATAATCCCCATAGCCCAAATCGAACTTCATAATAAATTAAAAGTAAAAGTATTGAAAGTTTTTAAAAAATGAATAAAAAAGGAAAAAGGAGGGGGGGGAGTTGAATTATTATTTGGGTTCAGGAGCAAAGCAATTATAATCTAAACTGCAGCACAGCCGGAGCAAGAAAATTTGTTTTGCTATAATGCTCCCTTTTTTTTTAAATTTCGTTTAACTTAAAACTAAATGTGAAGTAATTTCACTTAAACTCAATACACTCTGAAAAATATTGATAGTGAAAAAGGAAAAAACCGTAACAAGTTGAAATGTATGTGTGTTTGTGTAGGTAAGGAAGTAATTATCAAATTGAGAAAAAAGGGGGGAGCATTTTAACATTTTATTAGCAATGCCAGTTTTGAAGATTTAGATTAATTTCTGCTGGATTCATTACTTTTTTTTGCAACGCACTGCGTATAAAATGAGAAATATATATTGAAAAATTATTCCTTTAAAAAGATTTTAAAATTTTTTACCGCATTTATACCTCTTAACATTTTGAGGAAGGCGCAGATTTTTGCTACCAGTAAAAATAAGATTTTGAATTTTTGAGTGAAAAAGTTATTTCTAACCACATGAAGTTTTTTTCATTAAACAAAAACTGTGTTATAAGACTATAGCGGATATAAGCCACCAGTGATACACGACGTTCTCAACGCGTTAATAAATTTAAAAAGCAATAAATGATATGATTCCTATTAAAAACTACAGATGGGGTGCAAAATAATACGAACACCTGTTAAAAAAGTATGACGTATTTCACACCTCCAATCTGGCCTGTAGCCAGACTCTGACTCCAGGGGGGCAGACTAGTTTTTAAATTTTTTTCTAACATGTTAGAATTTGCTCCATTTTGGGCGTTTTCTTAAAATTAAAATTAATAATTTATTTAATAATTAATGCAATTATTTAATTTATTAATTGATTAATTAAACAATTAATTAATGAAACTAATACTAATTTAATTTAATACTGAAATTATTTGATCTTAAAAGAAATACTTGATTAAAACTTACATGAATTTTTAAAGCTTATTCTAAGAATGTTTTTTGTAAATTTAACATAAAAAAGTGAACATTTTTTAAAGATAATTTTAATGTGAACGATCATTCAAAGTAAGGTATTGAAGCACAAAACATGTATCGGTATGTTACAGTAAAAAACTGGACTGCCCATGATCCTTTCATTAGTGCCTGGTTTAGATTGAAAACAGGGAAAAAAATGAGCTGAATAAAGGAAAACGTTCATGTTTTTTATTTTTTCTAAAATTTGAATTAATGGATAAAGGTGTATGGGAACAGGATTTTTTTTATATGACTTTGCGTTTAAACAAATCAAAAAGTTAAAAACAGAAATACCATAGATTATTAAGGTCCAATTAATCACGCTAGGACGGGCAAAACATTTTCCAGATCTGGCATTGCCCGAAATGGCCCCCCTCTGGCTACGGGCCTGCCTCCAATACAGCCGCGCCATCTGCAACAGAAGTTTGCCACCTAGTGAGTGTGAAGGGGAAGGTATCAGTCTCTCGACATCAGTCACCTGTGTTACATGCGTGTAACGAACTGTGTGTGATAAGTTAAAATGTCAGACCTGTCAGAGTTCCAAAGAGGAATGACTGTTGGAGCGCGTTTAAGTGGAGCATCAGTTACGGAAACAGCAAACCTTTTGGGGTTTGCAAGGACTACGGTATCAGCTGTTATGACAGCATACACGAAAGAGGTTTAAGACGACGTCTTCAAAGCACAACAGTGGCCGAAAGTCAACGCTTGCTGATAGAGATAGACGGCTCTTGAAGCGCATAGTAGACCGAAAGCACAAGCAATCGCTGTCGGAAATAACATCCGAAATGAACAGCCATCTCCAGGATCCCGTTTCAACAAAAACTGTCAAAAGGGAGCTTCATGCTGCGAACATTTATGGCAGAGTGGCAATTTGTAAACCCTTGGTGACAGCAACTAATGCTTTCAAGCATGCCAATGGTGCAGGGATCACAAAGGCTGGTCCCCACAGCAATGGCAACAGGTAATATGGTCAGATGAATCGTCATTCACCCTATTTCAGACGACCGGACGTGTTTACGTCTGGAGAACGCCTTGCGAAGCGTTTCATCCTGATTGCCTCTTGCCGACTGCGAAGCATGGGGGTGGCTCCATTATGGCATGGGGTTCTATATCTTGGCGCGGTCTTGGTCCCCTTGTTATTCTGCATGGAAGGATCAAATCCAGTCACTATCTAAGCATTCTAGGGGATCATGTCCATCATTTTGTCCAAACTGTATTCCCTGGAGAGCGGCCGCTTTTTCAAGACGACAACGGCCCTATCCACACTGCTAGGTACGTCCAAGAATGGTTCGAAGAACATGACGATGAACTTGAACACCTCGCCTGGCCCCCTCAGTCTCCTGACTTGAATATTATTGAACATTTATGGGCTTATTTAGAGTCCAAACTTCGTTCCCGATTTCCACCTCCATCCGGACTTTCGGAATTCGAGACTGCTCTGCAAGAGGAATGGTTGAATATTCCTTTAAATATTGTCCATGACCTTTATGCATCTATCCCACGTCGCATTAAATCTGTACTTCAGTCAAAGGGTGGTCCGACCCGCTATTAATAAAGATTTGCTATTATTTCACAAGTGTTCGTATAATTTTGTCCTCCATCTGTATTTGGAGCACGGGCGAGCTGGAGCAAGTCATGGAAGTCTGGTGTGGTGCAACTCAAAGTGAATGTTCCACTTCCCTAGTAACAATTAACTCACTAACAATTAACTTTGATCTTTAACATTTTAACTACGGACGGGTAACGTCAATAGACGATTTGGCGAAACTTTTCTGTGGTACGAGTAACGTCAATAGGCGATTTGGCGAAATTTTCCTGTGGTACGGGTAACGTCAATAAGAGATTTATTGACGTTAATTGACGCAATTTACTTTTTTTATTGGTTAGCCAATAACAAAATTTGCTATGGCGAAAGTTCATGTAAGAAACTCATGACATATACATAGAAATAGATGTATCGCCATTTATGCAATTTTTGGATACTTTTTTTTTTTGGCGTTCAGACAAACAGATTTGTGAATATATTCTGGTAGTTAAAGGATTAAAAACACTCAAAAGTGTATTTTCCTAATGATTATCATTTTCCTTAATTCCTATATTCCGCTATTCATCCAAATTTCTGCGCAACCCCCAAATCGCCCCTTTCTCTTCTGATCAGTTTTTTTACTTCCGAGAAGCAATCAAAGTCTTTGGAAAGCAAAAAAAATGTCGAAATATATTTATATTCAAGTATACGGGACTCTCATGTGATTCCTGGAATTGCGTTATTCCCTATTATGATCCTGATCAGTAAAATCGCATCAAACTGCTGTGTTTGCATCAATTACTAACGATTGAGGCCGTGGTAGCCTAGTGGTTAGGATGTCGGACTTCCAACCGGAAGATTGGGTGTTCGATACCCGACCCGCTGAAGACCCACTATGTACACTTGGGGATACGTGCGTGTGAAATCCGAGGACCCTGAAGTCACGAGGCAGTTCCGAGGGCACCAGAGTGTGTATTTCTTCCCTTCACTCTAAGTTCAAAAAAAGAAGGTGGCGTATTTGCGGTGGTGTCATCCAAACACAAGCCAAGCGTATTTCCACCGTTGTGGTGCTCATTTATAAAAAGCGGAAGGCGCTCCCTTACTGCCGTAATTCCCGGTCGCTCTGCGAAGGGGAGCTTGGATACCCGAGTGGCACTAGAAACAACAAACAACACTACTAGTAACAATTACTAACTGGACGCTAGGAATGGTTATTATTCTTTTTTATTAGCCTACTTTCCCATGAAAGTAAAAAAAATAATAATAAAGCATGAAAGAAGGCTTAATGTATCGCAAAAATACCTTTAAAAATAAAGAAAAGTGAAAAAAAGTGAAGTAATTAAATAAAAATTGAAAAATAAAGTAGGGTTTTGAGATGGAAATAAGTGTGTCTGTTGGTCTGTCCTCCCCTAATAACTTTTGTACGAACTTTCCGATTAAAAAAACTCTTTTTGCATTCGAAAGATCTCGGCGAGGACATCTCATTTCCATATTTTACTTTTTGATTTGAGTTTTTGTTCAATTTGGAACAGTTACAAAAATTTTAACATTGCGCCTATGGGCAAAAATGAAGCAAATGATGTAAACTCTGGGCACAGGATCCAAGTACCTATGAGCAAGCATATTGGAAGAAGCTCTCGGCGTGAAATATTGATTTGAACAATTTCTGCTCGTTTTTGAACAGTTCAAAAAAAAAAAAAAAAAAAAAACGTTAGTGACTACGGAGAAATTTCAATCCCATATAAATCCTGATCTAGCCGACGGATTTGATTGCAACACACTTTATCGGAGAGCTCTTATGACGTAGAACATGTACGGATACGAAGTTCAACAAGAACGAAACGAGCCTATTTTCCTACGAAATTTTTTGATCGGGATTTTTAAGGATATTTCTCAATGAATAAATGAATGAGTGAAAGTGAATGAATGAATACATGATAAAATAAATAAATGAGTTAATAAATACATCAATGAGTCTTCAGTGAATGAATGAATAAATGTAGGACTGAATAAATGAAAGAATGAATGAGCGAGTGAATGAATGTGTATTATCCTTTGAAAAAGGTATATTTGAAGTAATTAAGAACTAAAGCAAAATGAGAAAGAGAGAAAAATATAGCTACATTATAAATTTGGATTTGGTGTATACGGGAAAGTAGGCTCGTATAGTTCTAGACGGAAATTCTTGTTATTATTACTCCTCAATACTTCTCTTGAGTGCTAGAGGAAGGGGGGGGGGGAGCAAGCACCGTGGAATTCTTGAGAGATCTCCGAGGAACCTCAGGGTTCCGCGGAGCACAATTTAAGAAAATATGCTTAGCGTTGTCTGAAAACAGATGCATGGTCGTTGCATCAATAGATTTAGATCAATAGATTGAACTGGTCGGTACGCCCCTGCTGGAAAGAATTATTAAATTTCTCCGATTTATAAACCTTTCTGTTTTGTTCTCTCGCGTGTTTGCTTGTTGAGAGGATTGTTCTACTACCACGGACTACTGCTTTCCTTTTCTCCTCGGAGAACGATAAATTTATCCACGTTTGTCGTGAAATGAAGTGAATTCATTACCAAATCACGCATTCACGGTAATAATATGAAACGCTTCTTTCCCGATAAACAAATCCGACACTTTCTGGGTTACGTTCCGTCCGCAGAATTTCGAGGGCAGAAGGAGCCCGCCAAAATAGGCCATCCTCATGCCCCAAATGCGTCGCCAAAACATGACCCTGACATTGAAAACATTCCGTCGGGTCGAAACATTCGCTCGCTCCTTGCGTTCGCACGCAATCCGCAGGGGGTTCTCGTGCGTGTGTGTGTGTGCCTTGTTCGAACGGCTGCTTTTGATGTACATCATCTGCATACAACGGGAGCAGGATGCTGAGCAACAGAAAAAAGGACTGTTTCGGAGTCTGGCGTGCGCTCGAAAGAGTCGTCTTTCTTTTCTTCCGGACGGTTTGTGTGTACAAATGGCGTGTTTTGTCATGGACGCGCGATTGTAGTCAATGCAATTGAATTTGTGCATGGATAATCCATGGAATTAGGTATGAGAAGAGGTTCTTGGCTAAACGTAGTAGGCCAGGGACACTACCAGAAAGAAAGAATGTTTAGACAGAGATGGGAAACCTATGGCACTCGTGCCAGTAGGTGGCACGTGGTTTTTGGCTAAACGCAGTAGGTCAGGGACGCTACCAGGAAGAAGGAAGGATTAGACAGTGATAGGGAACCTATGGCACGCGTCCCAGTAGGTGGCACGTGGTTTCTGCCAAGAGGTTTTTGGCTGGACGTATTTATTCAGGGACGCTACCAGGAAGAAGGAGGAAACGATGGCATGCAACAGGCATTTCAGTGACACGCCCACGGGGGCATATAAATTGACTTTTATTCACTCAAATTCACTCAGAACAATATTAAAAAAAAAAAAAAAAAGAGAGAGCGAAGAAAGAAAGAAAAGAAAATGGGAAAAAACTGAAAAAAAAAAAAAAAAAAAATCCAAGACTAGCAGCCATTTTGCGAAAATGACTGATCTTCAAAGATAATTCTTAAAAATAAAGATAACAAGTGGCACACGGGACACATAGAAATAATAAACCGTAATTTAACTGGCACACCAATCGAAAAAGATTCGCCATCCTTGGCTTAGAGCACGTCAACAGCCAAGTTAGCTATTCTAAGCCAAGTTAGCTATTCTAAGCCAAGTTAGCATAGGTCTAAGCCAAACTTTATTTCGGAAACCACTTGCCATTTTTTCGTAGACCCCTTTCCTAGAAGCCCTTCTAAGGGAAGTCAATCAAGCATTATGAAACACTTATACTTGAAAGTTTCAAAAACAGAGTGAAACTAAGGGTAACGTTTCCCCCAAAGCCGTTCTTAAGGGGGAGGAGAGGGTACAATGTATGTAAATGTCATCTGTGGAAATTGCAAAAGATAACATGCAATAAAATTTTAGGATTTTTTTATTATGTAAAATTGTATTTTTAGGCCTCAACATTTTCTGCCAAGTTCCTCTTTGGTTACGACCTTGCTACTGATAGTATAAGTATAAGTTTGTACTAGTATAAGCACGAAGAGAATGGATACCTACTTAACACAATTTATGAAATATATTTAAATAATATATAATTAGCGATATATTAATCGATCTGCAGCACAAGTTTCAGAAGTTAAAATTTATCTGCGGCACCAAATGATGCGGAACCACATTTGCAATCATAAAAAAATAGCAAACTGTGAATTTTAAAATAGTTGACATACAACAATAACACATTCAGACATGAAAAAAAAAATGCTATAATCATTCAATTTATAAATAAATTAATAATATCAAAAATTTTAGCATGCAATGAATGCAAGCTAAGAGAAAATGAAGTAAAGACAATACTACACAGTTTAATAGTTGAAAATTATTTATGATGTAACTTGGTGAAAGCAGGCTAAATATTTATCTGAGTCATTAATAACACTAGTAACCAGTTTTGAAATAACATGATAATTAAAAGCAAACTTTGTGGACACATGCTTAAACTGTTGAAAGTAGCTTCTTTTTTTTTTCTTGTAAAGTGGCTAATTAATCTGCAAGCTTCAAGATAAATTTGCAGCGCTCGCTGCCGTGCTGTGCAATTTCCGCTGTCGGGAAAATTAGTATACAAATTAATGAGTTGCATATTAACTAAATATATTTTATGCTTATTGTATAATAAGTACCATGAAAGTACTTTGGAAAAAGTTGTGCTAAGTGCTTCCGTGCTAAAATTTAGTGATAACTTGTTCAATTGAGATCATTGAGATCTAGTGTTGTAGCCCCTTAGTTATATCTCATGACCCCATTTTCTTCTTTTGTTTACAGGGACCCTCTGCAGACATGCATCCTTGGGAGTCTACATGGACCACTTTGGGAATCCCAAAATCCATGAGTTTGCCACCAATGTGTCACGCATCTTATTTCTTTTAATAAGCAGTTTACAACAGATATTACACTAATGCATATCCTCGGAGTTCTAGTAAAGCTCAAAGTCTACTAGAAAATAAAAATGTATAAAAATCCCGAGGACGGTTCATAAATGATCTCACAGTTTCTTTGACCACTCTCTCTCTCTCTCTTCCTCCTATTTGTCACAATATGTCACACTTCAACATATCGCTCTCTCCTTTTTCACAAAATGTCACACTTCAACATGCCCCACCCCCTTTGTCACAAAATGCCACACTTCAACATACACCTGCCACGCTATATTACATAAGCAAATGTTCTTTCTGGTTCAGAAAGAAAGCACTAGGAAGGAGCTTATAAAAACTATGCGACATTTAAATAGGGATTGTCATAATACTTCTACAATTTACAGCCCTAAAAATGCATTAAAGCATTAAGAATTTTTGTGTACAATTTTTGGTTATGCAGCTATCAATGGTGATTAGCAATTAACTGTTATTTGTTAACTTTTAAAGAATATTTTGGCGCAGAAATCGCAAATTAAGCCTTTTGTATCAGGAATTCAAATTTGGCGAAAATTTTCCGCCCCTTTAGTATTTTTCTCCACCAGACCCCTACCTGTTATCCGAGGCCTTAGCATTTCTTTCGCACAGAGTTGGTGGGTACTGGAGTCCCCTGTGGTACTTATCTCCATTAGACCCCTACCTGCTAGCCGACGCCTTAGGATTTCTTTCGCACAGAGCCCTTGTGGTACTTCTCTCCATCAGACCCCTACCCGTTAGCCGAGGCCTTAGAATTGCTTTCTCACGGCGCTGGTAGCACCCACTGCGGTACTGAAGCTGGAGCAATTTCAGCAGTTAATAAAAGTCCTATTTCCATTCCCCCACTGTTAGAAATTTCGGTAATAAAATAGTAATATAACCATTTATTTGATTGATATTTTACCATATTTAATTGCAACAGTTGAATAACCATTAAAAGGATTAAACTCAAATCACTGATTGTGAAAAAAATCGTTTATTCTCTTTCTCCTAAAGAACGTTTAACTAACCGTAATTTACAAGCGCCACTAGGTCCTCATAGTCAATAAGGATCGGGCGTCTATCTTGGTTGTGGAACCTTACCGGTCGTACGTTGTTGTTAGCATATGAATAAAGATTTATCAGTTCAAATCTGCATGTGTATATAAAAAAGAAGAAAAAAGTGGCTCAAGCAGTGGCCACTAGAAACACATACATCGGATTCCCGAACTGTTTGCGAATGATCGAACCCATCATTTGAGCTGCTGAGGCCTGTTTGTATTTTAATTTTTGCAGCGTATAAAGTGATTTTCGTCAATATACAGTAAATTTAGACCAAAAATGACTTTGGATCCAATCAAAAACTGAAATCTCAATTTTAATGAAGTTTGCCTGTTGGAAAAGAAGATTTATTGACAAATAAACCGCTTCTTTGAGTGGTGTAAATGGCCGAATGGTTAGAACGCAAGGTTGGTACACCATCCACCCGCGGTTCGATTCCCGCACTCTTCGTTTACGGTTTCTATGCATCTCGAGGATTCTACTCTTCGAATTGTTCAAAAACTGTAAAAATTTGTATTTACAGTTTTGAAACCATCAATAAATGGTTATGAAACCTTGAACTTTTGTATTTACGGCTTTTTAACCAAGCTGTTTGAAAATAGTTTAGAGCCCGTAAGGATACAAAGATGTTCCGAACCGTAAATTTAACGTTGAATTAGATGGACAGACTGCTGCCGGCTATTTAACCGTAATATGATGAAATTTATAACAGTGCATGTTATGATCTTTATCCTCCTGAAGTTCACTTATGGAAGACTGGGAAAAGGCCAAATGGTTCTTTTCCCCCCCAAAAAAAGAGAAGAAATAAAATAAACAGACCCATCCATCTACTAGTGATTTATGAACCTCCCGAAAACGTCCTGCACAGCAACAGACACAAGGTCAGACGTGACTAACGTAACAAAAGTTGCAAAGATATTCTTTTCGGAAAACGTTCTAAATCCAATGAAGACAAGACATATTTAAAGCAGGACCTTCTCTGAAATTCGAAGTCGTTCCAAATTTTTTGACGAACAGTTTCGCCGTGACTTTTCTTCCTGGAAATCAATGTCACCAAAAAAGTAAAATCTGTGGTGTGGTCGTCCCAGACATTGACCCATTTGCAGAATTAAGTCTGTGAGCAGAGAGTGGGATGGAGAGACACTGGACGTGCGTCCGCTTTTCTCCCTGTCACATGACCACCATTTGTCTCAACAAAATGGTACTTTGCAGCAACTTCTCTCTCAAAGAACTCTTTTCACAGTGTCCAAGTTTCAGGGTATCCAAGTAACTCTTCAATATACTAGGTGTTCATTAATTATTGTCGGGGTTTCCGTACCTCATCACTTTCGAATAAAAAATATTACGCAAAAACCGAGTACGTATTCGTAAATTACAACTCAAAGAATTTTATTAATGATATTAAAAAGATTAATGAATGCGCACATGGCTGCCCTTCGTGGCTCGTAACACATCGAGACGAAATTCGATTTCCCTCCAAGTGTTCTCCAGCATTTGTGGGGTAATATATTGGATCGCAGTGACAATTCTGCACTTCAGTTCATCAAGGGGGGCACAGGGGTCTTGTACACAATGTTCTTGACAACTGAAGCGACGTTGAGTAGTTATGACTGATATAGTTTCGAAAAGCCACAATACACACATTGCTTTTTCTTGCATGGTCGCCATTTTTATTTATGACGTCATAATTATCTGGACTGCAAATGCGCTAAGATCACATTGTTGCCAAGTAAAATTCCTTGAGTTGTAATTTACGAATACATGATCGGTTTTTGTGTAATATTTTTTATTCGAAAGTTATGTGGTACGGAAACCCCGACAATAATTAATGAACACCCGTTATATTTTTTTAAGTCAATAAGTATGTCGAATGACTAGCAAAGTTTTACAATTTTTTTTTTTTTTTGTTTGCTGCGTTTTGAGCTGCCCTTTTGTTTCGTTTACACCACTTTTTTGATATTTCTAGAAGCCGCAGAAGTAGATTTTGTATCCTCAAAAGTACACTGTTAAAAAAGAAATGAATTTGCAGATTGATTTTGACTGACTATAACGGAAGATTTCCGTAGTGCTTCAAAACATGGTTTTTCCTTTCCAAAAACGAAAATATCACGTCCTGAACATACCAGAACGGAACTTTTCCGTTTTACGGTTGCTGTGTTTTCACAACCTGATTTGGATTAACGGAGAAAAAAGAAAATGGAACTTCTGCCAAATCTCGGGAAAATATTATCAGAAACGGAATGTTTCCGGCAACTCTGCTGCCGTACTTTTTCCGATATTTTCAGGAGATTTTTTTTTACCTTGTAGATCCAAAACCCTTTTTTTATATTTGTTACCTAAGAACATAGCAAACATAGATTTTTTAAGTAAAGATATTTTAAGTAAACTGAATGTAATTGATGTCACAGTTGAACTATTTTGTTATACCGATACCTCTTTAATACTAAATGCCTAACGCGTTGGCTCAAAATATTGAAGTCACATTGTTGGCCAGATACGTCCCAGAGATTAACGCCATCTAGCGTTAGTTTACTGTAAACTATTCAAATGTGAGGCGGGGAGAAGCAAAGGGATGTAAGTGACTAAAGTATCATTTTGAGTAAAACTCGTTTGAAGTTTAATTACTATCCTAAATTCTAGAGGTTCTTCATGCAAATACTTTTTTTATTTTCGAGTCCTGTATGTATGTGTTAGTTTATGTATGAAGTATGAAGTGTTTCTGATGATTAGATTTGGCGTAGGATTTTTTTTAAAAAATAGCTTATTTTTACTTACACCCCTTTGCTTCCAACTAGTAAACTTACACCCCTTTGCCACTCAATGAAAAACGTGTCTTGTTCATTTTGTTAATTTACACAGTAATAAAGATAGTTATTTAGTGATGCCAACTGCATAATATAAATTTCGAATAATTATATTTATCAAGAAACTAAAAATCATTGCCATTAGACAAATTGCCGCATCAAAACGTGACAAAAATAAAATCTGCAGACGATTTAAGCCTTAATAATAATTTAATAATAATTTAACAATAATTTAATAAAAAGGGATTCCAAGCAATCCCGAAACATGTCTGCGTTTTAATGCTCATTTGTGCTTTAAATTAACGTGAGATTTTATTTCTTTTAATGATTTGAGGCTTGTTCTTATCATTATTATTTAACAATTCGGAATTCTTTTCCTATTTTTCTTTCTTCTTCTCCGCTTTAAGTTTCGTAAATAGATCGTCTGCATCGCGTATTTAAACAAGCTGAAAAATCAAATAATTTTATTTAGAGGCAAACGGATGAAAGTGCACGTGCATCCCTTTGCCACTAAACGGAATGCAGCTTTTATTTAGTCATTTTTTTAAACCACGCTTGTTTGCAGTATCTGTCAAAGCTACTACTAAAATCTCCTTCCCACAAAACAGAAGGGTCTTTAATTTATCATTTGCACTAGCTATCTCAAAATTTTCAATTGGGTCACTTACACCCCTTTGCTTCTAAGTGCCTGATGTTGTCTCTGAAAATTAACATTTAGGCTTATATTTAATCTCGCGGGCGTCTTTTTAAACCATGCCATTATTAATAGCTCACTTAATTTCATTGTTAAGCTTATTATTATCACCGGTAGGCGGCGCAAAATCCGGGACGCTTTGACTTACTCTCTCTCAATGTGAAAATCAACAGCGCGTTAGGTATTTAGTATTTCGGAGGTAGCGGTTGAACTCACTAGCTGTAGTCAATTGAATTTCCATAAGTTGAATATTTTGTTTGTGTAAATATCTCATTTTTTAATGTGTTTAACAAAATGGTACACTTTGCAGCAGAGTTTCTCTCGCGGAACTCTTTTCACAATGTCCTAGTTTGAGGATACCCTAGTAACTCTTCAAAATATATTTTTTTTAAAAATCAATATGTACACTGAACAGTGTGTGGCAGAAGTAATGACCCGGTTTTGAAGGGGTATAACAAAACTAATACAATTTCAGGTATGACTAGTGAAAAAACAATAATTTTGATGAAAATGGTGATTTTTTTTTAATTTCAAAATAAAAATACCTGACCTCCCTGCTTTATAAAAAACAGCCTAATTAGGTATTTCACCAAAGTACATATATTTAGCTATTAAAAATAAATTCTTATTGCCACTATAAAGTTGATATACAAATAAAAATGATAATTTGAAAAAAATATACAGTACTGATTTGTTAGAGAAGGTTTATTCTTTCGTTATACAGTGATTTTGGGATTTTTTAATTATATAATTTTCCAAGCTTTTCATTTTAAATCTTTAAAATGCGTCTCTCTCTGAAACTGATTTTTTCGTATTTTACGCTACCTTGACATTGATATCTCAAAAAGTTCTTAAACTAAATGCCTAACATTTTGCATCAGTGTTCAGTATTATTGCACAGATGTTTTGAACTATGAACTAAAAGAACAGAGTATATTTATATTTTTTATGATTTTTTTTTTATCGGTCATGAATCTTAATTTTTTTGAAAAATTTTAATTTTGTAAGTTATTGGCCCCAAATTCAGTGATAAATGGGAATTTTTCAAAGATAATAGTTCAAAACATAAATAATGTAAAGTAAGATGGTAGCTGAGTTCTAGACGGAACTTCTTGTTTTACATTAAGTTTTGAATACCATTTCAACAAGATGGCGGCCTTCAGCGGCAATACACTGGTGCAGTCTATTATTCTACGTAGAGAGCTCGAGCTCTTCGAGTGCGTTTCAATATTCCGCGTAATGTTACGGTCTCTAGCAGAAGCTTTTTTCTGTAGGATAATTTGAAGAAGAAAGTTTGGAAACATCGCCTCCAGACTTGAGGAGAGCTGAAGGCCCGAAATATCAGTCATAGCCTGAAATGCGCAGAAAAGTTTCGAAAAACTTAAGAAATAGACTGCATCAGTGTATTGCTGCTGAATGCCGCCGTCTTGCTGAAGTGGTATTCAGAGCGTAATGTAAAACAAATGGGGATTATATCGCGGGGTGAGTACTACAACTAGGTAACTACAAAGTTGGCGAAATCTGGGTAAGTGCACAGATAAATCCCATTAGGTGTGGTCCACAACAGACTACAATTAGGGATCTGTTGTAGACATTTTACAGGAGTTATTTAGAGTTTTCAAAACTATATAAGTTGATGATCAGAAAAAATGTTCAAGAACTGTTTTTCGTCAATTCTTACAAAATTGTGGTCAAAACGAGACATAAATACTTCTAATTAAATATAATCCAGAAATGGTAGTAAAATAACTTTTAGTTTAGTCTCCACAATCTTCCAAAAACTTAGCAAAACTTTAATTTGCGTTTTTCTCGAAACAGCTGAATTGTAGTTACCTAGTAATCGTATTGACCCCACGATATACAGATCAAAATAAAAAAAGTTTTAAGGCTCCAAATCATATTACTTTTTTTTTATACCTCCTCAAAACAGGGCCATTACTTCTGTCCCACCCTGTATATCAAATGCTTAGCAAAGTTTTACAAATTTTGAATTTAGAAATTATTTTCTCTGTATTTGAAATAAAATAAAAACTAATAATAATAGTAATCAAAAAAGAAAAATAATAATAACAGTCATACTTTCACTACAGATTCGTCGAGCAGGCCTTATTGCCTGCAAAATTTTCGTCAAATTCTATAAGTTTATTTAGCCTGGGAACGTTTTCCAGTTTTGATTTTACAAGCCCACGCAGATCAACCGACGGAAAAGTGACACAATCTAGTATTTTCTCAAGAATCCAAGGGTGATTCTGAGCAAAAAAAAAATTTTTTTGAACTTAACATGAAATATTCGAAAAAAATATGATTACGATTTTAAAATAAAAATTATGTAATTAGGTGCCTATTTAAGGCAACATATGTTAAAATACCTTCTAAGTTTTAAAACAAAATCAGATATTTATAGGATGGAAGTGGAAATTAACGCACGGCCAGGACATTTTTAGTGAAGCAGGAGTTCGAGGTTGCCATGCTCCCGAAATATAAGTTTTCACTTATACCTTGCAGAAATTGAGAAAATTCATATGAAAGCGATAATATTGGTTTGCCACGAGTTTTGGTCATAAATCAAAACGTTAAGCGTAATTTTAAAACATTGGAAAAGAACAATTTTTAAAAAACGGGGAGAAATAAACAAAAAAAAATGGAAGATTGGGAGATGGCTGAAAAGCGGTAGTCTCCTTTAATAATTTGGATAATTGGTGACTCTGTATCGTCAAGCAAATCTTAAGATTCCTTAATTGAAAATAATTAGGAAAACTATTTCACCTGAAATGTTTTAAGTTACACAGTTTTATTTATAAAGAAACACTAAAAACTATTGCGTGCCAGTTTCTATTTTTGGCCATGAGTTGAGTATTTTACACTTCAAAACGTATTTTTTGTTGCGTATAATAGGAAAGTTTCGACCTATTAAATGTTCATATTTTGACAGCTAAATATCGTTGAGACAACAAACAAACTCTAACATTCAACAACGCCAGACTCGGAAAACATCGCTGCATCCGAAGGTTCCAAACAAAGCTATCGTTGCCATTCGACAAATACTAACTCTGATCATTTCCTCAGAGCCAAAACCATTAGTTTTTTTTCTAATTAACACTATTACAAATTATAAAATGGATGGAATATTGTATTGTCATCGGAAGATAAGCTTGTGTGCAAAGTTTGGAAATAATTTATTCAGTAATAGTGGTCGAAAACAGCGTAACAGATTTCCGTGACAAATTGACTTAAATAAAACCGTGTAAAATTTCGGAGAACTGAATTAACTGTCAAATTTCGGATCACGTTCTCAAAAATTTCAGGAAATCCAGAATCCCCCCTGCAAGAATGACCTATATTGAGAAATTCATCGTAAGTATCCGATCGCAATCACGTACAAAAATATCCCAAAATCACCAGCCCGGTATTTTTCCTTTTCCATATCGAGAACGTTACCCCAATAAATACGTTCTGCATTCTTCTGCGCAGATTCCACTCATATTTGTGCTTGGGTGTTAGCGAGGAAAAACAACCGGCGGCTAAAGTCTATACGAGAAAATGAATGAAGGCTTTTGGCTAAATAAGAAACCTATCATTATCCTCGGGAGAATAGAAGGCAATTAGCGATTCTATTTAGGGCCGCTAAAAGGGTGATAAATATAGTAGGTAGTGTTGGGGATGTTGTTTTTTGTAACTTGGTTTACAATTTACAGCAGGAAAACGTATGAATGATATTTAATCTTTTCGACTAGTCAATGTGTTTCTAGATATCTATACATAAATAGGCAAAAGACAAACCAGTTAACCATTTTATCCTCTGTTTTTCAACCGATTTTCTTCCTTTTTGTTTAGTAGCTATTGCCGAGTTTTAGTGATATCAACTTAAAATTTTGGAAACAGTTTTTTATTAGTTAATTATTTCCCCTTCTCTCTTGTCAGGCTAGCCTCATGTATAATTGTAATGATATATTGTCATAGATTGCAGATGGCAACATGACTTGGTTGAATAAATTATTAGGTAATAAATACATATAAAATTCATCGGTAAAAAGAGTTTGTTGCCAGTAAGTAGTCATGTTGAAAGCAATTATAATAAGAGTTTGAGTGAAGGCTTCTCTGAAACAATTAACTGGAAAATAAGAATAGTGTATAGAAGCAAACATGTAAGTTTTATTCCACTTCCACTCAACTTCGTACGAAATCGGCAGAAGTACAAGCGGCTACATTTATGACGGGAATGCACCCTGCTGCGACGATTTACAATAGGTTTGCTTTAACACGTTCACGCCGGGGCAAATATCTACGTTTTTCCGCGTGAGGCGGTCCTTACGCTTCGTGAAGGCCTTCGATTTTTTATATATAATGTTGAGAAAAATAAAATAAACTTATTCTTTAACAACTTCTTTTCTAAAACAAGTGACTCACCTGTGATGCACGCCGCCCCACGGGACTGTCAAGTGTGACCCACTTCACTGTTGGAACCAATCGGTGGGTCACACCGATGTGAACATGTTGAGTGAGGATGATCAAAATAAGCTCGACGTTATAATCGAAAAATTTTAGGGGAAATACTTACATAAATAACAGAATGTTTTATTAATGCTAAATTTAATTATTACGGACCAATTTCGACTGTAGGGAGAACTCTAATATTCATAAAAAAGCCTTTTATGGTTGCGTATAACCAAACTCCAAACTAAGTATAAATGGTAAAGGAAATATTTAAAAAACAATTTCATAAATAATGAACTTAAACATTAAAACTAAAGATTTTATAAGTTCTTGCGGAACCCTTAACAAAAATTTAGCGGAGCCATGAGGTTAAGGAAAACTGCAGTTGGTAAACGATGTTTTAAACAATTGCTACAGGTTTTTCATGTTTCTTCCTTAAAAACACACAGCAGTTTGTAAAAAGGACACATTGCGTGATTCTTGTTCAAATATTTTATGGCCGAAAATGGTAAAGGTAAAAATGGTAGAGACTTGGAATTACACTAAAAATTTCAGATGGGTAGAGTTGGTAGAGATTATCTTATAGCAGCATCAAAAGTCGAAAACGAATATAAGCAACTATTTTTTTTTTAATTTTAGTGCCAAATAATTTTTTGCGTTTTCCAAAAAATGTGACATGCGTCGTTTTTGAATTTGCCGATGAGAACATCAGACTATATACTAAAGAAATAAATAAAGGTTGCCCGCAAGGGTCAAATAGTGGGCCGGTCTACTGGAACACAATGATTTCAGAGCTTTTATTGGAATTTAACTTAGAAGGCGCCACCATCTTCTGCTACGCAGACGACATACTCCTTGTGGCTCAGGCAAATTCGTTCCAAAAACTACAGAACATAGCCAACAAGGGGTCCACACATATACTAAATTGGTGTAGGAAACACAAACTAAATATAAATCACGAAAAAACCCAAGCATTGACTATACCAGGTGACCCCTCCTCCAAGCACACCAACACCTACCTAATGGATAACAAGAGAATTAAACTGACTAATAAAAGAAATCCGTTCGTATATCTCGGAATAAAACTAAATAAAACGCTAGACTTCTCCCATTTCTTAAGAGAAAAAAGAAACAAAGTAGATGTGCTACTACATAAATATAAAAGAATAATCTTTAAACTTCAATACCTTGATAGATACAGGTTAATCAAAAGGATTTTACACACAGTAGTAGTTCCAATTTTACAACACGGGTACGGAGCTTGGGGGGTCAGAATGAGAGAAATAAAGAAAATAAGAGTACAAATAAACAACTCAATAAGAAATTGGTTAATTGCAATGACGGGCTGTTTCAGGACCACAGCTTCTGAAACCCTATACATCTTAACGGATCACACCCCCCTAAGTTATTTAATCGAGGAAAAACTAAATTTGTTAGAACTAAAAATGGGACTAATAGACGAAATCCAAACAGGTAATCAGCCTCTAACACTTGATGAACTAGAAATTGAAAAATCTTCCTACCACCCGGCGGACATCACACATATAGAATATGACACTGATCCTCCAGAACTTCTCACAGAGTACAGTATTTTCACCGATGGATCCAGAATAAATTATAAAACAGGTTGTGCCGTGGCAGTGTACTATTACAATACACTCATTATGCAACACTCACGTAGACTATCTAACGAAAACACAGTTTATCAAGCTGAAATCACTGCAATCAAACAGGCACTAACCATCTGTGAGAATCTTAGGCGAGGATCAGAAGTACATATCCATACGGATAGCAAAGCGGCACTAAGTAGAATAGCTCATCCACGACAACAACACACCCCAATAGAGATAGAAATATTTGCTATCCTTAAAACACTAAATGAATACAACATCAAAATACACTTTCACTGGATTAAAGCACACGCTGGGTGGGAAGGAAACGAAAAAGCGGACGAGATAGCAAAAGAGGCTACACAATTAGAAATAATAAACTCAGAACCCATCTCTAAAGGAAGAGTTAAAACCATACTACGAAATCAGTCTAAAATAAAATGGCAGGCACAATGGGACATATCTGAAAATGGAAGAGAAACAAACGAAAAGATACCAACACTTTGTAGAATAAGAAATCCCGATCCCATCACAAATCAATATATATCAGACCATGCTAAAACACCATACTATCTAAACAGATTCAACATAAGTAATAACAACATGTGCACATTTTGTGACGAAATTGGGACAACAAAACACTATTTAACTAATTGTAGAATTACAGAAGAACTCAGAATAAATAACGCGCATCCACCCATATATGAGACCAGCAATAATGGAAACAGGTACCTTTTCAATAAAGACTTTATTAAATACTGCAATAATGTAAAACAGAGACTACTCGCCTCCCCCATTTTTCAGATGGATATCCGCCCAAGAGGCCAATAAGAAAATACCTGCTCAGGAACATCATACGTAGAAACCAGAAAGAAGAAGAAGAAAGATGTGACCAAACCGATCTATGACAACACTACCGAACGTGACGGAAGAAGAAAATGTATAAAGAGACACGGTCTCGGGCCGTTTATGTAAGGAGATGCAATCATCTCCTGTCTTTCCCGAGGGCCGCCAGCTCAAGGCTGGCAACATTTTGTAAATATGTTTTGTTCGTTTCATATAATAACCAAGAAATGGTGCACTCGCACCAACAATGTAAAAACTAAAAAATAAAAACGAGGAACACAGCCGGATCGTTGGTTGGCCTTCGACAATGGTTGGAACAGAGGTCTCCCTAGCTTGCTAGATCCCTGAGAAACCTACGGGTGGAGCAGGGCATGGGAGCCTCATTGGGTACCTCTGGGGGTTCCAACCCCAGGTGAAGGTCTCACATCTGGGTGCTGGTTCAAAAATGAAGAGACCTCTCAAAAGGGGAGGAGGTCGGAGTCCTGCCTATAAGGGCCCCGTTAGAATCAGGAGCAGCCCGACCATTCTTCCTCGCTTCGCGCGAGGACACGACAAGGTTTGTGATATTTTTAATCATTCGTAGAATATTTTTCTCTCTCTCTCATTTTCAGACTTTCAACAGCTTCCCACACGAATCAGGACTTTCGTAGCGTCAAAAGCACAACCAGAACAAGAACAACAAATACACGCGCTAACAAATCCGTGCAAAAATAAAAAGACCACCGCCGAAAACACCTCAACAAAAAATAGCCTCCTCTGTGGTGATTTCTTCACACGAAAGCAAAACTTCCTTTCGACAAGAGAGGGCTGCAACTAACTGGAGCGTTGTCTAGCGTGAGGATGAATTCTCTTTTTATGCGTGAGTGGACGTTTTGTGGGGAGTTCTTCTTTCTCTGGCATTGTGAGACCAAAAGCAAATAGACGATGAGCGACGCGGAACGGGATATTTGGATGTTGATGATGGAGAAGGAAATGTGTTAAGTGCTCGCAGATGGGTTGAGCTCGTTGTTTATTTTTGAGTTTGATCTCAGAAGATAGCAGAACCTCAGAAACTTCATTTAGCTAATCTAATTGTATGGCACCTCATGAAGAGAACTTACTCTAGGGACCGTTCATAAATGATGCCACGCTTTTCCCCCATATATTTGACCCCCTCCGTCCCTTTGTCACAAAATGTCACACTTCAACCTACCGCCCCCCCCTTTGTCACAAAATGTCACACTTCAACCTACCGCCTCCCCCTTTGTCACAAAATGTCACACTTTAGCATACCTTCTCCCCCGTTTGTCACATGCCACACTGTATATTGCGTAAGCATGATGTCACACTTCTTGTTACCCCCTCCCCTCCCCTTGTCACACATTGTCACAATTTCACGACGCCCCTCGAAGCGTGATATCATGTATGAATGATCCCCGAGTTCGTCGCAGATTGAGTAATCGTGCTTAGAGAGGAATAATGGGTGCGCTACTCCTGAGTTTAATAGTGCTTTTATAGGTAGGAGTCCGACTTCCGCTTCTTTGAGAAGTTTCTTAATTTTTAATCAGCTCAGATGAGAGACCGTCACATGGGGCTGGCATCCCCAGAGGTATCGTTTCACTTGGAAGACATTGGAGCCACACCGGTTTTCACGTGCACCAACCAGCTCCCTTTAGAGTACACGGTGCCGGAGCAACCAGCCGCGGGAGGTTGTCACCCTCCCGAACCGCTGACCTCGGTCAATGTTGCTTCACTTTCGTTGTGCTGCGGGAATCGAGCTTCTAACGACTGTTCCATTGAGGGACTGGAAAAGTAAAATTGTTGTGCCATTAAATAAAAAAGTGATAATAATAAAGTGATAAAAAATCGAGCAAACTTTACACTAAGGTATGACGCAAACTTTCTAGTCGCACCAAAAATTAATCACTTTGAAGTTCAAGTTCGTGCTACTGTCGCCGCAATTAGTATGAAAAATTTGAAAATGATACTAAAAATGTATTATATTGTAAAAACATACTGCTTTATAATTTTTTAAAAATATAATTGTTCAAAAAAAGCGAGAGCATTATTCAAAAAATACAAGAAAAAAGAATGCACGAGACATCAAATGCAAATCACATGTATGATAATGAGTCTTTTGTTTTTTTAGAAGTATGAGAGAAGGCTTAATGTTTCGTAAAAATATCGTTAAAGATAAAGAAAAGTCAAAAATAAGTGAAGCAATTAAATAAAGATGGAAAACTAAACTTGAAAGTTGGGATTTTACATGGGGAAAATGTGTGTCGGTCGGTCGGTCTGTCGTTCGAAAGATGAAAGTTTATTTTATTTTTTATCTTTTTTATTTTTTGCGTTCGAAAGATCTTTGCGAGGACATCTCATTTCCATAGCGGCACTGGGAAATATAAAGCAATTTTACAAACCCTGGTCATGAAATCCACTTTTCGTTCTTAGAAACAAGCACATTTGAAGGACCTCCCGATCTGAAATGTTTTTTGATTAGAATACCTTTCGTTGAATTTCGCACCTGTTGAAAAAATTTAACATTACCGCCAACGGGAAAATTTCAATCCTACATAAATCCTGATCTAACTGTAGGATTTGCTTGGAACCAACTTTATCGGAACGATCTTATGGCGTAGAACATGTACAGATACCATGTTCATCCAGAAGTAAATGATCCTAACTTCCTATAAAATTGTTTGATCGGGATTTGCCAGGGTATTTTTGAATGAATGAATGATTGCAAGAATGAATGAATTAATGAGTGAATGAATAAATGGTAAAATAAATGAGTGAATGATTGAAAAATAAATAAATGAGTGAATAAATACAGGAATGAGTAAATGAATAAATGAATGACTGAATAAATGAATGAATAAATGAGTGAATAAATACAGGAATGAGTGAATGAATAAATTAATGACTGAATAAATGAATGAATGAATATGTATTAACCGCTGAAAAATGTATGGTTGAAGTAATAAAGAACTAAAGCTGAAAGAGAAAGAGAGAGAGAGAGAGAGGTAGCTAGATTATAAAGTCTATTTCTGAATGAATAAATGAGTGAAAGAAAGAATTCATAAATGAGTGAGTGGATGAATAAATACATGAATGAGTCAATTAATGAATGAACGACTGAATAAATTAATAAATGAGTGAGTGAATAAATATGTACAGTAAAACCTCTCAATAAGGGACACTAAGGGGACTGGAAATTTTGTCCCTTAAATAGAGGTGTCCCTTCCTCGGAGGTTCATAAATGGATGCATACACGTATAGTGTATTAACTTGGTTCAACTTTTTAATAGTAAACATGTGTTACCATTTAAGCTTAAATACTGAAAATGTCTCATGCATACAAAATATAAGTTAAAATTATTGAAATTAAAAATTTTTTCATTGAAAAACTGAAATTTTAGCATAAATTTTATATTGGCAAAGTTTTGTAACTTACAGAAATTTATTCAAAGTAATCTGTTAGATGGGTTTGTTTCAAAGTACATAATTTGGGCAATACTGTAGAAATTACGTTCAGTGCATATTTTACAATTCTTGCATAAAAAAGCTTGTCGGTACTGTCTGTCCTTGCTGAACACATGTATTCCATTGTACAAAAGAGGGAAAAGACTTTACAATTAGGTTTTGTCAAGTACTTTAAAATACACTTGTTTCTTTGTTCATGCTTCTAGAACTCATACCAACTTTCAGAAGTTAATTTTTATAAAAGAAAAAAAAGAACTTTAGCTTCCAGTAAATTTTCTTATCTATATAACTTGAATTTTGGAAATTTTTCTCCAAGAACGTCAGTTAAATAGAGTGTCCCTTATTCAGAGGTAAATACATTGCCGTCCCTATTCAAAGGGACTGGGACCAGAAAAAATGTCCCTTAATTAGAGGTGTCCCTTTTTCGGAGGTGTCCCTTAAAGGAGGTACCACTGTATTAACTATTGCAAACATCATATCTGAAGCAATTAAGAACTTGGCTAGATTATGAATTTGATTTTAAGATGGTATAGTTCTCCCCCCCCCCCCCCGGTGAGGAACTTTTACCCCCAAAGTTACAGAACTGGCTACATATTGCGCAAAACTGACCGAAAGAAACTTGTTTTAAATCGTATGCAAGAGATCAAGCCCGCACGGCTTAATTTATATGAAAGGCCGTCATTTGCAAACAGGCTGGCGATGCTAAATCAAGGAATTCTCTCTTCGAATCATCCTCCCTCCTTCGCTGACCCCTCTCCGGAGTCGTGTTTGTGGCGGTCCACTGACCCGAATTGCGTGATTTGCGCCCGGGGGATTTTCCACCGCATTTGGCGAGAATAGCTGTCTCGCCAAAAGGTCATTCCCCCGCTTGTGTAATATTGCGTCATGTATTTGTTTACATGAAGGTTATGTTTTCGAAGATTGCCGCTTGGCAAAATTAAATACAGTGGAACCCGGTTTAAACTGGTAATATCCCAACTGGGTTTTGGACTAATTGAATTTTACCTGAACGCCGGAGATAAAACAATAACTGACGAAATGAAGTTGGAATGTGGAGAATAATTGAGAATTTTATTTCTGTCTTAAAATTGAGTATGAAAGTGTATAAACATCTTTGAGATTATGAAATAATATTCAATTATCATTGCGTGTAAGTAAATTTATTCTTGGCTTTATTAAACCATATGATGGCAATTTCACTCAGCAGAATTTTCTCTGAACAATGCAAAAATATTTTCGTTCGTTGAGTAAATGCTTTGTAATAAAAAGTTATCAAAAATAGGTCTTAGACTATAGCAAGAATTGAGAAAGTGATTAAAAAGCTTTTTGTTTTTGCATTGCTATTTAACAAAAAACCTGTGGTTAAAAATTACTAAAACGTTAGTGAATTAAGTATAGTAAGTTTTTAAAATAGTTTTGCATTCTGAAGCAGTTTTGTTAAATTTACATAAGTTAAATATAAGTTAGCATACATTCCTTTTAGAAACTTCAATTAGATCAGTACATAAAAACTTCCAAAACCTGCTTCTAAGAATAATTTCTCATTTTTGTCAACGATTTTGTACTTTCAAACTTGGTGAAAAACAATTCTAAAGGTTCTCGAATAAATCAGAGAATGTAAAGGTATACTAATTTTAATTGCACTTACGGTGATGCTTAGTCTGAAAATGTAATATTTTTGAAGTTAACCATTCACACCTGAAATGTGCAATATTATATTTTGCAGTTCTACCCCCCCCCCCCCAAAAAAAAAGACCTCTGACTGGCAGAGTGCAAGAAGAATCCATTCATGTTCAAGGCAGAAACTGCTGGTATAAAGAATGTGCTGTATTCTGCTCTCGTTTCAGTTCGTTTAGCATACTTGATTTCTTCCAAACCGATACTATCAAGTTTAAAATTTAGTTGCTTTCAACAAACAGAGAAGCAAACATTCTGATTCACGGGCACACTACGCACCTACACAACAAACTTCCCTAAAACTCGAATGGATTCGTCTTTTTCCGCCATGCGCAGAAGCGTCCAAGCGTCGGATCTTCGTAGTAGAACTGTACATTGATTTTCAAGAGTCCCTACCAAAAGTGCAAACAAATGCATGCTAAACGAAAGACATTCACATTTGGTCAAATATATTCAAAATGAGTAAAAGCAACGTTAAAGCCTGCAAATAAAAGGTTAAATTGTCAGACCGGTTTCAAGGGCAATTAGCCCCCTTCGTCAACGCCGAGAGTAGAAAATGTAAAATTAAATGTGGACAAGAGGTTTAAATATTTCATGGTCAAACTATACTTAAGGACCGTTCATAAAAGACGTCACACTTTTTTTCAATATATTTTCCCATCCTCCCCCCTTTGTCACTAAGTGTCACATTTCAACAAACTCCCCTACCCCCCTTTGTCACATGTCACGCTATATTACATTAGCAATAAATAAGTTTGATTTGCTGATTTTAAATGTTTTCATAGAGATCAAAATGCATGATGTCACACTTCAACAAAACCCCTCCCCTCCCCTTCCCTTGTCACTAAGTGTCACATTTCAACAAACTCCCCTACCCCCCTTTGTCACATGTCACGCTATATTACATTAGCAATAAATAAGTTTGATTTGCTGATTTTAAATGTTTTCATAGAGATCAAAATGCATGATGTCACACTTCAACAAACCCCCTCCCCTTCCCTTGTCACTAAGTGTCACATTTAAACAAACTTCCCTACCCCCCTTTGTCACATGTCACGCTATATTACATTAGCAATAAATAAGTTTAGTTTTGCTGATTTTAAATGTTTTCATAAAAATCAAAATGTTCGATGTCACACTTCCTGTTACCCCGTCCCCTCCCCTTGTCACAAACTGTCACACTTTCTTGAACCCCCTACCCCCTCGAAGCGTGATATCATTTATGAATCACCCCTTATACAAGCGTAAATGCGGTAACGTTTTAGTAATTTTGATGCTTGATTCAACATTGTTGGAAAAACTCAAATTTTACGTACATGTTTTAACTGAAAACTTGAAAGCATCTTCCAGAAAATTCGAAAACCCATGCTCCTTTCGAATCTTCCCGTGGAAGCGCATCCAACCCCACAGATTGCTCTTGCGGGGGTGTCGAGTGTCGTGGGAAAGAGTGTTCGGGTGTCCTTGTTTCTCGCAGCGTGGTCGGATGCTCCCCGGTGTCGGTGGAAGAGCGATGAGAAAGTCTATTGTCTCAGACGATTTCGTTCGATTATTCAGTTAAGCGAATCGATTTGTGGAAAAGAATGGAATTGGAGCGACTTTCGAGACAATGAAAGGCATTCCAACTTTGAAGAAAGTGGTTACGTAGGACAGCTCCTGTGAAGCAACGGTCTGTTTTGGAATGATATTCGAGCAGAAAACTTTGTTGAACTGAGATGTACTTATCGTAAATTATAGCTGTTGATATCAGGGATCTGGCACGTAGCAAAGACATTTATTGTGCTCCACTGCTGAAATTTTTTTAAATTGCTATTCTTATTTATTTATTTATTTGTCGTAATTAAAAATAAATGCATGAGATTTTTACTTGACTATTTATTTAATCTATTTGCGGTCATTTTTTATTTCAACACAAAGACTATAAAACGTTATATATCTAATTATGATGTCAGTATTTCTTTTTAAATTTTTCATCATACACATATATAAATATTAATAAATTAACTTGAAACAGAGGACTTGATAAGGGACCGTTCATAAATGATGTTATAGTTTTCCTCAATGCATTTGACCCCCCCCCCCCTTTATGACAAAATGTCCCACTTCATCAAACCCCCTACCCCTTTGTCACATATGCTATATTACATAAGCATATGTGCTTGCAGTTCAGGAACAAAGCACTACGTTGTAGAACACGTTTCTGATTTTATTTTTGAACTTTTAATGATATTTGTGAGCATAGGAACGATTACATGTATGCTTAATTTGTATAAAATGAGGTTAAGGTTCACAACGCAAAACATAATTAGTATGGAACAGTAAAATATATTCGAATTCTTAAAAAAGAATCCAAGCAATTTTATCTAAAAAGCGAAAATGCTTGAGAAAATTTATTTTTAAACTTTAAACAAGAAGTAAATTTAAACCTTAATCAGTATCGGTGGTTACGATGCAAAATGATCAATGAAACTTTAAAATCAAATTATGAAAATAAACAAAAACTTTAAAAATAAATTTAATTTGCTGGGTTTTGGACTAATTGAAGAAAAAAAAACTAAGCTCTTGTTTTTTATAATTTTTTACATGTGGCGCAATTTTTCGTTTTATTTTGTACGTATGATCATATTAGTTAATATAGTTCCCCTAGATCTTGTAAACTGAGCTCAAGGCTCATCTTTTTCTACAAAATCGTAAGACATGTTGATTTCGTAAAAGGCAATAACTTCTTAATTTTTTTCCTACACATTTGAAACAACAAGTTTATTTTTAAAAAAGTCTTTAATTGCTTACATAGTTTCAAAAAAAAAAATTAAATATAAGTTGTACGAAAAATTTCGGGGAAAATATGTATTTGGGCGCCTTATTTGTTGTTTTAAAACAACAATGCGCAATCGGGGGTAATTTTTATGCTCCTGCATTATTCGCAGTATAAAAAAGAACAGGTGTCACTGGTTGTTCTATTTCACTTTATTTAGTATTTTTTAGAAGATTACTGTCATAAATATATAACAAATTAGCGTAAAGTGGTCTATTAAACTATTATTCAGGAATTTTGTTTAAAATCAATTCGCGGTCAACCAAAGAAGAAACGAACATTATCACATAGACCCCCTTGCATATGTTAGGTTTTTTTGTTTAAAATCTTTTAGTTAAAATATTAAACTTCATTGGTAATTAAAATAAAAATTTGCACATGATGTAACTAATAATTATTAGTTACATGTGCAAATTTTTACTTAATTTTTTTTTAAATTTATAAATAATAACAAAATTAATTTTTTAATAAATTTTACTATTTTGTTGGTATATTATGACTATAATGCATTTTGTTATTGATTTTGTTTCATTTATTAAAATGATTATATAAAAAAAATTATTATTGTTACCCCTAAATGCACAGTGTTGTTTTTAAACATGTCAAATTTTCTCGAATTCTATTTTTCCGAATTAAATAAGATTTTTCTAAATATTTTTTCCACTTATAACTAGCACAAACAAACTCAAAAAAATAAATAAATAAATAAAAGAAAAAAAAAATTGCGCAGTGTAGGATTAAAAACGAGAACTTTTTATTCGGAACTTTCGTGACCTGTAGACACCCCGTACTTTAATTTTGCAAAAAGATCTTAAAACCAAGAACTTTTTTCGTGACCTGTTGACACCCTGTAATTGAAAGATTTTTTGATTATTCCTATTCAGGTTAAATCAATTATTTCGGGTATACATGTTGAACAATTTTAAGTATCTCTTATCGGGCTTCCAGTACTGCTTTTGCCTTGATACTGATCTTTCTGATAGCTCTCGAATTCACAATCGTCCATAAGTGTTCACGCAAGGACAACAACCAAAATCAGTGTCAGAAAAAACAGCCTTATTTTCGAAAGTAAAGGGCCATTTTCTTCAGAACCCGATTTCGAAAGTAAAATTCTCGAAAGCGAATCGGCAAAAAATAAAGAAGAGCGAAGGATTTATTTCTTTCTGTGCGCCATTTTGACGCGCATGATCGGGTCCTGGACCGAAAGGGAAAACGAATTTTTTTTATCTTTGTGGGAAATGGACGGCCTCGATTCCACGCCGTTCTCACGGATTAAGAGACGCGAGCTGCTATTAAAAGAATTCAGGCGGAAAAATATTGTTTGGTATTTTTAATCGAAGATTTATTTAAAGTTTATATTGAAAGTTTAATGACACTTCCTGATTGATGATATGCATTGAGAGAGAGAGAGCGCAGCTGAATCGATGACGCAATTTAAAATCTTAAATAATTTTTTCTTGTCCATCATTTTGTATTTTATGCAGCAAATGATTGGCGTCACTTTCCGCTATCAGTAGCGTGCTGCTGATGTTTTTAACCCTTTATATACTAACGGTACTTATAAGTACCATTCTCTATAAACTCCATCCCAGCAAGCATTTTTAACAATATTCTGATGGTACTTTGCCGGGACAGTCTTTAAATTCCCCTTTTTCAGGATGCATATCAGCAAGGGTTCTATAAAGAGTATTTTAGCGAGGAAAGGTACATAGATAGTTTTGAAACAGATGAGAGTTTTGAACTTCCATTTTGTTCAGATTGCCTCCTTAGAGTTTCGCTCCAGAAAAGCAGTAAAATTCAAGAATGAAAAGTCACTGATTATTTTTTAATGTGTTAGTTAAGAACTTGGAAAACTATTTGACGACATATTTTGACTAAAAAGTGTATGTAATTAATTTCACAGGGTAAATACTCTGTGACACTTATTAGCTGTAAAGAAATAAATACTTGAAGACTGAGCATTTTATTTATGTAAATATCTTAATTATCAGTGTAAATACCTAGACAAACTATTTCTGTAAAAAAATTACTGCAGATAATAATGCAGTAGATAAAGGGTTAAATGGTTCAACGTTTTAACTGTATTTGCACACAATAAGCATCGGGTTATAGCTTACTTTCCCGTAAAAGTCATGAAAAAAAAGCAAGAAAGAAGGATTGCTCTAATTTATAATAGCGTAAAAATGTCGCTGAAACAAAGTCAAAAAAATTCAAATAAATATTAAAACGAGAAATTAATTAAAGCATGGTTTTGAGATGGGGGAAACTGTGTGCCGGTCGGTATGTCTGCCTGTTTGCCACCCCCCTCCCCACTTCTTTATTAACTTTGGAGTGAATAATTAGACTCGAACGAAACTTTATAGCTCTTTTCGTTCGAATCACTTCGGCGAAGACATTGAACAGTTTTAAAAACTTGAGAGTTCAAGTTTGAGAACAAAGACAAAAAAAGAATAATAAATTTTTTTTAAAGCATTCTTTGAACAACCGAACTTTTTTTAAGCATTTGTGCTAAAGCGAGAAATTTGAGCTTTTCATTAAAAAAACTAACAAATTTAAAATTAGTTATTAAACTTTAGAAAAAATAAAACAATTGTGCCAAAGCGAGAAATTTAGAGCTGTTCATTAAAAAAACTAATAAATTTAAAATTAGTTATTAAATAAAAAATTTAAAGCATTCATTAAAGTTTTTAAAGCATTCTTTGAACAGCTCAAAATTTTTTAAGCATTTGTTCCAAAGCGAGAAAATTAGAGCTGTTCATTAAAAAAATAATAAATTTAAAATTAGTTATTAGCTCCGAAAAATGTAGAAAGATTGCAGAGGGAAATTGAACATTACAAAGGTTTTGCTTGTAGGCTTTGAAAAGATCGTCGAGAGCAAATGAACAGTGTTCTGCATGTTAGCTCTGAAAAAAACTGCAAAATAAACACCGACTGCTTGTTAGCTTTGAGAAAACTACAAAACAGAAATTCACACTGACTGATTGTTAACTCCAAAAAGATTGCAAAGAGTAAGTGAATTTTGTTTCGATTGTTAGCACCGAAAAGATAATTTATGAAGTGTTCTGCGTCTTCACTGCGGAGAGATTGCAGAAGGCGCATGAACAATGTTTTTCTTAGTAATATCAGAAGAGGCTGCATGTAGAAAGCATATGAAGTATTAGATTAAACAAACTTGCAGAACGTATATGAACAGTGTTGTAGAAAAAATTACAAAAAATATGTAAATCATGTTTTATTTCACGGGAATGGGAACTTCTAACAAACATACTGAAAATAAAAACAGGTGTTATCCCATTCAACTGTTTTATCGTTCTCGACAGGTCATTATTAATAAATTAATAAATAATGTTCTTCGAATTGCTACCTTATCTAAATTGTATTCCATTAGAAGACGTCAAACAATCACTCGCGAGCGATACAAGCATCCAAAACTCACTCAATTCCAACATCCGATTGTGACGCTCTATTTGATCGTTGCTGGCACGTATTATCCAATCAATTCCGGTCCATCTTTCGTGACGTCAGCCTGGGAAGACCGTTTTATCTAAACGGGCGATCGCCTGGCGTGTGGGTGACGACAGCGGGTGATTGTTTTTCGCCAGTGTTCTCTGAGAGATTCTCATTGTTCGGAGGCGGGACGTGAGAAGGTGATTTTTAAAGTCCTGACGTGTCTCGAGGCTCTTCTTAAGTGGTCTCTTTGGAATTGTCTTTTATTGTTTCGAACGCATTTCAGGGTGTTTAGCTCCTAACACCAGACGACATTTGCGTCAGAAAATGAGCTATTATGATTGAAAAACTGTGAGAGCTCTTTTGAATGACAATGTACAGATTAATATATGAGATAGTATCTTATATCAGAATAATGAACCCACTGGGTAAACTTAAATAGCAAAAACATGCAGGCATGCCCTTAGATTACATTTTCCCTCTTTCATTGTCTACATGAGAAGTATGTTTACATTAATACATTATTAAAATTTGCACCAATCATGTTTTCTGTCCCCTTACGTATGTCTTTCATAAATACCTGTGGTTACATCTGTAAAATTTTAGGTAATAATCTTTTGGAAAAAATTTTTTAAGGATATTCTCATGAAATCAAATATTTGAGAATATTTTCAAGAATGTTCTCATGGAATCAAATATTCGGGAATATTTCAAGTATATTATCATGAAAGTGAATATTTGAGAGCATTTCCAAGAATATTCTGATGAGAGCAAATATTTAATAATATTTTCAAGAATATGCGCATGAAGGAGAATATTCGAGAATTTTTCAAGAATATTCTGATGAAAGCGAATATATTCAGTAATATTTTCAAGAATATTTGTATGAAGGAGAATATTCGAAAATTTTTCAAGAATATTCTGATGAAAGCGAATATTCAATATTTTCAAGAATATTTGTATGAAGGAGAATATTCGAAAACTTTTCAAGAATATTCTGATGAAAGCGAATATTCAATATTTTCAAGAATATTTATTTGTATGAAGGAGAATATTCGAGAATTTTTCAAGAATATTCGCATGAAGGAGAATATTCGAGAATTTTTCAAGAATATTCGCATGAAGGAGAATATGCGAGAATGTTTTAAGAATATTCTGACGAAAGCGAAAATTCAATAATATTTTCAAGAATAATCTCATGAAGGAGATTACTCGAGAATATTCTCATGAAAGCGAATATTCAAAAATATTTTTCAGAATATTCTCATGAAGGAGAATATTTAAGAATATTCTCACGCAAGCAAATATTCCAGAATATTTTCATGAAAAGGAATGTTCGAGAATATTCTCGTTGAAATAGGTTACAATAATATACCTTTATTCATTTTAGATGGAAGTGGCTAACTTCAAAGTTTGAAAAAAACTTATAATTTACAGGATGTGCATCAACTTAGAAATGTATTAATTTTTAAAAAGAAAAAGAGATACTTTTACGATTTTTTTGAGGTAAAAAGTCGCTTGTTCATGCATATAAAATTGATTATTTATATTCTCAGTTCAGGAACACTCCGGGTTGTTCTTAAACAAGTTTAAGCTTCCAAAACTGTTCTTATAAATAGTATAAATTGTTCTTCGGAACAATTCTGGGAGAGTTCATGCAAACTTCAGTTTAAATAATTTTAGACAAATTTTTTTCAAATAAAACTAATTGGGATTTACTTTTCTTAATAGTTGAATAACAGGACTTTTTTCAAAGGCTTTTTTTCAGCATACATTCTAGAAAACTCATTTTAAAATAATTTTAACTGATAAACATTTACTATTTACTCAACTGTTAAACTTCAAAATGTTTTACATATATTCAGATTCAGATAGATATCTCCTAATTAAAATTATATTACTTAAGGGTAATAAACTGAAAAATAATGGTATTTACATATTTTCATGATGATAATTGAATGTTTTTTCGCAATTTTAATGATGTCTAAAAAATGTCATATTTGTTTTTGAGAAAAAAAATATTCTTGATTTTTCTCCAAATTTTACATGCACGAACAAAAATTTTACAAGCCCAGAAGTTGTTTTAATGCAAATTAATAAAAACATTTGAATTTGCCGCATAGTATTAATCAGACAAAACTAAATTAACAGCTTTATATCTGAATCAAGAATTATTTTAACGTTAACCCTTTATTACTGCATTATGATCTGCAGTAATTTTTGTTACAGAAATAGTTTGTCTAGGTATTTACACTAAAAATTAAGGGATTTACATAAATGAAATGATCAATTAAGTAAGTATTTATTTCTTTACAGCTAATAAGTGCCACAGAGTATTTACCCTGTAAAATTAATTACATACCCTTTTTAGCCTACTTTCCCGTAAAAGTAAAAAAAAAATAATAATAAAGCATGAAAGAAGGCTTAATGTATCGTGAAAATATCGTTAGAAATCAAGAAAAGTCAAAAATAAGTTAAGTAATTAAATAAAGATTGAAAAATAAAAAATTTGAAAGTAGGGTTTTGAGATGGGGGGGGGGAGTGTGTCGGTCGGTCTGTCTGTCTGTCAGTCTGTCGGTCGGTCTGTCTGTCTGCCGGCCTGTCCCCCCCTAATAACTTTTGAACGAATTGTCCGATTGGAAAAATTCTTTTTGCATTCGAAAGATCTCGGTGAGGGCATCTCATTTCCATATTTTACTTTTTTATTTGAACAATTTTTTTGTTCAATTTTGAACAGTTCAAAAATTTTTAACATTAACGCCTATGGGTGAAAATGAAGCAAATTATGTAAACTCTGGATAAAAAATCCCACTTACAAGCTCACTGGAAGAAGTTCTTGGCGTGAAATATTGATTTGAACAATTTTTTTTCATTTTTGAACAGTTCAAAAAAAAAAATAACATACCACCTACGGGGAAATTTCAATCTTATGTAATTCCTGATCTAACAGACCGATTTGCTTGGAACAAATTTTATCGAAAAGCTCTTATAACGTAGAACATGTACAAAAAAAAGTTCATCCAGAACTAACGAGCCTATTTTCCTATGAATTTTTTTGATCCTGATTTTCAAGAATATTTTTGAATTAATGAATGATTAAATGAATAAGCAAAAGAATGAATAAATGAGTGAATAAATACATGAATGACTTAATAAATGAATGATTGAATGAATATGTATTAACCGTTGAAAAAGGTATATTTGAAGCAATTAAGAACTAAAGCTAAACGAGAAAGACAGAGAGAGAGATAGCTAGATCATAAATTTGAATTCGGTGTATACGGGAAAGTAGGCTCGTATAGTTCTAGACGGAACTTCTTGTTAATCAATCAATTTTGAGCTCCGGTAAGGATGCATCTGTGATATTTCTATAAAATACAAAATAATAAAGTTTTTAAAGACATATTTGGTTAAACAATTGCAAGCCCTGCCGGGCATGTAAGGTAGAAGATTCAACCCCGATCGGAATTTTTATATGCCCCGGGTATGTCGGGCAATGTACTTTTCGATAACTGCCTCTTATAGTTTATGGGACAAAAGTTCAACTGAAAATTATCACATTTATAAATGTGTGTAGTCCTTTGCAATTTCGGATTTATCACCTTTTCCCCAGCTTATCATGTGGGAAGTTAAAGCACAGGAAAAATGAAGGTGCCCCTGGGGCGAAGTAACGTGTATGACAAAAATATGAAAATCCACTTCCCTTAGTGGTTGCAGAATGTATCGTTTCCTTTCTTACAAAACTTATCTTTTACGCTCAACCACTCTTAATCCTAATGTTATTTTCATCAAGACACAAAAATTAAATATTCATTAGACACCTGTAATTCTCAAAAGTAAGATTATCGTTTGTTGACCACAGTTCCAATTTATGCGATACCGCATCAAAAAACGGCTTTTTCTCACGAATATCAGCATAATCAAACAACTGCTTTTTAAATACTTCCCTCTGCGAACACTTATACCCGTGTAAATTATGCGAAAATTCCAAAAAATGTTTTCGCTGGGATGTTAACAAACGCATGAGCAGTTTTCTGTCGCAAAATATGCAATATCGCGTCAAAACCGAAGCATACATGGGAAAAGTGTGGAAATTCCTGGAAAAAAACAACGACCATTTCCAGCAATAAATAAGCAATTGAATATTCATAAATGTAAATAAGAAATTAGCCGGAATAAAGCCAAAGTATTTGGAAACGGATCAGAAGGGCATTAGGAGATAATTGCCCAATTAATTACTGTAAGGACACACCGGGAATTTGAGCTAATAACTGGTTATTTTAATGCATTCAGCATAGTTAGTAGTAAACGCTGGGCTGTCTTATCCATTAAAATGGAAAGGGATTTGACAATAATTGATAGGTTATGCTTTGACACAGAATTCGGCTGAAAAATGTCATTGAGTGCGTAATCGCCTTGTCAATTTTATTCTTTTGTGTCTGGAATAATGAAGTGGATTCTGTGTGTTCTGGTCATTAGACGAAAATGAAAATCCATCATAACTGTTCAAAGTGTTAAATGGAAACTGATCAGAAGATTTTTTTTTATAACAAAAGTTAATCGATTCAGTATGCCTTTATTCGAACAAGTTTTTACGCGGTTAGGACACTTAAGAAGACTTTGAACGATATTAAAGTTAGCCTATTTTTCAAAATATTTTATATAAGTTAACCCTTATTCTCATAACCCCCCAGATAGTATATATACTACTTTATGAGAATAAGGGCTAGCGAATAACAATGCAACATATGCGCTGACGTCACTTAACAAATAGAAAGTAGGGGAAAACACCATGTGGCATACATGCTACTCTATGAGAATAAGGGTTAAGGGCTTACAATACCTAAAAATCGACCGATTTTTTAAATTTTGCTTCTGTAAAACTCCAAGCAATTTAAAACACATCAATGAAAATTTCATTGCTCTAGTTGCTACATTTAAAAAGTCACGAGTAATTTTATGCCGATGGAAAGTGTTAAATTATCTAATGCTGATCCCAGTTTTTGCAGAAGATAAATGTACTTATTCAATTTTCCCAAGTTTCAGACAATGACTGGGCCTGGGCGATTCTATTCCTTCTCATTCGACATAAGTGTTCAACCGGTATAATCATAAAAGATATTTAGCTGCGAATTCCATTTTTGATTGTTTTAATTATGATTTACAAATAAAGAAAATAATTTTCATCATTTACATTTTGTTTTAATATTTTGGAAAATTAATCAGACATGGCATTCTATTTCCATGTCGTATCCGGTGGAAATTATAAATAAAGTACGCAAAGTTTCGATACAATCTCTTTTCATATACGTAATTTCGCAGTATATATGTTACGGTGAAACACCGAAATTGGCGATTGTCGACATCCACCAAATAAGTCGGTGGAAGTCCGAACATTTGGTTATATTCTTGTATATTCGGACATCCGCCGGTGTATGTCGACAATCACAGATGGGCTCTGAGTCGATGGCAATAGAACTGCGGCAGTCTGACAAACTCTAGTCTGAAATATGTATAACCTTAAATGGTATAAATTACGTTTAAAATTATGCTGGCTCAGTGGCTTCGTGCTAAGGCGGCCCAGTTCATATGATCGAACGTGGCAGTGTCGGTGGATTTTCAAGATGCAGAAAATCGTCTGCGGCCATCTCGTATATGATTATGCAGCATGTAAAACGTCCCTTGAGTAGATATTTGGCTTGGCTAAATTTAATTACTAGTGTAGTTTCGCATCAACAGTGTTCGGGTGAAGCAACTGGACATCAAAATTATTATGCGGCGATGGAACCTCACTCATTGTGGTACCGATGAAAGAGAGGGTACCAATCCCTGGGGAGCGCACTAGGCCTGCAATTGGCAGAGGCTAACATCAGTCCATTAGGGGGGAAATTAATTATTATTTGTATAATTACATTTGTTCATTAAGAATGTATTATTCGTTTGACATAAATCAGAACGTTTTAAGAATAAGTATAATTTAAAAATACAATGGGGGCTCCGCCGCTGCTGGCTTCATTCGCAAACCGCGACGTTACGCGATTAAATATTTCTTACTTGGCATGCGGGCATACTTTGCCGCCGAATTACGCGTGCAGCGGGCGTTTTTTTTTTTTTTTGGGGGGGGGGGGGGATCGCGCTGAAGTTTGGTTATTCAGAAGGATCGCAATAAAACGAAAACTACTTCGTTTTTATGAACGCACCTTTTCTTATTTTACACTTTATTTACAACTACAAGTAGAACCGATAACGTGTTAATAATTTGTTACAGTATGGTACCGTTCGAAGTATTTTCCTCTGTGAAGAGGAACACAAGCAACGCAAACACGAATATAATGTACCAGATACATGTAATTGTACGTAATTCGTAGATTTGTGGTGGTTAGCGGGTATCCACCACAAATTTACGAAATATGTACGTATTTTTACGTGAGCCGCGCTCTAGTGACAGACTGCAAAAAACGTAATAAAAAATATTTTGGAAAAAAAATAGAACCGACTTTAAACTATAAATTGCGCTAAAAAGTAAAAAATAATATTATTCTTTAAACAACTTCGATACGGCTTTTAAACATAATTTTTGAAGTCGGTGCAAAATTATGACAGTCTAATTATAATTACACCATGCCTTATGTTACACTGAAACTGTTGCAAACTCTACGCTATTTATATTTGTAATTGGTTCATAGTTACAAAAGGAATCATGCATCAAAATCCATCATAATTTTGCACCGACTTCAAAAATTATGTTTAAAAGTCGTATCGTAGTTGTTCAAAGAATAATATTATTTTTTACTTTTTAGCGCATTTTATAGTTTAAAGTCGGCTCTATTTTTTTTCCAAAAAATTTTTTATTTCATTCTTTTTAGTGTAAATACATTTTTATATGAATACTCTATTTTTTAAAAATACATCTCAAAAGGGAAAATTTTGAGGGAATGACACTAAAAACTAACCGGTTTGTAAGATAAATTTCGTTTTAAAATCGATTTTAAAGAATCACTAGAGCAAGCAAACGGATTGGATTTAATTTCTTCTTCAGAGAAGCCTTCAGTCTATTTCTTGTTATAATTGCTTTCAATATGACATCTTAATGGCAACAAACTCTTTTTTAACAATGAGTTTCATTTTTATTAACAACTTTCCCAACCGGGGCCTCAGTGGCCGAGCGGTCAAATCGACTGGCTCCGGTGCCTCCCTGCGCGGAGAGAAAGAGGCGTGGGTTCGATTCCCACCTTTGCCCTGGGTGTATTTCTTTCTTTGTATATTAAAATCTGTTGTGCTGTCTTGTTCTATCTGTCATATTAGACGAGAGTTTGAGGCATATCCTTGAGAATAGCAAATAAACTCAAATATTTATGTGACCTGAAATGGTTGTAAAGAAAGAAAGAACTTTCCCAACAAAGGAAAATCGAGATTAGCCTTTCCAATAAAAAGGAAAAAATACTTATTTTTCACCCATAACGTTTTTTCTAAAAAACAGATATAGTCAAACTGATGTGCGATATTTGAGTTAGACGACCCTCTATCGATCAAAGAAAAAATAATCAAAATCGGTTCATTTAGTCAAAAGTTATGGATGAAAAAGCAAAAAAATGACCACATTTCAGCCCATAATTGTTTTTATAATTTTCGAATATGGTCAACCAAGGTATGGGACCTATGGGAAACCACCCTCGATCGATTAAAAAAAAATTATGAAAATCGGTTCATCCGGTAAGAAGTTATGAGTGGACAAACAAACAAAAAAAAACGACATACAAACAATCTGAATGTATAACCTCCTTCCTTTGTGAATTCGGTTAAAAATACGTTGCCCGCATGCCAAGTGTTAAAATATAGCATAAAAATGCCTCGCAATAAATAAGATATTGGCGCATAAAAATACCTCGGAGTAAGATACCTTCAGAAAGACAACAAAGTAAAATCAATATTCAATAGGCTCGTTTAGTTCTTGTTGAGTTTTCTATCTGTACATGCTCTACCATCGTAAAATCTTTCCAATAAAATTTGTTCCAAGCAAATTCGTCGGTTAGATCAAGATTTATAGGGGATTGAAATTTCCCCGTAGGCGGTATGTTAATTTTTTTTTTCTTTTGAACTGTTCAAAAATGAACAAAATTTGTTCAAATCAATAAGTAATTCTCGCCGAGAGCTTCTTTCAATAACCTTTTTCATAGGAACTTGGATGTTATGCCCAGAGTTTAATACTTTGCTCCATATTTGCCCATAGGCGCTAAAGTTAACATTTTTTGAACTGTTCAAAATTAAACGAAAAATTGTCCAAATCAAAAAGTAAAATATGGAAAAGAGATGTCCTCGCTAAGATCTTTCGAATGCAAAAAAAGAAAAAAAAATTGAATCGGACAATTCCCTCAAAAGTTATTGGGGGGAGGGGGGCAGACAGACCGACAGACACACATTTTCCCCCCATCTCAAAACCCTACTCTCAAATTCTTATTTTTCAATCTTTATTTAATTACTTCACTTATTTTTTGACTTTTCTTTATTTCTGACGATACATTAAGCCTGCTTTCATGCTTTATTATTATTATTATTATTTTTTTTTTTTTACTTTTACGGGAAAGTAGGAAAAAGATGAAAAATTATGTGGGATACCTAAGTAATTAGTTACCTTCTAATGTTAGTCGGACAAAGTCATAAAATAATATGGAAGAGAGGGGAAGACATTGTGGGACTGATTTAAATTAATGGTAAATCATTTGTTTTTCATTTTTTACCACTCGCAGTTTTCAACTTAGGAGGAATTATCAAACAAAATAAAATATTCCAATCACAAAGAATGCTTTAGAGTTGCGATTTATTCTCTGATTGGTCGGTAGTCAATAAAAATACAAAACATTTTTAATCTTTCCCATCATAAGATTTTTCCGAAGATTCAAAATTGGTCAATGGGCGACCTATGAACCATGATATACATATTTTTTTCCAAAACAATTCTAAATTGCCAATAAAATCGAGGAATATGTCATAATCCAACTGCTTCGACATGCCCGATGGCCAGTCAGCTGACCATCGCTCAACACGTGCACGGTTTCTGGAGAAAGATCGGAAAAGAAGAAGGAAAAAAACCGAAAGGGGGTTAAGCTTCCTGCAATCGGGTTGTTGAACCTTCCCTCGGGTCCCGTGACCCCCTTTCCACGGCGACCGACTTCGGCCGAACCCCAAGGGGGGACCCGTTTTGCCCACGCGCTAAAAGTGAAAATTCTCCTCAGCATCTCTGGAGCAAGAATGATGACCACGCATCAGCATCCAATGTCTAGGTTGGGGAGGGTCATCCCTCGTGTAACCCGAGGGGGGGGGGGTCTTCCGAGGCTTGTTTCTCTCATCTATCATCAGAGAGAAGGAATAAACTTCTACAGAGATGTGTCAAGAACTGCATAATGAGGTAAAAATAGAAGAGTGATTACCATACAGGGAAGATAAATGTTCGAACTGGGTATCGAACGCTTGTCTGGAAGGATTATTACGTCAGAATAATAATTTCCCGACAGCGAAGTTCTTATAACCAATTAAAAAATCCTATTTTGATCTATAGATAGTACTATTAGACAAAAATAAAACCCTAAAATTCCCTCTGCCAATCTCATCAAATCAAATCGGTTTAACGAGGCTCGATTTAAGGGGGCACAATACCTCCTTCCAATTTTTTTTCGCTTAACAACCAGGTAAAAAATAATGCAAGCATTTAATTCCAATTATGATCAGAAATAAAATTTCGAATTGGAACCTCTTTGTGATCAACCATTAATTTAAAATTTAAAAAAAGAACTCACAAAAACTTTTAATATTTACAAGTTCTTATAACTTTCGCAATTATATCATTTTTCAAAAGATATTTTTTTTTTTTTTTTGAATAATACTTCCCATTCTAGAATAAAAGCATGGAATTAACTACCTAAAACCTAGTTGAATTTTAATATTTTTTTTTCGTTAACAACTCAGATAAAAGGATAAAAAATCCAAAAATTCAAGTTCAACAATTAAATACAAAACAAATTACAAACTTTAGTCAAAGCCATGCTCATTTTTGTTGAACATACTCCGTGGAATGCACATACAAAGTTAAAAAGCTGTATCTTTAACTGAAAAAAAGGGACTCAAGTATTTTAGTACACGTAATTGGTCAAAAATACAAAGCAGAGAAAAATGCATTAAATGCTTTTAAAATGCAGAATGAAAACAGCTAAGGTCATTTTCAACAAGAAGTTCCGTCTAGAACTATACGAGCCTACTTTCCCGTATACACCAAATTCAAATTTATAATCTAGCTATCTCTTTCTCTCTCTTTCTTATTTATCTTTAGTTCTAATTATTGAAAATATACCTTTTTCAACGGATAATACATATTCATTCACTCACTCATTCATTCTTTCATTTATTCAGCCATGCATTTATTCATTCATTCGTTACCTCATTCAAGTGTTTATTCATTCATTTACGCATTCATGTATTTATTCACTCATTTATTTATATTTTCATTTATTCAATAATTTATTCATTCATTCTTTTCCTCATTCATTTATTCATTGATTTATTCTTTCACTCTTTCATTTATTCATTCATTCATTATTTCACTCATTGAGTCACTGAGAAATATCCTTGAAAATCCCGATCAAAAAATTTCATAGCAAAATAGGCTCGTAAGTTCTGGATACACTTTCTATTTCTACATGTTCTACGTTATAAGAGCTTTCCGATAAAGTTTGTTCCAAGCAAATCGGTCCGTTAGATCAGGATTTATATAGGGTTGAAATTTCCCCGTAAGCTCTGTGTTAATTTTTTGAACTGTTCAAAAATGAACAAAAACTGTTCAAATCAATATTTCACGCCGAGAACTCCTTTCAATAAGCTTGCAATAGGAACTTGGCTCTTGTGCCCAGAGTTTACAGAATTTGCTTCAATTTTGTCCATAGGCGCTAATGTTAAAAATTTTTGAACTGTTCAAAATTGAACAAAAAATTGTTCAAATCAAAAAGTAAAATATAGAAATGAGATGTCCTCGCCGAGATCTTTCGAATGCAAAAAGAATTTTTCCAATCGGACAATTCGTTCAAAAGTTATTAGGGGGGGACAGACCGACAGACAGACAGACCGACAGACAGACAGACCGACAGACCGACAGACACACTTTTTCCCCATCTCAATACCCTACTTTCAAATTTTTTATTTTTCAATCTTTATTTAATTACTTCACTTATTTTTGACTTTTCTTGATTTTTAACGATATTTTCACGATACATTAAGCCTTCTTTCATGCTTTATTATTATTTTTTTTTTACTTTTACGGGAAAGTAGGCTAAAAACCGGAATAGCTAAAGTTTTTCTCACATAGGTTTTAAAATTTGCACAAGTGTTTAAAACAGCTTTATACATAAATGGAACAAGAAGTTCTGTCTAGAACTATACGAGCTTACTTTCCCTACACCAACTTCAAATTTATAATCTATCTCTCTCTCTCTTTCTCGTTTAGCTTTGGTTCTTAATTGCTTCAAATAAACCTTTTTCAACGGTTAATACATAATCATTCAATCATTCATTTATTCAGTCATTCATGTATTTATTCACTCATTTATTCATTCATTCTTTCGCTAATTCATTTAATCATTCATTAATTCAACAATGTTCTTGAAAATCCCAATAAAAAAAAATTTCATAGGAAAATAGCCTCGTTAGTTCAGGATGAATTTCTTATCTGTGCATGTTCTACGTCATAAGAGCTTTCCGATAAAGTTTGTTCCAAGCAAATCGGTCCATTAGATCAGGATTTATATAGGATTGAAATTTCCCCGTAGGCTATATGTTAACTTTTTTTTGAACGGTTCAAAAATGAACAAAAATTGTTCAAATCAATACTTCACGCCAAGAACTTCTTCCAGTGAGCTTGTTCATTGGAACTTGGATCTTATACCCAGAGTGTACATCATTTGCTTCATTTTCGCCCATAGGCGCTAATGTTAACATTTCTTGAACTGTTGAAAATTTAACAAAAAATTGTTCAAATCAAAAAGTAAAATATGGAAATGGGATGTCCTCGCCGAGATCTTTCGAATGCAAAAAGAATTTTTCCAATCGGACAATTCGTTCAAAAGTTATTAGGGGGGATATACCGACCACACTTCCCAATCCCCATCTCAAAACCCTACTTTCAAATTTTTTATTTTTCAACCTTTATTTAATTACTTAACTTATTTTTGACTTTTCTTGATTTCTAACGATATTTTCACGATACATTAAGCCTTATTTCTTGCTTTATCATTACTTTTTTTTTACTTTTACGGGAAAGTAGGCTGAAAATGTCGATATTTTGAAGTACTGTGCCCCTTTAACGATTTTTTCAAATCAGTGATAGATCTTAAAAGTCCGGGATTGTATTTGATAAACATCATGTCACCCCGATTAACCGATTTCCTTGATTTGACGAAAGCATTCAATACTCCATGGACAATCGTTGAATCGAGGTTTTAATTTTTCATTAATTTTTGCACTTGTAAAAACATGGCAAGGCTTGTTCAGATGCCGTTTGACGTCAGAAGACACTTGGCGCAATCAAAAAATTTACCGAAAGTTACAACACTGAACTTTTTCTCATGAGTTTTTACTGTTGTAGATCCTCACTCGGGTTCAGAATGTTGTGTATAACATTTATGCTTTAGCAATAAACCACCGCTGCGTATAAGAACAGTTGGCAGTAAATGGGAATGAAACGGAACCCTTCTTTGCAAGCAAGAAATTACCCATCAATTGGAACTGTGCGATTGACAACGCTCACTGGCGTTCTAGGCACAGTGCATCAACAACATAACCATTAACCTTCAAATTACAAAAAAACTTTGGTTTAAATATTCTTTAAATATTTGTGTTTAAATTAATTACATATATTGTTCTAACTATCTATCTGTATTTCCCGTATACAGCCCCAAATTCAAATTTACAATCTATCTCTCTCTCTTTCTCGTTTAGCTTTAGTTCGTAATTACTGCAAATATAACTTCTTCAACGGTTAATACGTATTCATTCATTCATTCACTTATTCAGTCATTCATTTATTCATTCATTTATTCATTCATTCATTTATTCAATCATTCATTCATGTATTTATTCACTCATTTACTTATTTTTTCATTCATTCGCTCATTTATTTTTTTTATCATTTATTCACTCATTTGTGCATTCATCCTTTCACTTATTCATTTAATAATTCATTCACTCAAAAAAATCCCAATCAAAAAATTTCATAGGAAAATAGCCTCGTTAGTTCTGGATGAACTTCTTATCTGTAGATGTTCTACGTCATAAGAGCTTTCCGATAAAGTTTGTTCCAAGCAAAGGATTGAAATTTCCCCGTAAGCGCTAATTTAACGTTTTCGAACTGTTCAAAAATGAAAAAAATGTTTCAAATCAAAAAATATTTCACGCCGAGAGCTTCTTCCCATAAGGCTTGTTCATAAGAACTTGGATCTTACTCCCAGAGTTTACATAATTTGGCGGTAATATTGAGATTTTTTGAACCGTTCAAAATTGAACGAAAAATTGTTCAACTCAAAAAGTAAAATATGTAAATGAGATGTCCTTGCCGAAATTTTTCGAATGCAAAAAACATCTTCGCATCGGACACTTCCTTCAAAAGTTATAGAGGGACCGACAGACCGACCGACACAGATTCCCCCCCCCCCCCCCCATCTCAAAACCCTACTTTCAATTTTTTTATTTTTCAAGCTTTATTTAATTACTCAACTTATTTTTGACTTTTCTTGACTTTTAACGATATTTTCACGATACATTAAGCCTTCTTTCCTGCTTTATTATTCTTTTTACTTCTTTTTTTACTTTTACGGGAAAGTAGGCTAAAAAGGGAAAAAAGTACTTCTTTTCGCAAAAAATGTTCAACAGTTTTATTGCACTGTTGAATGTCTCGAAAATTACTCAATATCTTCAAAAACTATTACATTGTAAATTCAGTTGTATTCAGAATAAATTAGAAATTTTGTTGCCCTTAATGTTCTCTACGAAGATGGCCAATCAACATTTTTAAAAAATATTTCCTATGCACAACTAAGCTTTAAAATAACTTTTAAGAAGATAATGAAGGTAATTTCCTGTAAATAAAATCTATCAGGTGAGCACTTTGAAAACTTAAAGAAATTCAAAAATGAATACGTCAGTAGTAATTAAGCACATCTCGTTTTAAATTAAGTCTATTTTCCGAAAAGTAAATGACTATAAATTTTTTGTTCTAATTACTATATTAGCAAGATCTTTCTTTATCGATTTTACAGACTTATATGTTATAATAGTTATAAGTTTTACGTGCTTACCATGGAAATGCACAGATATAAAGTAATTAAATGATTTTTACAATAATTTACTTAGTTGCACGGAAAGTCTAAAAACAGAGGATAATCAAATGATTTTCAAACCAAGAATTGATTAACTACTAATTATTGATTCAAAAGTCGAATGCAATTGCCACAATACTGGAATAAAACGAGTTTACATAGCGGTAGCGTAAAACTTGCCATAAGCAATAGTGGCTCACATTTAAATTTCTGAATTCGAAAAAAATATTTGCAAACTTTAATCATACACAATTAATTTGGACCACAAACCCCCGACAGTAATCATGTAAATTATTTTTTTAAGTAGTAAAATTTGAGTTACTTAAATCTTTTAAAGTGAGTAATAAATTAAAATATTGATTTTTCTGCAATGCTGTTATTTTTGACTAGATAGCCCGGCGGTCATAAGGAAATGACTGCTGTTCTAGCTATTATAAATACTAATACAAACAAATGATCACCTTCCCCCGACCCGCTCAATTTGCGTTCATTTGTAAACCGTTTCAAAAACAGATGATTGCTAATGCAAACAAATGTTCACCTTCCCCTTCACACGCTCAATTTGCGGTTCAGATGAAAATTCAGCTTAAAATACAACGTCGGAATAAAATCGGGCAAAATATTTAAATGTTCTTAAAAACCATCATAATTTAATTAAAACAATGATATATGCATGTATAGTATCAGAGTATATGGACTATTTGAATGTTGTGGCAACTTCACCCCATTGGCTAGTACAGTTACGTCCGCAACCAATAAGCTATCGGCGGAAAACAGACATTTAAGCCGCTTACATATAAGATGTGCCACTTTTGTCACCGGTGCGCATTGCAGGTATATTCCAGTAAATGTGAAAGTTATTCCAGTAAATGTGAAAGTCATATTCCAGTAAAGTTGAAAGTCATATTCCAGTAAATTTGAAAATTACATTCCAGTAAATGTGAAATTTATATTCCAGAAATTGTGATAAGTATATTCCAGTAAATGTTAAAGTTATATTCCAGTAAATGTTAAAGTTTTATTAAAGTAAATGTGAAAGTTATAATAGAGTAAATGCGGAAGTTATATTCCAGTAAATATTAAAGTTATATTCCAGTAAATGTGAAAGTTATATTCCAGTAAATGTGAAAGTTATATTCCAGTAAATGTGAAAGGTATATTCCACTAAATGTGAAAGGTATATTCCACTAAATGTGAAAGTTATATTCCACTAAATGTGAAAGTTATATTCCACTAAATGTGAAAGTTATATTCCACTAAATGTGAAAGTTATATTCCACTAAATGTGAAAGTTATATTCCACTAAATGTGAAAGTTATATTCCACTAAATGTGAAAGTTATATTCCACTAAATGTGAAAGTTATATACCACTAAATGTGAAAGTTATATTCCAGAAAATTATATTCCAGAAAATGCGAAAATTATATTCCAGTATAAATGTTAAAGTTATATTCCAGTAAATGTGAAAGTTATGTCGCAGTAAATGTGAAAGTTATATTCCAGGAAATGTGAAAGTTATATTCCAGCAAATGTGAAAGTTATGTTCGAGTAAATGTGAAATTTATATTCCAGTAAATGTGAAATTTATATTCCAGTAAATGTGAAAGTTATATTCCAGTAAATGTGAAAGCTTACAGATACATTACGCAACAATATGACAGATTACCCTATAAGCCGAACATCTTACACATGAGGAAAACTCCCCCCCCCCCCTCCTACCTTGAATCTGCATACTTGAAAAAGCAAAATAGTCTCAGTATGTTGACACGTCATAAAACGGTCGGACTCCGCAATTTGGAACGCGTGATCGCAAATAACTGAAGTGATCTACTTGTCCGTTGAGTGCTCACCCCTTTACCGGAGAGAGCGGGTTTACGACATCATTAAAAAAATTTTTAGAACTTCTCCCGCTTTTTTAAGGTTATGCAAAGAGCCCTTCGCGCCGCTGACCCACATCGAGCGCTCGACGACCCCCCTTGAGTCACCTCTTCGATATGCTCGCGTATCATTTGAAGGCGACACTTTGTCAATCAAAGAAGGGGGTTAATGGATCATTTTGAATGCTTACAAGTGAAGGGTAATTTGCTTTTTTTTTTTCGGTTTATGTTTTTAACCCAGATATCGACTGGATCTTGGGTCTTCGAAATTGATGTGGGGATGAAATGGTACGGTGCCATCAACATGTTGTTTCCAGAGGAAAAATCAGATGAGATATCAGAAATGCCGGTAGTAGTGTTATTTTTAACATCTGATGAGCACTTTCGTATTAAAGCTAACTTTTTTTGGATACATTTAAGCAAATGTTATGTGGCAACAGGTATTTCCAGGACATTTTGATAGAAAGCAGATTATGAACTCAAGACGGTAGAACGCTTAAATATGTAGGACGGGAGAAGAATAAAATATACTACCATTAAAAAATAAAATAAAAGTTTTAAATTGGTTTGAACATCAAAAAAAATGAGTACCTTGTAATTTTCTAATATATAAATGTGTTTAAATATTTGTATACATCATAAATTTTAGGGTACTTGGCATCTTTTGAAAAAAAATGCTATTTAAGGACTTTTACTCATTTTATTTGTAAATTATAAAGTGTTATTGCTCAACAAAATTATTTTGACTGGAAAAACCAAAATTCAACTAATAAACATTTAAAAATTTAATCTAAAAAAATTAACGATTTTAAATTTTTTCTTCTGGTTTATTTATAGATTTTTTCCCACCAATATTTTTTAATACACGTCATAGTATGCTTTACAACTTTAGGATGGAATTTCCTACAAGTTAATCAGTTTTTGAGAGAATATTTTTAAAAGCTACATCCATGGTAGAGCACAGAAAAAAGGTTCTTCTTGTTACCTTTTCATTATTTTTTTTTCCTTTCAATACATAGCAAAATCCATACAAGAATAAAAACTCATCAGAAACATCTGTACTTTATTACTTCTTAACTATTTAGCGAAATGCTAATTTAAACTAACACAACACTAATTCTATAGCGGTTGAAAATGTCTGCGTAAATGCAAGGCGTAAATTCATTACTCAAAATTTAACTTTAGGATATGGTAAAATTAAGCGTTAAATGCTGAGGTACTTAAGCTGATGAAAGACATTAGACAATTTAAAACTCAACAAATTTAATAAATAACGAAGACATAATTAATCAAAGTAAATCAAAACAAACTTTTAAACATGCATCGCGGGCAACAACCCATGCGGGCACACGACTGCTGCACAGGAAAAAGAAAGAGAGAGCGAGTGACAAAACATTTCACTTGGCATTTATACTGTTCTTCTCGCCACAAGCCCTGATGCCACAAAACTTTAAAAAGTTCGCTAACGATGCGTAATAATGAGCAGGTTGAGCATTTTGCATAATAACGATGCATAACAACAGGTTGCCACAACTACATTCATATTAATCGTAACGTTTAAAAACTTTGCTCAGTTATCCTAGGAAAGTCAAACCACAATTTAAGCAAAAAAATGAAAAATCGGTATTTTCATCGATTTTTTTCGTTTTAAGGGGGTGCTAAGTCCCATTAAATGAGATTGATGAACTAATTTTTTATCCTACAATGCATGACTCTTTTATTTTCTCATCATAAAAAATTATGTTATTGTAATAACTGCTTAAGTTACAAGAAAAATATTTTTAAAAAATCCAAATCAGTGTGTCCATATTTTTAGAAAAATTCAAAGTGTGTCAAATGGCTAAATTATGAAATAAACTGTATAAAAGGCAAAATATGGGCTATGCAAAAATGGTTGCATCGTGCAAAGAGATATATTGTACAGAAAAACATTTCAATATGTTACAAACAATGTACAGAAATAGCTCAGTGTGGCTTCATTCAGTTTTAACTCTTTGTGGCTTTTTTCAATATGTTGTATTTAAAAACTGATCCTAGAGCATTTAATGTTTATTAGTTGCATTTTATTTAAATTTTTGAACTGAAAGTGAATGTAAAGATTATGTTTGGACCGGTTTTTTTTTTTAAATACAACTTTTAAAAGTGTTGCCAAATAGCTATACTTGGGGTCATTCATGAATGATGTCACGCTTCGAGGGGGGTCTGCAGACAGTTCGAGAAACTCACAATTTCCCGAACCCCCCCCCCCCCCCCCGTTCGAGAAATTGTGACAATTTGCGACAAGGGATGGGAAGGGGTAACAATAAGTGTGACAACATGCATTTTAGTTTCTATAAAACGATTTAAAATCAGCAAATTAAATTTATTTTTAAAGCTTTTTTGATTTTCACAATTTGATGTTAAAGTATCATTGATTTCATTTAGTATTGAAAACACTGATTCTGATTAAAGTCTAAATTTACTTCTACTTAAAAGTTTAAAAGAAAATCTTCTTGGGCCCTTACACTTTTAAGATAAAAACAGAGGCGTAGCTAGGGTTTTCAGCGCCCGGGGACAACTACAGATTTTGCCCCCCTGTGCCCCTGGGGCCTAGGGTCGCCCCTAAAGGGAAGCTCTTTCCCCTAAAGGGAAATAGCTCTAAAAAGCAGCCCTTTTAATGTAACTTTTATTTATTAGTGACCATTCGCCTGTAAGGGAAAAATGGGACACTTTGGCTTCGCAAAACTATTTGTCTGAATTCCCACGCGCTCCTGTACTACATTGGTCATTCCCGATATGATTTGCGGTGCTCCCACTTTTTTGTAGAGCATATGCACGTCCTCAGTTCAAATAATTTTTTTTTCGCAATTAAAAGTAAAATAAATGAACATTAATTTGGCGCCCCTTGGCGCTGCGCCCGGGGACAGCTGTCCCTCCTTGCCCCCACCTAGCTACGCCTCTGGATGAAAGAGAGTGGTTCTTTTTTTTCAGAACTAGAACAAATAATATTTTTTACTATTATATACTAATTATCTTTTTTGATTGTAAAACTTAATCTCATTTGATACAAATTAAGTACACAGCATGTAATCATTATTATTGTTATGCTCACAAATATCATTGAAAGTTGAAAAATAGAATTAGAAACGTGATCCATAACGTAGCGCTTTTTGTCTGAACTGCAACGCAGCAGGTACATATAATATAGCGTGACATGTGACAAAGGGCGGGAAGGGGGGTCGTTGAAGTGTGACGTTTTGGGACGAAAGGGGGGCGGTCAAAAATATTGAAAGAAAGCGGGACATCATTTATGAAAGGCCCTCTATGCATTGTAGGGTTGAATGCAAATGCTTTAAATATAAAATTATTGATTTTAATAAAGTATTGCTATTCAGAATATTCTGGCTCGGGGAGAAGTTTTTTTCTTCTTTTCTTCTTTCTAATTGGGATGCGTATGGTCATTTACCTTTGCGGACCTAGTGCGTAACCAGTTAATCGGCATCCATTTTTTTCAAGTAGCACCACTGTCGGTGGATGCCATTGCCACTGAGAATTTGGACGCTCAGTTTCCCCCAGATGGCGGCACCTCATCTCTCATGTGATGCGAATTGCACTAGGTATTTAACTCAGCCGAGAGTATCCAAGCCAAACGGATACTCAGGGGATCTTCAACATGCCGCACAGTCATGCGACATGGGCGCAGACGATTTTCTGCATCTTGAAAATACACCGACACTGCCAGGTTCGATCCCATCCTGGTGCGAACGAGAGTCCCGCGCCTTACCACGACATTGAGATGCCGGATATGACCTTTAAATGGAAAATGCTCAAACCTGACATATTTATTTCATCGTATACATATGTACACATATGATTTTTGTGGTTTATTTATTAGATACCACTTAACCAATATTTAAAAAATATTTCATTATTGTCTCCTCCTTCGCCAACGAAAAATTCCGAAAGTAGATTGCAATATCAGTCCAGGTTCGAACCTGAGATTTTAGGCGTATGAGACCTGCGCCTTACCACTACGCCTCCCTGTCGGGGAGGTTTGCCCCTAAAAAACTTTAACGGGTAAAAGTTCACCGTACGAAAAATACATTTGCTGATAAACACAAAAGCTGAGCTTAATATTGAGGGTAAGAGGGGTCGACACATTACCGCAGAAAACCAAATATTCCCGCGGGCATCTTCTGCGGCAAAAGTTAATCCGATCTTTTTCTCTCTCCTGTCAACCCGGAAATTGAGATACGGAGTAGATCATAATAATTAATAAATGCGATTGTTCGGTGTGAAAGTTGAACGTGATTGCTAATCGAATCGGATTTCCCCCAGTTTTTTTTTTTCCCCTTCATAAAGTTTGTTCGATATAATTTCTGGAAGGGTGTGTCCGAAGACATGTGCGAATGCTCCATTTAAATATGTTTTATCACAGTTTATGTGATACAGATATCGACCGCTGTCACAGTTTAGGATCGGGTTTGCTGAAACAGTGAAGGGTGTAGTAAACTTTGTTTAATGTGGAATTGATTCGGCATAAAACGTTTTTTTTTTTCTTCCATCTCTGTTGTCTGCTTTGGTGTTTTTTCATATTGGGTTTCATTTTTGTGCAAAAATTTGGTGATGAGCTTTAAAAGGAAAAAGAAATAAAAAATGCTTCTTCCCCAAACATATTCTCATTTGCATTAATTCTCATAGAGCTCCTTCATTTTTTTCCCCTTTCTTTTAGAAATTATCTCAGGGGATATGTGCAAAAGTTGTGCACTCGTGCAACGCGTAAACATTATCAACATGATTTTTACAAATTTTGATCGCCCGCAAATTTGCAAAAACTTCGTAAAACTACAAAAACACGTTTTTTTTTAAGTTTACATTTTTTTCTCACCAACAATTTTGGTAATTAAATTAGGCAAGAAACACACATAAGTACAAAGTTCTGGTAATATTAAAAAAAATGAAATAAATAAATTTAAAAATGACTCAAAATAGAGCTTTTTGAATATTGGTATGAGGTGGGAAAATCTGCATATGTCGGTCGGACTGTCTGCCACGTCTTCCCCTCACCCTCCCACTTAAATATTGTTAATCATTTTGAGGAAATTATCCGATTTAAATTTTCGCTAGCACACCTTACAGCAATTAATTATGGATGTTTTGCCCATCGATGTCGCATTATATTATTTGCATGGGTGCCCATCAGGGGGGTGGGTGTGATGACCTCGATTGCTCCATCAAAACTGTTGGGAGTTCAGGGAGTTTTGTGGAGGCTTGGAAAATTGTTTGGCCGATTTGGGGGTCATTGTTTTGGGGGGTTTCTGTAGCTTATTAAGGGGGTGCCATCGTTCTGAGGGGTGGACATCCGTGCTATTTAATAATTGTTGAGTAGGATACAAGCTTTGGACAATCGATATCTGTACTGTCTATTATTTAACAATTGTTGAATAAGTTTCAAATATTTGACGATGCATCTGTACTGTATATTATTTGACAACTGTCGAGTAGGTTGCAAGGTTTTGACACATCTATTTGTCACTCAACTATTTTGCGAGAATGTATTTGAATCCATCTTCATCCATTTCTCCGAGGATTCGTTCACCGTACCGGTATGTTGAAGAGAGAGAAAAGAAAAACCAGAGCTCCCGTGTCTCGCAGGAGGTCATCGGGGCAAATAACCCTAACTCGCTCCCCTTGATCCGCGGGGTCAGGGAGGAAAATCGAAGAGGGAAAAGTCGTGGTCCGGCGTGATTGATCCGGTTGTGTTTGCAGTTCGGCCTGCGGAGGTTGCGCAGACAACGGTGCGTTATGTTCCTGCGATTGAAAACAAATAGCTCCAAATGATGTGAGGGAATCTCGTGGTGACCTCCAAACTTCGCTTCGATCATCGGCCGGTCGTGAGGATGGAGCAATTGCTCGCTCATCAGGGGATGAGCGGAAATCCACGAAGTTCTGATACAGGGAAAAGAACGATATCTTTCATTTAACGCAGTGTTTCCCAAAGTGATCCATATGGACCATAAACTGCCTTACAAGGGGCCAAGTCAACAAAAGGAAAAATTGGGGGTGGATGAGATAAAAATAGGGGTCTATGAGCTTGGATCTCATTTAAATAAGTTAGCACCAAATTTTAGACATGATGCATTTAAAGTTCTGATACAGCACTTAAGTACCGTAAAATGGGGTGAATAGAAACAGTGGGGTGAATAGAAACAAAACTTCTTGCATATAATATTACTCTAAATATACATATAATGACTGCAAATTATTTATAACTGATATTGGTTTTGAGTTGGCAACGCTCAAAGGCAACAGGGAAATTATGTTGTGTTTGGTTGGCCATACTGTTTGTTGATTTTGATAGCACGTTTTTGAAGAAGTACTTTTCTGAAGATTTTTTGTCTACTTTGAACTTTCCTGGTAAGTAAAAACACATACTTTAAATATATGCCTATATAAGTGTAAAGACTAAGTTGAACATCAGTATAAAATTGTAATAGTTGTTCTTGGCTCTACTGTTAACCAAATGTTTTCTAAAAATTTTTACATTTCATAGGCCAGTTATTGAAAAATTGCGGGGTGAATAGAAACAGCACGTTTCCGGTTTTAAAAATGTGGTATTGCACCTCTAGATCTCAAAAAAGTTTTTTCAATGCTTCCAGGTATCAATGCTGGTGTAGACAAAGACCAGGATACCACCAACTTGAATGAATCCGCTAATGCGATTGACATTAGCTTTACACATCTTCTCCAAAGTATGAGACAAGATGAGGCTCCTGAAGCCAGGAAAAAGGGGGACCAAAATAAATGGCACACCTGGTAAAAGTGCAGGCGTTGAGGATTTTAAAAACGTTGATGGTGATTTAAACCCCCAACTTCACTTATTGAAGACCAAAACCCATGTTGCTCCAAGCAGGTGAACCCAAGGGAAAAGGAAGCCAAGGAAAACTGAAAACTTATCGAATCATCATCAGAGGATAATGGTGCCTATTCAGTGCAGGACAGCGACGAAGAACTGATTTTGTCCACTTCAGAATCTTCTGAACTAGACGAAGTTACTGGTAAGGTTAACGAAAACAAAAGTATCTCCGTCAATAAAGATGGCCACATGGTAGTCAAAGTATATGGCAAAACAAAAACGTGTTTTAGATTCTATGTTTGCAAAGTTGCTTACCTTGAAGATCATGGTTTTTCTGTCACATTTTTAAAAAGAGAACCTGGAGTCAACCTGGAACCAACAAGTTCGCTATAACAGATTTATTCCTGCAGACTTTTGTCTCCAGGAAAGATGTCCAGAAACTCTCAACACCAGTCCTCTGTTCAAGTGCACGTTTCAACGACATGTTATGTTTCAACGATGATCTTTCTGATTTAACAGTTTATTGATGGTACCAGGAACACGGTAAAGAGTTGAGTCACATTATTACATGTTTAGTTATATTGCAATAACCCTGTGACATCGATATTCTTAATTATTTTACTGATTTTTTGCGTTAATAAACAACTATTAAACAACTATCTTGGGAAGTAATTTAATATTTATTCATTTCCTATTAGCAAAACAGATATTTTACTGTTTCTATTCACCCTTATTTAATTTCAAAAGAAACAAACATGCTATTAAAAAGCTGTTTCTATTCACCCCTACCTGCGGGGTGATTAGAAACACCATGTTTTTTTGTTTTTTTATTTCATGGAAATAAAATATTAAAATAATAATACCATGAACAGATAGGCCCTATAGAGACCTGAGTTTGGGTAATAACTTGTATTTTTTAGATCAAGACAAATATGAAAAATTTAAAACCAAAGTTCAAAAGTGTTTCTATTCACCCCGTTTTACGGTATCTAGATTGAGATGAACTTAAAGTATCTTATGAAGTCCTGATACGGGAAAAACCACGATATCCTTCATTTAAAGCAGTGGCTCCCAAAGTGATCCATATGGACCCTTAGGGGCCTATTACGACCTACAAGGATCCACATCAACAAAAGGAATAATTGAGGATGGATGAGATGAAACTAGGGGTGCATGAGACAGGATCTCATTTAAATATGTTATTACCAAACTTTAGACATGATGCACTTCAAGTTCTGATACAGCACTTAAGTATCTTATGAACTTCCAGCACTGAAGTATCTATGTAGATACTTTAAGATGCACTTAAAGAATCTTATGAAGTTCTGATGCAGGAAAAACTGCAATATCCTTCATTTTGCGCAGTGGTACCCAAAGTGATCCCCCACCATATGCGGTCTATTACGACCTACAAAGGTTCCACGTCAGCAAAGGAAAAAATTAGGGGTGGATAAGATGAAAATAGGGGTCTATGAGACTAGATTTCATTTAAGTAAGTTATCACCAAACTTCAGACATGATGCACTTTACAGAAACTTTGCCAATACCAAGTCTTCTCGACTAATTTTATAAAAAAATTAAGAAAAAGAAAATTTCATAAATATTTTTTTACTTCATAAAGTTTCAGTTTTATTTATACTGTTTTTGATTTCAAACATTAGAGATCATTCATAAATGATGTCACGCTTCGAGGGGGGAACGGGGGTTCGTGAAATTGTGACAAAGAGTGACAAGGGGAGGGGTAACAAGAAGTGTGACATCCCTGCTTATGCAACATAGCGTGACATGTGACAAAGGGCGTCCGGTGAAGTGGGACGTTTTGTGACAAAAGGGGGAGGGGGTCAAATATGTGGGAAAAAGCGCGACATCATTTATGAACGGTCCCTTATCTCAAAGCTTTATTTTTGCAAAAATGCATAAGACAAAATTAATTCATATTGTTTGAAATAAATAAATGCAAACCAAATAAAAATTAACCTACTGTGTGTTTTCCCATGAAAATCAGCTTCGATGCTGTAAGATGACTCTTATTCATCACTTCAATGTCACACAAAATTAGTTGTATGTTTAAGAAAAAGAAAAAACATTTTGATCGCCTTATTTTGTTTATATCTCTAAAACTAATGACTGAATTTTGGGATAGGGGTAAATACCAAATTCAATGCTCTTTTTCTCTCCAAACTCTCCATATTCGTTCGGGGACGAAATACCTTCAAAAAATTACAGATAGAGTTTACATTTATCTTGCGCCTGATAATAATGTTCTAATCTATACTAATATTATAAAGCTGTAGAGTTTTTTTGTTTGAACGCGCTAATCTCAGGAACTACTGGTCCGATTTAAAAAATTCTTTCAGTGTTAGATAGCTCATTTATCGAGGAAGGCTATAGGCTATATATCATCACGCTAAGACCAATTGGAGCGGAGTTCCGAAAATTGCATAAAATAGTCCTTTTCTATCGGAAGAAATGATCGCAAATTTTCGAGCTTGATACCATTGAAAAGCCCGTAAAAAACTATCCTAGAAAGAGCTTTGTCCTTCGTGCTAAAATTGGAAGCCTCTAAATTAACTAGAAAGGAAGTTATAAGCGTTTTTCTCTGTAGTTTGAAATTATTTTTTCACGGTAACTAACTTTAATTTTATTTGACCCAGATGATGACCGTTTTATTTTATTTACATTGTTGCATCGGTTCAACAATTGTTACAGTTGCCGTGTGAACAAACAAATCAATGCAGTTGCCATTGTTAAACAAATTAAAAAAAATAATAATCAACATTTCTAGCATTTTGATGAGGCATCGCTGTATTTGCAAAATATAATTTAAGATAGACCGTGCAACGCCGGGCGTCGCGGCTAGTCGGTTTATAAAAGTACAGGAGGATGTTTTCAGTCAAAAAGGTTTTTGAATAAAACTTCTTGGCTGAAAACTTGTATTTTGAAGCGTATTATATATGCGATACTACATTTTAAAACGAACTATTGAAAAACATAATATTACATTTTTTGCACTACTTCCAAAAATAACAGTTAGTATGGTACACTAAAAATACGTCTTTTCTAAATGATCCTGAAATTTGAAGAAAAAGGAATAACTTTATATATGAAAAGAAAGAAAGTGAAGTTCTATAATTTTTTAAGAATAACACACTTGACCGCGAAGCTCTAACACTTGGGCAGAAAAGGACGAATTCATTCGACATTTAGGGAAGTTCGTTTTGCAGGTGCGTTTATTAGCAGAATGTTTGCGTCTCTGTTTGTTGAAAGTAACCAAATTTATAAGCTGGAATATAGCAACAGCTCGGAAGGAACCAAGTATGCTAAATGAACTAAAACGAGAACCGAATACGGCACATTCCTTATACCACCAATTCCTCCCTTGAACATGAATGGATTCTTCTTGGCACTCTGCCAGTCATATATCTTTTTTTTTTTTTTTTTGCCGGTGGAACTATACCTCCTACTTGTTTGTTTTACGACCATTTCAGGTCACATAAATATTCGAGTTTATTTGCTATTCTCAAGGATATGCTTCAAACTCTCGTCTAATATGACAGATAGAACAAGACAGCGCAACAGATTTTAATATACAAAGAAGGAAATACACCCAGGGGAAAGGTGGGAATCGAACCCACGCCTCTTTCTCTCCGCGCAGGGAGGCATACCTCCTACTTCTGTGGAATGATTATGCATGCAAAACTCCACCAGCGGGACAAACATATTTATTTTCAGAAGAGAGGAGTTTTTAGACTTAATGTGCTTTGCTGGCGGGAAATTAATAACTGCCTTCGGAAGAGGGGCGTCCGCGTTTGTGGGGGTACTTCCTACCATCTGCAGCAGCTAAGCCTTAGAGGGCCTTACATCCGCCGAAAGCAGATTGGTGGAGATTTTGCGTGACCCAGTCCGCACCAGGAGGAGTCCCCCACCATTACGGACGTATTTGAGGATCGTCGAGAAAAGAGAATTGTAACATGTACTGGTAAGATCTAAAGACATATGACGCATGATGCAAGGAGTCATAAATCCGGTTTTTTTCCCCAATCGATTTCGTCTAAGACTTCTACGAATTTCAATTCCAACTAAATCTGGCATTACGGAGCTCAGGGCTTAAGTTCAAACAAAAGTGCGGGAGCCCTACAGTCTTCAGAACTCGTTTTAATACGTAAATAATGCGAATTCCGTCCAATAAGTAAACATTCGCACAAATTTGAAAAGCAGAGCTGGAGCTTAGCTCCCACTCAAATTGGGCCTTGTCAGCGAGCCACTAGTTGAAAATGGTGGTAATGAATTGACTTGAGCAAATACCGCACTGATCTTTCAACTCTAACATTAAACCAGTGATGAACTGCTACACGTTAATAAAAACAAAAAAAAACCTCAACAAATCCGGTGTACAGCCCATTGTTAATGTCATCGTAAATAACCTCCCTCACGAAGTGGAACATCTTTCAATCTGTTTCTCCCACTTCATTCTATACTCTTCTTGCAGGATCGGAGAAGTAACTTAAAATCTCGTTATCAAATCGGTCAGCGTCGGCCACTTTTCGTGACTCATAACACTCCACTTAAATCTCTCCTCTCGTCTGCGTGGAGCGTGGAATGGGTGGATATAATTGCACTTGAGAGATGCTAGAGATACCAGCAGAAGGAATCGTGGTTTCGAATATTTATTTATAGTTTGTCCTAAATTTAATGAATTTTTAGTACGAGTAACCGATGATATTGTGTATTTATTTCTATCATGAAGTTTATAATTGTTAAAAATAAAAAAAATGAATGAATCATTTTATAACTTTGTTTCAATGGGGCTGAGTATTGGCTCTTGCCATTTGAAGACCCAGTGCAGTGGTTCCCAACCTTTTTCCCTCTTGGACCCCTTCTAAAATCCATAAGAATAAGACGAACCCCCCTTCTGTAGTCGTTAGTAACGGGTAACAAAACTATAAAAGATACTAGCACATTTAATTTTCCATGTTGCACTAAAGTTCATAACAAGAAATGAAAAATAATTGCAGAAGATCTAAGTTCAAATTAAAACTGAATTTACATTTTAATTATTTGTTCTTTTGAATTATTAATTGGGCAGTAAGCATGTATTCAGTATGCAATATATTTGCGAACCCCTTTTCTAAACCCTACGAACCGCCGATTGGGAAACACTGACCTAGTGCATTCTCCAAAGAGTGGCAGTCATTCTTTCAAGTAGCAGCATGCTATAATTTTTCAATTTATGCCCGATTCCCACTAGTAGGGGGCAACGGCTGAGGTCTGACGGTGAAAATTGCATGACGAATTTAATTTATCTGAGAGTATCCGAACCGAATAGATTCTCAATAGAACTTTGACTACCTGAATAAGCAAGCAATGGGAGCTGACGATTTTCTATCATCAAAAATCTTGGGACGGTTTCGAACCAGCAAACTTGCGCCAGCCCTTACCACTAAGCTACCCTGCCGGGTAAATATTATATTATAATACAAACGAGAGTTTTCCCAGTTGGGTTCCTTCTACGGGATCATTCATAAATGATGTCACGCTTCGAGGGGGGGGGGGTTTCGTGAAATTGTGACAAAGTGGGACACGGGGAGAGGAGAGGGTAATAATAAGTGTGACATCATGCATTATACAACATAGCGTGACATATGACAAAGGTGAGAGGGGGTCAAATATATGGGAGAAAAGCATGACATCATTTATGAACGGCCAGTACTGTCTACTTTAACAGTCAAAAGATACATCGCCAGTTACAATCTACACACAGGGGCCGCCCTTAACTTAAAGATTACAATTTTGGGATTGGCAACATAATGTGTGGTCAAGGTTTATGGAGAGGTAACCCAACACTCTGGTTGCATTCCTGTTATAGACTATTAGAGTGTGTGGGCTCAAGATTAGCCTTAAGCAGATAATTTCTCCCTGATGGCACTGTCTCAGAAAATTACGATTTATTTTCCTCTTATTGAAAGAAGAGTGATCTTTTTCATCGTTCCCTTTGATAAGTTGTTTTCAAACACGACTCTTTCATTCCATACAAACAGAGAAATATGGGTCAGAAGTTTGTTTGCAGAAAAAAAAAAAGAAATCGAACAGAAAAAAAAAAGCGTCGCCAACCGCGAAGCATAACGAAACGGTTCCGCTGTGGCCGTGAAATGATTTAGCATAATCTGTCCGTTCCAACATTGAGTCCATTAATTGGAGAAAATAAAGAATGAAAGGTGCGGTCACCCGAACGGACAAAAGCAATCCGAGAAAGTAGCGATCGCTTTCTTTTGTTGCTGTGAGACAAGAGTTGGTAAGACGCTTCTTTTTTGAGAGTGCCAACAGGATATGTGAGGTTTTTTTTTTTTATGGGTAAAGGTGGGGATGATCGTTTGGAATTTCTGTTCTGGAAATGACTGTTCTGTAAGTGAGCAGAGGTTTATGAAGGGAGATACAATGTGACAGAAGTTCAGATGACATCCAAGAGAGAGGAGGGTTCCATGTGCACCTCCATGGAAACTTTTGGTGAGTTAAGCGAAAAGAAGGATTTCTAATGCAACCATGAGGTGTGGAATTATCGATTCTAAAAATAGTGCCCCGGTGGTATCGCTCCCGTGCGCATGTTGTATGTATGTCCTTTGCAATTGGAAAAGTCGGATACCTGGTCATTTTCTCCCCCTACCGAGGAAAGTTTCTACTGTAACCCTCTTCAACCATGAAAGCAGGATTGGCATTCTTACATCCATGCTTTTAACACTTCAGAGTTCCTTGTTGCGTGGCGATGGTACCACACTCATTATCGTGGTGCCGCTGAAAGAGATGGTACCAATCTATGGGGAAAGCACTAGGTCTGTGAATGACAGAAGCTAACCAGCAGCCGATTAGAAATAAAAAGTTCCTAGTTGCTACCTGCCCAATACAGAAAAAAGTGGACATTAGCTTGGAAAAACAAACCCTAAATTTTTGATGAATAATTCTTAAAAGCCTTTATTTTAGTATTTAGTATAAAAGAATAATGAACAGATCATTAAATTTCTTATTTTAATTAATGAAACGATAAAATGAAGAAAGGAAAAATTCATCTGAAATTGTTTCATGTCTTATATAGAGCAAAAGATTATATTTTTCACGGCTCAAAGTTCATTAACATAAAAGTAAAAGTATCGTGAAAAGAGCTTAGTGATCATTCATAAATGATGTCGCGCTTCGAGGGGGGGAGGGAGGTTCGTGAAATTGCGACAAAGCGTGACAGGGGTAGGGGAGGGGGTAACAAGAAGTGTGACATCCCTGCTTATGCGACATAGGGTGAAGCATGACAAAGGGGAGGATGGGGATCCGTTGAAGTGTGACATTTTGTGACAAAGGGGGGAGGGGGTTCAAATGTGTGAGGAAAAGCATGACATCATCAATGAACGGTCCCTTATCTTCTAGAGCACGTCCTATTATTCTTCATTAGTGAAAAATTGCAATTTAATTACGAGAACAAAAAGGAAATTAAGAAAATTGAAAGTGATAACGTTTTTCTTCTCTTTTTCCTGAACTACTTGTAGAAATGCAAGTAGCGGATTTTGAAGGCCCAATCTTAATACGTAACTTAAACGTTTTTTCCCCTCTCTTGTACGGAATTTTCAAATCAATTGAATCCAAACAATTTTATGATTCATGTTGAAAATTTCTGAAAGTAAGCAATTGAAAAAAAACTTAATTTTTAATTGCTGTGCAAGTTTTAAAAACAGCTAGATTCAGAGGATTTACAAGTAAAAACAGTTAACAGCAGTGGTACGTTTAAAAGAAAAAATAAAAAGTAAAGAAAAACTTAATGACAAATTAAATATTTCAGAAGAATATAGCGCGATTTTAAATAAATTGATTGGTCAAAAAATACATTTAATAGATTTTTCAAAATGCAACATTTAAATGCTTGTTAATAAATTACTTACACTAGCTTGACATATAAACACGTTTATTTATTACTTCAAGATTTAAAACAATCATTTTCCGCTCCCACCACCAAAAAAAAAAAAAAAAATGTTATAAAAAGAAAAACAGAATGTGATTCCCGAAAATAAGTGATATACAGTTGAACTCGCTTAATACGAAATGCCAAAAATTCGCGAATTTTTTCGCATTAGCTGTTATTCGCAACAACCGTTTATACGTAAGGTAAACTCCTAGGAGAGCCCACCGCTTTTCAAAATCGCCTACAAAGAAAAATAAATAGTGAAAACAAATGATTTATTTTTACTAATATACACTTTTAAATCTTACTAGTACATTGAGAAAAAATGAACTTACCATTAAATTTTATTACATGCGTACTAGGTGGTTTACAATGTCTCAAAATAACTAACAATTTCTATAAAAAAAATAATTATACAGTCGAGAAAATTTTTCGTGAATAGGTCAGAAACTTTGTTCGTCTTAGCAGAAGTGTGTATTTTAGCCTTCGTAATAGGCGTGAGATATTTAGTGTAATTCAACAGTAAACCAAATTTGATGAACAAAATATTCGTTTTAGCCGTGATTTCGTATTAACCGTGTTCGCATTAAGAAAGTTCAACTGTATTTACACATATAGTAATCAAGCAATAAGCTAGATTTATTTTAAACAAAGGAAAAAAAAAGTATCTTTTGCAGGTAAAAAGTATTAGCTTCGAATTAAAAAATTTCAAAATACAAAATAATATCATTTAAGGAAATTACGTGTAGATCATTCCGAAATTTCGCCCGTTTTGAAACCATATAATGAAGTCTTGTCATTATATGCATCTAAGTTATTTAGATTTTATTTAAATCTATAATAGTTTAGTGAGGCAAGATTGCAAATGATAACTGCTCAAACCTACCAACCAAGCAAGTCGAATCACAAGGCCATAATCTCTGACAATTTCCGCGCTATACAAATTAAATGAAATCAGTAAAACCTTTGGGTTATGAATTGAGCTTTCCTTTTCCTATTTGCTGATCGTAAATTATTGTCATTCGCGGCGAGAAAAATTAACCATTCTCAGTTTTGTTCTACCAGCACTGAATGTCAAATTATATTTACTAGAGTTCGCCCATTGGTCGAAATTCGGCCGTAATTCATTAAATTTTTAAGGCCCAGCCTCGAGCGTTTAAACAACTTTTAGACATTTTAGTTTTTCTGGTTGACAATAGTTTGTTTCGTTTAAATATTTCAATAAGCGATAACTTAATAAAAAAACTCAACGGGGGAAGAAACCGCAGTAAGCGATATGATGAATAATAAAATTTCGAGCGAATTCTTTTCGCATATTCAACCAAAGTAGGATGTTCACAACGGCAAAACTGCAGAATATTGTTACATTTTAAATTACCAATACCGTAAGAAAATGTAGCAAGCCAATATTTTAAATGTAATTCGTAGTATAAAATAACATCATTATTGCATTTCGTAGTAATATATATTTTTTAGGAACAGATTTCCTTAGAATTTTACTCTTGCAACGTTACTGTAAACCTTGTCTACAATGTACATAAATGAATGCAAAAAAAAAAGGGAAAAAGAAATAAACTTGCCCTATAACACTTCCTTGGTGCAAAGGTCTCCCTTGGAATAAATCTCGGGGTTTTTCTACGCAACGTCAAACCTTCTGGAAATTTAGCAACAGAAATGCGCCATTGTAATACAACCTGTACACAACAGTTTAACAATTTAAAATGACAATGTCAAAGGCTCAAATGTGTATTAAGCAATCTCCGAACACTGATTCACAAGTATGAGCAAAAATGACACACTTTATAACGTTTCTCGTTTAGAAACATGTAGTACAGTTGCACAGTATAATTATATTTTTTATGCAGTCACTACATATGTTATGTTTCAATAAATGGAGACATGCGCAAATCCATAGGCAAGCATGGTCTAGTAACAATAATCGGTCGACGTTAGTTCGCATCCCCCTGCAAATCGTGACGTCACGCCAGGGGGCGTGGAGCTCTGACGTCACTCTGCTGAAGGCGCATGCGCCTGCATTGTGTGTGAGAGTATAGTTTTTAGCGTTGTTTGTTTACATTGAACCCAGTTGGGAAGGGACGGCAGTTAGAAATATGTTTAGAATATTTCCGTCCTGCCGTCCCTTCCCAACTGAGTTCAATGTAAACAAACAACGCTAAAAACTATACTCTCACACACTCAACGCAGAAAACGACAGTCCACGCGCATGCGCCTTCAGCAGAGTGACGTCACGATTTGCAGGGGATGCGAACTAACGTCGACCGCAATGGTCATCTTCCGCAAATCCGCCATGATCTGTATTACAGTAATCTGTATGTAAACAGTGACGTGGCGGTTGCAGTTAAAGCTGGATTGCAATTTGAAATTAAACTTTAAAATGTACTGCACTTCACAAAAATTCTTAAAAATATAATTTTATTTGCTGTTAGAGTTTTTAAATAATATACATTCAGCAGAATAATTAGTTCGATAGAATTTTATAAATTGTGATAACGCTGCATTTAATGTTCTTTCAAAGGACTAACACGGAAGTAGGTTTCAAGAGTTTTCAAGCTAGAGGTGCGGCTTAGAATCCCAAGTGTTGTTGTCACAAAAATGGATAAAAATATTCAAAACAGATTGGAAATATTGAAATAATTGCACTATCTGAAAAAAATTTGTGAATGGGATGGGTGTATGGATTAATAGATCCAACTACACTGCAATTCTGATTAAATGAATGAGAATTTCATACAGAAAATGAAAAGCCTTAAAAGTGAATCTATATAAAATTTAATGATTTTGTTCACAAGTGCAATTTTAACTGGATATGGTTATTTTTCATTTCATTTTTTTTTTAATTTTATAAAAATTTAACTTCTATTTTTTTTCATTTTATATAAGTTGTAAAAAAAAAACATTCGAAATTAAAAAAATATTATCTAAACTAAAATTTAAACAACATAACATCACTTTAATGTCGATCAGACAACACTAACTACAAAACTCTCAAAAATACAAAATTACTTTGCATTGCGGGCCGGCAAAGTGGCGTTGTGGTAAGGCGTTGGCCACTTACGTCCAGGTATGAGGGCTCAAAGCCTCACTCAAGTCGGTGTGTTTTCGATATGCAGAAAATGGTTCGAACATAACATTCACCATTTCCCGCTTTTTTCTGAATTCTTCTGAATTTTTGAGAAAAAAACCTGAATTCTTATGTCATTATGTTAGCAGGTATGCCTTAACTATTAGTTTCGAATGTCGATGAAATTGGAACATACCCACCATCATAAAAATAAGACAGACGATCTCCAATCCAGACAGGGCGAAATAAGGTTAATGATGCAGTCTCACGTCAATCCAAAGGGGCAATGATTTTTCAGGCAGTGAAATACAAAATTTAACTGTTAAGATAGTATCATCAACTTCTTCCAATAGCGGCATGTATTCGGTTTTTTTCTCCAAGGGCTACAAGGAACGGTATAGAAAAGACGTATCGTCGTTGAAAAGATTGGCAGCTGTTATAGATCCCTTCACGCTCTGTTAAGAAAGAAAGAAGATTCCAGACTTTTTTTTTTTTTTTTTCGCGATTCGAAACCAACGAAATACGATTAGAAAGTGGATTAGCTGCCTATTTGTAGTACGGAAGAAATACTTTAAAGGAATTTTTCTTTTGTTTCTTCTCCGGTAGGAACGAAAAAGTGAAAGTACGCCTCGTTTCTCGATGTGTGTTCTTAGCCTAATAATTTATGAGTTTTCTTGGATTTTTAAAGACGTGATACTCTTCTTAGGTGGCTTCTCGGTTAAAAGTTATGGTTAAAACTTGAGTGAGCTCATGCATACTGGTATAGTGGTATATAGTACAGTTGCGTCACTACGGGGAGAGGGGTCGGTCTGCCATGGGTGACACCGAAAATTAGATAATGAGTTTTTCCAAAAAAAAAAAAAAAAAAACTTGAATTATAAAATTTACTGGTGCTATTTTAACGTATCATAACTGAAAATAAATAAATGTAACTTACTTAAAATTGCATCATGTTTATAAAATGTCATTATTATTTTTTTATTTGATTTATTTGTTCATTTTATTTTGTCTACTATTTTATTATTTATTTTTTTTCCTTATGGAAAATAGTGTACACTACAAAACTACAAGTTTATACAACGTCTTTTTTTCTTGTTTTTTGGGAGAAGGGGCAGTGTGACCACACAAATTACAGCCCCGCGTGACACCCATGTTTGGAACGCCACTGGTACTATGATATATATATGTGTGTGTTCATTAGGGTTTATGAGAAATAATTTCTCAAGGGCATTATTTAATACAAAAGATTTATTACAAACAAAACATACACAGATTTATTGCACAAAAGACAGTAGAAATACGACTTCACTCTTAAAACTATTCCGCCCATGATATCCAACAACCAATTATTATACGCGGTATAAATACACAGTTGGTAAATAGTTCGACAGTTCATTATTGATTAAGTCAATGTATAACTGAAAAAATTCACACATACACACATATCAGGGGTTCCCCCTACCCTTTTTCACAGCGATGTCGCACTCCTAAAAACTTTAGAAATCTCTCCCTAAAAAACGTTGACCCTTCCCCCAAATCGACCAGAGCGTCGTCCAAGACCCCTCCCAAAAGCCCTTAAAAACACTCCCCCCCCCCTTAAAAATATTTCAATGGCATAGTCTGTGCCATTCCCCTTCCCCCTGCTGAGCACGCCTGTACATTATATATATATATTCCTCTAGGTGGTTTTACCTCACTAATATCGTGGGTTTACTAAATTAGCTTAAAAAATAACGATTTCAATTGTTTAAAATTGACACTACAATATCTATATTCCACAAGAAAAATCAATTTTAAGGAAGTCCGTTCGATAGAAGATTTTACTCAACCTTCTATCTTAAGCTCTTCTGAATTTAGGAAGAAAAAAAGTGATTCTGCTTTCGTTAAGATCCATTTCCTTGCGTAAACACCAAAAAAACATAGACTATGCTGCAGCATTCGATTAAGAAATAGATCTCTGAACTTTATTCGATGCTCCGTAACCATAGCAGTTTCATTTCTGTTGTGAAGTTTTTGCTTCCTTAAAGAAAGATCATGCCGGGCAATAAATGTTCTGAAACAATCGCCACTTGAAATATGAGTTATAAAACCATTTTCGAAAATTTATGAACACTCTTTTTATACTCACTTAAACTTTTTGGGTTATTGGCTCTTAAAAGAAATGTATTTTTTGTTATTAATTGAAAAAGGACAAGGACCTTGAAATATAAAAGGTAGCTAGAATTACAACGCGATCTTCTCAGCACGGTTGTTGTCGTTTCTAGCGTGCCTCAAGTAGTAAGAGTGATGACAACGGCTACTGCGCATGCTCCCCGCCGCCATATTTTTACCACAGCGCCTGCGCATCGTCAAGAGGCGCTGTAAAAGCGGCGATGCGCAGGCGCGTTAGTAAAAAGTTAAAACTGGTAAAATCCGTTGTCGTCACTCTTATTACTAGAGGCACGCTAGTCGTTTCTAATGCCACTTGGGTATTCAACCTCCCCTTCGGGACCGTTCATAAATGATGTCATGATTTTTCCCGATATATTTGACAACCCTCCCCTATTTGTCACACAATGTCACACTTCAGCGGATCCCCTCCCTCCTTTGTCACATGTCACGCTATGTCGCATAAGCCTGATGTCACCCTTCTTGTTACCCCATCCCCTCCCCTTGTCACACTTTGTCACAATTTCACGAACCCCCCTCCCCCCCCCCCGAAGCATGAAATCATTTAGGAATGATCCCTTCGCAGGCCATAAATTGCAACAAAATTGTTTAGTGACATGAAAATTTCTGGTATATCCGACCAGAACAAAATCCATCAAATATTTAAAAGGAGGAAAAGGATGAAAAATATTTAAATAATATAGAGAAATATTCAAATAGGGACCGTTCATAAATGACGTCACACCTTTTTCAATATATTAGATCCCCTCCCCCCTTTGTCACAAAATGTCACACTTCAGCATCCCTTTGTCACATGTCCGCTATGTATTAGCATAGGAGGCACCTAGAAGCAAAGGGGTGTAAGTGACAAAACTGAAAATTTGGAGATAAATAGTCAAAATGATAGGGAGAGCACTATTCTATATTGTGACAAGAGATGTTAGCGTTACGCCTAATAGGTGCTGCCCATCAACATCATTTAGAAAAAAAATAGCATTAAAGATCGCATGAAGATCCAAGCTTTGAAAGCGTTTTTCTCGGAATCGTTTTTTGGTCACTTGCATCCTTTTGCTTCTCACTACCTTATATGTGCTTGCAGTTCAGAAACGAAGCACTGCGTTGTAGATCACGTTTCTCATTTTATTTTTGAACTTTTAATGGCATTTGTGAGCATAATAATAATGATGATGACATGTGTACTTAATTTGTATAAAATGAAGCTAAGGCTTATAACACAAAAGATAATTAATAGGATATAACAGTAAAATATATTAGTAGTTCGAACTCTGAAAAATTACCTTCGCAATTTTATCTTAAAAGTGTAAATGCCTAAACAAATTACTTTTAAACTTTTAACAAGAAGTAAATTTAAGGGGGTATTCTAGTGTAAAATTTTGAAAATTCAAAAAAAAAGAAAATTTTTTTTCATGTTTCCAAAGTTTAGACATTCAAGAATATGCCATTGAAAGGATTTTTTAAAATTCCTATTATTTCATGAGTTATAGCCGTTTTAGTGACGCGGCATCGGTTCCTGTCCGACCGCTACGAGTCAACAAAAGATGGTAGGCGTTCCCGAGTCCCTACAGTTGAATATCCTTTATGAAATCTTTATTGTATAGTATCCCTTTTAAATCTATATTTAATTGAAGGACACAGAAACTTGTTTTGTTGGAATATTCTCCTTTTAGTTTTATTTTAAGTTAGTTTTGAGCCAACCTTCGTACCAACCTTCGCAGTTAGTACTTTTAATGAAGGTTTTACACCCATATTAAAAATCTTAGATGTTATGGGAATCACGATTGGCCCAGCAGCTAATGCTTTTGCAGCGAGACGGACGTAGCGCGTATCGAGCTATCGGAACTCCGGACTTCAGAGGCATCAAAGGAGGGTAGAATTTCTCGTCTTCACAAGAAAACATCGGAGAATAAGCATTTTGAAGTAGAGGAAGGTTTCTTATATGGAGCAGGAATCGCCGATTAAAAATATGTAAGTATTCTGTACCATTCTATAAGCAAAACTGCTGAAAACTTGTCTCAAAACTTTGAACGCGTTTTTCTCGAAACTACTTTTTTCGAGCTGGCGGTAAGGGTATCTCGAGTTCTAATGGACCGATTTACTGCAAATTTAGAGAGGATGTTCTTTATACATCCTTTTATCGTGTGAACCTTTCCCAAAACTAACTTTTCATTTAGTATTTTTTGAAAATTCGTAATTGTTAAAAAAATTTACAAAAAGGAAATTTTTTTTCAAACAGCCGCCATTTTGTAATTTTTTTTTTTTAACTTGTCCAAGGTTCATATCATAGCGGCATCTATAATAATTAAGAATCCGTCTGTTTTTTATTTTTCAAATCACCAGGAGGGTTGGGATAATGCACGCCATGACACCCTCTTTTTTTTTTGGATCCCCCACTTTGACTGCTCATAACTCTGTCTATTTTTTTTGGTTAATTTTTGTATGTAATAATAAAACATCAATAAACAAATGATAAAAAATGGACGATAAAAATATTTTTTGTTTCCTTTGTACGGCGCTTCAAAAACCGGACGAAATTCATGCCTCTACACTGGAAAACCCCCTTAAGCCTGAACCGGTATTGCTGCTTACGATACAAAATAACCGCTGACACTACAAAATCAAATTAGGAAATCAAAAAATCTTTAAAAATAAATTTAATTTGCTGATTATAAATGTTTTTATAGAAACCACAACGTGTCATGTCACATTTCTTGTTACCCCCTCCACTCCCCTTGTCACAATTTCTTGAACCCCCCTTCCTCTCAAAGAATGGCACCATTTATGTAGGGACCCCTAATAATAGACAGAATTTGAATAAGTTAAGGGAGGAGGGGTGTTCGGGAAATTGTGACAAAGTGTGACAAGGGGAGAGGGTAACAAGAAGTGTGACATCATGCATTATGCAACATAGCCCGACATGTGACAAAGGGGGGAGGGGGTCCGCTGAAGTGTGACATATTGCGACAAATTGGGGGAGGGGGTCAAATATATGGGAAAAAAGCGTGACATCATTTATGAACGGCCCCTTATAATTATAAACGATAATTATAGTTTTATAATTGTAACGTTTAAAAAAGCTCTTTGACTAAGCATTTAAAGTACTAATTAATGTTATATGTAATTTTGATTCATACAATACGTTACAAAAAGAATTTGACACATTATAGGTATGCATTAAAAAATGGATTTCATCTGCAGGAAATGCAAACAGTACTCGAGCTAATACAGGCACTGGGGCGCTAATTTGGCTTACACCACGTTTTTTTTTTGTGCAATTCCCAGTTCTTCCCTCACTTGTACAGCTTCAAACTTCCCAATGATCTATAATACTTAAGGAAATAATTTGAATGATTTTTTCGATTTTTTTCCAACTGGTTTCAAGTTAGCTGGAATTCACCTGGTACTACATCACCCACCGAAATTCTTCCAAGGAAAGAATAGAGGTTGAGGATGGAGGGTTGTCATGTGTTTCACACTTGTTGCGTTTAAACATTTATAAATAAAACAGGCAGTCATTAAAATAAACAGTTCGTGTGCAGTGAATCTCGTAAACGATCCGGAAATTCCGTCATGTAATAAAACCGAAAGTATGATGGATATTGTCTGCATTAAACTACTCCCCAGATAGTAAATGTAACGAAGACATTTATTCTATTCGATGAAAGAAATTAAGTTCAGCAACCGTTAAATAGTACAATCTCACGTGCAACGACAGAATGATAGCGTTAAAAAACAAACTACCGTCCAGTTAAACGGGTGTTTGCTTCCACACTAAATCGCAATTTAACTTCATCTACGCTTCTGTTAACACGCAATGAAATGAAAATGAGAAAATTTATAAAATCGACTTTTCCTTTTCCAGCCCATGAAATGCTTCACCCTTTAATTAAGGAATTCTCGCGCGTTTTGTCGAGTGGTAGGCAGGCAAGGCAGAGGTTTGTTTTGATTTGTTTTTTGATTGAGTCATTTACGAGAGGCAGGCCAAACGAAGCGTACAGAGACGCTTCGTTTGGTCTTCTGGGGATCATTGTTTGGCTTTTTGCGGTTCTTATTCTGTTCACACGAGCATCCGGGTGGTTGATAAACGGCGTGCAAACAGTAATAAAAGAAAGCAAAACTAGACGATGGAATGTTTTTCATAATCTGATGTTCTGACATAACTGCCAATTTAAGAAATGCTGGGGGAGGGGGTAGCGAACTGCTTAAAAGGTTCAAAACACCGATGTTGCTGACCAAAACTGAAAAACTAACTAAATATTGGGCTGTCATTTCTTAAGCTTAGTCAAATAAATTCTCCCTTTAAAACCTCCAATATCCCTGTTAATAAATAAATAAATAAATAAATGAAAATAAATAATTTATAAATTTGGAAAGGAACATTAGAAAATGACGAAGATAAAAATGTAAGCATTAAAAAAGGACCTAATATCTTGTACAAAATATTTCCTTAAAAAAATAATAAGTCGAAAATTAGTACGTAGATAAATAAGAAATAAATAAAGTAAACATAAAATAAGTTGATTCCATTAATATATAGAAGAAAAAAAGAGATAGATAGTAAGAGAGTTTTATACATGAGGGAAATGTATTTATCAGCCTGCCTCCTCTCTGTACGTTCTTTCGACATTATTGTTGGTAATAAAAAACATCGCGTATGTGCATTCTTGGCGGGTTTTTTTGTGCCAAAGAAAACTCGCCAATGAGTCGACAGGGTGGCGTAGTGGTAAGACGCAGGTCTCGTATGCCCAAGATCGCAGGTTCAAACCTGGCCCAAGTCGGTGGATTTTCAAGATGCAGGAAATCGTCTGCGTCCATGTCGTATGATTATGCGGCATGTTAAAGATCCCTTGAGTATCCGTTTGGCATGGATACTCTCGGCTAAATTAAATTCCTAATGCAGATTGCATCAACGAGAGCTCAGGTTCCCTATCTAGGGGAAACTAAGCGTCAAAAAAAAATTGCGGCAATGGTAGCACACTCATTGTGGTGCCGCTGAAAGAGTTGGTACCAATCTCTGGGGACGCACTAGGTCTGCAATGGTTGATGACCAATACTGCAGCCCCATTAGAAAGCAAAAAAAAACTCGCCAATGAACGAATAAATGACATTTGTTCAAAGCTGGTGGAAGCGAGCTTTTGGTAACCTGTGAAAGCGTTTTAAAATGAAAAATATAAATTTAAAAAAAATTAATTAAAATTTTTTTAAATAAATAAATAATAAATTTAAAAAACAAGAGAAAAAAATCATAAATTTCAAAAACGAATGACAAACTTGCAAAAAAAGGAATGGAATTAGTTATTAAGTAAACAGATTCTTCACAATATGGGAAACTGAACAAAAATCAAGATCCACCGTAATTTATCTTTGAAACAATCTTCATTTCAAAGTTGCGATAAATAACATTGAATTTGGTGATGTCTTTAAAGGATAAATTCTTTTTTTTTCTTTTTAGTCACTAAATACATTCAATTTTTTTTACAATTCTCATCTACTGCAAATTATTATCTTATGGTTCTTTGATTGTTAAAATTATGTCATCATAAAAATAAAAAATCTAATTTACATCGAATAACAGAAAAGGTAAAAATGAGAAATGCTATGGAGGGAAAAGTCAATGCACCTCCGTTATACTATCTTGAAACAACTTCCACACACAATTTGTTCGCAACAAAATAACTACCTTAAAAAATTACTACATGGCCTTTGGCATCAGTGTCGAAAAAACACGAGTGGAAAAAAATTAATCCGGCAATTACTCTTTCATCGTAGAGGAAGTAAAAGTGAAGACCTCGATTCAATGGTTCTCATTAGGGTCAGTTTGCAAACCGAGGGGCACTTACCTGTTTGGCCCAAAGGGCAATTTTGGAGGAAAAAATTCTTCTGACACCGTTTGAAGTGGACACATAAAAAGTGCTGCCTGAGAATCTTTTGAGTAGATTTCAAGAGGAAACATTTCTCTGGTTATGTGCTAATGAGATCTGCTATTTTAGGGGTGGTTCAGCAGCTAATTGCCACCTGGGAATAAGAACTTCTGCCATATCTGAGGTGCTTCCTTGTTAAGATGTTTCATACTCATTTTTTACCGTCAAAAGACTAAACCGTAGTTGCACACCCACCGAAGATATAAACACAGCTGGAATAACAGTTTCGCTAACAGGGCAATCAGCGAATTAAATTGGAAATCTCATTTCGGAACGTAACATTTTTTATTTTAACATTTTATTTAATGCTGTTGCAGATCTGACACACACTTTTTATTATAATATACTTTAAATTTCCTATTTGATAAACACCACTAACAGAGGTAGCAGTGTCAAAGGTTGTCCCGTAGTGGACGCCAGAGGAAACTTTCGTGGAGGTCCGCAGCGGTTTTGACGTGCAAAAAAGTCGGTAGAAGCTTGGTTCCTGCAGAACATCGAAAGTGAAGCAACATTGACTGAGGTCAGTGTTTGGGAGGGGGACAACCTCTCGTGGCTGGTTGCTAGGGACCGTATACGCTAAAGGGAGCTGGTGCACGTTGAATCCGTCGCGGAAAAAAAGGATCAGACCATTAGATGTGGAAAGCGGAAAACAACTCTCCCATTATTCATCCAGTTCCTACATTCTAAGTAGACTTGCCATCAAAGAGAATTTCGTGATGATCTCAAAATATTACCGATCAAAAAGGATTTATCGTGGAACCAGATATTGTTGCAGACAGGTTTTACTGTATGCCGCATTTTCATGAGATGGATAAAAATTAATATAACATCCAGGAAAAGAATACGATGATCTAGAAAATAAATATTTACTCTTCTTAAAGAACACCTCTCTTAGAAGGTCAGCTTTTAGTTCCCCACAGCCCCCAGATAAAAAATAATATTACTTCCAGGAAAAGGAAACGATGATATAGAACAGTGGTCGGCAACCCGTCGATAGCAAACCCATTTTCGGTCGATCCCGACAGCATTTTGTTGGACAGATAATACTCAAAAAATAAATAAATAAATAAAATAACTTTTGAATTGGGATGGCGAGTTTATTATTATTTTTTCCTTCAGAAAATGTTTATTAGTTTGTCAGACCATTCACCGGACCTAAAAAAAACTTCTAATAATATGGATTGTCAGTAGTCATTTTAACTATGCTCTTGGTGAGAGTTAATTCAAGAATGTATGCATTTCACATAAGTGTTTTAGTTAAAAAACAAAACGAAAACTAACAGTTTTCTTATCAAATTCGAAAGCAATAATATATTTGTATTGTTTTGATGCGAGTTAACAGTGTTAGCAAACCATTTTAGAAATTTTAAAATAGGTGTTTTATAAGCACCAGAACTTGTTTTGACAAGAAGTACCCTACAATTTGAAGACAGGTACAATCCCAACATGCCCTATTAATAATGTGTAACCCCTTAACCCCCTGTCCTCCGAGTCGATCGTGGTGTCCGCCGATCTTGGAAAGTAGATCTTCAGTCAGTTTAGGTTGCCGACCGCTGATGTCGAAGATAAATATTTATACAGTAAAACTCCTACTAACGGACACCTCTCTCAGACGGACAGTTTTAAATTCCCCGCTGCCAGACCTTTGGGCTTAAAAAACCCTCTTTTTACGGACAAGTATTTTTGTACCGCTGTTGTTCCTTGAAGGGTTTTACTGTATTTAATTTTTCGAGGTCAATACAAAAAGAAATTATAAAAAGTAAAATTTGCCGCCTAGGCAGCTGGCTACTGGCTATTTAAAAATTCGAGTCTAGTTATGAACCAAAGCCACTCCCTGAAAGAAATTCTCTTTGCGGCGGTGCTGGTAACCCTTTATCGACTTGGCTTTAGTTGGGGAAAAACAGGTTAATATTTTCCTCTCGACCGAAAACGAAATTCCAGCCGCCAATATAAAAGCAAAAACATCACCGATAGGCGAGGAGGGAGGGGGAGGTATATAATTTCAGAAACAGGTGTCGGCAACTGGGCAGAACCATTCTTACTTCTATTTATAGCTACCGCCGATTAAATGACAGCTCCTTTTCACGATCATCGTCGTAAATAACGGCTCGAGTCAACAGCCTCGGAAGAAGTGAAGTGAAGGGAAGTGGGTGGGCCGGACTGGCCCACTGCCCGAGTGCCCGGTCACGGAGGGGCCCGCGGGGCCTCTTTTCCCTCTCCAGAATTTGATTTCGAGTTATTACATTTTTTTTTTCTTTCACTTGGTGATCGCTCTGCGCAAATTGGTGAATGGGATATTGACTTTCCACCGGGTTATTTATTAAGAGAGGAATTTTTTTTTTTTCGATTTTTCGTGAGCAAAGGATTCATTTAATGCTCTATTGTTTGTGGATTTGTAATGATGAAATCATGTCTTTCTGAGCTGATGTTCATTAAAGAGTGCATCTTTGCAATTGTCTTGCGGAAATAGTTATGAGTTGTAAGGAACTGACTTTCGTCTGGCGTGCAGTACTCTTGATAACATGTGTGTTCGCGTAACCTCTCGATGCATTTTTTTCTAGAAGGAAGCAAGAATCTAGAAGCATAATTTAATCTTGGATAATACACTCCTTGTAATTCAAGAGAAAATTACTAATTATCTGGTTGTTGTTGTTGTTGGCGCGAAGCGAAGACGAGAGTGTGGGCTGCTCCAGCGTTTAGCAGAGCCCTTACAAGCAGTCTGACTTCTGCCCCTTAAGATGTCTTAATTTTTGAACCAGCTCCCAAATAAGAGACCCTCACCTGGGGTTGGCACCCCCAGACGTATCGTTTCACTTGGAGGACATTGAAGCCAAATCGGATTTAAAGGCGTCAGCCCTGTTTAGCAACACGGTTCCAGAGCAACCAACCACGAGAGGCTGTCACCCTGCCAAACACTGACCTCGGTCTATGTTGCTTCACTTTCGTTGTTCCGCGGGAACCGAACTTCTACCGGCTGGTCCACTGCGGGACTACTAATTACGTGAATTAAAAAAACAATAATTTACTTTCATGAGTTGAACAATTTTATTTCTTTTTCGATTGTTTGTACCGATTGATTGGTTAGTCTTGATTTACTGACACAAGTGCATACATTATGAGGAGCATGGGGGCACCATGGGTACCGTACTCCCGTTGGGTCATAAAAACGAACATTAAAACGAAACTGGCAGATTTTTTACGTTTTAGTTTCACCAATTTCAAAACTCTGATGCATTTAAACGCGAACTAATCCGCTCTTAACGCTTAATTCTTCAAACGTTTTCGTTGGGGAGCACCTGGATTTCCCGCTTTCTGGTTGTAACCCAAACCCACCTTGATATGGCACCTCTAATAGTACAGTGGTACCCCCACTTCTAAAGCTCTTCACACGCATATGGCCCCCATGGGCTATTCTGCACCATGCATTTGTTATATTTTCGAACAATTAAAAATTGAAGTCAGCAAAGTGTTCTTTTATACGCTAAAATCAAAAAATAGTTGAAGAAAAACATCACAACAGCCGAAGTAAATTTTCACTTTAAAAAAATGATTAATAGGTTAATAGAGAAAAAACTGTTCACTCTATTGGAGATTCAAATGGTTGTCAGATGTTAAAAATTGTAAATGCAGGTAAAAGTTAAAAGCATAAGACAATGCCCTAAATGAAATTAGTATTGAAGGAAGGGGGAATAAGTTGACGTTGAAGGAATAGTTTGTGGGAAAATGTTCGTATCTTTTTTATCATCCGAAAGACATGCAGATTTGTCAAAAAAAAAAATAGCAATTAACATTTGCTTATCCTTTGTTTTCCATTCATTCTATTATTGGATTAAAAATTATAGTTCCAGCAAATCCTAATTGGCCGGGGGGTTCACGGGGACTCAGTTCCTGTCCTTCGAATTTTTTACAAATTAGGTTGGATTTCAGTACTATTTACACATGAATTTATAAATTCTGAAGAATATAAGGCTCTCGCACTTTTTTGACGGAAATGTCTTCTAATTATAAAGGTACTTTTGACTCGGAGATAACTCTTGTAGCAAACAAGTATCTAAGTTTTTTTCTAAAGTCTGTTGGGTAAGCTATTCACAAATTTCGCTATCGTAAAAACACACTATTCACCAAAAAAATTCATTTAAAAAAAAAAGAACCATTACAAAATTCCTTTTCGAAGAAGCGGATCTTTCACCAAATGTCCTTTACTAGAAAAAAAAAGAACCTCCCTATGCCCGCGTTTTTGTATGCATCACCTGCAAAAAGAATTTTAAAAAAATTAAGTAAATTAATAAATAAAACATTCAAACAAAATAAGTAAACAAATAAACTCACACACAGAGAGAGAGGCAACACTACCCTGGAAAAACATTTTTGACATAACCCTGGAAATGTAATATTTTCGTAAACAAAACTGACAGTTAGTTTTTATTTGGAAATATGCAGCATTGCCCCCATAAGAGGCCGTTCATAAATGATGTCACCCCCCTCCCCCTCTTTGTCACAATATGTCACACTTCAGTTGACCCCCTCCTCCCATTGTCACATGTCAAGCTATGTGGCATAATGCATGATGTTACACTTCTTGTTACCCCCTCCCCTCCCTTCCCCTTGTCACAATTTCACGAACCCAATTCCCCCCCTCGAAGCGTGGCATCATTTATGAATGATCCCTAAGCGACGTTTGACAACTGACAAAATGGGGGGGAAAATGTCCGACGCGCAAGGCCGGGGTGTAATAAAAGCTTGATGAGCCAGAATGTATATAATCGGAGTCTTGCTTCATAGGTGCTGGAATATAGGAAGAAAGTAAGGGATTGCAAAACTAAAAGATCTCTTACAACGTGTGGATGATCCGGTCTGCAGCGAGAAATGGGAAAGGATGAAAATGCTTTCCGGTATAATTCGCGGAAGTGTTCTTAATTACACAATATCGCCTAAACACACTTCAGAATAGTAGTAAATGAATCAGCATCATGGAAAGAATTTATTTCCAAGAAAAATCCGGAAAAAATAACACTACACAACATGGAACTGCTCCATATTATTCAATATCGTCTAAGCACACTTCAGAATCATTAACATGTAGGAAGTATGCCGATATCACAGAAGGAATATATCCAGAAGGCAAATCGAGAAAAAATAAAACTACATCCAGCTTTTTCCTCTCTAAATTTCTATACTTCATTTTCCAGCATGCCCCCTGGTATATTTCGCGGAACTGTTCCATATTATTCATTATCGTTTGAGCACACCTTAGAATCTCCAACAAGTAGGAAATATGTCGAGAACATGAAAGAATGTATTTCCTCAGTTCTTCATTTGAGAGGATCGCCTGTCATTTCAATGAGAATTCCCCATTTTATTCAGGTCGAGACACGCAAATCTTCCACAGGAACGTGTCAACAGATGCCACTTCTTCCTAATCTTCTGCTTCTAATGAGACTCGGTCATAACTTTCTTTGTCTTCGAATGCTACTCACGGCCGTCGGACAACTTCCGGAAGATAAATAAAAATCCCTCGATTCTTTATCATAACTGTAACTGGTGACGGAAACTAACTGCAACTGTGTTTGCACGCTAGTGACAAATCTCGACGTGCAATGCCGTAAAAAATAGAGATCGTTAAGTGGCGTTGAAGGGATTTGCATATTAACACTTCTTTTAAAGAATAACCGAGATCGTTGTCAAAAAATGAGTCGGTTGTGTCATGTTTCGGTAAGTGAAAGAAAAGAAGTAAAAAAAAAGCATGGTTAAGGAAATGTTGCACCTAACAAGACATTGTCTTCAGCATTGATATTTAATTATTTATTGTATGCAAAGCACAAAGAAATCTTTATATTTGATGTATAATGAATACAGGTTTGATGACCTACGGTCTAAATATAAGAAGAAGTGAGATTGACTTAGTGCTGAAAATTTATGTTTGAATAAATTCTGAAATAAAGATAAATCATGTTTGAAATAAAGAAAATTCATGTTTGAAATAAACTTTGAAATAAATCAAATTCATGTTTGAAATAAATATTGAGATAAAGATAATTCATGTTTTGAAATACAGATAAATCATGTTTGAAGTTTAAAGTTCAGTTAAAAGCTATTTTTTTAGCTCTGCAAAAATCGATTCTTAGCGCGAAACTCACCGAAGAATTAGTTTATGTTAGGAGAAAATATTGGTACTTTTTTAAAAATAATATTCCTTCACCATATAATTTATGTCTAATATTTTTTAAAAACGTTTAAAATATTAATTGATTATATAACCCGGATACTGTCTTTTTTCTGAAATATATTTCGTCAGTCATGGCCCTAACAATTATTACAGAGCCACCTTTCCAGATCATGCTGCGGGGCCCCTTCCATTATTATCAAGCTTAGAAATAGATATACTGTGCAAAAAGAAGGATCTCATTCTTCTCCTACATGGCCTCTTCTTAGTCAATGTAAGTTTTTTTTTGAGGGGGTATATAATCTAATACTAACAGAAAACTACAAATCTTTTAAGATTTATTACTTTAAAAAGAGGAAAAAATTCCTTTCAAGTACACATTACAAGCTAATTAAGTAATTAAATATGTAATGAAAGATGACTTTAATACACAAAATTGTTTTAAAAATTAGTAGGCAAAATAGTACACATAATTTACGTACATTACTGCTTTGCAAAAAAAATCTGCATTTCTAAGGCAGGCGAAGCTTAAAATGTATTTTAACCATTAAAATAAATAGGCAAATTAAGTATTTCAAAAGAAAATAAAAAACAACGTTCAAAACACAAAACAGCAATAATAATGACGGGGTTTTTCTGGTTATAATGACCTTTTTTTCGAAGGCAAAGGAAATGTTAGAGCAGCTTATGGATACAAACACATCCAACAGCTTTTTGCTGAGAAAAACGTTCAGTTGAGTCATTCCACTTGACGAGATTACCGCCAAAACCTACCCAGCACTACTTCCCATTAGGGTCCATGTGTGTACCAAATTTAGTTCCATTCCAAACATTAAGTTTTCAGTCAGAGTGGACACAGAAAAGGGTTAAAGTAAAAAAATGTAATCTTTCAGTCCGACCCCACTATAACTTTGTGAATTTTAGGGTCCTTAAACATTATAAAATAAACACATTTACAGTGGGGTTGGATTCAGAAACAGCTTGGAATCTAACGTATCGTTTTGAGTCAAAATATTGTAATGAAAGTGTGCAGCTACATGCAGTAGATGGGGGAGGGGGGGGAACCAAGGGGACATGTCCCCCCTAGAAGACGACAATTTTTTTTTTTAATATTTTACGATTAAAACAAAACTTTTTTTTTCATGTGTTATTTCTAGATTAAAACCCAAGCAATTCCGAAAATAACACATTTAAATATTGCAAAAAACACAAAAATATCTGTATCCCTATTTTTTTTTCCTGCGCTCTTATCTGAATTTTCTGACAGAAGACAAAAATGTAACATCGTAAATAAATTAATTTAATAATAAATTAATATGTAAATAAATTAATTTAAAAAATGCGCAAGCCCCCCAAAGCTCGACGTACGTACCATATCAACTTTCAAATGCAAGTTTGTTTCTCCAACATATTTCACATTTCAGTATTGTATTACTCCGCGGAAAAACGATCATGCCCCCCCCCCCCCCCCCTAGAGCAGATTTCTGGCTGCGCTACTGGCTACATGTATGGGGTCGCGGGTTGCTTAATTGTCAAAAATAAGGTAGCGACGTAAAAAAGGTTAAGACCCACGGTACTAGATGGTTTCAAAAGGAATCTATTACTGGCATTAAGTGACTCTTGCTTAAATTTTTTCCATGAGAAATCAATTCATTTTCCCCTTAAGTCAAAATAATCCATTATCGGGAAAGAGATATATATATTATACATATATATCCTTGCTGAGAGCGTATGTAGATCGTAAAAACGTCCTCGGAGCAGCGACGAATCCCGTATCCATAAACGGTCCATCGTCGAAGGCTAAAAAACAAATCGAAGGTTCTGGGACAGACAGATGCGCATGGCCGACCTCCTTTGTCGCCAACCATCTTGGCGAGCAATTGCTCTTCGCTCAGAGATGCTTAGCTTTTGTGAATCTTACTGCTGTATCTATCTTCCACTTTGCTTGTGCATTAGTTTTGGTCATTCTGTTTTGCTGGACATTTCATGCACTCGTTTGGACAGTTTTGTTTATGTATATCCTCCTGAGACCCGAGCAAAATAAAATACACATATTCTCTCAACTATTAGTTTTTCTGAACAATTGGGCATTAAAAGTGATGTTTTTCAAAAATTTAATAAACTTGAATTTTTAAATTTTTCTGGGGGGGGGGCACATCCATTTGAATGTATGTTGAGGTCATAACTACAGTAGAACTATGCGATAATTACACAAAAATAGATAAACAAAACATTTCATTCATTACTTATAATATAAGAAAAGAGATCAAACGTATAAAAATCCTAGAACAATATTAAAAGAGAAAAAATAATTATGTGAAAATCAAAACAACCGCGAGAGCGCCGAATTCCAACTTCACTCATATTCTCTGTCATATTGTAAACAAATAAACGACCGTTTCCGAATTCTCAAAGTTAAAAAGTGATTTCCTATTCCTCCTTTATAATTCCAGTCCAGGTCTTGCTTGCTAAATAAAATCTGTCACAACAGGGAGAAAAAGCAAAACATCCATTTTATTGGATGCCAGATCTCAGGAGGATATATAATGTCCACTCCTATATATAAAAGCGCTGCAGAAAAAATAAGTAAATAAAACTATTAACACTTTTCATTGTTCTTCTCCGCTATTAGATTTGTCAACCAAGACTGATGAACTTTTCCACACGTTTCTAACCAAGGGCCCAACCATAGATAGATTGGGACAAATAATCTTCCCCAGAGCTCATGACTTCAAATAGTGCTAAATCGTTTTCTTTCTTTCTCTTTTTTTGCCAAAGTTGAAAAAAAAAACTTAAATTACACAAGATTTTCTTATTATATAATAATAATAAGGTACACTAAAGCCCCTCTTATCGGACACCTTTCTTATGCGGACGGTTGTAATTCCCTAGCAGCAAAGCATTGAGCTTAATGTATTAAAAACCTCTCTCAACGGACACTTAAGTACGGACGCGGACACTATTTTGAAACTACAAAAATCACAGCTACAAAAGCGAGATTACGAACACTATTTCAGGAGCAACAAATTAAAATTAGAGAATTAAATGATTAAACGTCCAGAAGTAAAAGTTAGTAGTAAATTATACATGGTGGTTAAGAAAGTAAACCAATTTAAACATTACTTAAAAACTTATTTTTCTTCATGTACATAAAAAGTTTTAGGCTTTACAAAATAAATGAATAAATAAGTAAAGTCAAAATTATTTTCCTTCCCCCCCCCCTTATTTATTTATTTATTTATTTGTAGCCTTTTTCCTTGATATTGCCTTATTCGGTTCCGAAAAAAATATGCAACATGGGAGCGCCGTTTAAGAAAATATTTTTCATTGGGTCACAGCTTGTACAGAGCACCTCATACAGGTAAAAGCTGTTAGCATTTCAAGTATTCTTAAAGTGGCTGTCAGTGCCAAGTGTCTACTTAAGCAAAAAAATAAATTAAATAAAGAAGTAAAATATGTGAATAAATAAAGTAATAATTGCATGAATAATAAAAAAAGTAGGTGTACTGATATTTTTACTGATTATTGTTACATTAACGATAAATTTAGTATTGGATAAACACATCAATTGCATATTAAAAGAAAAAGACATATTTCAAATAGAATGGTTGGTAAACGGATGCTACTAGAAGAAGAATAACTTTCCGAAAGTTGATAAACATGCTGCTGTATGGGGGGAGCAGACAGGCCACCATGCTCTAAAACTTAGAACTTAAAATATTCACTCATTGCCTGGTATCGGAACAATAAAAAGAAAGGGTGGCTACCATCCGTCATCATATTTGATTGCCTTCTGAAGTTAGATAAAAAGCTTGTAAGATAATTTATTTCACTCATTTAAAAAAAAAAAATTGGTTAACCAAAAAGTTATCTAGTTGATGCAAAACTGTATACTATTATACTGAGAGATAATTTTAAAAATCAAAAACAAAAATTTTCTTTTGCTGTTCTACTCTAGGGATTTCTATAAACTATCCTTTTCTCCTCATTAGAAAATTTTGCTTGCATTAATGACAGAAAGCCCTTTTTTTACAAGTAAAAAAATCGAAAATCAAGATAATCATTTCCCCTTTGGCGACGAAGAGAAAATCGCCAAGCGTGAGTCCGAACACGGCAACCATCTTCTGAATGGATTTAGAATGAGTGCACTGGAAACTCGTATTCTTGCATCTAGATTCATCCGAGTCGCATTTACTCCATCGCCGCATCACCCCTCCGGACGACAGCACGAGGGTTTTTCTCGAGTGTTCCGCAGACGATGGTTTAAAGAGGAGCGTGAGTTTCGGTTTCGTGTTGGGATTTCTTAGAAAAAGAGATGAACTTTCGTTGGATTATTCCGAAGAAGTTTTGGCAGTATGATTTTTGTCTCGTTGTCAAAAGTCTGAAGATATCTTAAGGATTTTTATAGTTAGTGAAAGTGAAAAATCGTCAAGTGGTCGTTACTTCTTTTCAGTGGACATAACTGGATTTTTGAACCCTAGGTTTCAACTGTATATAAGAATAACTTGTAAATAATAGTGGATAACATTGATATATTCGATTTTTTTTTCAATCACACTTGTGAATTTCCAGTTAACGATTTGATTTTGTGTGGAATAATGGGGGTTAAAATGAGTCTAAATACCGGCTAATCGGCTTTTATTTTTGCTTAGAAATCTTCCCCACCTAAAACTGCTTTCACATAAGCGAACTATACCCATCAACAAGATGGTCAAATCACAACCTGATCAAGTGTTCATCGTGACGAGTGTCATTTCGCAGAAAAAGGGGGAGGACTTACCCCCGAAAATCCCGCCACGAATGAAGAAGAACGGCCCTGCGCTGCCCGAGAAGCCACCCCACATAAGGGCGGCCCTGAAGGCGCAAAGTCAGAACCTGCCTAGTCAGCCCCCCAGGGAGCCACTGAGGCCCCGGGCACCCCACAACAACAACGTCCTGGAGGGCCGGGAGGTCCTGGTGGCTGCCAGCCGGGCAGTCCGGGAACGTCCGGTCGAAAAAAGGCAGCGGGAGCCCGCAAAACTACTGATGCCCACCACAGGAATTGCCAAAAAAGAAGTCAAACGAGAAGATAGGATAGTGAAAAAGTTGGATTACCATCCCCTAAAAAGTGAATCAAACTCAAAGACTCATGAGGTGAGAATAAATTCAATTTATTTTTCCATTTATTTAAATTAAAAATAAATAAATGGAAAAATAAATTGTTTATTTGTTTATTTTTTTTAATTTATATATTTTTTGATCTAATGATTTTTTTACATTTAATTTCCGCATAAAATTAAAGGATTTTACACTTATTACAATGGTATTTGTCTCAAATAATTGAGGGATATTTTGCAAAAAAAAAGAAGGAAATGTAACTTCATTTTAAGAAATTTTTGTTTCTGCACTGTCTTTTAACAAAATATTATGTAGTAGCTGATCAGTGATCACCCGCCGAACATAACTGCGGGCTATAAGTTCAACAATCAAACTTCGCTGAAAATTTCTGTAAAAACAGTTTTTTTTTTTTTTTCTGTACTGCCTGCTACTACATCGAGTGCATTAAAGGGGGAAATACGTGTAAAACGGTGTATTAAGAGCAATTTTCATTAATTTTTTAACGTATAAAGAATATATATATTTTATTGAGATTTTGAGGTTATTTTATTGATATATTGAAGAACATTTACTGAAATTTTCAAACATTTTTCTTGAAAAATCCTGGAGATGTCGGCTGCTGCACACTGCAAATCGACACCCGGGTCGGCAGTTTGCGTACATTCTGGAGGTCACAATTTTTATTTGAAATCAATATTTTTTTTATTCTACTTTTCTTATAAGTGTCTCTTCTAGTTGAACTAAAATCATCACAAAAAATTGAAAATTTCTATTTTTTTTTTGGAATGGGAAAATTAAATACGTTTTGTACCCGTTTTTTGTTCTTTTTTTTTTACAATAAAAAAAGTAAAAATAAAGATATGTTTATGATTCTAGTTCAACTCAAGCATGTATATATAAAGAAAATGTGTGCTAAATTTGATAAGGATTGATCAAAACCTCTGCAAGCTAGATAGTACGCAAATTCGAAAAAAGTAGTTTCGAGAAAAGCGCATTCGAAAAGAAGAGTGGTATTGAAGGAAAATTTAAGGCAGTAATGAATCATTTTTTTAATACTTATACTTTATTGTTTCAATTGATAAAAAAATGAAAGGACACCTAAAAGGCTAACATTCTCTAATACCCTTCAGGTCGTTCATGAGGGGCTACCTGCTCAAGTGCTCCAAAAGGGGCGCTCGCTCAAATTCTTGTAACTTTTAAACGACTTGGAATTTTGCTTTGGAATTGTCAGGGTGTATTATTGAATAATTGTAGAAGCAATTTATGAAGGGGAAAAAATTAATCTTTTGAGACTTTTACACGTATTTCTCCGTATATTATTGGTTGCTTGCGTAACTGTAATGCAGTTGCCATTGTTGTAACACATGTCAAATATACTCATAATCAAAACATTTCTATAGCATTTTGAATGAGGCAGCGCTAGATTTGCAATCTCCGTTAAAAATGAATGTTGTAAACGCGAATTTAATTTAATCCTTCTTTCTTTGTTTTAATTTATTTGTCGTTTGCTCTTTTTATATATATTAAAGTGGCAGCGCTTTTTTGTTTCAGTTTCGTTAAAACTTGTTTTGACGATGATTTCGTTGGATATAAATAAATATTTTTCTCAAACAATTTGATTACGTAGTAAATAATATTTTTATTTTACAGATTATTATAACTTAGATGTTTTTTTTTTTTCAGTAAGAATATTTGTTTCCGAAATTAATATATGTTTATTATTTATTCATTAAACTTTACTTTTCTACCTGATAAATATCTCTTTGATTTGATGTGCATTTCCGGTTACTGAGAGAATTGTATATTTATAATATCTAGACCAGCGGTCATTTCGTATGACCGCCAGGTTTAGTAGTTACACATAAATGCATACTTGGGGTCACGGGTTTGGTTAAAAATTAAAAATGGGGTCGCGACGAGAAAAAGACTGGGAACCACTAATTTAACAACAAAGAATAAAAACAATCCTTTTATCTGCCTAAAACCTATGTAACTAATTTTTATAATACTCGTTTTTTGGAAACAATATTTTTAAGACATAATTTCCTTTTATATTCATGGTTTTATATTAATTCATCGAACAACTTTTCCTAAGAACAAAACCAGCAAATTTTAGTAAATTATTTGCATGTAGGGCAGGATTAAGACCGTTACATACCCAAAAATCATTGATGCCCCCATGAGTTTGCATAGTTCAAAATATAATTAATTAAACATTTTGCAGCTTTTTGGAACAGATAATTTGAAATGTTAGAACAAAAGAATAGTTATTTTATATCAGAATATTTATTAATTTCATTTTGAGGTAAATAACACTCTTTTCCCCCTTGCGTCGCCTCTGATGAATAATAACAGACAAATTTTTCTTTGTGTGTGTTTTTTTTTAATTTGTTTTCGTTGGTTTTTCGTATTTTTTAAAAATATGTGTACCTTAATGAGCTGTAGGGCGTTTCTTTTGTATAAGGGGTCATTCATAAATGTCACGCTTCAAGGGGGGAGGGGGGTTCAAGAAAGTGTGACAGTTTGTGACAAGAAGAGGGGGTAACAAGAAGTGTGACATCGTACATTTTGATTTCTATAGAAACATTTAAAATAATCAAATTAAACCTATTTTATGCTAGTGTACTATAGCGTGACCTGTGACAAAGGGGGGTAGGGGGTATGTTGAAGTGCAACACTTAGTGACAAAGGGGATCAAATATATTGAAAAAAAAAGCGTTAAATCGTACTTCACAACTTTTACGATGCTTTCAGAATTTTCATCATAATTGGTCAGCTTTTGCAATTTTACACTCGTAATACATTTTCATAAATAGCCCCACGATTTTAGATTTTTCTGGGCTCGATATGAAGCGAAAAAAAAAATCAACCATGAGGCCATGGTGTCCCAGAAAGTTCTAAAACATTAGAATGACACCAATAGGGAGATACTAAGATAAATTGACTATCCTGATTTAGAACAGTGAAAAAGAGGTGCGACAAATGAAAGTGACCATCGTTTGGTGTTATCCATCACATAACAAACTTTTAACAGTTTTATTCGCTCATAAAAAGGTACTTAATAACTAAAAAAATTCATAGAATCGAAGCAGATAAACTAGAGGAATCATTTTAGGTATTTTATTATATATACGCAAGTCAATTTTCGATCATTCGAACTTCAAAAACTCGAATTTTTTCATGTCTTGAAAAAACGTTTTTGTCCTGCACCTTTATTCCTTCTTAATTAAATTTATCTTTTTAACTCACTTTCGGCCTATAAAACGTGCAAAACTTTTCGTTTTATAGGTCAAAAAATTCTCTATTGGGATGAACAGTCTTCAATAAAATTACAAAAAATATTGATATTTTAAGAAACACTGCTAGTATTTTACCCATAAGTATTATTATTACACTTTATTATGCTTCTATTTTTTCATCACTTTCTTGTGGTACTACTAGCTGAGGCCAATGTACCTCTAAAAATTATAATAAAATTTATATTCTGTTGAAAAGGTTCCAAAACATTTTGCAAAATAAATTGAATAATTCGATTGATAATTTAAAATAATTTTTGAAGGCTAAAAAATATACATTTTTTAAGGTTTGTTTTAATGATGTTTGAAAGGATAAAATTTAACAAAAATAGGGAAATAATAAATTTGGAACTTTTAACTCATATTTATCAAACTAGACAGTTTAACTCCACGAGCAGCAAAAAGAGAACGTTCTTTTTAACAGTTTAAGCTCTATTGAACCCCCTTAAAATATGGAATAATTTTCCAAAGAATCTAAAAGAAATCAATTCTAAACACATGTTTAAAAATAAATCTATGTTTTTCTTAAAAACACTAATTTCGTTTAATAATTATTTTTATTGTTATTATTTATATTATCTTAATTACATATAAGATGAATGTATTTTAAAAAATTATTAAATGTAAAAGACTTATATGAAAATAGATTTTTTACTCTTTTTTGTTTCTTCATAAATTTGGTTGGATTCTCGAGATTTATTTATTTTATTTTAAGGAGTCATAAGTATTCATGAATCCTTATCAAATTTTTTCCTTTCATTTTTGGAATATACTTATTGTATTCCATTTATAAAAATTAAAAATTATAATAATTGTTAATAAATACAATAACTAGTAAGCATGAGGGAAAAACATGCTGGGAAATTGACATTTCGGAAAGAAATGATTTTAACTTCTTGAATATGTTTTACGAAAATGGTTACAGTTACTGCACACAACAAGTAAACTCTTCTGTAAAATTTACAACATATTTCAAGCATGTTGTAGCACAGAATGATTAAAAATATCTTCTATTTATTTTAATTTGTTTCACTAAATGCATGCGTGATGAAGGTTTTACTGGAAAGTATGACCAAAGTTACAGAGCATTTTCTCGTGATTTTTTCTGGAAATTTGAAGAAATGTCTAAAATTAAAACTGTCCCGTATCTTTTGGCTATATAGTGTGCTCGAAAGTTCTCCGAAATTTCAGAAAACAGTTTTTATGGTTAATTCTTAATATTTGTAAATAACAGGTTCCTGAATGTAACAGCTTAAAATCTTGTGAATTAGAAAAACAGAAAATATTAAAATGTTGTTTAAATCCGTCAACATCTTTAATGCTGCACTTCCTCCAAATATGATGAAATTTCGAAGAGAGAAATAAATACAAAAAAAAAGAAGATCAAAATTTAAGGATAAAAAACCGCTAACAACTTTACGACGTTTTTTCTTTTATTAATAACACGTCTAAATGTCAAAAAAAAAAAAAAGACCATTAGTAATGTTTATAAACAGAATTTTCATGAGATTTTTCCCATGTTGGGCAATTTTAAAGTACATGTGCGACCAGAAGATGCCATCTTAAGTTCAGTGCATCCTTTTCATGAGCTTAAGTTTTGCTCCTCATTAAGAAACCAATCTAATCAGTAGACTCCAAATAATATGCACTACAAAAATATTAAAATATGCCCTAGAAACATAAAACATATCCTAAACGTTAAAAAAATGTGGACTAATAATTTTCCCCCTAGAGAAAATTTTTCATGTATATCCATCCTCCTGAGACCTGGCATTCAATAAAATGGATGTTTTGCTTTTTCTCCCTGTTGTGACAGATTTTATTTAGCAGGCAAGACCTGGACTGGAATTATAAAGGAGGAATAGGAAATCACTTTTTAACTTTGAGAATTCGGTAACGGTCGTTTATTTGTTTACAATATGGCAAATAACACGAGTCAAGTTGGAATTCGGCGCTCTCGCGGTTGTTTTGATTTTCACATTATTTTTTTTTTTTTTTTAATATTGTTCTAGGATTTTTATACAAGTTTGATCTCTTTTCTTATGTTACAAGTAATTAATAAGATTTTTTTGTTTATCTATTTTTGTGTAAGTATCGCATATAGTTCTACTGTAGTTATGACCTCAACATACATTCAAGTGGATGCCCTCCAGAAAAATGTAAAAATTCAAGTTTATTAATTTCTTGAAAAACATCACTCTTAATGCCCAATTGTTCAGAAAAAGTAATATAGTTGAGAGAATATGTGTATTTTATTTTGCTCGAGTCTCAGGAAGATATACACAAAAAACAGGTAGTTGTTTAAGTTTTTTTGCTTTAGATAATAAATAGGTATTAAAGCAGTTAAATTCATGCAAATCGTTTTTAAATAAACCCCAGACGCAAGTAAAAATGTAAAGCAATATGCCTTTATTTTAAAAATTTACCATTTTTATTCATTTATATACACATCAATAGAAGCAAAAGCATACAATTGCATGTGCAAATATGAGGCTGTGAGAGGCAAAAGGATGCAAGTGACAAAATTGAAAATTTGGATATAACTAGTGCAAAGGACAGGGAAAGCACCATTTTATATTGTGACAACAGATGTTTATAATAGCTCTAACAGTTGTTCCGCCTAAATGTGATTTAGAAACAAATAACATTAAAGGTCCCATAAGATCTAAACTTTGAACGGTTCAAACTTTGCACACAAGCTTATCTCCTCCCCCCCCCCCCCCCCGACGACAATATGGAAATTCCATCCATTTTGTAATTTATTATAACGTTAATTAGGAAAAAAATAATAATTTTACCTCTGAGGACATTAGCAGATTATTTGTCGAACGGCAACGATAGCTTTGCTTGGAATAGTTGGATAATGCAACGATGTTTTTGCATTTTAAAATACTCAAATCATAGCGAAATTTGTAGTTTTTTTTAAAACTAAAACCGTGTAACTTTCAACATTTTTACACGGTTTTATTTCTCAGTATCCTTTTTTAGCCTACTTTCCCGTAAAAGTAAAAAAAATAATAATAAAGCATGAAAGAAGGCTTAATGTATCGTGAAAATATCGTTAAAAATCAAGAAAAGTCAAAAATAAGTGAAGTAATTAAATAAAGATTGAAAAATAAAAAATTTGAAAGTAGGGTATTGAGATGGGGAAAAAGTGTGTCTGTCGGTCTGTCGGTCTGTCTGTCTGTCGGTCTGTCTGTCGGTCTGTCTGTCGGTCTGTCTGTCTGTCGGTCTGTCTGTCTGTCGGTCTGTCTGTCTGTCGGTCTGTCCCCCCCTAATAACTTTTGAACGAATTGTCCGATTGGAAAAATTCTTTTGCATTCGAAAGATCTCGGCGAGGACATCTCATTTCCATAATTTACTTTTTGATTTGAACAATTTTTTGTTCAATTTTGAACAGTTCAAAAAATTTTAACATTAGCGCCTATGGACAAAATTGAAGCAAATTCTGTAAACTCTGGGCACAAGAGCCAAGTTCCTATTGCAAGCTTATTGAAAGGAGTTCTCGGCGTGAAATATTGATTTGAACAGTTTTTGTTCATTTTTGAACAGTTCAAAAAATTAACACAGAGCTTACGGGGAAATTTCAATCCTATATAAATCCTGATCTAACGGACCGATTTGCTTGGAACAAACTTTATCGGAAAGCTCTTATAACGTAGAACATGTAGAAATAGAAAGTTTATCCAGAACTTACGAGCCTATTTTGCTATGAAATTTTTTGATCGGGATTTTCAAGGATATTTCTCAGTGACTCAATGAGTGAAATAATGAACGAATGAATAAATTAAAGAGTGAAAGAATAAATCAATGAATAAATGAATGAGGAAAAGAATGAATGAATAAATTATTAAATAAATGAAAATATAAATAAATGAGTGAATAAATACATGAATGCGTAAATGAATGAATAAACACTTGAATGAGGTAACGAATGAATGAATAAATGCATGGCTGAATAAATGAAAGAATGAATGAGTGAGTGAATGAATATGTATTATCCGTTGAAAAAGGTATATTTTCAATAATTAGAACTAAAGATAAATAAGAAAGAGAGAGAAAGAGATAGCGAGATTATAAATTTGAATTTGGTGTATACGGGAAAGTAGGCTCGTATAGTTCTAGACGGAACTTCTTGTTTTTTTTTTTTGGTTACTTACATCCCTTTGCTTCTCACTGCCTCATAAGTATTTCCCGATCTCTGGTGATCAGTTATCTAACGTCTACCATTTCGCTCAGTGCTTGATCGATCTGCATTTTAATTCCATTCAATGAGCGACACTAGTTCTCTCAGTTTACGATACTCAATCTTGTGTGGTCGACTTAAGCTGTCATGGTTGACATTGACATCAGAGCGGCGACGTGACGCCGCGAGACGTTGCGCGACTAAAATTTCTGCTCGGATGACACTTCCGTAAACAGACACAAAGCATTAGTTCCAGTACGTGAGCATACTGTTTCTTTTTAAAGAAAGCAAGACGCTTTTTTTTTTTTCGCTTTCATTTCCTAGCTTAATTTACATCGCAGTAAATGGATTGCTTTGTCTTCCGTAATTTTTTGTGGCGTTTATTATATAACAAATTTAATGAAGTTTTTTTTTTCTGATTGTAGCTCTTGCGAAAGAATTTCAAATTAACATTTCAGCAGATTTTTTTTCCTCTCCTAAAAAGAGAAAAATGTAGTTTGAGGAAAAGGTCAACGCTATTAATGTTTTTCATGGAAATAGAATAACTTTTAAGAAACAAGAAGTTCCGTCTAGAGCTATACGAGCCTACTTTCTCGTATTCACCCAACTTCAAATTTATAATCTAACTGTCTCTCTCTCTTTCTCCATTTAGCTTTAGTTCTTAATTACTTCAAACATATCTTTTCAACGGATAATGCATATTGATTTACTCACTCACTCCTTCATATATTCACTCATTACTTCATTCGGAAATATCCTTAAAAATCAAGATCTAAACGTTTCATGAGAAAGCAGGCTCGTTATTTCTGGATCAACTTCCTATCTGTACATGTTCTACGTCATACAGCCATGGAAAAAATTATAAGGACAAGTCAAAAGTCGCCAATTCTAGGAGTTGCTTGGCTAGAAAAGTATGCTAAAATTTTTGTGCTAAATATACGTAAAAAGAGACATTTTAAAGCCAAATTTACTCCGAAAATTTTGAAAATTACTAAAATACATGAATTTTTAATACTTTAATAGTTTGCTACTTGGAAAAAATTATAAGGACATACATTTCTTTTGAAATCGAAAGCAAAAATTTGCATATTTAGTCGTATCATATGATTGTTTACAATAACCCAAAGCTGTAACGCAGTAAAATTTTTCACTTTATCTCATTCTTTATCATGCCGCGCAGCACACAACTCTTTGAATGTGAAAAAGGACACATTATTGCATACAGAAAATGTGGAATGAGTGGACGTGAAATTTCAAGGAAGATAAACAGATCTAAAACAGTAATTCATAATTTTTTGAAGAATCCAAAGGAGTATGGAAAGAAAAAGCGTACAGGTAGGCCTCCCACTCTTACTATGCGCCAGAAATGTTCAATTGTCCGTCGGGCTTGCTTAAAAAAACAGAGTTCTACTCAAATTAAAACAGAAATGAATCTACCATGCACTAGCCGAACAGTGCGTTATGTTCTGCAAAATAATTTCAATGTTAGATATGCTAAACTACGGTCACGTCCGCCAGTTACAAAACTTCACAAAAAGCGTAGATTGGAATTCGCTAAGAAATACGTTTCTTTTGGGTCTAGATGGAAAGATGTCGTATTTGCTGATGAAAAAAAAAATAATTTGGACGAACCAGATGGTTTTCGCCATTACTGGTATGATTTGCGAAAAGACAGACCATTTTTTTCCAAACGACAGTTTGGGCAGGTTTTGCAGCCAATGGAACAACACCAATAGTGTCCATTCCAGGTCGCTTGAATTCAGAATCATATGTTAACCTATTAGCTGAAAATTTATTACCCGAAGCACCCCTTATCACAAGTGGTGATTATTTGTTTCAACAAGACAATGCAAGTTGCCATGTGTCTCGTGCATCATGTTCATGGTTCGAGGCCAATTCAGTGAAACTTTTGGACTGGCCGGCAAGAAGCCCTGAATTAAACCTTATAGAAAATCTGTGGGGCATTTTAGCTACAGAAGTGTATAAAAATGAGACACAATATGGAAATAAAGACGAACTGATATCATCTATTAATTTGGCGTGGAAAAACATTTCTAAACAAACTTTAACTAAACTTTCTGAGTCAATAACTGGACGATTAATAAAGGTAATTGAGAAAAAAGGTGATTTTGTGGAATACTAATTTATTTCGAGACACATGTGCTAATGTCCCTATATTTTTTTCCATATTTCATATACTACATTTGTATTAATTTGTGATTTAATAATTTTATCGTAATTTAATTTCATATTAACAAGTTTCTAATGTTTCCTTATTACCAATAATTAATTAAATTTGATTTTGTTTGCAGTTGATGATTATTTTAATATATAATACTCATTTTTCAACGTGTCCTTACAATTTTTTCCATGGCTGTAAGCACTTTCCGATCAATTCTGTTCCAAGCAAATCCGTCTGTTAGATAAGGATTTATATAGAATTTAAATTTCGCCGTAGGCGCTGCTATTTATTTATTTATTGTTATTTTTTTTTTTTTGTTGTTGTTTTGAACTGCTCAAAATTGAACAAAAATTGTACAAATCAAAAATTATTTCAAGGAGAGAGCTATTTTAATAATCTTGTCTGAAGGAACTTTAGTCAAATGTACAGGGTTTATGCAATTTGCTTTACATTTTTCCAATAGCGCTATTGGTAAAATTTATTGAACAGAAAATTGTTCAACTCAAAAAGTAAAATATGGAAATGTGATGTCCTCGCCGAGACCTTTCGAATGCAAAAAAAGAAAATTTGAATCTGACAATTCCCTCAAAACTGAAAAAAATTTCACGTTAAGCAAGCACAAATGAGCATTAAAATGCATTTTTTAAAATTTCCTCAATAAATGCACTTTTTAAATTTATTTTTAATTCCCACAAAAGTCATTAGGGGGAGACAGACAGACCGACAGACACTCAGTTTTCCCATCTCAAAACCCTACTTGCTTTTTTTTTTTCAATCTTTATTTAATTACTTGACTTATTTTTGACTTTTCTTTATTTATGACGATATTTTTACGATACATTAAGCATTTTATCATACTTTATTATTATTTTATTTTTTACTTTTACGGGAAAGTAGGCTAAAAGGACTAATCTTATTGTGCCGATAAAATTTGATGATTGACACATATGTTGCCAACTTTTTATTCTAAAAATATTGCAATGTCATGTATGATTACTGGGGATTTTAATTTGTTCGCGTTTTATTTATTCTACTGTATATTCGAAGCATGTTTTATTTTTTTTAAATATTAGATAACGTTCAATCTGTGAGCATTTAGTAATGTACTTCGTAGCAAGGGCACTTTGTTACACTGACAGGTGTAAGTTTTTACACGAAATATTTTAACCAATAATAATAGATCTACCATCTTTATATGCATGTACAATTTTTTTCGTTATTTTTCTGTAGAAACTCAAAGATTTCTTCGTCTTAATGGACGTATTTTTTTTTTTTGAACTGTTTCAAAATGAATTCCTTTATCCTGGCGCAAATCTCGCCAAGGCAACAAAACGCGCAAAAGGTTACCAGCGGAGGTATTTCGTTTGGCGTCGATTGCATCATTATTGACGACTTTATCGCCTGCGCCGGGATAAAGAAAAAAGTAGTTATTTTTTTGAACTGTTCAAAATTGAACGAAAATTGTTCAACTCAGCAAATATTTTCCTTCGATAACTTCTTTTAATAATCTTGTTTATAATAACTCGACTCTTATGCCCGGAGTTTAATTTGCTTCACTTTTGCCTATAGGCGCTAATGTTAAAATTTTTTGAACTGTTCAGTATTGAACAAAAAATTGTTCAAATCGAAAAGTAAAATATGGAAATGAGATGCCCTCGACGAGATCTTTCGAATGCAAAAAGAATTTTTCGAATCGGACTATTCGTTCAAAAGTTATTAAGGGGGAACAGACAGACAGACCGACCGACAGACAGACAGACAGACCGACAGACCGACCGACACACATTTTCCCCATCTCAAAACCCTACTTTCAAATTTTTTATTTTTCAATCTTTATTTTATTACTTCACTTATTTTTGACTTTTCTTCATTTTTAACCATATTTTTCGGTACATTAAGCCTCTTTTCATGCTTTAATATATTATTTTTACTTTTACGGGAAAGTAGGCTAAAAACTAATTACGTAGCAACAAATACAAAGTTTTCAACCATGTAGAATTTTTATTAACTGAGTTGTTTGAATAAAAACGTGAAGTTGGGTCTGAAAATAATGTCAGAATTATTTCATGGCCCTCAGGCCTACACGGACCCCTAGGGTCCGTATACCAGTTCAAGAACCTATTCATAATATTTTTTGTTTATCACAAACACATTACAGCTGCAAAATAAGTTTACTTCATAGGTTCCCAAACTTTTTTTATTCTGTGAACCCCTTGTCGTTCCTATCTATTTTTCGTGAACCCCTTTCCAAGGGGATAATTCCAGAAGAAGTTAATTAACGCAATATTGGAGGCACCTAGAAGCAAAGTGGTGTAAGTGACAAAATTGAAAATTTGGAGATGTGCTATCTTTAGGGAAAGCACTATTCTATATTGTGGCAAGAGATGTTGAGGTAGCCCTAACAGGTGCTGCTCGTTAAAGCAACGTTAAAGAGCGGAAATAAAAGGTTTAACATCATGTGGCAAAATAAATACAATCTTCACTTGTGTAAAAGGGGTGAGGGAAAAGCGTAAAAAAAAAAAAAAATTTTCTTTCAAAATAACTTTTGACGCGGAGCGGGGGAAGTTGTGTTTTAGGTCTTTAGCTTAAGTATTATTTTTTAATTGAAATTCATTAAGATCTTCCGATGCCCCAATCTGCTTAAAAAATAGATAAAAATTGAAAATTTCATGAAAAAAATTTTTCGAAATTGTTTTACTTATGGTGGGACCTTTATGTGACAGCTAAAAATAGTTCAAACTCCAAAATATGCTTAAAATTCATAGTTATGAAAATGTGATGTAAATTAATTTAGAATTATCACAAAATTTGAAGATTAGTAAGGCCTCTCTTTCATTTCTCTAAGCTATTTTTAAATATAATTTTTAATTAGAAATTTTCATGAAACTCTATTTCTAGCACCATATTTAGCATTATTTCTAGCATCTATGTCAGCATTATTTCTAGCATCTTCACCCCAAGGCACTTGCCGTGGGGGACTAGAAGAAATTAATTGAAATCGAAAAGACTTTGCATGGTTGCTGGCATGTTTAAACCACGATTTTTGCACCCAGCGCCTATCCTTTTATCCACATTTCGATTTTCCAGTACACCCCAGTATGTTAAAGTCACTTAAATTTCATTTGGAATCCAATTCAGCTGACATCGTTTTTTACTGGCAAAGTATTTCAATAAATTCAAACTACTATCAGTTTCATATTTTTCTGATATTTATTTTTCCTTAACCCTCTCCCCAGCCTGATCTTCATTTGAAGCTACTAGTTCAAATCTAGTAGCTTCCAATGAAGACTGCAAATTTATATTTACTAGAGTAGGCCCGCGGTCGAAATTCCACCGTGATTCATTAATTTTTAAAAGCTCAGCCTTAAACGTTGAAACAACTTTCAGACATTTTACTTTTTCTGGTTGACGGTTTGTTTTGTTCCAATATTTCAATTGGCGATAATCTCTCTCCTCAGTGGGGCTGATTACACGAGCGGAGCGTAGAAAACTTTTTTTTGAAATCGTTTTTGCGTGAGGGCTGAATAGTTGTGGGGTGGCATGAGGAACATACACATAAAATTTTAACCTAGTCAATTAATATTTTCCGGTTAGAGTTTTGGGTCAAAAAACGCAAAAAAAGAAAAAATCAAGGGAAAATTTAAAAATTTTGTAAATTTTAAAAACTTTTATTTTTTTTCTGTGCTAATGACGAATATTAAGCAGAATGTATGAGAAACATTAACAAAAAAAATTAATCCATCAATATCTTCCGGTTCCACTTTCAGGGGTAAATGTGCGAAATTATCCGAAAAACAAGTAGATTTTGGCGTAGCATTCAATTTTTACGTTTACGATTTTCCCTTAGCAAAAGTGTAGAAACGTTATGTAATGATATGAAAAATTATGTTTAAATTATAGACTAATCAACGTTTAGCTTTTTGCTACACTTTTTTTTCTAAATTACCAAAATCTGGCGAAAATAGAAAAAAAATCACAATTTAATAACAAATGATAAATCTCTGGTAGAACATTAATTTTTGAAATATTTAAACGTATATTTTGGAAAATTTTGGTGTTTGAAAATAATAATTATGAACATTGAGCAGTAAGTGTTACTAACAAAACACTATTTTCGTGTAACTAAATGAGTCTTCAGCTCCAGAGTTTCAAAGGTGCGTTATAACTTCATTCACCAAGATCTATATTTTTCGCTCTGTACTGGCTTTTAGTTTCAAAAGATTGAAACTAAATTGATTCATTCTTAACCTGATTTATTTTTAACAATATATTGGCAATGGATTAACTGACACCTTAAGATTAGTATTAGATTAGTATTATTTTGCTTTTACATTCATGTAATAGATTACATTTTCTCTTTTGTTTTGTTCTTGACACTTCTTCTTTGAATTATAAATAGCAAAAAACGTATTGAGTATTGTAAAATTATTGTTGATTGTAGGCGTAACCAGTAGTATGAAAGTACCAGGAATAGACTTCTAAAAAAAGCGTCGAATCTACGTTGAAAGAAGGAGAAAAAAAACGACAATTTCCAAAAAAATTTAATTAGTAACACTAAAATTAATCAGCTATTGAATTTTAAAAAAGTAAGAAAATCGGTTGACAAACAGAGAAGAAAATGGTACTTAACCGTTTTCTATTTGCCTATTTATGCGTAGATTTTTTATCTGTGACGCATCTTATTCATGTACATAACACATACGAGACCTTAAAATGAGTGTAAGAATCATTCATTTCTAATTATATGCCATTAATCAATCAATTGTACGTTTATTTTTACTTTTGTCATTCACAGAATTTAAACACATACCCTTTCATTGATTATTTTAAGTTATAATGAAAATACAAGTGTAAAACAAAATTTCGAAATAGAAAACAGTGTGATTTTGTTGCTGCAATGTCTATACATCCATCTCAACACATAACACTAAAGTATCACAACCAAACCCAGGAAGAAGATGGTAGTGCATTTTTTGATGTTTTCCCTGTATATGAGCATTTTTAAAGATTTTTTACTACTATTCTCCCTTTTTTAGAGTATTTTTCTGTGTTTTAGTTTCTTTCTTTTAATTTTCTGATTAAAACTTAGTTTTATTCATTCATTAAATTTTACGAAACACTTAAAAAGTGTTGGTCGAGAGAACTGTAAATCTATTGCACAAAACTGACTGAAGACAAAGTAAAGAAAACCAAGTATTTTCGACGTTAAAAAAAGTTGCTGGTGTTATAATGGGAAAAGATACAGTAGGTGTGAGCTTGAAGAAAATTGATTGTGATTATTTCAAATTTTCCCTATGTCTGAATTGAAAACACTTTTTCAAGATACAGAAACCTCATATGCGATCTTTGATAATGTAAAAAAAAAAAAAAATTAATGACTCAAGGCAAATAAGATCCTGTCATTCAAGGCAGTAAAGTTATCAAAACACATGTTTAGCAGTTATTGGTGCATTGTGTTTATTATTGTATTTTATTTATTTCAGAAAGTGATTTAATGAGGTAGTTATTACAATCGTTCAAAAAACAAATATTTTAAAATGCTTTAATGGAGTTTTGACTTCAGATCTCAAGAACATTTTTCAACTTTAAGGTCATTTTCTTGGGTCTTTTCTTTTTTTTTTCAAATTTCTTTTTGAAATATAAATAAATTTCTATACAAAATTCAAGTTTCATTTTTAACCAAAATTCTGTAACTTGAACACAAAAAGCTCCCCATTACAACATGTATATTCCAAAGATAAAAAAAAAATAAACTTTGATCAGGAGTCATGAGTAAAGACATTAAAAGAACGCCTGACAAGCTCATGACTCCTTAAAATAAAATAAACAAATTTACGAAGAGCTAAAAAAAGTACAAATCTATTTTCATATAATAATCTTTTACAAGTAATAAATTTAACAAATACATTCATCTCATGTGTATTTAATAAAGATAAGGGGCCGTTCGTAAATAATGTCACGCTTTTTTCCCATATATTTGACTCCCCTCCCCCCTTTTTCACAATATGTCACACTGCAGCGGACCCCCTCCCCCCTTTGTCACATGTCACGCTATGTTGCATAATGCATGATGTCACACTTCTTGTTACCCCCTCCCCTCCCCTCGTCACAGTATGTCACAATTTCAAGAAACCCCTGTCCCCCCCCTCGAAGCGTGACATCATTTATGAATGATCCCTAATATAAATATAATAACGAAAATAATTATTTAAAAAATTAGGGTCTTTTGGTGTGTTTTTAGAGTATTTTCAAAGAGTTTTCCACTTCCGGGGCCTGATCATAACCCTCATGTAATGTTCGTACAAATAAAGAGGCAGGAAAGATTACTTTAGAAAAGTTTTATTTATTTATTTACTTATTTATTTACACGTGATTTTTGTAGTGGCCTTTTATACTCAGAAATACAGTGAAACTCCTATTTAACGTCCCCCTCCCCCTCCAATCTACGTTTTCCCCGAATTTTACGTTTTTAAAATCAAATCCCAGTCTTTTCGTATACTAATTAAAGTTAAGATAGCCCGAATTCTAATTTTGTTATTTCTCAAATTCTTCACATTTTACGTTTTCTCTCGAAAGTAAAAAAAAAAAACGTCCTAACATTACTTTAAAAGAATGTTCTGAGAATTCATTACTAAAAAAATCATCCACTATTACGGATTTTTTTCAACCTTTATGGGTTAGGATTCGTAATTAAATGTGTTAAAATGGCATGTATAACAATTTTCTTTTCGAAAATATAGATGTTATACTTTTTGAAAGAGTTTTATTCACTGCCTCTAACTTTTTTCTATTTAATTTTTGCTTTGTATCTATATCCCGTACTTCACGTGTTCCTGTACTCTACGTTTTTTTTTTTAATCCAGTCCCTTGGGAAACGTACAACCGGGGTTGCACTGTAGTATCGAACTTATTTTTTCTCTTTTTCTCTTAATACGGTGACATGAGTGTAAATTTAATTTGATCCAAAATCAAGTTGAATCTCATTTACAGGTTTCTCTCATTCATGTACCTTTTCTGGTTGTTCTAACGCACCACCATGTAAATAAGAGATTACTTTATTACGACCACCCTAAAATATTTCCAATAAAGGCGTGGAATTCTGATTCCGATGTCTTAATCAGCATCCGTTTGAATCCTTTCTTTCTTTATTTATTTCCAACAGAAAGGCATAAGCGGTGGTTATTGAAGCGGAAAGGAATGGATCCGATTGTCAATCTCGCGTTTCGCGGATCAGATCCTCCCAGAGCAGACGTTAGGAGTTAATTAGCTTTATCTTTTTGTTAAAGAGATCGAAAATGGCAATTAATTGCGGAACGAAGCGGTCATTCACTGAACGAAACCGGATAGGGATTAATTAGTCATAATTTCAAAAGTTTCTTCTGTCTTTTCAGTCATCAAGTTGTCCTTAATTCAAGGATGAGGGGACTCGAAACCACCCAAAAACCCTGATTTCGATTCATGCGAGCATAAGCGTTCTTGCTAACAATACCTTATTAATATCAATTAAACAACTGAAATGAATTTAAAATTTGATTCATTGGCCTTAATTAAACGTTTAGTTACATAAATACAGTGGAACTTTCTTAATACGAAACCGCGAGGCTAAAACGAACTTCTTGTTCGTTAAGTTTGGCTTGCTATTTATTTACACTAAATATCTCACGCATATTACGAGGGTTAAAATACAAATTTCGGCTAAGACGAACAAAATTTCTGACCCATTCCCGAAAAATTTTCACGGATGCATTTAATTAATTTTTTTAAAGAAATTGTTGGTTATGTTGAGTCATTGTGAACCACCAAGTTCGAATCAGACGTTGAATCTTTTTGGGTAGAGAATAAAGCTCAAGCACGTGTTGGCCTTCGGACTGGTCAGTCTGCTCGGGGATCAAACCCTCTATCTTCGAATCATTCTTAAGTAGTAGTAATAGTTTTTAAAATATAGACGTGCATTTCTAATGCATTTTTTAACACAATTTTACTTATTCACGGTTGTTACGAATAGCTGCTAATACGAACAAATTCGCAAATTTTTGACATTTCGCATTAAGCGAGTTCAACTGTATATGCATAGGAGGAGATTTTCCTTAAAAGAAAATGGACTTACTTACAATTAAATTAATTTATATTAATTTTACCTTAATTAGTATGTGAGCTTTTGATATACTGTGTGAGACTACATGTGTTTCTCATGAATCATAAACATATTTATACCGAATGTATGACATAATTCTATATGCTATGAAATCATTGTTCTGCAGTAAACTCTCTCTTGATTAGACCAGGGTTTCCCAACCTGAGTCATATGGCCCCCTTTGGGGGCCACAGATAAAATCAATTGACCCACAGGAAAAAATATGAAAAAAGGGGAGCCATGAATCTTCATGGAGGGGGCTATGGCCTAATTTTTTCAAATAAGTGAAATCTTTTACCCCACCTAAAGATATTTTTTCAATTTTATAAATGACAAAAAATTATGTATCTTATTTTTTTTTTAAACTCTTCAACACACAGCATAGTATTTGCATTAGCTAAAAATGCTCATATATATATATTTCTTCTTTTCTCTCTCAAAGAACAATTTTTTAACACATTTTGATAGAGCAATCCTAAGGCATTTGTTTTGGAGTTTCAGGAACTAACTGCAATCTCAGAAAAGGACGCGTAAATAATGTTCGAAGGATCGATTTACAATTATTATTACAAAAAGGGGTTTTCACGAGGAAAAAAGATTAAAATGAGCGCTTTAAGTAGTATTGTTTCCAGAGACATATTACATTATGATTATGTCGCTGCACTATTTTATAAAAGTCTTTCTTAATAATTTATTTTGAACTTTTTCAAAGTGCAGTTTTTAAGCTGAAAACTATATGTTGCTTTCTTTCGAAAACATTGTCAATGTTTCTAGAAAAAAGATTAAAATAAACAAGAACAGGAGAAAAGCTAAATGTATCGTTATAAAACAAGTACATAAATATTTAAAAACAAAAAATTGGATTGTGAGAAGATCAAGGAGGGGTTTGCCTCAAGATTTTTTTTTTTTTTTTTTTTGATGTCGTTTGCTCTGACAGTAACAAACGTTTCTATCCCTTTTTAAGTGCGTGTTGTGTGTACACATACGCAAGGCGGGCCACGAATGAATGTGATGCTTATTGTGGGCCACAGCTCAAAAAAGGTTGAGGACAACTGGCTTAGACCAGTACCATACTAGAGTCTGTACACCGCGTAAATCCCCAGTCTCGTAGTTAATGTACGCGAGCAGAACTTTTTCAATGCCTCACCATTAGCTTAAGATGTTGATGACCTAAAACAGCGGTCGGCAACCAAAAATGGTTGAAGATCTACTTCCCAAGTTTGGTGCACACCAAGATCTACTCATAGAATGGAAAGGGGGCGTGCGTACCCTATTAATAGACATACTTGCTATTAATAGACATAATTGCTCTGCTCCTGCCTGAACAAATTTTGATGCTTATAAAATACCTACTTTAAAATTTTATATAATGTTATGGTAATCCGTTAACTCGCATCAAAACAATATTTCAAATTTCAGATACTAATATATTTCTTCTTTTAGATTTTATAAAATACTGTTAGTTTTTGTTTTGTTTTTTTAATAAATTAACTCTCAACCAGAGCTTAGTTAATGTGACGACTGACATTCTGTATTATTGGCAAGTTTTTTTAGGTCCAGCGAATGGTCTGCCAAATTAATAGACATTTTCTGAAAAAAGGGAAAAAAAAAAGTTCGCCTTCGAATTCAAAAGTCGATTGATTTTTTTTTTTTTCTCTTTTCAAAAAAACTATATAAACTGTCCAAAATGCAGTCGCGATCGACCGGAAACGGGCCTGCGATCGACGGGTTGCCGACCACTGACCTGAAAAATTACTAAAAATGCTCTCAATTCAATGAACATAACCGCTACTGAAATTTTCATTACGATTCTGTTTCCTCGGTGGATTTCAACTTACACCATCCACCAATTTTACACTACCAAAGAAAATAAGTAACGAAAATGCGTAATTTTTTTTTTTTTTTCCTGTCTGCAATTTCATGTGCACTGATAAATCGAAAGTCACTCTCCCTTGCTTGACCTTCTTGCGGATGCACTTGTCCAGAGTGAAAAGTGAGAGGTGTGGCTCGAAAAGTAGAACAATGAGATGGGGCCATGGAAGGGGATGCTCCCATTCGAAATCGAGTGTCTGTTAGTCAACCCGGTTAGACACTTTTTGGAAGGAACCACAGACGTTGTTTTGCGGACAAAATGATGAAATATCATCTTTTTCTTGGATTAGGTATCTATTGCTTGAAACTAGAATTTACTGAACTCCTGAACGGTCGAGTAATTTTCAAGAAAACGATCATAAAAGTTATTTTTTTATCCCTGAAAATTATATAAAAATATGTGTATGAACAATATATATATATATATATATTAATTTTTAATTTTTAATTTATTTTTATTTCGAAATTTAAAACATTCCAGCCCGAACATATCCCGGGAGCGAGAAATAGAAGGCGAAACCTCAGCCCGTCACTTTCACGGGAACGAAAGGGAAGGGGTTAATAAGACTTAAGAGCATTATTAGAGGAAATTCGGGTAAGATAGCGAACTTACACTAGGGCGCTTTTTAGCCTACTTTCCCGTAAAAGTAAAAAAAAATAATAATAAAGCATGAAAGAAGGCTTAATGTGTCGTAAAAATATCGTTAAAAATACAGAAAAGTCGAAAAAAAGTAAAGTAATTAAATAAAGATTGAAAAATAAAAAATTTGAAAGTAGGGTTTTGAAATGGGGGGGGGGGGAGAGAATGTGTGTCTGTCGGTCTATCGGTCCCCCCCCCCCCCTAATAACTTTTGAACGAATAGTCCGATTCGAAAAATTCTTTTTGCATTCGAAAGATCTCGGCGAGGACATCTCATTTCCATATTTTACGTTTTGATTCGAACAATTTTTCGTTCAATTTTGAACAGTTCAAAAAAATTTAACATTAGCGCCTATGGGCGAAAATGAAGCAAATGACATAAATTCTGGGTACAAGATCCATGTTCCAATGAACAAGCTTACCGGAAGAAGCCCTTGGCGTGAAATATCAATTTGAACAGTTTTTGTTCATTTTTGAACAATTCAAAAAATTAACATAGCGCTTACGGGGAAATTTCAATTCTATATAAATCCTGATCTAACGGATCGATTTGCTTGGAACAAACTTTATCGCAAAGCTCTTATAACGTAGAGCACGTACAAATAGAAAGTTCTTCCAGAACTAACGAGCCTATTTTGCTATGAAATTTTTTTATCGGAATTTTTAAGGATATTTTTCAATGAATAAATGAATGAGTGAAAGAATGAATCAATGAATAAATGAATGAGGGAAAGAATGAATAAATGAGGGAATTAATACATGAATGAGTAAACGAATGAATGAATAAATGAATGGCTGAATAAAGGTAAGAATGAATATGTATTATCCGTTGAAAAAGGTATATTTGAAAAAATTAAGGACTGAAGCTAAAGGAGAAAGAGAGAGAAAGAGATAGCTAGATTATAAACCTGAATTTGGTGTATACGGGAAAGTAGGCTCGTATAGTTTTAGACGGAACTTCTTGTTATGATTGTCTTAGGATAATTAAAATTGTTTCGGAAAAAACCTTATTTATTATTATTAATCTTATTTATTATCAATAATTTATTTTGTCAAGTTTGCACTCGAAATCTTCCATTTCAAAAAAGGAAATTCGTTTTGTTCCTCAGGCGCAAGTGCGGTTGGAACGACGAAAAGGTTCGAGTGTGGAGTCAATCTGTGACAATAGTGCACTTAACAATCTATATGGTAGGTCTCCGCTTGATGCGGTTGCAGTTAATGTTAAAAATCACTTTACGTTATCAAACTGCTCCAATTTAATGTCAGACACATAGTTTTTTGCAATTGCGGCTTCGCTTAATATTGTGAATGTTTAATCAACTGGTTTGCCATTAATATTTACTAATAAGCCCGGTGTTCTAGATATTATAAATATACAATCCTCCCAGTAACCGTAAATGCACATCAAATTAAAGAGATATTTATCAGGTAGAACAGTAAAGTTTAATGAATAAATAATAAACATATAATAAATTCGGGAAAAAATATTCTTACCGAAAAAAAAACATCTAAGTTATAATAATAATCTGTAAAATAGAAATATTATTTACTATATAATCAAAATATTCGTGAAAAATATTTATTTATATCCAACATAGTCATCGTCAAAACAACAGTTTTAACGAAACTGGAAAAAAGAGCGCTGCCAGTTTAATATATATAAAAAGCGCAGAGGATAAATAAATTAAAACAAAGAAAGAAGGATTACATTAAATTCGCGTTTACATTCATTTTTAACGGAGATTGCAAATCTAGCGATGCCTCACTCAAAATCTTAGAGAAATGTTTTGATTATTAGTATCTTTGACATGTGTTGCAACAATGGCAACTGCATTTACAGTTACGCAAGCAACCAATAAGCTATCGGCGACAAACAGACACTTAAGCGGCTTATTATTATTTATTTAATTTTTATGGGCAATTAGGCTTTAAAATATCTTTATTATATAATTTATTCAGTTCTTTCATGAGGAGCTATTTTTTATCTACAATGCCACTATATATATATACAATAGAACAGGAGGCTTGGGGGGTCAGGGGCTGAAAGTTGAAAGCAGGCTAAATCTTGAAGTATGCGGCTATTATGTTTCAATTTTATTTCTAGCAGTTTTAACAACTGGAGGCAAATCACGCGATGACTCTGCATTATACGTCTCTTCTTATTCTTATTCACAATCACGAGTTATCCTCCAGGATTAAGTCACTCGCAGTTTGCAGTTAAAAAGTTTATTCTCAAACTTTACGCATCATCACAAGCATTACTCGTAGATAAGGATCCATTAGTTAAATTCAGTCGTGAATTGACCTAAGAGTAACTCATGCGTTGCTATCCACGGGTAACTCTTGTGACGTATCGAAAAGATAACCAATAAGATGAACTTGAACTCAAGTTCCTGAATATCGTTTCGCCAAGAGTTACTTTTGGTCGAAGTGTAATTTTTGATTGCGAATATTGCTCTGTCCAATAGGATGAGAAGCTACTCTAACATAAGCTACTCTTGAGAAAAATATTTATCCGGGTAACCAGCGAGAACTTCGAAGTTTGGTGTAAATTAATAATATTAGTTGATGAAACGATTAAGTAATTAAAAAATATTGGTTGATGCTTTCTGATTCAGATTCATTCAGAGTAGGTTTACACTATGTAAGCAAAGAAAGAAAAAAATAAAAAGAAAAGTGAGGCGAAAAATATCTTGCTACCGGAGAGAGCATGGGAAAAAAACTAAACTAAAAAATCCTTTTTGCATTTCGTTCAGTAAAATTTTAAAATAGGTGTAAAGTACAAAAGAAATATTTTGAGTAACAAGCAAGCAAAGTATAATTCGAAGCGTATAGAAGCTTTAGGGCTCTCCCCTTCCCCCTTCCTCTCTCCCTCTCTTCAAGTAGCACCTGCTATGGATATCATCAACATCAAAAACCAAATGAGTGATTCTTCTATAAGTTGCGCTAGTTATCTGGAAATTTTCAGTATTTTCGTCATTTGCCGCCCTTACTTATTTATTACAGTTCAAGGCCGTATCCAGAGGGGTGGCCCACGGTCCCGGTCCCCTCCCCCTCCCCCCCAGAAATCACGTATTTTTTCGCAATGTAGCATATATTCCTCCCTGAAACTTTCCTCAACGTAAGTGTTTGAAAGTTAGGACCCCCTCCCCCCCCAAAAAAATTTCTGGTTACGGCCTTGTTACAGTTCCACCATTAAAAAAAGGGCTCTGACTGGCAGAGGATCAAGAAGAACCCATTCATGTTCAAGGGAGGAACTGCTGATATAAAATGGGCCGCTTCTTTTCTCGTTTTCGTTCGTTCAGCATACTTGACTTCTTGAATCCGATAAGTTTGTCGCTTTCAACAAACGCAGAAGCAAAGAATCTGATTCGCATGCAAATAAACGCACCTGCAAACCAAACTTCCCTAAAACTCGAATGGATTCGTCCTTTTCTGCCATGCGCAGAAGCGTTCAAGTGTCAGAACTTCGGTGTCGAACTGTACACCCCTTTGCTTCTAAGTGCCTCATATTTCTTTAAAATTACTTGATCAATCATGTGGCAAATGCCCTTATCTAACATGCTTTCCCTTCTCTTTTCCAGAGCCATAAGAAATCTTCCCGCGCCGCGGTGCCGCAGCCGCTCCTGCTGATCCCCAGGGGCCTGCTGACCACGTGGACGCCCGTCTCCTACGCCCTCTGGACGCAGAGGGGCCCCCGCCTGGAGCCGGGCCCCAAGGGCGCCCCCGGGGGCCACGCCTCGTCCACCTCGCGCCAGCAGAGGTCCAGTAGCGTCGCGAGGTCCGGCTCCCTGACCAGTCAGGGCTCCAGCAGCTCGGACAGCGGGAACGAGACCTTCCCCAAATCCGTCCTCAAGAAGCAGAAGAGGGGCGCCTGCCCCGCCACCAACAAGGGGGGCAGCTGCAGCAACAGGGATCAGAAGAAGAACGTGACCTTCAACGCCTTTGCGACGGTCCAGCTTATGGAAGAATGAATGATCGCTTGTTTTTTTGTGGTTTTTCAATTTTTGTGAACGGCAAACGCAGAATGCTTCTAAAAAGTCTTCTTTTCCAAGATAATTCGTGCACTTCACAAGTTTATGCTAGTTCAGACCGACTGCGATGCCTCTGTTGGCACACTTTCTGCTCATTGGCCTTGCATCATTCAATTAAAACGCCCTACAGCTTACTGATTGGCTGTCATTTACTCCATCATCAAAAATGACTTTCGTCAAGGAAACATGATTTATATCCTGCACTGTGACGTCACATGGAATTGACAAATTCCATGTGACGTGGGGCTGCTGCGATACTCATAGCAACTGTCTACTGAAACAGAGGGTTTTAGTTACCTACGCGCAGTCGGTGTAAAATCAACATTAAGAGAAAACTTTTCAAGGAGTTCATAGTTACCGATTAGTTCAATTCTTCGAATTATCTCCGTCTTTAGTTAAAATATGATTACCAATTGATTTTGGTTTTTTTTCTTTTTGGAAACAAAACATGTAAAAAGTTCAAAGCAAAAGTGCATTATTGCCATACAAACTAAATTATAAAATGAAATGCTTCAGCGATATTTTTCTACAAAATAAATGTTGAGGCTGTGCCATTCTAACGATAAAGCACCTCATCTTTATAGCAGAAATTTAAATAATGAGGAAAATTCTTCATTATCGTTGAAGTTAAATCTACTTTTTCTCGTTCTATACTAAAAATTATGTTCAACAAAAGAGAAAAAATACACATATAAAAATAAAAATATTTGTTGCGTGAAGAATATTGTTAGAAGAAAAGCAAAATATAATAATTCTCATCACTAAATTATGTTTGGGTAAATGAAGGTCATTATTCCAGTTAACAGAAGAAGAACTGTTTTGGTACAAAGTTCAAGGAAACTTGTGCAAAGAGAAGCTATTCAATGTTTAGTTACATGTCTTTTTAACCAATTCATATTCTCGGATTCATTACGGTAAGATTTAATAGCTTCGTAAATGCCAATTGTTATGATGAATAACATCTCAAGTGGTAAATCTAAAACTGCTAAGTTGTTTTAAAACGTTTGCTTGATGATTTAAGTTAGAAGAATCTACGGCGTTCAGCAGATGTTTGTTTTAGAAATTCAACAAAAAGCAGTCGTTTAGAAGTGGCTTTTGGTTTCATCATACATGGAGTAAGGAAGGAATGTCCTTCAGAATGCGCAGAAGACCGTTTTAAAATCTCCATTATGAGTAAAGCAAGTAACGCTGGAATAATTCCCACGTTAATGCTGATTTCTACTGTTTCTACTCGGTTTCCTGCTCACATGAAAAGCTCTAACATAACTGAGCACTGTTTACGCATTCCGTATCTCGTAGTGCTTGCGACCTTTATCCGGTGCAAGACACCCTGTGAGAACAGAAATGAACTGTGGCTGGTTTCAAAGCCCAGTGGCTCAATCACTAATTTTTTGGGTGGGCCGGGGAGGAAGAGAGATGATTGGTTCATTAGAAATCCGCACACATATGCGCAAAATTTGAGATTTTTTAAACATCGATTTTTTAAACTTAATTGTTTAATTAATTGTTATTAATACGTATCAAGAACTTCTTGCTTTTTTTAAAAATTATTTTCACAATCAAATTGTGTGCAACCATCACCATGATCCCCGAATTACTAGCTGGAAAATGAGTCTTCACATGTAGGAAACAGATCAGTCACAGAGTGACCAAGAAATCAAGGTTCTCTGGGTGAAGTTAATTTTACATGGTGGTGATGAAAAAAGAACTATCAGAACGAAATGCTCTCATTTATTCCATCATTAAAAATTACATTCTCCCCGAGGACGATGATTTGTTGATTGTGCTATGACGTCAGAATCTTCCAGCCAGTAAGTAGATCTTTAGTATCGGCAACGACTACTGCAAGTCAAGGCTTCTACAGGCAAATAGGGAGGAGTGGGCAACCTGAAGGGATTTTAGAAGCAATCCACCGGAATCCTTGGACTCGAGTCATGTTACTAATCATATTGTATATATAAAGATTTTTAATGAACCAAAACACTCCCCCTCACCCTCTCCAGAATAAAATGCTGATAGCGCCTCTGTCAACTCTAAGGACATTACCTCCTTACACCATGGTTTTATTTAGTTACTACCACAGTTGTTCCTGATTGGACGAAACTTTACCTGAAAAAGACATGCATCTCTGAATTGAAAGGAAATTGAAATAATTCACTGCGTTGTTGCAGTTTTTCCTATATTACAGAAGATTCGTCTATCACCTTTTTTTTTTTACCGGAATATTCTCCGGAAATGCACAGATTTGGTCGAAACCTGTGTTTATTTCAACAGTATTTGTCTACACTCATTCGTTGTTGCTCATAGAAATACAAAATGTACAGTTTTATTTGAGTCTGTCTCGCCTGAGATTAATGTACATGTAAAGAGACAGACAGAATTAAAGACTTTAAAAAAATAAAAATTAAAAAGGAACGATGTTTTCTGATTCTCTGCTTTTTTTCTTTATTATTATTACACAACATTCTTCATTTTAATTTTAGAATTAAGCTCTTCTAAAGCGCCATTTTGAGACTGGGTTGTATCAAATTCAAAAATACACAAATTTCGTAATTACCTTATAGATTTTAGTTCTAACTGACGTAAAATGCATTAGGCTCCGAATTTCATTTGTTGTCAAGTATCACGTGATAGAGTTAGTTATTATGGGAAGAACAGAGAGATAACCAACCCTCTTTTTCCTCATCTCAACAGCACTTAAATAATTTTAAAAAATCCAATTTTTTAATTTAATTATTTATTTTTCTTTTTCATTTTTTACACTTAGTAGTTTTTACGAAGAAATTAAGTTTGTCATACCTTTTTATTTCTTCTCCTTTCTTTTAATTTTTGTAAACATTGTTGCTTATTTTTAAGGAAAATGCAAAAAAGTGAGAAGGACAACTTGTAGTTTGGTTTCTACCTTAATGCTTTTTCCTTTTATAAGGGAAATCGGGTGAAAAAATGGGGAGAAATCATAGCATTTACACATCTAATAGTGCTTAATAATTTTAGAGAAATTAGGGGAAAATATAAGCAGCGAAAACCAGTTTCTACCTTAAAAGTTTTTTTCTTCAGGAACTGTGAGAACAAATAAGAAGAACAAAAAGTAATTTCTAATTTAATGCTTAGCTTTTGAGGAAGTAGACAAAAAATTAATGATAACTCCTATTCTTACCTTTTTTTTCGTTTACTTTTTTTTAAATTTTAACTAGGAAAAGTTGTGGAAAGACAAATCGTAGTTTCTATTTTAATAGTTAGTTTGTTTTTTTTTTTTTAAGCTGATACAAAAAATAAAATAAAAGCAAATCGTATATTTTCTAACATAATGATTAACTTGGAGATTTCTTATGCAGTTTGGTTTCTAATATGGGGTAACCCGGGGAGGTAATTTGTAATGCCAACCCCTCAACCCCCCCCCCCTCCCCCCAAAAAGGTGTTGTGCACACATGTTTTTTTTGTACTATTTTCAGTTGTCAAAAAAAAACTTTATTTTATTTAGTGTAACTTTTTGTAAACTGCATTTATTTTTAGTTATGATGCGTTGAAATAAAACTAGTAAAACTATACAATTCAAATATATGCATTTTTCAAAAACTCCAACTCATTTTGGGTTTCACCCTTCCCCATACTCCCCACTTCTCCGGTGACGCTAATAATACCGTTGAACTCGCTTAATACGAAATGCCAAAAACTCACGAAAGTGTAATTAAATAGTAAACCAAACTTAATGACCAAAACGTTCGTTTTAGCCGTGATTTCGTATTAACCGTGTTCATATTAAGAAAGTTCAACTGTATTTAGTCTTGTTATAAAATGAATCAATACAAAAAATGAGCAAATCATGTAGTTCCTACCTAATGATTAGCTAATTCATTTCTTTTCTTAAAAATATCTCAGAAAGCATCCTTTATAAATTTCTTCATAACGATAATTTAGAATATAACAGTGTTCGCTGTTACGGAAACCCAATAATTTCCTTGTCCGAAAGTCACTGTCCTTTGGAGCAAGTAAGTTCCTCCACAGCAAAAGAATGACCACAAAGATAAGCGAAAGTAACCATTTGCTTTCATTCGAGCACGTGCGAAAACCATAGTTATCTTTTAAGTTTCTTTCGCGCTTTTGTCTGCTCTGACCAGTTCTAGCTCCCCGAAACCTTCTAAAAAAGAAAAGAGGTCGCCAGGAACAATATCTTCTGCTATTTAATTAAGCGAATCGATGTCAGGTTGCTCGCAGATCGATGTTTTGTGTTTGTTGAATGGCAACGCTTCCGCGTGCCGATAGCCGGCAGCGCCCCCCTGGAAAAATGGCGATAGTTGAATTCTTTGAGAAGAATGCGGTGAGAAAATGTTTGTGTATCTGGCGAAGAAAAGGTGTGAAATTACATTTCGAACAAGGAAAAATAGGTGTGAAATATGTGCCGTTGAGGAAATATTAGTTTTTTTTTAAATATTAGAATAAATAGGCTCTTTTTTTGTTATGAAACAAAGAGCCTCGTGGCTCACTTTTGTTTTTCAACATCCAAGAAAAGAACTAGTTTTTCAAAACTGAACATTAATTGGCTTTTAGAAACAAACTCTGTAAATGCCAGTTATTTGCATATTTTCCCGTAAAAGTAAAAAAAAAAAAAAATAAGTAAAGGAAGAAAGAAGGCTTAATGTATAGTGAAAATATTGTTAAAATTAAAGAAAAGCCAAAAAAAAACGTGAAGTAATTAAATAAAAATTGAAAAATAAAAAATTGAAAATAGGGTTTTGAGAGGGTTTCCCTCTCAAACCCCTCGTCTGTGTCAACTCGAGGACCAATTGCATTCCCTGCAGATGAAATCCATTTTTTTAATGCAAATGATTATTTTAACTTCATAATACTGCGATTATCGTTTATAATTATAAGATAAATTTTCAAACTTTAAAACACATTAAATGATACTTTTGTTCCATTTTTAGCCTGCTTTCCCGTAAAAGTAAATATTAATAATAATAAAGCGTGAAAGAAGGCTTAATGTATTGTAAAAATATCGTTAGAAATCAAGAAAAGTCAAAAATAAGTTGAGTGATTAAATAAAGATTGTAAAATAAAAAATTTGAAAGTAAGGTTTTGAGATGGGGAAAAAGGTGTGTTGGTCGGTCTGTCTGTCGGACTGCCCCCCCCCCCCCCCTAATAACTCTTGAAGGAATTGTCCGATTCGAAAAATGCTTTTTGCATTCGAAAGATCTCGGCGAGGACATTTCATTTTTCCGTTCAATTTTGAACAGTTCAAAAATTTTAAGATTAGCGCCTATGGGCGAAAACGAAGCAAATGATGTAAAGTCTTTGTGCAAGATCCAAGTTCTAATGAACAAGCTAACTGGAAGACGCTCTTGGAGTGAAATATTAATTTGAACAGCTTTTGTTAATTTTTGAACAGTTCAAAAAATTAACATAGCGCTTACTGGGAAATTTCAATCCTATATAAATCCTGATCTAACGGATCGATTTGCTTGGAACAAACTTTATCGGAAAGCTCTTATAACGTAAAACATGTACAAATAGAAAGTTCATCCAGAACTAACGAGCCTAAAATTTCCTATGAAATTTTTTTATCGGAATTTTTAAGGATATTTCTCAATAAATAAATGAGTGAGTGAAAGAATGAATGAATGAATAAATGAAAGAGTGAAAGAATGAGAAAATAAATGAACGAGTGAAAGAATTAATGAATGAATAAATGGGTGAATAAATGATAAAATGAATGAATGAGTGAATGAATAAAAAATAACTAAATGAGTGAATAAATACATGAATGAGTAAATGAATGAATGAAGGACTGAGTAAATAAATGAATAAATGAAGGACTGAATAAATGAAAGAATGAACGAGTAAGGAATGAATATGTATTATCCGTTGAAAAAGATATAGTTGAAATAATTAAGAACTAAAGTTAAATGAGACAGAGATAGTTAGATGGCTAGATTATAAATTTGAATTTGGTGTATACGGAAAAGTAGGCTCGTTTAGTTCTAGACAGAACTTCTTGTTTAGTTTACAAGATGCAAAAATATTTAGGTTCATATCTTCATTTAACATTCAGTGCAGAAATAGCATGCCTGTCGTAGAACTTAACAACCGTTACATGTAGTAACGCCTGTTACACGACCGATTTAGTTTTTTATGACAACAAAATATGACTGAACTATTGACTTTTAATCTGAAGGTTCTGTGATGAATTGCTGAATGTCTTGTAATGTTATTTTAAAATTACTTAAACAAATGAGCATAATAGATTCACAGAGTTTTTTTACGACTAGGGATACTATAGTGCAAATGATGTGCTATTTTATGTAACATTCGTTACAGTCAAAGAATTTCATTTTTTTTTTTTTTTTTGCTACTTCAAAAATTATAATATAAACTTTCAAATTTGTTCAGTTTATCTTTATCATTAGATTTATATGGAAAAAAAAACAATTTTGACTTTGAAACGTTAGTATGCAGCTTATCACGTTTTACATTTATTTTCTTGTGTGTGTGTGTGTGTGTAACATCGGTTACTATGGAATTCACCATTTTCAAAAATTGAAATAAGAAAAGTAGTTTTTCGTGCTAAATGAGTATTTCGGACCAAAATTTATAAGCAGTGCAAAAGTTTTATTAAAATTCGAAATGCGGGGGTCATTTCATTATATGACATTCATAGAACGAGTAAAGCTGCCCCAATTGAACCAAATGCAAGAAAGAACAAAAAATTTCACCATAAAAATTGAGTAATATTTCTTATTACGATTAAACACTGTAATTACTTACATAAACACTCATGCGCTCAAAATGCGGAAATGAGTTTCTGATTTCCACGGCGTGGGATGAAACAAACAATTATTTCATTTGTACAAACATGGCAACAAGAAGGATCACGTTCGAAATTGATTTCAAACAAAAACAAAGTGGGATATTATGATTGAAAAGCACGATCTGTTTTCTTCGTAGTCTTATGAGTTTTGTTCATCGCAACGAAATAGAAACTGCATTTCCTGACACAATAACGAAGATTGCAAAACTATTATTCGTTAAGAAACTAACTGCAATGCCATTACTTTTAGAACATTATTTATTACTTTCATTGCAGATTGTTTTGTGTTAAACGTAAGGTAGTCGTGACTGAAATAAAGAAAATAATAAGTGTAATTTTAAAATAAATAAAATTTGATTTCTTAGAAACAGTGAACCAGTGGTGCACGTAAGATTTTGCTTTGGAGGGGGAGAGGGGTTTTATAACAGGGGTCTATCAAGCATTTTTAACAGGGTCCGTTTTTTGTGAATTTTAAAAAGATTTTTTTAAATATCAAATAATTTTGTGAAAATTCAAAAGTTAAACATAAAGTGATAAAAAATTCATTTTTCCCCCGCTAATTTAATCAATAATTCTGTACAAAGTACTATTATGCAGTTCGGAATTTTATGACCGGTCCGTTTTGATTGACTGGAATTTTGGGAAGGGTCCGTTTTTAATGACTGGAGTTTGTTGGGAAGGGTCCCTTTTGATTGACTGGAATTTTATGAAGGGTTCATTTTGATTGGCTGGAATTTTGTGAAGGGTTCATTTTGATTGGCTGGAATTTTGTGAAGGGTTTGTTTTGCTTGACTGGAATTTTGTAAAGGGATCGTTTTGATTGACTAGAATTTTGTGAAGCGATCTGCTTTGATTAATTGGAACTTTGTAAAGGGTCCCTTGATTAAGGTCAGAACCTAACGCAACCCCTGATTAAGGTCAGAATTAGGAATATACCGGATATCCAGTGGAACTTATGTGACTTATCTGACCATATATCCGGGTCTGGTTTCCAAACCCTGTTAATTCCATGCATATTTAACATTTCAGTTTAAAAATACGTCGTAAGTTTTCAATTTATATATACAGTTAAACTTGGTTATAGTGACCTCCTTTATAGTGACAACTTTGTTATAACGTTGAGAAACTCTAGTCCTTTCATTGGCCACTTTAATATGCATTGCCTATTGCGTCACTTAGCTGCGGACAGGCTATGTGGGCATTCGGGCAAATGGCAGAAGGACCGGTCCTCCCTTGGCTGGTCGAAAAATTTCTACCTATTTATTTTTTTAGAGAAAATGGCTCCAAAAATTTTCCTTAGGCGGGACCTAAGGAATAAAGCAATAAATAACTTAGCTAAAAACCTAGAAAACAGTTTATTCTTCAATTCTACCGCTCTTTAAGTAAATTTTTGTTGGGTTTCTTGTATCTTATTAAGAAAACACTTTATTTTAAAAAAATTGAGGGTGACCATTAATATGAGGTTGAGGTGCCATTCATTTTCCGATCTCTGGTGTTGTCCCTTCTCTTGGGCCGGCCTATTTTAAATATTCCCGAACTGAATTTTCTTTCATATCCGCCCCAGGAGTCACTTGCCTATAGTGTCAAATATATTCTGTTCCTTAAATGACGTTGTAACAGAGCTCCACTGTACTTTCAAAACGTTCTCATTAGTAATTTAATTTTAAAAATAAAATTTCCTATTCCGGATATCAGGATCAGATTGCGGATATTTAAAAAACCGTCGGATACCTGGTATCCGATACCTACTACACTGTAAAAATTTTGCGTTAAGTTGCCACTGTTTTGGGGGGTACTGAACACCAATTTTGGTGTTCAGTTTGTGTAAAGTTAAAAATTATTCATTTTTTGATACATTTTAAATTCTTTTAAGTGTCTGTTTAAAAAATAAAGTAACGTAACAGAGTCAACAAATTTCATGTGCTAAGTAACATTACACGGCCTATATTTTTTTGGACAAATAAGTTGAATGTGGCAGTGGACACAGTTAAGAAAATTTTCGTACTCTTTTACGTGGCAACATTTTTTCAAGGGACTTACATCAATATTTGCATATTTAGCTTCATCGCCAACTATTTCTCTAAAAATGAATGACCTATAAAATGTCATTTGATGAAAAATTAGGATTTTTACGTCATGTTAATGTTTTATAAAAATAATTACTACTATTTAAGAACGATTTGAAGATAGAGGGTTTGATCCCTGAGCAGATTGAACTGTCCGATAGCCAACACGTGAATGAGCTTTATTCTCTACCCTGAAAGATTCAACGTATGATTCGAAATACGTAGTTGGTGGTTTACAATGACTCAAAATAACCAACAATTTGTAAAAAAAAAAAAAAAATATGCAATCGAGAAACTTGTTCGTGAATAGGTCAGAAATTTTGTTCGGCTTAGACGAAATATGTATTTTAGCCTTCGTACTATGCGTGATATAAGGTAAATGACCCGGTACTGGACACAGTTAAGAAAGCTTTCGTACTCTTTTACGTGGAAAAATTTTTTTCAAGGAACTTTCATCAATATTTGCATTTTTAGCTTAATTGCCGACTATTTCTCTAAAAATGAATGACCTATAAAATGTCATTCGATGAAATATTTGGATTTCTACGTCACATTTACTAAACGCTTCATTTGTATCTATAGTGGGCATTCATAAGACACGTATTTGCATTAGTAGTGGACAGAAATGAATATCATCTATTTTATGCTGTTAACTTGGAGAAATCATTTTAAAAATGACTAAGGGGCCATTCATAAATGTTGTCACGCTTTTTTCCCATATATTTCCCCCAAATCCCTCACCTTCCTACGGATCGGCTTTAATAAAGACGAGCAAAGGTGACCGTTGTGGAGGCAGCTATTAAATATGATGATCCATGTACTTGCATAGATGCTCCACGCAGGGCCTTATTTACCAATAGGCCCGTGAGGCCCAGGCCTAGGGCCCCCACTTTGAGGGCGCCCCCTAATTTTGGTCATTATTTTTTTTTTTTTTTTGTAATTTAAAATTTTTAGAAAAATATTTAAAAATAGCATTTTTCAAAAACAAACTGTTAGTGTTCTGTTGCTTCACAAAAAATTTGTATTATTAAATTATTTTAAAACCACAAGGAATTTTCACTTTGGGGGCCCCCAAATCTTGATCTGACAATTTTAAATTTGAAAAAACAAAATCGATTTTGAATAAAATATGGGGGCCCCCAAAGTGCAAACATTTTGTAATTTTAAAACAAAATCATTTTGCACATTGGGGGCTCCCAAATGTTAGTCTGAGTCTTTGACATTTGAAAAACAAATTAGTTTTTGTGCTTTGGGGGCCCCCAAATTTTGGTGTGACTGGCAAGTTTTACAAACACATACTGAATGTTATGTTTAAAAAAACTTTGTTGCGTGAGGGGCCCCCAAACATAAGTTGTGCCTATACTGATTCAAAATGTAAATCGGGCCCTGGCTCCACGCCAGCTTTAGTTCTATTAACCAGCACTAGGAATCGTTCGCTTTAGATTCTGATCATTTCATTCAAGTTTAATGTTACATTCGCTTATTTTAGAAGCTTAAAGATCTTTGTGTCCACTACCGGGTCATTTACCTTACATTAAAAAAATCTAAATCTATCAAAACTGAATAATTTTCAACTTTACACCAACTGAACACCAAAAATCCTCCAATCGTGTTCAGTAACACTAAAAATGTTGGCAACTAAACGCAAATGTTTTGCAGTGTACCGTTGGCGGTTATGCGCACAATTTACTACTTATTTCTAAAGAGGATATTGAAAATCCTGTACACGAATAACTTTTCATAAAAAAAACTTAGTGAATTACATATTTTAGAACGAACTTCACTCCTCATTATAATGGGTACCGTTCTGTGGCAACAGCCTTTGTTTGATGATATATTCTATCTAATAATTTATACCTTGGCAACATTTGAGTACGATCACTCAATCATCTTTCACATAAAGAGATGCTATGCTTTTTCTAAGTTAATTCTCGGGCTCATCCTTGATGCGGATAGGGTCCGAGAGGCCCCGCGGATACCCAAACCCGCTTTGCATCCCTGACCCAAAACATGCGTACCACGTGACCCAATGGATCTCGTTTCTGTCTGTGCTGGATGAATCAGCGCGATAACGGCCCGTTGCCATATCTCCGCCATCAAAACATGCGCGGAAAATGAAATAGATTCTGGAGGAGAAGAAGAAGCACGCTCCTCCCGTTCCTCAAGTTCAGGGTCAGACGGTGTTCTTCCATATTCCAATCCTTATCTCTAGCCTCTTTTCTTACCGCCCTTTTCCGCTCTTTGATTCGCCACTTAATGTGATTTCTTGGCTTTCTTCTTTCCTGCCGGTATTATTTAATGGTATGAGGCTCCGCACGCCACACGGTGGCGAGTGGGGGGAAGAAAAGGAGCACGTGCAACAAAGGATTGAGGTCTCGAATGACGGAGATTTGCATTTCCCGAATTTTATTTGAACGTTTCATTGAAGAAATATAAATTGTAGCTTTTTTCAGCTACTAGGTTAATCTATTCTTTCTCAGACGAATAACCCAGAGTAGTAAAGCCTAAAATTGAAGCATTGGGCACTGGCAAAAAAGAGGAGCCAAGAAGCATCACTAGTATTCGCAATACAGTTGAGCCCCGAAAAATCGGCACTCGATAACCCGGCAGTCCTTATTACTCACCCACATCCAAACAGGACAAAAAAAAAAACCCACGCGCAGACACGTCCCAGGACATCACGCATTTATACACAAACAATACACACTCTCAAAAATAGAACTCTCAGTTTGACGATTCGTAAATCGTCAAAATTATTTCGACGATTCTTTCCTCGCGCGATCACGTGACTTAAAGCAATTACTACTCAAATTTCGGCAATTTGACGAAAGGTTTGCTCGGAGCCTTTTTCGGAGCCTTGTACTTCGGAGTTAATACTCGGAGCCTTGTATTTGACGAAGCCATTTCGTCAAATACGACGAAAGTTTCGTGAGATTTGAGCGTGCACTCATGTAGGGTACTTCATTTTATGAGGTAACACGCGTCTTATTCTTTTTTAACCCTATTCCCGATAACCCACCATTTTTACGAACTCGGCCAACTTTCGGTCCTCATTAGGCCGAGACTTCGAGACTCTATTAAGAAATAATAATAATACAGTCGGTCTCGATATAACGACCATCTGCGTCAAAGAGAAAAAGGTCTTTATAACGAGTGGTCGCTATAAGAGGTTGAATTTTCTTTAAAAATATACATGCATCATGCACATTCAGTAGTTAAAATAAATATTCGTAATTTAAAAACAATTCCATCTTAATGCTGAAATTATTTTTAATCATTGGACTTTTAAAAAAAAGATTAGTGCAAAATATTAACAGATTTTAAAGTAGAAATTATAGGGAAAAAATACATTTACACATCTGGAAGCAGAGCTTCTGAGCTGACATGACACCTTGTACGGTGTATTGGATTAGACGATTCAGAAAGCTCGCTATATCGAAAGCAAATTAACAAAGAGTGCATAGGGATAAAGTTGGGACTTTTACCACTGGGCGTTATAATGGAATGGTCTTTATAATGTGTGGTCGTTATAAAGAGCAAAAATACAAAAATTTATATATTCATTTAAAAATATATGGTTTCCAGTTTATTCATTTGCCGAATGGGCAAATCTACCACCAGATTATTGTGGTCCCAGTAGCAGGATTTTCTCTATCGATCTGCAGCACGTTTCAGAAGTCAAAATTTATCTGCGGCACCAATTGATGTAGAACCAAATTTACAATCATATAAAATAATTTTTATAAAAAAACAGAACCGACTTCAAACTATAAATTGCGCTAAAAGGTGAAAAATAAATTCATTCTTTAAACAACATCGATGTGACTATTAAACATAGTTTTAGAAGTCGGTGAAAAATTAGGATAAATAAAATATTTTGTAATCATGAATCCCAATTACAAATATATATATTTTCGCAGAATTAGCAACAGTTCCAATATGAAGTAGCAAATGGTATAATAGTAATTAGACTCATAATTTTGCACCGACTTCTAAAACTATGTTTAAAAGTCACATCGATGTTGTTTAAAGAATGAATTTATTTTTCACCTTTTAGCGCAATTTATAGTTTGAAGTCTGTTCTGTTTTTTTATAAAAATTATTTTATTTTATTCTTTTTAGTGTAAATACATTTTGTATATAAATACTCTATTTTTTAAAAAATCCATATCAAAGGGCAAAACTTCTTTGAATAAATGGTACTAAAAACTAATCATTTGTATATGATAAATTCCCTTTTGAAGTCGATTTTAGCAAACAAACTGATTGTATTAATTTTTGCCACAGAGAAGCCTTCAGTCAAACTCTTGCTGTAATTTCTTTTAATATTATAGCCCATGACAACAAACATGTTTTTAACAATGCTTTTATATTTATTAATAGATTTCCCAACAAAGAAAAATCAAGCCAAGCCTTTCCAATTAAAATAAAAAATACTTATTTTTCACCCGTAATGTTTTTTCTAAAAAACAAATGTAGGCAAATTGGTTTGCAATATTTGAGTTAGACGACCCTCTATCGATTAAAGAAAAAATCATCAAAATCGGTTCATTTAGTCACAAGTTATGGATGAAAAGACAAAAAAAATACTACATTTCTGCCCATTACTTTTGTTCTAATTATCGAATAGGGTCAAACGAAACTATGGGACCTATGGGAAACCACCCCTGATCGATTGAAAAAAAAATCATGAAAATCGGTTCATCCGGGGCGAAGTTATGAGTGGACAAACAAACAAAAAAAAAACGACATACATACAATACGAATGTATAACCTCCTTCCTTTGTGAAGTCGGTTAAAAATTAGCAAACTATGCATTTTAAAATAGTTGACATATAGCAATAATACATTCAGACAATAAATGAATATTATAATTACTCAATTCATAAATAAATTAATAAAATCTAAACTTGAACATGCAATGAATGAAAGCTAAGAGAAAATGAAGTAAACACAATACAACACGGTTTAATATTTGAAAATTATTTATTATATAAGTTAGTGAAAACCAGAGTAAACATTTATCTCATTCTCTAGTAACCCTACTAACTAGTAGTTAGTACAGTAGTAGTAGCAAAAATCTTACTAGTAAAAAATTGTTTTTACTAGTAAACGAGTACTGACAAAAGAAAAGGGGAATAATTAACTAATAATAAACTGTTTCCAAAAATTTTTAATTGACATCGCTAAAACTCGTCAATAGCTACTAAACAAAAAAAAAGTGAGAAAATCGCTAGAAAAACATAGAAAATGGCTTTTTAACTGATTTGTCTTTGCATATTTGTGCATAGATAACACAAAGATAACATACACATTGTCATCCCAAACTAATCAGTGGGGCTAGGTAAGGACGAAAGCTCAGCAGATTACTTGCATGAACAAATGATTACCTCAGAATTATGAAAATGACATCTTCGTTTATCATAAAATCCAAACTACATGTTCTAATTATCAAGTTATTCAATCTGAATGTCATAATTAAACTCATTTTACAATATAAAACAAGAAGTTCCGTCTAGAACTATACGAACCTACTTTCCCGTATACACCAAATTCAAATTTATAACCTAGCTATATCTTTCTCTCTCTTTCTCCTTTAGCTTTAGTTCTTATTTTTTTCAAATATACCTTTTTCAACGGATAATGCATATTCATTCACTCAGTCATTCATGTCTTTATTCATTCATTTACACATTCATGTATTTATTCACCCATTTATTTATTTTTTCATTTATTCACTTATTTATTCATTCATTTATTCATTCTTTTCTTCACTCATTCATTCATTCATTGATTCATTCTTTCACTCTGTCATTTATTCATTCTTTCACTCCTTCATTTATTCATTGAGAAATATCCTTAAAAATCCCGATAAAAACATTTCATAGGAAAATAGGCTCGTTAGTTCTGGATGAACTATCTATTTGTTCATGTTCTATGTTATAAGATCTTTCCGATAAAGTTTGTTCCAAGCAAATCGGCCCGTTAGATCAGGATTTATATAGGATTGAAATTTCCCCGTAGGCACTATGTTAAATTTTTTTTTTGAACTGTTCAAAAATGAACAAAAATTGTTCAAATAAATATTTCACGCCAAGAGCTTCCTCCATTAAGCTTGCTCATTGGAACGTGGATCTTGCACCCTGAGTTTACATAATTTGCTTCATTTTCGCCCATAGGCGCTAATGTTAAATTTTTTTGAACTGTTCAAAATTGAACGAAAAATTGTTCAAATCAAAAAATAAAATATGGAAATGAGATGTCCTCGCCGAGATCTTTCGAATGCAAAAAGAATTTTTCGAATCGGACAATTTGTTCAAAAGTTATTAGGGGGGGGGGACAGACCAACAGACAGACCGACAGACACCCTTTTTCCCCATCTCAATACCCTACTTTCAAATTTTTTATTTTTCAATCTTTATTTAATTACTTCACTTATTTTTGACTTTTCTTGATTTCTAACGATATTTTCACGATACATTAAGCCTTCTTTCATGCTTTATTATTATTTTTTTTTTACTTTTACGGGAAAGTAGGCTAAAAAAGAGTGGCGCTTCGCGTATAGAGACAAGCCCGCTGGTCACGGTAGGCTGTTCATCGTTGAGCGAGTTTATGTATTAACTGAATGGGTAGTTTTATTTTCTTCAACTTCAAAGCTAAGGCAAAAGCAAGGGAGACAGAATAGCGATGAGATTTTTTTAATTTTGATTCTCTGTGTTGTGATCAAACTTAACTATAAAGCACATAGTAAAAATATAATCATCAAAAAGGACCCAAAGTGAGTCTTTATTCTCAACTTCCAAACATAAGTTTCGTTCAGAGACATGTCGAAATTTTAAGTCAACGACCACTTAAAGGAAACAAAGTGCCACAAAAACAGTCTTCAACCTTCAAAAATCTGACATACTTTCGCACATTTGCCAAAAATCTTCCAATCTATGCGTGTTTAAGTTAACCATCACTTTTACCACCGCGGACAATAGCGCTATTAGTTGAAATTGGTCTCTATTCAAACAAAACAGGCCTGACCTAGAAAAGCCAGTCGGCTTTGCCTGTCTTCAAGAAAAAAAAGCACATCATGATGTACCACTTTAAAGCCCAAACGCAATCTTTGATCTCTCAAAAAGAAAAAGTTTCATAATTTTACATCACAATTTTCCAGCTGGCAATCAACTGGAAGTTGGCGTGAAACTCGAGCCTTTCATTCGAGTGTTTTTACGCGCGAAAAAAATCGGGGGGAGGAAAGTAGATACTTGTTGGCGAAGTTGTGTCTTTTTAGAAATGTATCCTCGTCCCCATTCTTTCAAAGCGAGAATTATTTGACCCCATCTGATGGAGTTTTGAAAATGTGGAGACACATCGGGGCCCGGAGGCACGTTCTACTCTTGATGTTAAATGCTGTTTATGTCAAATCAAATGAGACATACATGCATTCAAATTTCCACCGCGACTAATATTATGAGGTGTCGATTGTGTGTACTCAGAAAATGTTTCAAAACGTGAATAACATTAACTTTTTTTGCAGTTAGAATAACGCCTTAAATTACATTTTTAGTGTCGATGTATCATGTGATCTGGTCAATGACTCATCGAATATTTTATTAAGTTATTTATTTATTTTATTGAGGTAACTTGAATGCCGTCTGAGTAGTACGCGTCGTCTGCTGGTAATCGAATAACAAACCTGAGAAGAAATTTCCCTTCCCTCACCAGATCCAATTTTTTATCTTTATCGAATAAACAGACCAATGAACGAACACACCGCAGTGAATGAATAGTTTGTAATTTTTTTAAGAATGAGGGTTTAAAGGATTTTAACCAATACGGATTGACAACAATTGTTTCCTTAAATGTAATTCCAAGCTATCTGAAACTTTGATCATTATTAGAATCAAAATCTTATTGATTGGAAAATTTTGTGTTCATTCATTGGTGATTACTAACTTTTGTTCTATTTTTTATTTGCACACACAAAAATATCTGTGCCATTTAAAAATCCCGAACTTTTTAACAATATTTACAATATTTGCATTATTGAGATTTGGGAAATAGAATAACGACCTTAGAAATTCAGTTTCTTTCTTTATTTATTTATTCATTTGTTCTTCTCTTCCTCAAGAAATTAAATATCTTACTGCTTATAAAGTAAGGATCTTGAGCAGAGCTAGGAGAAGGACCAACGAGATTTTGCTCGAAATTGTAGCGGAGCCAGAGAAAATAAATTTGTAGTGATTCACTGCTCCCATTTTTTAAAAAACTTTTTTGCTTTTTTATCATATAAAAGATTTTACTTAAAGAATAGAAATGATGTCTATTAACAGTACTCGGAGCACGGAGCAGAGCTGGAGCAGAGGCAGAGCGATATTTAGAAGTCGGAGCGGAACAACTCAAAAAAGTGTCTGCTCCATTCCCTGCTATAAAGAACAAAATTCGGTATAAAGAACAAAATTTCGCTAAAGAAAAAAATTTCGGTATAAAGAACAAAATTTCGCTATAAAGAACAAAATTTCTTAAAGATTTTAAACAATCACAGCTCGTTAAGAACAAAAAAATTTCACCACATTGAAGCTTAATCTTTATAAAGCAGCTGCGGTGATACATATTTCTTTGCAGAAATCTTATAAAATCGTATTAGTTTTAGCTGCGGTATTTTACAACCTCATTAAGTTATAACACGAAGAGAGATAATTCGTCGCATTTTACCATTTTAGTATATTCCGATTGGAGAAAATTCAATTTAAAAAAAGCACAAATTTACCATAAAAATTGGATCGTGTGAATAATAAATATAACACGACAATATCCAATCCGAATTCTACTGACAGATTCTAACACCTGCTTTTATTGATTGAAAATGCACGGGCAAATCAAAATGAAAATTGCAAAAGAAGTTAAACAATTTAGTTCGACATTGCTGGAGAAAAGTCATATAAGATGCATTCCACGGTAAAAGCAATGTTTGGCAGAAAAAAATTAACTTTATATAATTAGAATAAGTAAATTACTAATTATAAAACAGTTTAATTTACTCTTTTATACATCTGCATTATACTTATTTGAAGTCATGTTACTATACTTGTTACGAGGAAAAAATAATTAAAACATTACAGTAACTGAAGCAACATGAAACGGACATACGTGTTAGAAACATCCGAACATGTTCAAAAATCGATAAATAATGAATTTGTTACACGAAAATTTTTATACAAGTGAAAAAGTATTGCATGTTTTAAAAAATCTACACTTGTGTGTGTTTTTTTTTTTTGGTGCTAGGCTATTTATTATACAAAAAATGGTAGCAAATGACACAACACATAAAAAAACAGGTGTCATAATATTCATCAAGTGACAGCCGAATTGTTTATTGTGAAGCAGTTGACTCCCACCAGAGGGCAATATAGTGTTTGTACATAACTTCCCAATCCCAACCAACATAAAAAAAAGTAACATTTGTTTAAATTTTTCATTTTCATGTTTTCCGAAAATGTCCAGTTTTATTCCATGAAATTCACCGAAAATGAGCGCCAAAATTTAAGCGAAAATGCATAAATATGCTCTTTTGATTTTTTAATTTTGGAGGATGCAGAAAATCGTAAAGCGTATGATTATGCAGCGCGTTATGTTAAAGATCCATTGAGTATCCATTTGGTTTGGATAATCTCGGCTTAATTAAACTTCTACTGCAGTTTCGCATCATTAGAGCTCAGGTGCCGCTATATAAGGGGAAACTGAGCTTCAAAATTCTCAAGTGGTAATAGCATCCGCCGATAGTTACATGAAAGAATGGTTGCCCGTTCCTCGGGAATGCACTAGAACTGCAAATGGTAAGGAACCAGCCGATATGCAGACCTTGAAAGAATAAAATTGGTGGGAAGGAATCTTTTACATCAAGAACGACAATTTCGGTCTGTACAGTATTCTTCTTGAATTTGTGTATAAAACATTTTCCACTCTATGAAAAAAAGGTTTCTCCTTTGCATGCACTTCCCATTGCAAATTTATGGATTATTACCATGCGTGAATTCTTCAAGAAAATTGTTTACCACAACAGATTTTTTCCATAACTGAATATCAACCTGCTGCATTTTATTTAAAAATCGTAAAGCAATTTTCCACCGTGATAATTGGCCATTTTCGATAGTCTCCATATGTTTAAGCGTTTATCTATCTCCTTAATGGAGCATAAAATCCCTGTGTCCCAGTCTCTGGGATATAGCTTATTGAAAAACAGATCACGCACGCAAACTCTGGGATGAACCTCGGGGTCAAGCCCATAATCGTCTTTCCCTCCCTAATTCGACGATATTTTATCTCAAGTACAACCACAGGTGAGGATCGGAGCGCGGAAACCTCTTTCGCCGAGAGCTCTTTAATCAGCATTCAAGTCTTTGTTAGCGTTCCCGGTTGTAGCGATTGTTTCGGAATGTTAGAATGCCGAGTGGGGAAAAAATGCGGAAAATCATGTAAATACTTTTTTGTGTGGTGTTTGTGGGTGGGTGTTGATAAATAATGATAAAAGTCACTTGAAAGAACTTTATTTGGTTTGTTGATTTGGGGTGGAACAGCAAGACCAATTTTAGAAAGAACAATTTTTAAATGACATTCAAAAAATTAAAAATAAATAAATCGTTTTTTTCTTTTTCTTTCTTTTTTTAATGACATTCAAAAATTTAAAAATAAAGGAATCAGTTTCCTTTTTTTTTTTTTTTTTTGAGCATACTTCTTCTTGTAACTGAGCAACAATACAAAAAAGTATATATTATTGATGATAAAAGTGTATATATTGATTAAAAGTATATATATTTGATGAATAAATAGCCTATAAATAACTTCCTTTGATTTTTGTCTCGTATATACCTATTAATAAATTAGCTTTAAAAATAAAAAATAATAATTATATATAAATAAATAAATAAAAAGATGAGTGATATATTTCCTATTAAAACTTTATACCACTGAGCGGATTCGGAGGAAGTACTCAAAAGTCGGAGCGGAGCCACTTAAAAAACTGGCTGCTCTACCGATCCCCATACAATAAATTGCATTCATTCCAACTTCGACGGGGACGAGGCGCAGCAACAAAAGATTTCAGCACGATTCATAGGTGCTACATAATTTAATAACTCTTGTCTCTTTGGCGTTTTTTTTTTAGTGTATCAATGACACTTAATTTCCGTGTTTTGTTGAATGTGCTATGGAACAGCAATATCCCCGTTGTTATCATAACTATATCAATAGCCTATTGCGACAGAAGCAAAGTGTGCCCGTCGCTCTTGGTGTGAATGAATAGTTTCCCACCAAGAATTTAACGAGTCCTTTCATTCCAAAAAGTGCTCCCTTCCTGGTATAGGCTGATATCAAGAAGGTAGCACTTTTTGGAATGAAAGGACTTGTTAAATTCGGCATTAGGCAGAGCGACACACCCCCAACAGAATCTTTAGATTTATTGAGCAGTACTTATTTTACTATTTTACAGTAGGCAAAAAGAGTTGCTTTAACCTTTTCATTCCAAGTGTACCCAACCGGGTACATTTTAAAATAATGTTTATTAACTACTGTTTGTGCAATTTGAAAGCTAAAACACCCAATTGTTTTTGAAATGAATCAACAGATAGTTTACTTCGTTTTAAACATGGAAATTGGGTATTAATTATTAATTAAACTAATTATTAATAAACTAATTTATTAATAGACTAAATTATTAATAAACAAAATAATTTTACAAAAACTTTTTTTTTTAGTTATTTTGTTTTGTAATCATTTTTTAAATCAGAGAACCAACAAATTGTTTGTGATTAGTTCTGGGGTCTGAAGAGGTCAAATATTACTTCTTATCATGCAAATCTACGCAAAAACGCTAATGTACCATAAGCTCAATTATAGTAATTTCAATGGATTTATGACTAGTAATGACGTTTAAAAATTCAAGAAGATCGCAAGTTTCTGAATCTGGAATACTATAATAAACCAAAAATTAATTTGTAAAATATAATAAGTAAACATAATTACATTCTTTATGGTGAAATACACTCGGATGCATTTTTATTAATTCATTTGGATGTTTATAAAGGGTTGTTCTAGACATAGAATATGTTGCATTTACAACCTCTGTTTAAATTAGGAATGCTTCAAAAGGCCTTCTGCCTGTCTAATAAGTGTAGCATATGTGCACCTTAGAACTAATTATTTTTTTTAATTTCAATCTTACTTTATTCTTGAGGCATCTTAACAGCAAAGCATAATTCCCTCAACCTTTTATATTGCATTTCCTAATAATCAAGATCCACACTTCATGTGTTTTTATTTTAATAATAGTTTTTTTAATTTATTAAACGAATATCGCGCAATCTATATAAGTAAAAAATGTAAGTTCGTTTGTTAATAACCGCAAATCTTCTAAAGTACTTCACCGATTGCTCTGAAGTTTTGCCAATCGACAGAGTGATTCAAGAGGAAGGTTTATAGACCAATTAGGAACAAATGCGACAGGTAGTCCCTTTTTTTATTCCAATTTTACGCAAATTTCCACATAAATTCCCCAATATGGGGGTGAAAAAAACCTTGCACATGTGAATATAATATCGATCGAAAGCACTGATTTTTCTGCACAAGATGAAATTTGTTCGAAGTTTCTGAGTCAATGATGCGCCAGTTATAAGCTTTTTAGTTCGATTTCATAAGATTTACCTTGATCCAAAAATAATAATTAGCAGTTTCCTCAACTCCGGGTGAACAGTGTTAGCTTTATATAAATAAAAATGTAAGTCTTCGTTTGTTCATTACCTCAAATCTCCGAGAGTACTTCACCGATTGCGTTGAAATTTTGCCAGAACATTGCGTTCGAATACGTGGCAGGGTAAAGCTATTTTCATTTTGATTTAATAATTTTGCGTTTTTCTGCTTGTATTGAAGTATTTTTGCACTCGAAGATTAAGGATAACTTTTAAAAAAAGATTACTTATTTTGAATGGCAACAGTTTGATTTAGCTATTTTCATTTTGATTTAAAATTTTTGTGTTTTTTCTGTTTGTATTGAAGTATTTTGTTATTATTTTTGCACTTGATGACACTTTTATTTGCAATGAATTGGTCATTAATAATAAACCTAAGGATATTGAAATGGTCTGGGTGGAGTTGCTGAGCAATAAGGGTAAGAAGTTACATTTGGGGAATATTTACAGGCCGCCTAATGTTAGTCAGGATCAAGACGAGGAGATGTATAGTGTTATTAGGGACATGTCTGGTAAGGGCTCGGTCATCATGATGGGGGATTTCAATTTCCCGGGCATAGACTGGAATAGTTTTTACACTAGCAATGGTAGGGAAGAAGATTTTCTGAAAGTGATTGGTGACTGTTTTTTGGATCAAGTTGTTACCCAGGGGACTAGCCATGGCGCTGTTTTGTATCTAGTTTTTTGTGATGTCGGAAGTTCTGTTCAGGGGTTGAGTATAGGGGAACATATTGGAGATAGTGATCACAATACTATTAGGTTTTGGACCAGCTTCGATGCTCACAAAGGTGAAAATTTCAGATTTGTACCTAACTTCAGGAATCTTGATTATGTTGCACTTAGGCAGGGTTTGAAAAAGGTTTTTTCTTCTGGGTTGGGAGAATAGTGAAGCTGATCTTCAGTGGGAAGAATTTAAGGGGAAATTGGAGAAAACAGTGATGGATTATGTTCCTTTTAGAAAGAAAGGGGATTTCACGAAAACTTGGCCCGTGTGGTTCTCTAGGAAGGTGAAAGAAGCTCTCAATTATAAGCAGGCCACTTTTCGGCTACTTAAAGAGACTGGGTGCCATGCTGACAGGATTTTGTATTGTGAAGCTAGACGTACTTTCAAGTATTTGGTACGGAGTAAGAAAACGGAATTGGAGCAAAAGCTTGCAGATAACATCGAAAGGAATCCTAAGAAATTTTTTGCTTATGCTAATTCAGGGAAAGCTCGTAATACTCAGGTAGGCCCACTAGTGGATGAGAATGGGAACTTGATTCAAAATGAGGGGGATATTGCTGATATTCTAAATAATTTTTTTTCCAGTGTATTTAACAGAAACTGTATCTCAACAGTTGACATAAGCGAGACGCAAGCTAATACACAGCTTGAGGACTTTGTATTTTCTAGGGATGATGTGTTGTTTCATTTGAAAAAGATTAAAGCAAATAAGGCTCCAGGACCTGATAATGTTTATCCAAAAATTTTAGTAGAATGTGCAGAGGAATTAGTGGATGTTGTCTTGACTATTTTCATATCTTCATATAACTCGGGGACTGTGCCAGTGGATTGGAAGCTGGCAAACATAACGCCGCTCATCAAGAAAGGGTTTAAAACTAAGGCAGGAAATTATAGGCCTGTGAGTCTGACTTCAGTTCTTTGTAAAATTTTTGAAACTCTGATAAAAATCAAAATAATGAATTTCCTGGAGGCAAATGGAGTGTTGACTGATTTTCAGTATGGTTTTAGGAAATGTAGGTCCTGTACAACTAATTTGTTGCATTTCTATCACAAGGTTACCATGGCATTACATAATAAAAAGTGCGTAGATGTTGTTTACATTGACTTTCAGAAAGCGTTTGATAAAGTACCGCATGAAGCTCTACTTAGCAAACTTGCTTATATTGGTATTGGTGGAAAAACTTTAATTTGGGTTAAAAATTGGCTGACTGGGAGGAAACAGAGAGTAGTAGTGAAGGGCAATTATTCTCAGTGGATTGATGTTTTGAGTGGGGTTCCACAAGGTTCAGTTTTAGGGCCAATATTATTTATTACTTTTATTAATGATATTACTCAGAGTATTTCTGGGAACATCAATATTTTTGCTGATGATGTCAAAATCATGGGAATTGTGGACACGAAGGAACAAGTCAATCAGTTTCAAGAGGATCTAAATCAAATTTCTAGGTGGGCAATTAAGTGGGGTATGTCTTTTAATATTGGGAAATGTCAAGTGCTTCATTTTGGTCATGGGAATAAACATGCAACCTATTATTTACAAGGTTCCGTCATTAGGGAAGCAGAAGCAGTTGTTGATCTAGGAGTATTGATTAGTCTCGACTTCAAGTCCAGCCAGCAGTGTAGCATAGTAAGTAACAAAGCTAACAGGATGCTTGGGTTTATCAATAAGGCTATTTCGAACAGGTCTAAGAAAGTTGTATTGCCACTATACAGAAGTTTGGTAAGACCTCATTTGGAATATGCTGTTCAGTTTTGGTCTCCGTACCTAAAAAAAGATATTACCTTATCAGAAAGGGTTCAAAGGAGGGCTACTAGATTGGTAAGTGGTCTTTCAGACTTAGATTATGAGGTTAGGCTTAACAGGCTCAATATGTATAGTCTTGAGCAAAGGAGAGTTAGAGGGGACATGATTCAGTTGTTTAAATTCATTAAAATGGGAAATGTTGACGGACTGCAGCTATGTTCTGAAAGTAGAACCAGAGGTCATTGTTTTAAGCTTTTCAAATCTCAGGCTTATCTTGAAATTAGAAAAAACTACTACTTCAATAGGGTTATAGGCAATTGGAATAGTTTACCAGAAGCGACTGTTAATTGTAGCGGGGTAAAAACGTTTAAGAAATCTCTTGATGTTCATTGGGGACTGCTAAATTGACTAGGACCAGCCTAGCTGGGCCCTGAGCCTGTTGCTGGTCGACACTTTTGTATTTGTATTTGTATTAATGATCAAGGGGAACTTTAAAACAAAGATTGTTTATTTTGAATGGCAATTTTTTAATTCAGAATTTTTGTATGTGTGTCTTCTGTTTGGATAAGGCTTATTTTGGAATTTTTCAATGTGCCGAGCCAGAAAATATCAAAATCTTCACAGACAATGGAACGACAAAAAAAAAATGCCCGCAAGAATTGTGAAAAAAACATAAAGCTCAAGACCAATCAATCAAATTGAGCAGTTTTGATCTAGACACGGGGATTGCTTCTCACGTGAACAATTATGTATTGCGTGTTGGGTAATCAGACAATCTATATTTTCAGACAATGAAACAACAAGCATTGTTAAATGAAACATATTAGAAATATGTGCTTTCTCTTGCTTTTCCATCGAATCAGACTGAGCCACAGCATCGCGTGGCCGGGTACAGCTAGTATGTAATGAATGTTGTATACAATCGAGGATGTTAGTATTGAAAAGAACCCTAAAAGAAAGGTTTGTCTACACTTCATAACGACTTTTTTTTTAATAAAATATTTCCTCGTCGAGATTTTCAGTGAAGATATTTTATTAAAAAAAATCTTTCAGTGATAAAGTGAACATCTGATTTTACCAAATAGTATGCATATGTAAGTTAAAAAATATTATAAGTGTTTTGATTTATAAAATAAAAAAAAATGATTAAAGTGCACTCAGAAAAAATTAAGTGCTGATATAACATATGATGCCAAAATTATTTGGTATATTTCATCTTTTAAAAGTTTAAAAAAAAATCACATTAAACTTGTTTATTTTTTTCTGTACTTACAGTGTACACAACTGTGAGATTAAATTTTATTTGAATCACGCATTTGTATCAAAGCTTTTTTTTTTTTTACTCTACACTATCTACCAAAAAGTATTTGGACACTTTGGATTTTAGACATTTTAAAAAAATTCTAGAGAAATATTAAACTTGTTATTCTGTATTTTGCACCATGGAAAGAACATACTTAAACTCACATTTAGGGGGCGGTCAAAAAATTAAAGGAGGGAAAAAAAACTTTTGAACATCTTGTATCAAAAAATGATCGAAATGTCCCGTAACTTTCGCAAAACATTTTTAATTATATGCGCAATGCTTACACCCACTTTCGTCAGAATAGCAGTAATAGTCATGAAGATATGGGCATTTGTTTTAAATATTCGAAAATTTTAACAAATGTTTTGCTTATAACTCGCTAAGTTCTATCTCAAATTACATGAAACTTGCAGACAACTTGACAAAATAAAAAGTAAGTATGTTACCTAAACGTGGGGAAAATGTAATAAATAGTCGATGAGATTTGAGCAGTTTTATTAAAACAAGTGTGATTGCGCATGCGCGAAAGATATGAATTATTTTTTTCAATAACTTGGTAGTGAGATCTATGGAGCAACTTACGAAAACGTTTCAGTTGAATATTGATATTTTTCAAAGAGATATAGACCGTACAGTGAGCCGTATTTAGCAAGTTCTCAAATTGGAGAAAAAACATAAGGGGTTTTCCACAAATTTTTATATTGCATGATAATTTTGGCAAAGTAAACAATAGCGTTCAAATTCAAACTCCATAAACACAAATAATGCAATTTATTTCTGTTTAACATCTGTCAATTTTCCAATTTATCATGCAATATAAAAATGTGTGGAAAACCCCTTATCATTTTTCTCCAATTTGAGAGCTTGCTAAATACGGCTCACTGTATGGTGTATATCTCCTTGAAAAATATCAATAGTCAACTGAAACTTTTACATAAGTTGCTCCATAGATCTCACTACCAAAATATTTAAAAAAATAATTAATATCTTTCGCGCATGCGCAATCACACTTGTTTATAATCGCGATATAAAATATATAAATATGTATATATATAAATATACATATATATATGTGTATAAATAAACCACGAGGCCTGTTTTTAGAAAATTCCGTTTCGCAAATGCGTTTCTTAATGAGCACACGAATTGTTTGCTTTTCTGTTATAAGCAACACATGACGTCTGCCAGACACCTATCTAGATTCGAGCTACTGTTGATTTATCGGGTTGCACTTTAAATTAAAAATATTTACAAATGAAGCATAAAGCAATTTACCTCCATACAGATTTCCATGCATTTATTCCACACTCCATTTATTCCACAGAAATATTATACTTAATCTTCGCAGAGCAGCAAAAACAACGTCACACAATATCTATAAGCATAGAACTTTTCTTTTTATTGTTGTAAGTTTTGCTTAGCAGCAGACGATCGGGAAAAAAATACGCCTCAATTTTATTCAGGTATCGTCTGTTTTTAAAAAAATCAATTAAAGTAAGAAACTAAAGAAAATAAATATATAAATGGAACGGAGGCAATTCATCGCGTCACGTGATAACGCTGATCGCTGATTTGTTTACCAAATTTTTAATTGAGTTCTACGTGGAGTTCTCGAAGCAAAATTAGCTATCTTAAAATTAGACTAGTTTCATAGTGTTTTCTAATTATAAACCAAGTAATTTACCTTGCATTTAATCATTATAAAAGAAATTTTTTAATATTACAATAGTTATAGTGTTTTATTTAGTGTTAATTTTATATAACGTAGAACTTTATTTAGTCCTAGTTTTTAATAACGTAAAACTTTATTTAGTCCTAATTTTTAATAACGTAAACTTTATTTAATCCTAGTTTTTAATAACGTAGAACTTTATTTAGTCCTAGTTTTTATTTAGATTAGTTTAAATTCATAAAAGAAGTTTTAATTAGTAATAATTTATGCTTTATAGGCTCCATGGATAATTCTATTGTTGATAAACCGTTGTATTTACCAGATTTTACCAATTTTTTCGTAATGGAATATGCCGAGCAGCTTCCGGAACTAACTGGAAATAATAGCATGATTACTAAAGTAAAGAAAGGATCATTATTATTTAATGAAAAAATCGTTTCTAAAATCTGTTTCCTCGAACCGTAAGAAAATAATGCATTTTTTTTACATATCGGCTACTGTCAAAGCTGAAAAAGAAAGAAGCTTACACAGCAAAAGTCGGGATTTCAACCGAATGCAAAGTAAGTTTTTGTTACTGTTTATTCATCGTAATTTTGACATTTTTTTGTCTCATAGATTTCAATGCATATGAAGGTCAAGTTCTTAACATTCGTAAGATTCATTTGAAATAGATGACCCATATGCAACGCAGTATGACATCTTTTAAAACTCAATAAAATATTCAGCCAAAAACATAATGTTAAACAAGCGAGCTCGAAGTAAAGCGATACTACAGCTTCTTTTGTTTACATCGCTTACATCGGTATCACGTGACCTATGACTCTGTATGAATTGCCTCCATTGCAACATTATAGAGCAAGAGCTTAAAAATTCACTCGGGAGAAAAAAATGGCGAACTAAACGATTCTAAACGAAACAAAATGAAAACAGAATCCCGGTACAAGGTCTCTGCCAATATAAAAATGCCAAAAAAAAGAAGAAGATATTTTTTGCTTACATTTTCTGCAACGACAAATGTCTGTTACATAAATTTAAAAAAAAATTAATTATAATAATGCACATTTCATAAAGTTAAGAACTCTTTCAAGGACTCATGTAACGTCAATCAATAGTAACAAAATACATCTACAATAGTGCCCAAAAAAACAAGAAGTCAAATTAATGGGTAAGAAATTAATGTTACTACAAAACGAGTACGATCAAAGATAAATAAAAAAGAAAGAATACCGCAATAATGGCGCAACATTTTTCATGATTCTTGGGGATGACAGGTTTAAAACAATTAAGGATATATCTTACACATTAAAGTTAAGCCTTTCAGAACTTAAAACTTCATTGTTTTCACTCTAATGATGAGCCTTTTGAAGAATTTCCACCAGGCGGCGTAGCTGTACACAGTGTTATCGTAAAATCATTACAGCCCAAAAACAAGTTTTTGAAACAAAGAGAAAGGTACAAGAAACAGCAGACGAAAGTCAATTTTTAAAACCAGAGAAAGAGTAGTTAATTAATAAAAGAGCCACCCAACCAAGCGTTAAAGCAAAGGAACTTAATTCGATAAAATGTAAGCATTAGAAATGCGAAAAAATTTCCTTACTTTTATTGACTAGTCCTTTGTTTATAGATAGTTGTTTCCTGCATTCTATCTTTTGAATATTACATTAATAATTGTATGCTTGATGACTTTTACTTTGTCCTTGAGAGTTAATTTTTTTTTCTGCTAGTCATTCAGGTCTATCACTTGGGCGATCGGGAAGGGGGGGGGGGGGGTTGATAGACCCTACTTTTAGAAATACATTGAATTTATGCATCTTTTTATGTATTTTGTTGATGTTTACCCTATAATATGCATTGAAAATATACCCTTCGCCCCTCCCACCCTCTGGAAAATTTTGAAATGACCGGCCTGTAGTCATTGTTGAGTTCCTTCCGAGACCCTGAATTGCCTTTTTAGTTAAAAGTTACATGTGAAATGCTGTTTTTCGACTACAAATTCTAGAACCTTTCCATAAAGTAAACGTTACATCAGTATTGCTTTGGCAATCTGGTTGAATCTAAAACTAAAATCAACAAGATTTTATCTTTCAATAAATGCTGTATTAGCTTCTTTCTCTTAACGCATATTAAAAAGAAAACTAGTCGACCCGAGCGGAATTCCGAATTTTATGCAATGAATATTTAATTTAATAAATAATTTTAATAGTATATTTTCTACTATTTTTTAATTTACTGCTTGAAAATAAAAACACCAAATAAAATACAAAAGAGCCCTTTTAAAATTTAGTTTATCAAAAATCAACGAAATCAGCAAAACAATTAATTGGAGAAAACGAAATCCGGGATTCGAACCATGGGTGTTGGGTACACCAGCCTTGCGCTCCTAACCACTCGGCCTCTAACCAGCAAACACAACGCCAACTTGGCATCCATTAAAGGACCTCTTCTTAAATGATTTTCAACTTCAAATTTAAGCCAACCGGTACATTTTCAGACCGCGTGTCTATTTTTCCGTTGTAGCGGTTAAGGAAAGCTTTAAAGTGGTGCCTCATTCATGAAATCTGATGAAGTATTAAGGAAGTTATTACGTACCGACCAAAAAAAGGCTTTGAGAAATAATATATATGTGATGATGATAGTTAACTATGAAATAAAATTAGATTAAAACACTCACGCACAAATCTAACTTATTCCTGGAGCAAGCTTGAATTCACAGTACAAAGCTACAAAGGAATGTCCTATTATGCAATTGATTTGTAGACGTCTACATTAATTGACAATAAAATAATTTTTATAAAAAAACAGAACCGACTTCAAATTAAAAATTGCGCTAAAAAGTAAAAAATAAATTCATTCTTTAAACAACATCGATGTGACTTTTAAACATAGTTTTAGAAGTCGGTGAAAAATTAGGATAAATAAAATCTTTTGTAATCATGAATCCCAATTACAAATATATATATTTTCGCAGAATTAGCAACAGTTCCAATATGAAGTAGCAAATGGTATAATAGTAATTAGACTCATAATTTTACACCGACTTCTAAAACTATGTTTAAAAGTCACATCGATGTTGTTTAAAGAATGAATTTATTTTTCACCTTTTAGCGCAATTTATAGTTTGAAGTCGGTTCTTTTTTTTTATAAAAATTATTTTATTTTATTCTTTTTAGTGTAAATACATTTTGTATATAAATACTCTATTTTTTAAAAAATCCATATCAAAGGGCAAAACTTCTGTAAATGAATGGCACTAAAAACTAATCATTAGCATGATACATTCCCTTTTGCAGTCTATTTTAGCAAACAAACTGATTGGATTAATTTTTGCCACAGAGAAGCCTTCATTCAAACTCTTGCTGTAATTTCTTTTAATATTATATCATATGACAACAAACATGTTTTTAACAATGCTTTTATATTTATTAATAGATTTCCCAACAAAGAAAAATCAAGCCAAGCCTTTCCAATTAAAATAAAAAAATACTTATTTTTCATTCGTAACGTTTTTTGTAAAAAACGAATGTAGTCAAATTGATTTGCGATATTTGAGTTAGACGACCCTCTATCGATTAAAGAAAAAATCATCAAAATCGGTTCATTTAGTCAAAAGTTATGGATGAAAAGACAAAAAAAAAATACTACATTTCTGCCCATTACTTTTTTTCTAATTATCGAATATGGTCAAACGAAATTACGGGACCTATGGGAAACCACCCCTGATCGACTGAAAAAAAAATCATGAAAATCGGTTCATCCGGTGCGAAGTTATGAGTGGACAAACAAACAAAAAAAAACGACATACATACAATACGAATGTATAACCTCCTTCCTTTGTGAAGTCGGTTAAAAATTAGATTAAAACACTCACGCACAAATCTAACTTATTCCTGGAGCAAGCTTGAATTCACAGTACAAAGCTACAAAGGAATGTCCTATTATGCAATTGATTTGTAGAAGTCTACATTAATTGACAAAAATGGGTGCATGCACTCCTATAACGCTCGTTTAAAAAGTTATACTTCTTACTTTCATTATTTCTTCTTTCGTGAATTGTAATAGTACTTTTTTTTCTTTTTCGAGGAATTAGTAGAAATTTCCCTGCACCTATAAATTACAGTACTTATACAGAATGGCACTTCCAAACTTAGAGAATTTTGATGCTTTTATTTGCTTCTGAAATTGCAAATAACATTAACTAAATAACAAGAAGTTCTGTCTAGAACTATACGAGCCCTACTTTCAGATACACACCAATATCAAATTCATAATCTAGCTATCTCTCTCTTTCTCATTTAGCTTTAGCTCTTAATTACTTCAAATATACCTCGATCAGAGGTTTATGCATATTCATTCATTCACTCACTCATTCATTCATTCATTCGTTCGGAAATATCCTTAAAAATCCAGATTAAAAAGTTTAGTTGGAAAATAAGCTCGTTTAGTTCGGGATGAATTTCGTATATGCACATGTTTTACGTCATAACATATTTTCGATAAAATTTTTTAAAGCAAAATCTGTCTATTAGAACATTTTCCCTTTTAAGGAGTTAATATTAAATGTTTTATCATTGTTATATTTATTATTATATATATATTTTTTTGAACTGCTCAAAGTTAAACAAAAAATGTTTTTAAAAAAAAAAATGTTCCCCCGTTGGAGAGTTTCTTCCAATAGGCTAGTTCAAAGGAACTTGGATCTTATACCCAGAGTGTGAATAATTTGCTGCATTTTTGCCCATAGGCGCTCAAGTTAAGGTTTTTTTTAACTATTCAAAATTGTACGAAAAATTACTTTAAATAAAAAAGTGAAATATGGAAATGAGATATCTTCGCCAAAATCTTTCGAGTGCAAAAAATCTTTTTAAACGGATATTTCCCTCAAAAGTTATTAAGAGGAGGGTTTTCCCCCCCCCCCCCCCCCCCCCAACATACATACAGACACACCTTTTCTCCATCTCAAAACCCTACTTTCAAATTTGTTTTTTTTACAATATTTATTTATTTAAGTACGTATCGTATTTTTGACTTTTTCCTTTTTTTTAACGATATTTTTACTAGGTTAAGCGTTTTTCTCGTTCTCTTCTTTCTTTCTTTCTTTTTTTTTTTTTCTTTTTTTCGGGAAAGTAGACTAAAATGTCATGTAAAATGAACAAAACTATAGCATAAATGCATCTGAGCGTGAGGAGATTTTTATTAAATACCCCCGTTTACTAGTTTATCGGGAAACGATGAAGAGTTCTTCACAGATAGTCGATAGATATCAAGCCAATGATTTAGCACCAGGCTCAACGCAAAACTTGCCAAATTTCGCCAAGCTGACTCTGGATTTAGCACCCCATTTTTGGTATCAAGTTTTACGATACATTGCCAAGTTTTCGGCAATTTACGGCATCACTTCTACTTACATTCCGTTTCGGCACTTCCGGTTTATATTAAAACTTTACCCTGAGACCAAAAGGATTATAACTTTAAAAGGAACATTTGGAAAAAATCCAAGCATGGAGGCCCAACTCAACGTCAAAAGTTCTTTTTAAAATGTTTATAGCTACGCCTAATTTTATAAGTTTTCTCTTCCCGCCCAAACGCATCTTTCTCAACTTATTATTGAGCTAAGCCGCTTTGATCCCCGCTGCCACTCACTTTCTCTTAATGATACAAAGTTCACGAGTGCGGAGAGAATGTTTCTTTTCCGTAAATATCCCCTCAAAAATAGTCTTCTTCCCTTGTGGAACGCAAGGTCAGTGTCGTGCCAGTTCGCGTAGAACTACCGATAATGTCCCCGACGACGAAAACTTCCGGAAATTTGTGCACTCTTTTAGCAATCATTAAGGGAGCACACGCAAAGAAGTGGACATCAGATAGATGGCTTTGTTCTGCCGTTTGAACAAATTTTTTTTTTTTGTTGAAAAGATGATGATAATTTGACATTTCGTACAAGCTATTGACCCTTCAAAGAATGTGCAGCATTTTTGGCGTTTTCATTATGAATAGGCACACGTGCAGGTAATAAAACTACCAAAGCAGCTCAACTATTTATTACTAATAAGCCCGGCGTTCATACGAAATGACCGCTGTTCTAGATATTATAAATATGCAATTCTCCCGGTAACCTGAAATGCACACCAAATAAAAGCAGATATATTTGAGGTATAGCAGTAAAGTTTAATTAATAAATAACATATAATCATTTCGGAAAAATATTCTTACCGAAAAAAACCATCTAAGTTAAAATAATCTGTAAAAGAAAAATATTATTTACTATATAATCAAATTGTTTGTGAAAAATATTTATTTATACCCAACATAATCATATTTAAAACAATAGTTTTAACGAAACTGGAAAAAAGAGCGCTGCCACTTTAATATATATAAAAAGCGCAGACGATAAATAAATGAAAACAAAGAAAGAAGGATTAAATTAAATTCGCGTTTACATTCATTTTTAACGGAGATTGCAAATCTACCGATGCCTCACTCAAAATGCTAGAGAAATGTTTTGATTATTAGTATATTGGACATGTATTACAACAATGGCAACTGCATTACAGTTACGCAAGCAACCAATAAGCTATCGGCGACAGACACTTAAGCCGCTTACATATAAGAAGTACAAGCAAAATTACAGGACCTTTCTCGCCTCATAAGTCATAATAATATTGAACAAAAATATTAGCCCCATATTATGTTTCCCTCTCAGATGAGCAATAAAAAATAGCCCTATTCCTACTTCGCGGCCTCAGAAAATTATCAACTAAATTTGAATTGAAATTCATGGGCCTATTTGTAGCACTAGAACCACCGAACTAAGTTTTTCATCATTTTAGGCCTTTCCGTTTACACCAAGTTGTTACTAATCATGGTACAACTTTCAGTTGCATTGACTCGTCCTACTTACTGTTTTTAAAATTACGGGGGGAAAAAGTTTAACTTTAAAGGCCTTTCCCTTTTTTCCCCCTTAAATTCTCCGTCGAAAAAAAAAAAAAAAGATTCAGAACAATAAATCACGTCCTTTTTTATTTTAGAGTTTTAGAACAAATTCTATCAGACGTAGTTTTTATCAGCTCTAGAATGATGTAAAATTTTAGAAAATGAAACTTTTTTTCTATTTTTTATTGGAAAAACAAATATTGAAACCGAATTGAAAAAGAAAAATCATTTGAATTTTCGAATGGGATTGCCTGAGTTACCCATCTCACGGGATGATTGAGATTTATACGAAATTCCAAACCGCTAATTGGTGTGGCTTTGTATAGCAAACACGCACACACACACATATATATATATACAAGCGGTGCCCGCACGGCGTGGCCCGTGCAGAATTCTTAAAACGTGGCCTACGGCGCTGTCCTTACTGAGAGTATAAAAAACGTTGCCTGCCGCCATGTCCTTGATAAGAATGTAAAAGACGCCTCCTGACGCGCAGTTCTCGCTAAAAAAATACAAAAAAAGTTGCATGCGGCGCTCTCCTCGCTAAGAATATAAAAATTATTGACTGCGACAAATATTTCCTGCGGCCTGTAGCGTTTGAAAAACTTCGTCTGTCTATTTGTCGAAAAAAATTGACATTGTCAGCGCTTGCAACTGATATAACATAAAAAGGATCAGTTAAGAAAACTTAGGAACAATTCCGTCAGTAGGGTCAGATTTGTCACCAAAGGGTCATTAAAACTGCCAAATTGTAGCACGGCGTCATTTGTTGCGTTATTTTTCCTCTGGAATGAGTCTTGGCGATGATGCTAGATTGATTGCAAAAATGTAATTGCAATATCATATTAATTTTATTTTCCGGTCAGGTTGAACCTGTTGTCTCGCTAACAGAAAAATAAGTTTCATACTTGTGATGGTGTAGTGGTATATTTGGAATTAGCACTTTAGGTACATTGCGTTGTGTAAGATCAGAATATGTTAGAGCATTTAGAAATCAAAAAGTTTAAGCAAAAAATTATGTAAATTAAAATATTTAAAAATACATACTAGAAATAACTACGAAATTATTAATCGTTGACTGTAAGGATTTATTGTATATAAACACACTGCATATAAAAAATTAAAGAGCTCTTTAAAAAAATTAAAAATTAAACTAGCATGTAACACAATAGTACAACTCGTTATTTAAAATAGTTTACACAGGAGAATTTTACCGATCTCTAATGTGGTTGTGACATAGCTGGCGTTAGAAATTTATGTAAAAGATTGTATCACCTGATATTTGAAGATGACCACCTGATTATTGAAGAGTACAGAAATTGATTGATCCATACGAAAAAATGAAACGTACTGTTGCTCCTTCATTTGGTGGCTGTTTATCAGTTCTCAATAATGTTCATTTAGGAGCGTTAGTTGTTCCGAGGACGGATTCCTCAATGCTGGTTATCTTGGTCATTGTGGGTGGTAACGGTCACAAAAAAAGAAAGTCTTTTACAACTTTGTGTTGGCAGGTAATCTTCAGATATATGGATCGGTCAGCATCTCCACCATATGTGTTGCAGATGTTAAATTTAATAAAATCTTAGAATATTACAGTTCAACTAATTCTTGGCTAAATGATTCTGATTAACCGGAAAACGGCATCACCCGAAGACTTTCGATCACTCCGATCGCTTCCAGCAATCTAATATGTACAAACTCGATTCAGCGACTAAAAACCATTTAGTAAATCATTTTTCATGATACAACCAATGCAGTAGTAATATAAGAGGTGGTAGTTAGCATATTTCAAAACATTTCCTTGCCCGACGACTAGGCCAAATTGCCCAGACGCCGGGCGCGTCTTTTCCGTATTCGACTTTCAGTAGGAATGAGGGGAAAAACACACAGATTGAGTTCCGGAACAATTGGCAAAGGCGCGAAAGAGGGGAGTATTACTCCGAGAGAGTACATAGTTCCCGTCGCATATTTAAAATAGTTCAAATTTGTGATGTTGAAATGCGACGGAATTAAATTAAAATTAAAAAATGGTTGAAAGGTAAATACCCAGTGAAAAAGCTAATTGAAAAAATAATTTAAAATGTTGTTTCTAAAAAATAAAATGGTATAAAATTTTTGCCGGCGTAGGCAATTAAAAAAGAAGTGACAAGTGTTGGTTTACGCCCAGCGGTTAATCCGAAGGAACCGTGAGTGAAAATGCTAAGGCTTGTCACCAAGGACTAAGTAAATAACCAAAGTATTTGGTTAAAGTTATTATGATCGCGAGATGTAACAAGCATCTTGTTACAATACTGAAATGAAGCTTCGCTAGCGGTACCCGCATGGCACGTGCTAAGCGCTTAGTAAACGTCGTCGGCTGCGTAGCCTATGCAAGAAATTTAAAAAACGTCGGCATTGCCGGTATTACGAGATTTAAAAAGCATCTTCAGCTTATAATCAAATGATACTGTAAATCATACCTAAAAAACGTATGCACAATTTCGTTATAGTCTGTGTAATTAGAATAGGCGCATCAAGGTCGCGTTTCCTGCTTTGTCCCCTGGGCAATTACGAGATAAAAAACAGAGCCAGACTTTTTTTTTGCAATGTAGTTAAGGCAATTGCATGACTACACCTCCGATTCAAAATATTAGAATAATTGAGTAAAAGTAATAAGAGAGAATTTATTTTCCATTCATTTATTTTTGAAATAAAGTAAATGCAATTAAATGTCTCATAAATTAAATCTGGATGTTTAGATATGGTTTTAACACTTATACAAAGTATAAAATACAATAAATTAGCTATACAATAGCTTTCTGAAACACATCAAAATATTAGAATATGATTTAGATTGGTTCAAAATATTAGAATACTTTATCGGACGCAATCTATTTTTGCCATTGAGAAATAAATCTGATTTGAATCCGTCTATTATTATTATAACGAAAACAAGACTTATCATGTTCCGCAAACTAAGTGGGGAAAAAGTTCCTAGCACGGAAACAGTGGCGACCAGAAGGGGAAAAGATAGAGTTGTGTGACCTTGACACGCCGATTGTAATTGCACAGACTATAGTATGTTCCGATTTATCGCCAGCAACTAGTTAAAAAAGTCAAATTATAGCGTGTTAAAAATAAAAATAATTTAACTCTGTGCAAGTATTGGATGTTTTGCATCTAGAAGCTCCCTGTCGCATTGAAAAAGGGCTTCCAAGCAATCCCGAAACATATGTCTGCATTTTTTTGCTCATTTGTGCTTTAAATTAACGTGTAATTTTATTATAGCGTGTTGTCATTCGCCACATTATTTGAAATGTAGAATAAACCATCCTTTTCTTGGCGATATTTATTTAAATGCTATTGCTAAGTCAAGGAAATCGTTAAATCGGGAAGACAGCACTTTTATCAAGTTTAATCTCGAATTTAAAACCTATTGATAATTTGAGAAAAACGTTAAATCGAAGATATGTTTCATTATTGTTTTTCCTCTGAAAACGAAACTGATGTCTCTCTGTTTTGAAAAATAAGTTTTATATTGAAATGTCCGTAAACCGATGTCAGAATTTATTTTATGTTGAAATGAAAAATGAACTGCTAACCGTATCTTACGAAGTGTATAAGACATTTTTTTCAAAGTTAATATGTTTAGCATCGTCATAGCTTAAGGATTAAAATGGTATTCTTTTTAAAATTTGGTCAATATCCGACGAAGTTATTTTATGTGGAAATGAAAAATGAAATTTTAACCGTTCCGTACATAATTTTTAAATGTTTTTTGCAAGTTAATATGTTTAGCATTGTTATAGCTTGAGGATTAAAATGGTATATTCGTTTTAAAATTTGGTCAATAAAAATTTGGTCAATATGCGGCGATTTTAGCGCAGTTTTTGGGCAAATTCGTGGGTCTTACAAACTATGGAATTTTAATTACTAAATCTGAAAATGATGTTTTGAAGCTTATATTTTAATAATTAGTATACCCTAAGCTTTAAAAAAGTAGTTTTGTTTTCTTTTTATTTTAAAAAATGAAGCTGATGCAAGAATAGATAAACGAAAATCGCAAATATTTTCCCATTTCTGCTTGCAAGCCGCGTACGAGATCCCACCGCCAGTACATTGGGGGGGGGGGGGGGGACTGCAATGTAGGCGTAGCAAAAATCATTGAAAATTTTTTTAAAAAATAAGAAAAACTTATTGGGTAATTGGGCCGAATTGTAAATCTAAACCATTGTCGAATCCGCCTGAAGACACACAAAAATTTCATAAAAATCGGTCCAGCCGTTTAGGAGTTTAGTGACATACACACGAATTATATATATAAAGATATATCATCAAACATGCAATATGTTATAGAAAGTATTCGCCTTCTTTTTCAAAATTATTAATTTGTTTAAATAGGAAATTTGCAATAAGAGATTAAGAGAGGCGTCAAACCTGTACATAATAGGTACCAATTCCACTGAGGCAACCAAGAAATATGCCTTCCCCTCCCCACATAGTAAGTTTTTAATGTGAAATGCTCCGTCCCCCAGGGAAGGCCATCATGGAGAAAATTAGCTATCGCTCTTTTCGGTCTTGCTTCTGGATTTTTCTAAAATATCTACTCAAATAATAACCCATATTTTGTTGACATTTTGATTGCTTTTATGTCATTGGTAGAAGCCAACAGCAGCCCATTAGAAATGAAAAAAAAAAAGAAGATTGATTTTGAGTATATGAAAAAAATGTATTAATAGTTTTTACGGAGGTAATTCAAAATATTTCTACCTAGAATACTGTTCGTGCTCTCTCAACCAAACTCAGGTTGAAAATTTTAATTACCAGTCATACAATAAATGACTGTTAAGCTTTCCTTTCCGACTCCCATTCAAACACGCCAAAGTCAAGCTCTCGAAGCGGAGAGCAGTAATTGAAAGGCAAGCCTCATTGATCCTTCAATAAACATTTCCCCGCGCTTAGAAAGCGAAACTTGAGTGGAACGGGGCCCACCCAAGCATGGGGACCCATCTCTCGACTCCGGATGAATGAGCGTATGGGAAAAAGTTGAACGAACTGTCCCCGATGGGAGGGATTTGTCAATTTCGGGAGAAATCTTCGGATGTTGATGATGAAAATTCGTATGGCCGTGCCGCCGAAGTTGGAGAGAATGGGTTGGGTAGCAGAAACTGGATACAGATGGGAAAGAAAGTTTTGGTTCATTCATTTGGTTCGTTCATGAGGCTGTCACTCAACGCCCGACCGTTTTGTGCAAGTTCATATACAGTTGAACTTTCTTAATACGAACACGGTTAGTACGAAATCACGGTTAAAACGAACGTTTTGTTCATTAAGTTTGGTTTACTACACTGCTGGCCACCGTAAATGCAACACCCTGAAGGAAGCGGGCAAATAATATGAAATTTACAACACGCATTAGCGGAGGTGAGATATGCAAACGATTAGAATTTCAGCGCAAACGCACATCACGCGCGCCGGTGGCGCCACTTGAAAGCGCTTTTTAAGGCTTGGAGATTTCGACGATTTCAAGTACGGAAATTGTGTTTTTCTTTTGGTTTTTTCCAAAAAACGATCAATCATGCCTCGTAGAAAACAGCGACCATCTTTTGATCAAGTATCCGAGCTCGACAGAGGAAGGATAGTGGCCTACCGAGATTGTGGATTATCTTTCAGGGAAATTGGTAGTTGTGTTGAACGAAACCAAAGAATTGTAATGTGGATATGTGATCGCTGGATGCAGGAGGGTACGACGGACCGACGTGATCGATCGCATCCACCTTAGTGCACCACTTCACGTGATGACAGGCATATTGTGCGCGTGGCAGTGACGGATCGCTCAGCCACATCACGAACCATAGCACAGCAGATTCAGTCTGTAACTCATCATCCAGTGTCTGCGGGTACCATTCGACACCGTTTGCCGCAGAGTGGTTCGTCTGCAAGACGTCCATTGCTTCGTCTACCCTTGACGCGGAACCACAGACGTCTCCGCCGCCAAGGGTGCAATGAAAGAAGGATGTGGACGGCAGAATGGAATGAAATTGTCTTTACTGACGAGTCACGCTTCTGTCTGCAACACCACGATGGTCGGATTCGAATCTGGAGACACCGTGGGGAGAGGATGCTGAACAGTTGAGTTATGCACCGCCACACTGGTCCTGCACCGGGTACTATGGTATGGGGCGGTATTGGATATCACTCTCGCACTCCTCTAGTACGCATTGCTGGTACTGCAAACAGCTAGCGCTACATCTCCGAGGTGTTGGAGCCAGTTGTCCTTCTTTACCTTCAGGGCTTGCCCACAGCCATATTTCAACAGGATAATGCACGACCACAAGTGGCACGTATTGTCCAAGGCTTCTTCGTCAACCGCCAGATTGAATTGCTTCCCTGGCCGGATCGCTCTCCGGATCTTTCGCCGATAGAAAACATATGGTCCATGGTTGCTCAACGATTGACCCAGAATACATCCCCAGCTACCACACCAGATCAACTTTGGCAATTTGGGGAAGCTGCTTGGTCTGCTGTACCCCAAGAACACATCCAAAGTATCTTTGAATCAATGCCGAGGCGTGTGGCAGCGGTGATTTCTAACAATGGTGGCTACTCTGGCTACTGATTTTGGCAGGAACCACACTTCACAGAAGTCTATAAATTTAATCATTTGATACTTGGGCCAACATGTTATCTACAAAATAAATTTCGTTGTGATATCTCTTGTCTTTCTTGGTGTTGCAATTTGGGTGGCCAGCAGTGTATTTATTCGCACTAAATATCTCAGGCATATTACGAAGGCTAAAATACAAATGTCGTCGAAGACGAACAAAATTCCTGACCTATTCACAAAAAATTTTATCGATTGCATATTTTTTTTTTTAGAAATATTTGGTTATTTTGAGTCATTATAAACCACCAACTACGTATTTCGCGAATCATACGTTGAATCTTTCTGGGTAGAGAATAAAGCTCATGCACGTGTTGGCCTTCGGACCGGTCAGTCTGCTCAGGGATCAAAACCCTCTATCTTCGAATCATTCTTAAATAGAAGTCATTATTTTTAAAACATAAACATGCATTTCTAATACGTTTTTTACACAATTTTACTCATTCACGGTTGTTACGAATAACAGCTAATACGAACAGATTCGCGAATTTTTGGCATTGCGTATTAAGCGAGTTCAACTGTATTTGGAGAAACAGGCCGAGTACGAAGGACCTACTGCTATAAATGGGACTAGAACGGTTAGGATATTATTGGAAGAAATGAAATACCGATCAGTTACATCCATGGCCCTGGCTTGAATTTAATCCCAAACCCACGGACGTTTTTTGCTGTACTGCCTGTGCCAGAAATGGCGAACTTATGGCACGCGTGCCATAGGTTAATAAAACAAAAAATAAGGATTTGATGAAATAAAATGAGAAGAGATTTTACCTGTTTAACAAAGCTTTATGAATTATTACACATGTAGAAAAACTGCAAGTCCTGTAGCGGATGCAAAAAGATATCATTTTTTAAAATGCAGGTGTCGAAAGCATAAAAAACGGAAAGTAAGATACGATTTTGAAGTCAGAGGATAAAATTCTCTTTAGTGGCACACCGTCAAGTGTTAGAAAAGTAAAAAGTATATTGAGTGAAGCGTCTTAACACGTTGAGTGCCAACCTGCGAGATAACTTGCAGTAGGTGAACTTGTTGAGAGACCAAATGACAAGTTGCCTTGTTGTTGCCGACTTTTTTTCATTTGTCAATACATTTATAGAAAGTTAGTCAATTTTTACTTAATGAAACGTTTTGTACAATATGTTGCAATTAAATTAAACTATCGTCTGGGGATCCATAAACTACAAACACGGCAGTCAGCGTGTCGGCAGTCAACGTATTAATAAATTATAAAAATCAGTACCCCTCATCTCATTAAATTTTTACATTTTAAAATGTTATTTTAATGTGATAAAAATAAACACATTTTGATACGAAAAGAAAAGATTTGTTTTAGCGGCTCATTTTTGAACGTAGGTACTTTTCAAAGCCAATGGATACATTTTGAAGTATTTTCATTTTTATTGCAAATTATTCATTTTCAAAGTGTAACATTGATACCAATCAAAGAAAAGAAGAAAAGCTGCACTATATGGTCACGTGATTGCAATCTGGAATGCTTTCATATTCGCAGCCAGAAATGAACCCTAATAATCAATCCACTCTAATAATCATCCATTCGATCCAGATCTCCTATTTCGTTCATTTGAACTTCTGTTTGAAGCCGCTTAGCCACTGCTGGTTTTTGCGTGTACCAACACCAGCAGTGTTTCCAGGGAGTACCACGTGGAGGTAGGCTGCTGTCACTCCCCGTGGGGGTCGCCCCTCCCTCCGATGTTTCCCTTTTGCGACCCCCGAGCCGAGATGTTATGGCTCATGTATGATCTTTTAGGTTGATGAATGAAGTTCTTTCAAAGGTTTAAATACTTGAAGTGAAGGAATTGTGGAAAGCTTGACTATTGAGAACTGTCCTTGTGTTATTGGAGCTCATGTTTTGATGGTCTATTGTATTAAATGATGCACAAAATGGAGCGAAAACTTAAACAACGCAATCTTTGCGGTTGATTTAAGAGCATCCATACGTGAATATGAAGTCTCAGTCTTCGTTGGCTTATTGTCCATTATGTTGTTCTGTTGTTTGAAAATCTTAGCTTTTACATTATCCACAATGGCCCTAGATTTTCTCAACACCTTGCGAAAGCGGATGAAGTCATCATATGTTAATTCAGTTTGGGTTCCACGGTTAATCATTTTCAAGTCTTTTTGTTGATTTAATTTTGGATTGTTCTCAGCATCAGATGAAGTTTGAAGAAGGCGCTTGATTTCAGGATTATACTCTTCATCATTAGTTACAAGATCTTTTTCTGGTGGAGGTGATACATCATCAGCAGTTTTCATTTTGATAGGTATGGGTCGTATCATGTTGTTAGAAAAGTTTTTGCGGGCATCATTTATTGCATTTCCAAAATCTTTTAAGCATGCCTCAAATTTTTTAGCGTCTTCAGCCGGATTTCCACTTTTTGGTGGGATAATCAGGAGACTGTCGTAGACAAAATCAGGAACAGGAACAGTTTTTTGCTTTTTCCTGTCTTCAGTAGTCGAAATCTTTTCGACTTTCATGATTTCCATTTTATAATCTTTTTTTAGTGCACCTGGAAGTAAAATGACATCCATAAATAAATTTAAAAATGAAATTGTCAGTAATGTCCTAATAAACAGATTTTAGAACCTCGATTGATTGTTTCTCTGGGACTCTTATACCAGACGATAAATTTTCAACATTTGTTACTCTATTCTCTTTCACCTAATTTATATAAATACCGATTATTAAAAACCATTTCAAATCCCTCAAATTATTCAGCAAATTATTGTGGTCATCGGCATCAACATTATCCATTTCTTCGTTTCTGTGATCATTTCTTGAACAGATATTAAGATACATGTCGTAACTTCTTGATCTAGTGATGTGTAATAAGGATGGCAAAGGTTGACTTTACCCTTTTTTTTCAATCGGGTTAAAATATTTCCACAAGAGGTACGGGAATCTGCTAGTTTCAGAAACGATACGAGTTGTTATAGTTAACATTATCTAAGTAGCATTCGTAAAGGGACTTTAAAACAAAGCGCTGCGTACGAAAAAATGGAATATGCGGGAGCGATTGATAGAGACTCTACTGTATTTTCATTTCTTTTAAAAAATCCTTTCGAGCTGTGTACTTTGGTCTTTGCCCTATGAGTTTTCGACGCTTTTTTAAAAAATTCAAAAAAATAAATAAATAAATAGTCTGGGTTTTTTTAGTATATAAGTGTTCATATGTAAAATATGAAAAAAGAAAAATAAATAAATAAAAATTGGGTTTCAACTGGACAGTTTAAATTTTATTGAAAAGCTGCGTAGTTAGGAATGCAGATTGATACAGTACATAATTCGCACAAATAAATGAGTAGCAAACAGTCAAACCGTGTTTTCTCCAAAAAAAAAATAAAAAATAAAATTAAAGTTACTGGTTTTTCTTTGAACTCCTCATTAACTAGTACAAAAGTATGTTGTTATTTGTAACCAAAACAAGTTTAAGGCTTGTTTTGGTTACAAAAATCAGCATACTTTTGTACTAGTTAATGAGGAGCTCAAAAAAAACCAGTAAAAACTTGTTTTGGTTACAAATAACAACATACTTTTCTACTAGTTAATGAAGTGTTCAAAGAAAAACCAGTAACTTTAATTTTTTTTTGGAGAAAACACGATTTGACTGATTGCTCCTCAAATTCTTAGTTTTGTAATTCAGTTAAACTCTACTGGCATTTCGAAAGCGTCACCTTCGACTTGGAAAATTTTTGATATCGTGTCCCTGCTTTGACTGAAATTGAATACAGTAATGCATTTACTTTACAATTAGGGGCTGTACAAAAATCAAGGTCACTCCAAATTCGGGTGAAGAAAATAGTGATTCTTAACTCGCTTGTTGTTATTATCATTTTGTTTTTCAAACTTTTTTTACCACTTTAAACTGCCAGATTCATTTACTTTTCATGAATTCAGTCCAGTTTCCTCCATTCGCCATCTCAGAATTTGCCAAATTTGGAGGAACTGCTACTGACATTTAAAAAATGATATTAATGCTGAAATACTTTGATACCGAAACTACGTAATAGAAGATAAAAGATGAAAATAACGTTTTACTCACTTATCGCACAAGTTCTCATAAGTTCGCAGAATTATTCAAATTTCCACAGAGCATAAACTAAATTCCACCTAACAGGTTTCTCATTAGCTTAGAAGTGAAAAATCAGTTTACGATTCGCTTCTGTTGGAGAGCTGTAGTATTGTTACAACGAAAAATAACATCTTTTGCGCTACAGTATTGTTTCAACAAAGAAATAGGATTTATGTTGAGTTATTTTTGTTCGTTGTGGTTTTATAACAATGCCTGAAATGGATATTGTTGGAATATCGTAATATTAATGATATTAATGTCAAATTTCCTGCACCTCTACAAATCTATACTTCAAATAAAACAAAAACAAAAAAAAAAAAAAGAAACTTTACAATCGCATACATAAGATACCTACAGGATGGGTCAAAAATAATTATAAAAAAAAAATTCCAACTCATTATGTTTTAAGCATGCCAGCATGATGGCGTCGTGGTAAGGCGCGGAGCTCGTACGCCGCAGGTCTGAGTATTGAACCTGGATTTGGCCCCCCTCCCCCCCCTTTGTCACAATATGTCACACTTCAGCGGACTCCCCTGCCCCCTTTGTCACATGTCACGCTATGTCGCATATGTCACACTTCTTGTTACGCCCTCCCCTTGTCAATTTCACGAAACCCCCTCCCCCCTCGAAGCGTGACATCATTTATGAATGATCCCTAAGAAAATTTCCTAATAATCTTTAAACAAGAATTAAATTTAAACCTTAATCAGCATCGGTGTTTACGATACAAAATGATCAATGAAATTTTAAAATCAAATTATGAAATAAAAAAAAACTTTTTAAATAAATTTAATTTGTTGATTTTAAATGTTTTTTATAGAAACCAAAATGTGTAATATCGCCCTTCTTGTCAACCCCTCCACTCCCCTCCCGTTGTCAAACTGTCACAATTTCTCTAACCCCTCTCCCCTCCTGGAAACGTGACACCAATTTTGATTGACATAGTGTGCACCCTAAAAGACGCATAAAGGGACCGTTCATAAATGATGTCACGCTTTTTTCGATATATTTGACCCAACTCCCCCCCTTTGTCACAAAATGTCACACTTCAACGGACACCCTCCCCTTCCCTTGTCACAATTTCATGAACTTCTCCTCCCCCCAGAAGCGTGACATCATTTATGAATGATCCCAAACAAGAAAAGAATCAGCGTTTCTCCACTATAACTAAAATAATAACAATAAAATTAACTAACTGATCGCCTGCAGAACATCAGCAGGATATCAGTTCAACCATCAAACTAACCATGAGAATGATCGCTCGATAAAAACAAACTAAGGTAGGTGTTGCCACTCCATAGAATCGGATATTAACCATTTAAAATCGTAAAAAAATGTGTTAAAATACGAAAGGCTTAAGAATAAATTGCTAGATATAAAGATGAGAATGATCGCTCGGTATAAACAAACTGAGGTGTCGCCACTCCAAAGAACTGGAAATTAAAATTGAGTTATGAATAGAAATTCTTTTTCAGAAAAAAAAATGTTAAAGGTCGTAGGTTACGATAGTAAATACAAATATTATGTTACTAATCTATGCTAATCATTAAACATATTTTTGAATATCGTTTGACCATAGAGATCATTCATAAATGATGTCACGCTTCGAGGGGGGAGAGGGTTCGCGAAATTGTGACAAAGTGTGACAAGGGGAGGGGAAGGGGTACCAAGAAGTGTGACATCACGCATTATGCAACATAGCGTGACTTGTGACAAAGGAGGTAGGGGTGCCCGCTGAAGTGTGACATATTGTGACAAAGGGGGGGAGGGGGTCAAATATATGGGACAAAAGCGTGACATCATTTATGAACGAATAGTTTGATTTTTGCATGATGTCAATATCGTATCGTCCAGCAAAATTTAATCGTAACTGGTCTACGTAAAGAGAAATATATATATATATATAGATAAAACAGGAATCAAAAATTCTATTTCATCATGCAGGCATTTGAAGAATGTGTTAACTGTAGCGGCAAGTTATATTACAAGATGTTTTTAACTGCGCATCATTAGGCATCCACGAATCTCATTAATGAAATGCGCAAACAATTCTCGGAAGAAACCATCTTCAAACAGAAATTACTTTCCGACAAAATAGCTGTATGGATTAAACGATTTGATCTTGTAGGAAGGAATCCTGAATGTTCCGCTCTTACACAATAAGAATTATTTCACAAAGATTCGTCCTCTAAAGATTTCCATCCGTAAAGTGTTTTCATGAAGTCAACGACCAATAAAGAGCTTCCGGAGAAATTAACATAATAACGATGTTCTTTATGCAATTTTCAATCATAAAAATAGGAAAAGAAATGAAATACAGAAAATAATTTATAATCTGGAGAATTTCCCACCCAAAAAATAAGTGTTTTCGGTAGTCAAGTTGCTTGGAACAACTGTCATATTACGCAAGATATAGGGTTACCATACGCTCGCATTTTACGGACAAATCCGTATTTTGGCGGAGTTCGCATACATTTTTTGCAAAACTTCTGCATTATTAATTATCAGCTGTACAGTTACTTGTACATCATAAGTTGAGTACAATTTCAGCATTTTTGAGTAAATTAATTTTTCAGTATGGTAACTACTTCATAATTATAAATACTAGAGACGTGCTGCCACCACACCTAATCCTAGTAGCTATGAAAGAAAATGTAATTGCACAAAGAGAAATACAAATTACCGGAGAAAAATCATGACAAAATGAAAAATGCCGATGAATAAAAGAAATACGTAATGACTGAAGGAAAAAAGTCATACAAAAAATTTGTAATCAGTAAACAAAAAATACCATTTTTCATTACATTTTAATGACTAAGGAAAACATAGTAAAGACTTAAACAAATACCTCTATTCGTTAAAAAAAAAACTTAATGACTAAGGGAAAAATCTAAATAAATGAGAAAAAAGTCATAAGGATTAAATGAAAAATTCTAACGACTAAGTCAAAATTCCTAATGAGTTGAAGGAAACATTATAATCTAGGAAATACTGATGACTAAATGAGAAATTGTTAAGAATAAAGAAAATCCTAATGACCAAGGGAGAATCCTGCTTAATCAGGAAAAATTGTTATGACTGCAAAAGTAACTGCTGTAAATTTCTTAATAACTAAAAAACCTTCCAATGATTGTAGAGACTCTTCCTAACTGAAGAAAAACTGACATCTAGAGAATTCTAATGACAGAAAACATATCCTAGTTGTTCAGAGGGAAAATCCTTAAAAAAAGATGAAATTGAAATGACTAAATAAAAATTTCCAAAGGCTGAAGAAAAAGTCATCCTGACTGACTGGAAATTCCTATTAACTTCGATAAAAAGCATAGCAGTAAATTTTTAAAAATCTAATAACTTAAGAAAGAACTTTGATGGCTAAAGGCGAAATTTCTAATAACGAAGAAAAAGCTTACTATCTGAAAAAAAAAATCAGTCATTAAGTATAGCCATGAAGAATTTTCCAAGGATTGGAGGATCTCAAAGAAAAATAAAGAATACGTTCCGGAGGAGTTTCTTTCTCTGATACTATGACCATTCTAATCCATTTATCTATCGAAGAATTAATCTCATTGTTTAATTCGATAATTTTTAAATTTAGAACGCTTGAGACATGTCGTCATCGGGTTCAAGCAAAAGCGCCATTGTCAGTAGACAACAAATGTTAGAACAATAACTTTTATTTCGAAGGCATAAATAAACAAATAAAACCCGAGGGACAAGTGAAATATAATACAATAATAACAATAATCCAATCTGAGACCTTTTCCAAAACGGAGCGTTTCTACTTTGTGGCAATAAAATCCGTTTCCATCCATAACTGGGATCATTCCATCACAATGGGGTCTCATCACCGAACGCTTTCGAACAATGGCGTCGAATACATTGTTCTATTTCGTGGACCACTTTTATCTCATTGTCATCGTGAGAGACTCGGACTTCGTCTGGTGACGTCACGGCTGCGGAGAGCGAAAGTGGATTCGAAAATAGCCAAATTTTGATCGCCATCTGCAAGCGCTTGTTTGGGGTAGCAGCCATTGGGCAACGCGGAGGAAGATTCGATCCTCAGGTTGTTGCGGAGAAAATGAGACGTCATTGGTATTCTGTTGCAGTTTCAATGTGGAGCAACTTTTACACTTAACTCTTAAGACGCTCTCGAAATCACTGATCCAAAATAGAGCAGGAATAATTACTCTGGTTATGCTCAGGACTCAACTGAGGCAGGGACACTTGGGGCCTAGCAAAAAAAAAGGGGGGGGGGGAGGACAAACTGGCACTCTCTATATCAAAATTTCATAACTGAAGAAGAAAATTTCGAAAATATACTAGGGGTCATTCATGAATGATGTCACGCTTCAAGGTGGGGGGGGGGGGGGTTCAAGAAAGTGTGACAGTTTGTGACAAGGGGGAGAGCGGGTAACAAGAAGTGTGACATCGTACATTTTGATTTCTGTAAAAACATTTAAAATTAGCAAATTAAACTTATTTTATTCTTAGGTAATACAGCGTGTCATGTGACAAAGGGGGGTAGGGGGTATGTTGAAGTGCAACACTTAGTGACAAAGGGGATCAAATATATTAAAAAAAAAAAGTGTGACATCATTTATGAATGGTCTCCTATTAGCAAGTCGTTAGTTTATTGCAATAAAAATTATTGAAAAATTTTTGGAGTTATTTAACCCTTTAACTACGGGTAACGTCAATAGACGATTTGGCGAAACTTTCCTGTGGCGCGGGTAACCTCAATAAGCGATTTGATGAATTTTTCTGAAAATGTAGGTTTTAGAATAAAAAGTTGAAAGAATGGAAATGCATTCGTTCTTTACATTATACGTAATAATTTATTCAATGGAAAATGGCAAAATTAGAGGTGCAGAAGGGGGAATTGACCATTCCCTTTTGATACAGTGTGCCGCCGATTTGCAAGCAAAAAAAGATACATTTCATAGGAATTTTGATCTTGAACAAAAATTTCCAATCAACGCCTCAAAAAATCGCCATAGGGGATCATTCATAAATGATGTCACGCTTCGAGGGGGGAGGGGTGTTTGTGAAATTGTGACAAAGTGTGACAAGGGGAGGGGAAGGGGTAACAAGAAGTGTGACATCATGCATTATGCAACATAGCGTGACATGTGACAAAGTAGGGAGGGGGGTCCACTGAAGTGTGACATATTGTGACAAAGGGGGGAGTGGTAGAAATAAAATTTCACGTTAAATTAAAGCACAAATGTCAACTATATGGGAAAAAAGCGTGACATCATTTGTGAACGGCCCCTAGGTCGAAAATGGGACGTCTACGACTAATGTTGATTGGAACTCTCCAGTTTTGACTGGTTTTCATGTGAGCAACTCATGACATATACATAAGAAATAGATGTATCGCCATTTATACAATTTTTATATGCTTTTTTTTTTTTGGCGTTCAGACAAACAGATTTGTGAATATATTCCGGTTGTTGAAGGGCTAAGGGGCTTTCAGGACCAAGCGCAACGCCAACAAGCAACAGCGACGAAACATTTTAGGGTGTTTCATTGGTTAACTTACTAACCGACTTTCATCCAGAAGACCGTGATTAGTTGATTGCTCTATCGAAGACATACGTTACCTCATATTGGGTGATTAGGGTTTTTTATTTCGTGACTGTCCCTTAGATGATTGTGAGCTCTGTACTTCAATGCTAGCCTAGCGTAAGTCACATTAAAAGCTGTTTTATGAATTAGGATACAAAACATGATTGTTAACATTGGAAACGTATGCATACTTTATCCCATGCTGGTTTCTTTTCGTACAAAGGAGGCAATTCAAGAACGTGATTGGTCACGTGGCAGCGATTAAAGCAATGTAAACAAAGGAAGCCGTAGCACCGCTTTGCTTCGAGTTCGACAAATCTAATGAAAACTAGGCCTAAATACAGTTCTTCTACATTGCATAAAATTAACACTAAATAAAACACTATAACTGTTGTAATAGTTAATATATTTCTTTTATAATGATTAAATTAAATGTAAATACTGGGTTATGATCGGGAAAAGCTGTGAAAATAGTCTAATTAATTTTAAGATAACTCATTTTACTTAGTGAACTCCACGTAGAACTCAATTGAAAATCTTAGTAAACAAAGAGCGGATATCACGTGACAACGATGATCGCTCATGAGTCCCTTTTGCGGTGAATTTCCTCCATTAAACGATATATGAATATAACGAGCCTATTTTCAAACGAAATGTTCCGATACGGATTTTTAAGGATATTTCTTAAGGAATGAATGAATAAATGAGTGAATGAATGAATGAATGTATTAACCATTGTATAACCCGTTGAAAAAGGAATATTTGAAGTAATTAAGAACTAAAGCTAAATGAGAAAGAGAGAGATAGCTAGATTATCAATTTGATGTTGGTGAATACCGGAAAGTACGCTCGCCTCGTTCTAGATTATCTTCTTGTTGAAGAATATTACGGAGCAAGACTCGAGAAACGTTTTTCCGGGATTGGGAGTCAAAATTGTTTTTCCCTCTGCGTATATTCTATCTTAAAATGAGCTGATTTCAAAGCATATTGTTCGGAAGCAAATACTTCTATTCATTTAAATATTCTTAAAAGGTGAATGAAATTGTCTGTAACAGCTATTCAACGCCATTTCTTCCGCATAGCGATCGGTAGAACGCTTTGGTGTTGCCAGTAAATCTTTTCTAAAAGGTTAAGTGAGTCAACCAGCTCATGAAATAAACATTTTTTCTCGCAAAAAGAGTCGTCTGCTGTCTGCTTCTTTTGTTTGACCCGTGGTCAGGGTTAATGATATTGGGTAAGCTTAGAGATGCAAATTTCGCCATTTTTCATTTACCACTTTGTTTGTTTGCTTATTACTATTGAACTGTTTACCTTTTCAAAGCAAAACCCCATAATAGTTCTTTTTTTCTTCTTCTTCTCGCGGTTATTTTTAAACTTCTTTGACACTGTCTTGTAAGATGTCTTACTGAGTTCACGCCTGGTGCCCCTAGACGCCGTCAAAGAAGAAAAAAAAGGAGGGAAGTACTGTTTTCACAAATCCCTTTAACATTTCTTAAATTTGAAAAGCTCTATGCAGTTTAACAAGGAAATAAACTTAAAATAAATGAATAAATAATTTAATTAATTAATTAATATGTATTAATCGTTGAATAAAAGTTAGAATTACCGTGAAATTAAGTTACACTATTTTGTTTCAAAAAAACTAAAGGCACCTCCTCCGCAGTGTCGCAGTTTCTTTTTAGGCCATGATTTGAGTATTTTAAAATTAAAAACATCGTTGCATTTTCCAAACATTCCAAACATTGCCATTCGGAAATAATAAATCTGATTATTTCCTCAAACCCTAAAATTATTTTTTTTCCTAATTAACGTTATGATAAATTATAAAATGGATGAAATATTGCATTGTCATCGGAAGATAAGCTTGTGTGCAAAGTTTGAAGATCATTTATGCAGTAATAGTGGTCGAAAACCACGTAACAAACTTCCTTAACAAATCAAGTTAAATAAAACCGTGTAAACATATAAAGGGGCAGTTTACAAAAGATATATTTTAAAGGAGAGTCTTGAAATGGTGACAATTTGTGTGACAAGAGGGGGAAGTGGTAACAGGAAGTGTGACATCACACATTTTGGTTGAAATAAAAAATTAGGATCAGAAGACAAAAATTATTTTACCTTATTTGCTTGTACCTATGCCTATTTTCATTTTATGTTTGTTTTAAAAATTCCATTAAGCACATCTAATATTGAAGGTCTTTTTTTTTTTTAATTCAAATCCTCTTAAGAGTATTTTGCGCTCAAAAAATGAAGCTTAAAGCAAAACATTTTCAATTTTAAAATTCTTCTGTTTTTAATTGCTTTTTAGGTAAATATTTTATTACTATATTAATCCTTTGTGCTCTTAAATATGCATCATCATGTGTCATTTGGCTACTATGACATGGACAACAGTCCTCTAAAATCTCTATTAGAATAAGAACAATATTCTCAAAAAAAAATCCCCATTATAATTAGACAACCGCCCCTAAAAATTTTTATTTTAATTCTTTTTTTATTAAAAACAACACAAAAAAGTGTGGGTTCACCCCACCAGACATTTTTCGCCAGTTGTCAAAATGTACACAGTACCGCTTAAAACGGGGGCATAAATTCAAAAGCCTAAAAATTTCACGAATCTAGTATTTTCTCCGATACATTTTGGACATTAAAAACTAAATTGTTTTTTAAATAAAATAAAAAACCCGCCAAATAAACGAGCATGAACAAATAAATAAAACAATAGCCATAGTAAATCATTCAAAAAAAGGGGAGGGGAGGCAGTAAGAATTTAAAACAGAAAAATTTGATTTAAAAAAAATAGGGTTATCCACACACAGTGAAAAGATTTCATAAGACATTTAAAAATAAAGAAAGAAAAAGAAACCTTCAGTAATTGGGTTCATTGGCGTATGAAAAGGTTTTTAAGCGAACAGATTAATCCTCATATTTTTAAAAGAAATAAAATTCAGATAGTGCTAAGTAGCTAAATCTTCTGAAAGAAGGATTCTTCGTGAAAGATCTTTCCAAAACCGTTTAATTAAAATTTTAAACACATATGATTAGAATTAATAATAAGAATGATCGCAATTTCTATTATGATGAAATTAGAACAAAGAATTGTAATGTACCTACAAAATAATTGGCTTTGTGATTAAAAGCATTGTAAGAGAGGAACTTTTAAACACTGTTAAGCCAAAAAGTTTTGAGCAAAGATAATAAGAATTAATTGCTCGTAAAAAGGTACGAGCAATTAATTTCTATAATTATAATTTAAATCATCATTACAAAGTAAGAATAAAAAATTACAAACAGGAACGTCCAAGAATAATAAAAGTAGAACACATTTATGGACTAAGGACTAAGTGATTGGACTATTTTCGACAAAAGAAGAGTTTGTAAAAACCGTGAAATAAAATAACCGTAGTTGAAATCGAATTTAAGTAGGGGAATGTGGGGCCAAAGTGGAAACAATTAAGATGAATTGCTTTTTTCAAAATGCACAAATTGGAAATTTATTTTGAAAATAACAATACATTACGACAGAACTATTAATTTTATATATAAGTGGCTTAAGTGGCTGTTTGTCACCGATAGCTTATTGGTTGCTTGCGTAAGTGTAATGCAGTTGCCATTGTTGTAACACATGTCAAATAAACTAATAATCAAAAGAGTTCTCTAGCATTTTGAGTGAGGCATCGCTAGATTTGCAATCTCCGTTAAAAATGAATGTAAACGCGAATTTAATTTAATCCTTAATTCTTTGTTTTAATTTATTTATCGTCTGCGCTTTTTATATATATTAAAGTGGTAGCGCTCTTTTTCCCCGGTTTCGGTAAAGCTATTGTTTTGACGATGATTATGTTGGATATAAATAAATATTTTTCACAAACAACTTGATTACACAGTAAATAATATTTTTATTTTACACATTATTATAACTTAGATGTTTTCTTTTTGGCTAAGTTATAACTTAGATGTTTCCTTTTCGGTCGTATTTCTTTCCGAAATTATTATATGTTTATTATTTATTCATTAAACTTTACTGTTCTACCTGATAAATATCTCTTTGATTTGATGTGCATTTCCGGTTACTGGGAGAATTATATATTTATGATATCTAGAATAGCAGTCATTTCGTATGACTGCTATTCTTAGTAGTATGTTCTTAGTAATTAATTTTATAACAGAACTTGCCATGAAATAATACTTTTCATTTTAGGCAGTAAATTTGATCGGTAAAATTAAAGTCGAAAATTATCGCTTTGCCGAAAAGTTGAGATATTCTCTAATGAAATTGTTTTTCATGTGATAGTTAACCTTTTGCATTTGTGTGTCGCCTTATGATTGCCCAAATACCAAGTAATGATTTATATTTACTTGTACAGAGGGCTAATAAAACAATTTTATAAAAAAATAGAACCGACTTCAAATTATAAATTGCGCTATAAAGGGAAAAATAAATTCATTTTTTAAACAACATCGATGTGACTTTCAAATATAGTTTTAGAAGTCGGTGCAAAATTAGGATGATGAAATCTTTTGTAATCATGAATCCAATTACAAATATATATATTTTCCCAGAATTAGCAAAAGTTCCAATATGAAGTAGTAAATGGTGTAATGGTAATTGGATTCATAATTTTGCACCGACTTCTAAAACTATGTTTGAAAGTCACATCGATGTTGTTTCAAAAATGAATTTATTTTTCACTTTTTAGCGCAATTTATAACTTGAAGTCGGTTCTATTTTTTTATAAAAATTGTTTTATTTTATTCTTTTTAGTGTAAATACATTTTCTATATAAATACTCTGTTTTTTAAAAAAAATCCATATCAAAGGGCAAACCTTCTTTGAATAAATGGCACTAAAAACTAATCATTTGTATGAAAAATTCCGTTTTGAAGTCGATTTTAGCAAACAAACTGATTGGATTTAATTTTTGCCTCAGCCTTCCTAAATACAGCCTTCAGTCAAACTCTTGCTGTATTTACCTTTAATATTATAGCACAATGGCAACAAACACTTTTTAAACAATGACTTTTATATTTATTAATAGTTTTCCCAACAAAGAAAAAGCAAGCCAAGCCTTTCCAATTAAAATAAAAAAATACTTATTTTTCACCCGCAACGTTTTTTCTAAAAAACAAATGCACTCAGATTGATGTACGATATTTGAGTTAGACGACCCTCTATCGAATAAAGAAAAAATCGTCAAAATCGGTTCATTTAATCAAAAGTTATGGATGAAAAATAAAAATAAAAAATGACTACATTTCAGCCCATATTTTTTTTTTTTTTTTTTGGAATTATCGAATATGGTCAAACCAAGGTATGAGACCTATGGGAAACCACCCTCGATCGATTAAAAAAAATCATGAAAATCGGTTCATCCGGTGTGAAGTTATGAGTGGACAAACAAACAAAAAAAAAGACATACATACAGTATGAATGTATAACCTCCTTCCTTTGTGAAGTCGGTTAAAAACACTTTTTATTAAACGTAAACTGAATGAATGAATTCTTGATAAAACGAGCGAAGGAATAAATGACTTAATGAATGTTTTAAAAAATGATTAATTAAATGAATGAATGAAAACTCCAGTTAATAAATGAATTAATAGTTGAGTGAATGAATATATAAACGAACGACAAATTTAGTCATTGTCTTGTATGAACAAGACAGATTGTACTAAACATTTGAAATAAAAACATATCCAACATAAACTAAGTTAACACTGCAATGGACGTTAATAGGTCTTAATAAATATTAAAAATAATAATAACACTGGTCAACAAGTGTTTTGCCCCAAGAATGAATTTCCCTTTTCCTGATGTAGTTTTGCACGAGGAATCCATATCTGGTATCAAAATTTATCCATCACGTATAGTTTTTTAGTTATGAGGAAGGAAAAGTTCGATTTTTACGTTTTTTCAGTGTTTTTCCGATCACGCAGCATCGTTTTTATTGCGATAAAGTACTCAAAAGAGCTTGCATGTCAACCGTTAAATCAGTGGTCACTTTATTTTGCTGGAAAAAGCTTAGTGGAGTGTCGCAAACCCCCCCCCCCCCCCCCCCGCAGACCCCGAACGGAAGTGCGTATCAAATGACTGCACTGGGTGCGGGTCTCGGTAGGAATTTCGCAAGAATTGGGATACAAAGGCAAATAGGCAAACGATTGATACTGTACGACACGTTTAATGAGCATGAGCTACTAGATTTTATCATAGAAATCTCCTGTTGTGTGTAAAAATTCCCCCTGAAAACATGGGAGCTGTATAACCGATGAACATGGAGAGATGTTCCATCAGGACATTTCAGTTATCGAAAAGAGATATCAAGGGAAGTGGAGTGCCACTATGTTAGCAGATTACTGCAGGACGTTAAAAAGCGACATTCTTGAGGCAAAGTATGCCATAACATGTCAAAATGAAAACTTTTAAGGAAAATAGAAAATTACTTGGTTTTTTGGTGGAAATGCGTCTAATGTAAAAATTACAATGCCCTTAAAAAAAGGGGGGGGGGGTGTCCTAAGACTTTTATTGACTGATCTTAGAAGTATTTTCCAGTCTGAATTCGAAAATGAAAACCATTTTCCTTATCACTGGGGAGCTTGTAAGGTACTGCAATAATTTAGGGTAAATGTTATTAATATCAACTATTACAGCACCTTGCACAGAAAATCCTTACGTGATAGAGAAAAATGGTTTTCATTTTGGAGTTCAGCGTGAAAAATACTTCTAAGATCAGTTAACAAACTCTTTGGGGCAGAAAAAAAGTTTTTTTTTGTAGACCAGTGTAACATGAGTTTTATCATTATATAATAGCAAAACAAAATTTGATTTAACACACGATATGGCACCATGAGCATCCAATTTTGAAAATGCCTTGCATTATCACGTAGCTTGATCTTTAACTACTTTTAAGTTAACTAGTTTTTGTTATGAAATTAACTACTATTATGCAATATAGTTAAAATGAGTAAAGTAAGTGAACCTGCAAAAAGGGTAAATATTTTATCATTTCACTTTGCTTCACATTCCCCTACAAATATAATAGTGGAGCGATTTTTTTTTCTCCCACGAAATTGCATCACGGTGTGTGAGCAAAAGTTAGACATCTTATATATAAGCGGCTTACGATCTTATCTGTCTGTCTGTTCCCTATAGAATCTCAGGCCGTTTTACCGATCCGGACCACGTTCGGCACGGTTAATGTTTACGACCCGAGAAACTGATCGCTTCAAAAATGAAAGTTGTGACTCAATTAGTTTTTTTTTAAATGAATTTTTTAATTTTTAATGAACAACGGAACTGTAATGCAGTGGCCATTGTTGTACCACATGTCAAATATACTAATAATCAAAACAGTTCTCTAGCATTTTGAGTGAGGCATCGCTAAATTTGCAGTCTCCGTTAAAAATGAATGTAAACGCGAATTTAATTTAATCCTTCTTTCTTTCTTTTAATTTATTTATCGTCTGCGCTTTTTATATATATTAAAGTGGCAGCGCTCTTTTTTCCCGGTTTCGTTAAAACTATTGTTTTACGATGATTATGTTGGATATCAATAAATATTTTACACAAACAATTTGATTATGCAGTAAATAATATTTCTGTTTTACAGCTTATTATAACTTTGATGGGTTTTTTTCGGCAAGAATATTTTTTTCCGAAATGGTTATATGCTTATTACTTATTCATTAAACTTTACTGTTCTACCTGATAAATATCTCTTTGATTTGATGTGCATTTCCGGTTACTGGGAAAATTGCATATCTATAATATCTAGAACAGCGGTCATTTCGTATGACCGCCGGACTTACTAGTGGGGTAATATACGAGGACTTCAGTAAATAAGAATAATACATTTTGATGAGAGAACACAAGAATATAAAACCCTCACCAAAAAGGGCAAAATTTCCTTATCCTTGTTTTTCTCTAGTTCGTATGCCAGGTATACATTATAGAGTTATGAGAATGCGTCACGCACGTTTTGTTAAATTGCATTAAAGCAACAACTAAGCCGCACAATAAATGTGCATCATAGCATTAAATATCACAATACCACATCAATTGCACATAACATTGCACAAGAAAAATAGGAAAATTGATCTAAAGTAATAGTTGTGTTGAAAAATAAATGGACATTTGTGTGAAAGCGCAAAAATTTCTAAATGTCTTAAAATTACATTATCCTTGCAGAAGATCCCAATATTGTTGTATTCGCAAATAACTTCAGAAGTGTATTAGATATGTCTCTCTTTGGCAAATTTAATTACTGAAATTGTTGAAACTTAAAAAACAAAATACTATGCAAATTTTTCTAAAGCGCTGTTTTTTTTTTTTTTTTTTTTTTTTTTTTTTAGCAGCGTCACGTAAGTTCCGCACCTTTGTGGATGATCAAAATTTGTAAAATTTTTGCGGGTAATACGTTAGACACGATTACAACTTCTGCATATATTCCTTTAGACAATTTCTAAAAATTAAAAAAAAATCTCCCTCTTAGTGTACATGCTCATGGAGTTATAATTTGGAGCCTGTTAGATATTGAAATAATTTTTTGGATACTCTTTCAGATGCTGAGGTCAACGGTGAAGAACCGACAGCTAGATAATGTCATTAAACATAATATCTTTCATTATTTATTCATTTATTTAGATTCCCGAGAAAACAAAGGAATTGATACGGAACAGTCACTGCAACTTCTAAAAATACGGAAAATTCTCTGCAACGTATAATTAAATCTTAAAACTGAATTTTCCTCAAAGACGAATATTTATAGGCAGCTTCACCTTTTTATCAATTCCTTTGGCAATCGAGTTTTAATAACTCACTCCTAAACCTGTTTCTGAAACTTTCCTTGACCGCCTCCCTCCCCCTTCCCACGCTGGACATTCGGACAGTAAGCACGCGTTTCGAAACCCGTTCCTTTAATTGGAAGGAGGTCGATCTTCCATAAACCCGTCATTAAAGCTCGACACCCCCCCCCCCCCTTCTCTTCCTATCGATTTCCTACTTGGTGAATGCAGTCGCCTTCCTCCCCCCCCCCTACTATCGATATAGCCGATTACCGTCGAAGGAATATTCAGAATAATGTCAATGTGTGTCGCAAATGGTGTTTCGAATGTTTTATGGATGAATTCGGGATACAGGATGTTCCATGATTGGGCTGTGAGCTATAATCACATAAACAACTGTTACCGCATATACCCATACATTGGCATAGGAGCAAGGCATCATGGGAATAATTTTTGCTCGTTTAATTGCTGTCGATTTGCACTGGACATTTTATGTAGTATGCAGTAGTTTCCAAGTTAAAATGCACTCAAAGTAAAATGCTCTCCAAATAAAAATATTTTTCAATAGTTTCAACAGTGACGCGCTCTTGAAAGTGGGGGGGGGGGGGGGTAGAAGTGCTCAGAGATAAATGGAGGGTGCAGAATACAAGTGAACCAAGTCCACTTTTTGTCATTTTGGAGTTAGTTAGGGCATGCTATTGCGCTGCTATGTAAAATTTCAGCGCAATAATGAACCCAGTCTCTCTTTGAACTTTTAAAATTCAATTTCTACTTTAAAAAATTTTAAGAGGCAGTTTTGTTATAAAGCTTTAACTTTAAACCTCTGTAACACAAAGAAACTTTTTATGGACTTGGTTCACTTGTATTCTGAGCCCTCCAAATAATTGAAAAAATTAGAGGAAAAATTTTCTTATATTGTGTTTCAAATTTCTGTTTAATCTTACTTGTGAAAGATTTGATTGTTAAAGAAAAATGCACGTTTCTCTTAAATTTGAGATTTAAAATCATCTTAAAAGAGGTCCTTTAATGGATGCGTCCTTTTTTTCGATAGATATCGAATCGTGGATTCAGTAAACATCCGGAATCGGATATCCACTTGAAGTATCAGCGATTACATATTTCTTTTCTAAATTACACTACCGTCATAATAAACAGAGCTTATGGTAAAGAAATCTTAGAGAATCGCAGAAACTCACTTAGAAGCAAAGGGATGTAAGTGACTAAAGTATCATTTTGAGTAAAACTCGTTTGAAGTTTAATTCCTATACTAACTTCTAGAGGCTCTTCGTTTAAATATTTTTCTTAGTTTCAAGTCCTGTATGTATGTGTTAGTTTAAGTATGAAGTGTGAAGTGTTTTTGATGATTATATTTGGCGTAGGATTTTTTTAATAAATAGCTTATTTTCACTTACACCCCTTTGCTTCCAACTGGTTAACTTACAGCCCTTTGCCACTCAATGAAAAACGTGTCTTGTTAATTTTGCTAATTTACACAGTAATAAAGATAATTGGTTAGTGATATAAACTTTATTAAAAACTGCATAATATAAATTTCGAATAATTATATTTATCAAGAAACTAAAAATCATTGCCATTAAACAAATTGCCGCATCAAAACATGACAAAAATAAAATCTGCAGACGATTTAAGCCTTGTTCTTATCATTATTATTTAACAATTCGGAATTCTTTTCCTATTTTTCTTTCTTCTTCTCCGCTTTAAGTTTCGTAAATCGTTCGTCTGCATCGCGTATTTAAACTAACTGGACAATCAAATAATTTTATTTAGAGGCAAACGGATGAAAGCGCCCTTTGCCACCAAACGGACTGCAGCTTTTATTTAGTCATTTTTTTAAACCACGCTTTTTTGCAGTATCTGTCAAAGCTACCACTAAAATCTCTTTCCCACAAAACAGAAGGGTGTTTAATTTATCATTCGCACGAGCTATCTCAAAATTTTTATTTTGGTCACTTACACCCCTTTGCTTCTAAGTGCCTGATATTGTCCTTTCTCGCAAAATTTTAAAGAATGGAATTCCACACAAAACGAATTTTTGCACAGTGCGGAATTCCGCAAGAATCAACCAGTATTACGTATAATAGAGCTCCTTTGTTTGTGTATTTGTATATTCGCTATACTATTTCAGTGTCAATGTTTGTATGGACCATAAATATGCAGATAATTTTTGGGAATTTAAAAACAGCACCATTTTACCTTCTCAGAAGAACCATTTAGTACTTATTGACATTAGTTCAGTGCAGATAAACTACAAAAAGTATTTACTGTGTGATATTTTTGTCTCTGAGCAACCATAATCATACTACCGTCTATGAGACTTCATATGATTGAAAGGAATTTCATAGTAATAGATTTAAGGGAAGTGGACCACTGTGCTCCGCTCTCACCTACCTATAACATAACACTTCATTTAAAAGTAGCTTTAGGGACCATTCATAAATGATGTCACACTTTTTTCGATATATATTTGATCCCCCTTTGTCACAAAAGGTCACACTTCAACATGCCCCTTACCCCCCCCCCCCCCTTGTCACATTTCACGCTATGTTACAGCATAAAATGGGTTTAATTTGCTGAATTAAATGTTTTCATAGAAATCAAAATGCACGATGTCACACTTCCTGTTACCCCCTCCCCTCCCGTCCCGTCTGTCCCAAACTGTCACACTTTCTTGAACCTCCCAGCTCCCTCCCTTGAAGCGTGACATCAGTTATGAATGACCCTTAATATATATAATTGCTTTAATAACAAAATGCAACATTTGAAAGGTCAGTCATTCTTTTATTCAGATGGGGCAAATTTTCTGTAGGTAAATTTAAAAAAAAGAAGAAAAAAATATTAGTGCATATTTTAGGTGTTTTTATTCCATAATTGCATACTTTAATACTTTCTTCATGCATTTAATCCGTGCTCTTTTAATAATAATCGCGATGTTAAAATGATTGAAGAGCAACTAATATCTGATACATTTATTTGTTTATTCATTCCATGAACCGTAAGCAAGTTTAAACAAAAGAGACCATTCATAATTGATGTCACCCTTTTTCCCATATATTTGACCCCCTCCTCTCTTTGTCACAACATGTCACACTTCAACATACCCCCTGCCCCCTTTGTCGCATGTCACGCTATGTTTCATAAGCAATGATGTCACATTTCTTGTTACCCCCTTCCCTCTCCTTGTCACAAGTTGTCCTAGTTTCACGAAGCCCCCTATTCTTTTATTCATTTCCCCTATACTTTTATTCATTTTTTAAAAAAACTTTTGCGGTTAAAGTAGGCTTAAGACCACGAAGATAACTGAAAAGAAAATTGAAAAATAAATAATTATGTAAATTTTTAAAAAGCTACTAACTGAAAGGAAAATTGAAATGAACAAAAACAAAATAAAACAGAAAAACGGAAAAAATTAGTAAATATTAATGACCGAATGACTGACGGGAACAGAAAATCTAAACGATGAAAGAAAAGTTCTTAGGACAAATATGCATCAAGTGAAAAGAAAAATGAAAAAATTGAATCTCTAATGAATGATAAAAAAAATACTAATAAGTCTTTAAAAAAGGATAATGATGAAAAAATCTTATAATGAAGAACAAGTGACTTGAGTAAAAAATTGCACCCAAGAAGATTCAGTTATTAGAAATTATGGAAAAAATCCTAGTAATTGAAATATCATCAATGAGGCCATCACGTTTTTGTCTTTCTTTCTTCGCAAAAATTGAGATGCGTTTTAGCAATTAATAATGATATTAAAATTTAAAAAAAATCCAAAAATAAAGGGAAATGCGGGGCAGGATATGGAGGTAATCCCCCTCCCCGCTCCATTCCCCCCATACACACATACACAATAATAAGAGCCAATAATTTAAAATTCCTACGCATGGGTTTGGTCAGAGGAGGAACGTTATCAGAAGCAACTTCTAATTCAAAAAGCTTACAATTGCTATAAATATAATTTTGGTACCATAAATTCGACAAAAAAATCAGATTATATATGTGCCAGAACCTTCTGTATTTTTTACCAACATACCATCTGTAACAGTAGCGCAGCCAGAAATCTGCTCTGGGGGGGGGGGGGGCAGGATCGTTGTTCCGCGGAGTAATACAATACTGAAATGGGAAATATGTTGGAGAAACAAATTTTCATTTGAAAGTTGATATGGTACGTACGACGTGCTTTGGGGTGCTGGCGCATTGTTTTAAATAAATTTATTTACACATTTTAAAATATCACTTAATCGTTGTGATTGTGCATTTGTATTATTTTTCTAAATATTCAATTTTTTTTATTGTGTTTTGTCAAGATGACGAAGAATGTTGATACATATGAGATGTAAAGTGATGCGCCATTTTAAAAGCGGATATGACAAAATAATAACAGGTGTAAATGTCTTGCATGATAAGAATAAAGTACATTTTGTTGTTAAATTTAAATAATAAACATTTAAGGTAAATAACCCGGTAGTGGACACTGCTCTAGTAGTGGACACTTAGATCTTTAAACTCCTAAAAAAAAGCGAATGTAACATTAAACTTGAATAAAATGATCAGAACCTATAGCGAACGATTCCTAGTGCTGGTTAATAGAACTAAAGTTGGCGGGGAGCATCTATGCAAGTACATGGATCATCATATTTAATAGCTGCCTCCACAACGGTCACATTTGCTGTTCTTTACTAAAGCCGATCCATAAGAAGGTTAGGGATTTGGGGAAAATATATGGGAAAAAAGCGTGACATCATTTATGAATGGTCCCTTAGTCATTTTAAAAATGATTTCTCCAAGTTAACACCATAAAATAGATGATATTCATTTCTGTCCACTACTCATGCAAATACGTGTCTTATAAATGTCCACTATAGATACAAACAAAGCGTTTAGTAAATTTGACGTAAAAATCCCAATTTTTCATCAAATGACACTTCATAGGTCATTCATTTTTAGAGAAATAGTTGGCGATTAAGCTAAATATGCAAATATTGATGTAAGTCCCTTGAAAAAAATGTTGCCACGTAAAAGAGTACGAAAATTTTCTTAACTGTGTCCACTACCGGGTCATTTACCTTAATATGCCAAAATGAAAAATCTTACAACGCTTCATTGACAAGAAATATTTCATCAAATCTATAAAGAAGTAACCTCAATTCCTGGGATAACATGTCGCAATTTTTACATTAAACTGGTGAAATAATTGTACACAACTTTACTACTGTACACAATGAAATAGATTTGGATTAAAATTAAGTAAAAGGAATTTTGTAAAATGTGAAGATAATATACAACAAATCAATTTATTTAAAAGTAAGTACAGTAAAACCCCGTTAAATTGGATTAATTGGGACCAGACCCAATCCTGGTTATCCGGAGTAAAAGTGAGAAAAATGACAAAATAAAGAGTACATGTTTCTTAACATGTACTCTGTAAGTAGATGTTTTACTCATAAGTAGATGTTGTACTGCTCATCTATTCACCAACCTTGTTGGGCCCAGCGCCTGTTGTTGGTGTACTTTTTGTATTTGTATTTATGTACCTTAAGAGCGGCGAACCCTCGGAAGCCTCTTTTCGCCAGAACAGAGCCCCCATAGGCCGCGGGCCTAAACAGTGGAGATCTTATTCTTATCATGTATTAAGACATGTAACATTATCTATACGATGTTACATTTCTGTCTTCTGTCAGAAAATTCAGATTAAAGGGCAAGAAAAAAATTAGGGATTCAGATATTTTTGTGCTTTTCCCATTATTTAAACGTGTAATTTTCGGAATTGTTTTGGTTTTAATGTAGAAATATCACATGAGGAAGAAAGTTTTGTTTCGTGAAATATTTTTAAAGAAATTGTCGTTTTCTTGGGGGGGGACATGTTTCCTTTTTCTTCTCCCCCCCCCCCCCCCCCCCCCCCCAGCTGCGCCACTGATCTGTAAAATAGAATAACAAGAAAATTTCTGACCAGTGCTGCGTTCACGACTCTGGTTTTAGAAACATAATTACACAGTAGATGTCGCTAGTAGCAAACTAGAAAATAATATCCTCAAACGTTCTTGTATTGGAAAAAATAAGCCACCTTGATTAATCACCAATATAAATATTTGAAGTACAGTTAAAAGGATTCCTTCTCTTGAAATTTTTATTTAAATTTAAACGCATTAAAAAAACGTAGAAGATTTCTATGAATCCGAAACCTCACTGAGAGAGAGAGAGAATATTATTCGGGAAAGTACAATTAGTACATTCTAAAAAATATTATGTAGACGCGGCAATAATGTAGTATTTTATAATAATTTTGTTTCAATTTTTTACGCAAAAGAATAAAATTTTACATAAGTCTATAAGTTGCTGTTCCAATAAAGATCGTAACTGAGATTTGTCTTTGCGAAATAATTTTATAGATGGCAGCACTAGAAAAAAATATTCCAAATTTTGTGTTTCTTCTTCGAATTCGATAATCAATACAATCAAATGTAGAAATTCACACAATTTTACTAAATCATAACTCATAACATAAATGAGAAGCAGCAAAATTTTCAAATCTATATTCTATACATAAATAGGCAACGATAAAGCAGTTGTGTACCATTTACTCCTCGGTTTGTCAACCGATTTTTTTATTCTTTTAAAATTTAATAGCTCTTGCGAGTTTTTGTGTTTTTAATAAAAATTTCTTGATCGTTATTCCCCCCCCCCCTTCCCCCACTTTCGACGTAGATTCGAAACCTTTTTTAGAGATCTTTATTCATTGTGCTTTGCTACATTTTCAATCTAGGATACTTATATACAAGACAAATGACACTATACTTAATATTTATAATATTTATAATTACAAAGGAAAAAATTTCAAGAACAAAATGAAAAGAGTGAATGTAATCTATTAAATGAGCGTCGAAGCAAGATAATACTAATCTTCAGGTGTGAGTTAATCCATTTCTAAAATATACATAATTTGTATGATGAGTCATATTGCTTGTACACTACAATGTCAAACAAAATGAAATGCGATTTGAAGTTAACAACGTTTACTATAATATAAAATGAGACAACATGTGCAGTGACGCGTTATTTTGCTTCGAATCAACGTTTCGCAAGTTTCTGATTATCATTAGGGTTTTGAACCGTTTATTAAATCGAAAGTGACTGTTTGTATTTCTAATTTATTCAATATTAATAGGGTGGCATGAATATTTTTATTTCTATTTTTTTACTGGATCAGGTGTGCAGAAAGATAAAATTTACGTTTAATATGTGTTACAAATGCATTAAATTAGTTGACTAACTCAGTGGTCAATTTTTCGCACTGAAGAGAGATTATCGCTGTGACATATTAAAACAAAACAAACTATTGCCAAACAGAAAAACTAAAATGTCTAAACGTTGTTTAAACATTCGAGGCTGAACTTGCAAAATTTAGTGAATTACGGTTGAATTTCGAGCGCTACGCGAGCTCTAGTACTTGCAAATGACGCATTATTAAATGCTTAATATCCTATTAAATAACGACATGAATTATTAATAACAGTTATGACATTAATAATAATCTCTAAAATTATTCAATCGAGTGTTTAATTTTTATTTTTTTATTATCATCTCGGATGGAAAAAAATCAAACAAATTGAAGTTGTTCAGTGATATAGTGTTAGTTGTTGAGTGTTGGAGTGTTAAAAAGCTGCTTGTTAAACCCTATAAATTTTATTAATAAAGAATGCGGGGGCGCCCCTCCCCCTTAAAGCGACAGCGCTACTCCTTAAAACTATGAAAACAAACAATGACCCCCCCCCCCCCCCCCCGCTTCTAAACTGACCAAACAGGGGACTCGGTGGCCGAGCGGTCTTAGTACCAGTTTCCGCCCGCTGCTTGCGCGCAGTAACGAATTCGTGGGTTCGATTCCCACCTTGCCCTGGGTGTATTTCTGTTATTTCCTCTCGTTGTGATGTAATAAAATCTTTCGTGAATTGTCTTGTGCTATCTGTCATATTGGACGACAGTTCATAAGCGAGCTGGAAAATAAATGTAATTCAATTCAATTGACCAAACAATCGGTCACGCCATCCCCAAAAGCCCCTGAAGACACTCCCCTGAAAATTCCAATCACGCCAATCTGCGCCCTGATATTCCCCCCCCCCCCTCCCTACTGGAGGGCACCCTTGTTTTATGTACCTTTAAGTGAATGTGATTAGTCAGTTAATTTGGCAGTTTTCGGCAATAATTGCATGTGAACATTTATTGCCGAAGTGCCCTTAAAATTCTGAAATTGTTCCTGTTCTGTTGACGTGAATTTTACATCGCTGCATTAACTATCATAGACAGCTGCATAAATAATTAAAACATAGCCCTGTTTGTTTATTATTAAAAAGAGGAAAAACTTTGTAAGCACGGGAATTATAAATATGATAACACACACCCCACAGCAGGCTATCGGAAGAAAGGTGTCAAAAAATTGTCTCACCTATTCTTGATTTTTTACTTTTCAAACAGGCCTACTTGGATTTAAATTTATGTGTAAGAAAGTGAAATAGCAACAGGTAGTTTATTCAAGATGCGTGCAATATAAGCAAACACCCTCATCCTCATTGAACAAAAATAAATTCACAATTTCTCATCATCAACACAAAATAAATAACAATATTGTACATTCGAATGTACAATAAATGTGTTCGAACTAAAAATGTGCATTCGGAAACAAAGTGTAATTTACAGCAATCGATAAATTAAAACCTATTACACATTTAATGCTTAAACGTTCGTAAATACATTCAGCAGACGATTTATAACCACTTACCGGCTTCCAACGAATCCAATTCAGAGTAAAATTCAGTCTTTATATAAACACACGAATAGAACGAAGAAGAAATGCACAAAAATGGAACAAACGTCGCATTCCTTGCAATGCAACGATGTCAGATATCCAACATAAAATTTAACCACTAAAGCGAGTCAATTGCCGCATTGATTCCTCGGAATAGGCAAAATGCGCATTTTCCCCGTGGCACAAAAATTTTATTGTTCTTCTTGAGCTTGCGCTCTCATTTTCGAACGATAAGGCCCGCGAACTACTGTTTTTATAAGCCGTCTGTTTTTATAAGATGATTTTACGCATGCGTCAGGTCTGCTTCAATTTCATCGAAATAGATAGAACAGAAGAAATAAATAGGAAGAATTGTTAAAAAGAATGACAACTTGGCTGCGTTCTTTTTGTGCTAAATATTCAAATCAGAAATGGAATATTCAACAACGAAAAAAGTCAATAAATGTTTGGCTAAACTAAAACTTCCAAATGTGTGGTCCCAGGGGATCCGCTCTTTGACGAATGGAATCGTTCCCGACTGGTAGTTGCGGATTTCATGAACCAACAGTAGACGCAAATTTTATTTTGATGCCCTTCAAATTTTATTTATTTTCCGTTTATGTCAGTTATTTTTATTATTTGTCACCATCCTTACTTTTTTTCTGCCTCTGATGACTAATGAAAATTAAAATAACAGAATCATCATATTATGTTTTTGGTTCTGTCTGCATTTCATAGCAAATGAACGTCATTATACTTCATATAATTTTTAGGATGATTTGAAGCTTATTTTTTAACCATTGTTTAAGTAATAAAAAATGATTTCACGCTAAGAAAGCACAAATTAGCATTAAAATGCAGACATATGTTTCGGGATTGATTAGAATCCCTTTTTCAATAAGACAGGGAGCTTCCAGATTCAGCATTGAAAAGGGATTCCAAGCAATCCCGAAACATATGTCTGCATTTTAATGCTTATTTGTGCTTTCTTAACGTGAAATTATTTTTTATTACTGTTTACTTGCACAAAGTTAAATTATTATCATTGTTTTTGTGTTCGTTCCATATATTTATGTTCCATGATAGGCCCTGGTTAAGATGGCGGGCTTCCATCCGGAAGATTACCGACGAGGAACCACCATGTACACTTGGGGATACATGCATGTGAAATCTGAAGTCCCGTGGCAGTATCGGAGGGCGGAGAATTTCCCTTTTCTTCATTCTTAGGTTACGAATGGAACCAGGTGTATTTCTGGTGGCGCCATCTGGTGTCATCGAAATACAACATGACACAAGTCGTACTTCCACCGTTGTGGTGCTCATCTATAAACGGAAGGCGCTCTTTATTGCCTAGATTCCTGGTCGTTCGGCGAAGTGGCCCTTGGATACCTAAATGGCATTCGGAACAACATGTTTCACGATTTAATTTAGTTATTCTACTTTATTTTGGGTGCACAACACGTTGAACCGCGGTTGAAGTTATTTACCGTTCGTTTGTTTCGGCACAAGGATGATGTTCCCGATTCTTGAACTTCGTTTCGATCATCGGTCGTAGTTTATCGATGATACTTTGAGAGTTGTGATGAGCGGCATAATCGAATCACACTCATTCGATTATTCAGGATCTTTCGAGAACTCGATCATAATTATTTCTATTTTGAGTGATTCATTTAAATTATTATCTCTCATCTGGGAGCTGGTTCAAAATTAGGAGATCAAGGCGCAACGTGCGCTGACCTCTTAATATGATGCTGGAAGCATCTAGAATAGAATAAAATAGAATTAGAATTGTAATAGAAAAATAATTTCACGTTAATTTAAAGCACAAATGAGCATTAAAACGCAGACATATGTTTCGGGATTGCTTGGAATCCCTTTGTCAATGCGACAGGGAGCTTCTAGATGCAAAACATCCAAATGAAGCAGACAAAACAACAAAAACAAAGCTTATATAGCCTAAGAATTAACAGTAAACCAATGAGAATGAAGGCAGTGTGAAGTGGAAGTAGAAGTAGCAGGGAAAGCACCAATAAGAGAGCAACAAACGAATCCAGTTGAAAGTTCAGGAAGTAAAAAGGAATATCAATAAAAACAAAGCAAAAAAGACAACAACATCCATAAAAATGTGAAATTATTATTATAGAATTAGAATTATTAAGAGTTTCGTTTATATGTTTATTGGCAGAAAATATCCAATTTCCACAAATTTCATTACATGATTTTGATAACTACCGTAAAACTACTCACGGACATACCTTAAATGCGCGCACACCCCTCTTAGGCGGACAGTTTTTAATTACACTCCAGCAAAGCGGTGAACGTAAAAAAAAAACTCAAATTTTGCTAGCACCTTCCTTTTACGTACAAATATTTTTTTCCCGCTGGTTTCCACTATAGAGGAGTTTTTCTGCATAACCATCCTACAGTTCTACCTCCAAACAAAGAGCTCTGACTGGCAGCGGGCCAAGAAGAATCCATCACGTTCAAGGGAGAAACTGCTGGCATAAAGAAAGTGCCGTATTCTATTTCTGTTTTATTTTGTTTAGCATACTTGATTTCTTCCGAGCTAATGCAATATGCCCATTTGTAAATTTGGTTGCTTTCAACAAGCACAGAAGCAAACATTCTGATTCGCGTGTTAATAAACGCACCCGCAAAACGAACTTCCCTAATACCTGATTTTATTCGTCCTTTTCTGACATGCGCAGAAGCGCCCAAGAGTCAGAACTTCGTGGTCGAACTGAAATGTGATTACATTAGCTTTTTCATGATAATTTTTCTTTTCCTCTTTTGTTCAATTTGGGCCAACACCCAAAAATGTCGAGAAAAAAAAAAACGAAACTTTTTTTATTGGTTTAAGTAGTAAAATAAATCTGTAAAAATGTTCCTTGGAAGTTTCAGAAAAATTGAAGCAATATTTATTGATTTATCATTGATTTTATGACGGTGTGATGTGCCACCTTTTCATTCCGAAACCGAAACTCTGCTGAGTATAAGCCACGTATTTATTTTTTAAAATAAAATAACTGAGAAGAAGCAATTTCATCGTGACTATAACTGGAAAAAAGTTTCTTACTTGAACTTTTGATAAAGAAAGCATATAAGTTTTTGCAAGCCGAAAACTTAAAATGCTGTTTTTCTCTCGCTTTCATTTTTGCGCATTTCATCTCATTAAAATGCAAAGGCTTTTTAAAATTTGTATCTATAATGTGGATTTTTTTTCCACATATTCCTGAAATTATACATAACAAATTTATGCTCTACTTCTATGATAACTTAAGTACTTTTTTAAAAAATAATTCTTTTTGTAGCTTTTTTGAATTTTTCCTTGCTTTTTCTGCGTTTCTTCAGATTGTATTTTTTTTCCCTCGAAAAGAATTTGACTTATAAAAAAATCAAAGCATGAAAGTTTTGCTTTATTAGTAATCAATAAAAATATTTTGAGACTTTACGCCAATTTTTGAAAAAGAAGATTCATTTCTAAAACTTGCTAAATTTCGTTTTAAAAATAAAAATTTTCAAATTATATTTAAGAAATTATTATTTTTTTTAATATTAACTTTCTTATGAAGTGATATAACATGACATGAGACAAATATTGTAAATAAAAACACCATAGAGGAAAAAGAAGGTCTCATGATGCCGACTCCCCTTAAGTCTAAGAACTTTTGTTTTTTAAACTTTTGTGTTTTTTCACAGCAGTGCCGACTCTCCTCAGAGCAACGGCGCCCCCTAAAAATTTACAGAACCCCCCCAAATCGTTCAAGCCCCCCCCAAAAGCCCTTGAAGTCAATCCCCGCCCCCCAGACTCATGTGCGCAGATTGCGCCATGACCCCTCTGGTATGCACCCTTGTCCTTTTGATTATTAGAATAACTCTCTACTCGATCATTCGAGTCGTAAATATTCTAAACAATCACTCGATGGACAACCATTAGATTGCGCAATCATTCGGAAGAATCACTCAATAGCTGGTTAGTAGATTATTACGCATTAGATATCTGATTATTAGATTATAAAAAAATAGCAGGATTGTGCCCATCCCTACCTGGGATTACTATGCGTATTTGCTTTGACATAAGGGACCGTCCATAAACGATGTCACGCTTTTTACCCATCTATTTGTCCCCCTCCCCCCTTTGTCACATTCCACGCTATTTTGGCAAGAAACCCTTTTTATCTCCTTCTTGTCACAATTTTTCACAATTCCCCCCCCCCCCCCTTGAAGCGTCACATCATTTATGAATGATTCCTAATGGGTATTGTTATGCCAGTAGGGTTTTTTTTTTTGGTGTTGTTGTTGTTGGTGGAAGGGTAGGCCTTTGGAAGGAGTGCTTTGGAAATTCGTGGCAGAGCACTGCTGTATTGTTTTGAGCATGAATTTTATTTTATTATCACAGAAAACAATACCCGTTTCGTCTTCTTTCTTCGTTTTTTTAAAATGCAGTATCAAATTACACAAATCCTGCCGTGGCTGTAAATACATTCAGCGGAGCGCAGTATTTTAATTTTGGTAAAAATAACATGGGATTTTTTATTGACAAAAAGAAAATTATTTTTTTGAATTTTTATTTCATTTATACAAAACAAAACGATTAATTAAAATGACTTAGAATCCATTAGGTCAAAATTTTTTTGAAAAAAAAAAAAAAAATATATATATATATATATATATTCAAACCTTACACATTTTGAATATTCTAGTTTAGGTTTTATTGGGAAAGAGGGGGGAGGGATGCAATCTTCCTCAGAGGTGAAGAACACCACTTAGGATTTTACCATTCGCAGAACATTAAAAAAGTTCCGGTTAAATATCAGAGTGACAATTTCAAACAATGTCATTTTATGACATAGTTTTTCAAAAAGCCGTTCGAAATTCCGCAGCCAAACGATCAATTAAATTTTTCTCTGCGCGAAAGCGACGAAAACTGATACATTACTGTCCATTAATATATTTCGCTCCATTATTTCATGATTTTTTGACATCGTGAATTTAATGGATGCTCAAATTCGTTCCACCATTATGTCGAAAATTCTCGAATTCGAAAGCAATGCCAGGTAGTTTTTTGACTAGTAAGTAGTATATTGATTACATCGTCTATGAATTAAATCCTATTAAACATATATTGGAACGTACTTATAACGACAGCGAGAATACTGAGACAGTTCGTTCGCTAATCCGAATGCTCGTAATAACCGGGTCTATTATAAATTCAAATCTGTTTGCACAAAAATGAAATTACATTTTATTTCTTCATCAATCACTAGTTTTATTAGGAATTTTTTTTCGCCTTCTGTGTTTCGGAAATTTTCGGCGATGAAAGAATAGATGAAGATAAGTTATACAACAACAGTCATACTTCACAATTTTTAACATTTTTACTTTTTTCCTCCCAGGGGGGCCCACCAATGGAGAAGGGTTATGACACAGCCTACGTGTCTGAAATTTTTGGAGGGGTTGTTTTCAGGGGCTTTGGGATGGGGCTGGGGGTGGGGAGGGGCCTTGATCGACCTGGTGGGTCATCGTTTTTTGGGGATTTTATGAAATTTTTAGGGAGTGCGCCATCGCTCCGAGGAGGATATGGGCACCCCTGTATTTTCCTGACGTTTTCCAAACATAATTTTTTCATAATTTCCACGAAACTTCGTGAAATCTATTCCGAATGAGGGAATTATCATGAAAAATAAAATAATAAAAAAAAAAGCTTGCTAAGCGTTAGCCCGACTTACGCATAAAAAAAAAAAACTTGCACATTTAAATACACACACACACTTTATTAGTCAGTTTAGCTCCCCTAATACCTGCCACCGAGGACACCGATACCCCCCCCCCCCTCCCTTAGTTACGTCCCTGTGTGTAAAAGACTTTAAACACTGAACAAACCATTTATTTTAATTTTCTTCGTTAAAAGGTCCTCGTTAAACCCGGGGCTCGCAATAACCGAGTTCGACTGCAGAAATTTTTTTATTCCAAACGCGCAGTTCTGAATTTATTTCTGGCGGGGCCCAGCGCCCCCTTAAATATGCCGTTGATTAATCAAAAAATTCTATTTCCTAAGCAATATTCCGAAACCATTTGAAGCGACCATCCGGTGGCGCCGCCAAAGCGCTAAACTGGTTTGGAATTTCGTGCATTCCACACTTGTGGCGCTGCGAGCGACCCTACCTCGCGGCACATTCATTAAACCGACGGTTAGCAACGCGGCAACTGGGCTTGCTAGTTAGTCACTGGATTTTATATTGGTGGTTAAATTTTTGCGTATGATTTTTGACATCGTTACATTCCAAGGAATACGTCATTTGTTCTAATTTTGTGCATTTTTTTTCTTCGTTCGGAATGTGTGTTTTTTAGAAAGACTGATTTTTATTCTGGATCGGATTCGTTTTTAGCCGGTAAGTGGTTTTAAATCTTCGGCTGAATATATTTATGAACGCTGTACACGCGCTTAATGCTTTTTAATTTCTCGGTTGTTGTAAATTCGAATTTGTTATCGAATGTTCATGTTTATTTCATAGAGATATATATTTTTTGGTTATAATACTGAGCTGCGATTTGAATTTTTAAGGTGGGTGGAGGGTGTTTGTTTATATTGCACGTCTGGCACTGACTTGAATAAACTACCTGTTGCTAGCTTACTTTTCTTACTCATAAATTTAAAGTCATGTACGTGTGTTTAAGTAATAAAAATCAGGGGTTGGAAAGAAATTTGTTATATTTATTTCAATAATCCGTCGTTATTATAATCATTTTAAATGATATTACATTTGATCCCTTTCTTTTTTCTCTTCGTACTAAACGGACACGGCTCTGAACTTATTCCGCGTCTGTGAAGGGTATTACAGTGCTATAGAATATTTAGAATTTATGTGTCGTAATGGGTGAAATAGTTTAAAATCTAATTTTTTAACTTGAATTTTCTGTAAATAAAGAATTATTTCAATTACTCACGTAATAGCACTAACAATTTCACCATCACTATAGCATCTAATGCATGGATGTTTTATCTTTCTCAGTTGAAAATTTTTCGAAAACAAGTTTTTAACCCATTTAATGAAGGGTTAAGGTGACTATATTGAGTAAGTGAATTATGCATTCATTCAGTGAAGCTTGAATTGGTATGTATCCAAAGACGTAACTAGGTCATTTTTCAACACGGGAAAGACCGGGCCCCTCCCCCATATATGCACACACACTTAATAGCCATCTGCCCCCCTTGGTTACGTCCCTGTATATAATTCTTGGTAATAATGTTCTTGGGGGCTTACACACAGTGGTGTAGTTGAAGGGGGAACATTGTAACTTTTTATTTTAACAGAAGCATCCCCCCACTTTTTAAAAATTTTAACACATGTGTCCTCATGCATATGTGAGCGTCCCCTCAACTTATTTTCAGAACTACACCTTCGCTTACATCCTCCTTCGCACATAAATTATTAAAATCATGGAGTAAGGGAACATTTCCTCTGAAATTTAAAAAAAGTTGGGGAGGCTTGTGTAAAAGTTAAAATGTGGGACACTTCCCCATTCCCTTGACTACATCACTGCATTGGGAGGATGGAGATTCTTGCAGGAATCCCATTTACAAAAAAAACCCCACTATTCTCCCTATTCCATTGGATGCTTAACTTTTATCCCTGAATTATGAGGATATAGGAAGAATAAATTTTTCTTGTATTTAATGTGCACAGTCACTAATATGCAAAAAAAAATTTTTTTTGCAAAGGTTATGCTTTTTTACGAGCCTCATATGACAGTTGTGCTCCTTTATCATATGTAAACATGGATCTAGGGTCATCACAGAGTTTTAAATTTCTAAATTTTGTTTTATTCTTGTATACTCATTATATATTAAAAACATGTTGATTTTACAGTTAAAAGAAATGCGGTTGGTTTGTTAATGACATAATTATCAATGAATTATTCTTGTAGTTGTTTTAAGGTCTAGTATGTGTTATATAACATGACTAGGATCTATTCATGTAGAACACATTCGTTCTCGGGGGTCGCTCCAGATAAAATTCTGGTACATTTTGGGACCCTTCACAAAATTCACAGTTACCAAATCGTACTTTTTACTGGATTATTCATTAAAATAGTTGTGAAAGATGATAAAATTTGTTTGCCAGTTTATGTTTCGATTTTGAATTTTCACAAAAATATTTAAAAATTCACAAAAAAGACCCTCTTAAGAATGCTGCATAAACCTCTGATCCTAATCTTTATGTGTTTATATGAATAGGTTCCTATATCCATACATAGAAACTGAGTAAAATAAAGATAAGTTTTGCAGTTTTTTGAACCAATATATTGCTATTTAAAGTAGGAGCTTCAAGTGAAGGGCAGATGATGAAAGGGGTTCATATGCTACTCTATATTAAATTCTGGTTATCGTTTAAACTGAGATGGGTTTTTTTTTTTCTGGAGCATTTTTGACAGTTGAATTAATGTTGATAATAAGGAGTGAGCTAACCTGGTCCCAACTACTCGAAAGAATCTCAATTCCTCTTAAAATTTTAGCCCATTGATAGTTTAGTCAGTGTTGGAAAATATCAACAAAACATTGGATATTTATGATATATATCACAAATGCTTTCACAAAAACTGTTTAAAAGCTTTGTTTATAAATAAAATATGACATTATTATACAAACCGGAATATTATTAAGCAATTAGTTAATTACTAATTTAATCTTAATCAGTTCAAATTTGCTTGTACCTATTTATAAAATATTTTAATGTATCAAGGTTTTTAATAATTACCACTTCACTTAAAACAAAAATTAGGTTCATATAAATGTGTACCCCTTATGTTGTCTGGTACATTTCATTTAGCATTGATATGTTATGAAATCAATGTAAATTTGTTCATGATAATGAGGAAATATCATGCAATAACTGATACTTATTTCTAATTTTGATATAATATAAATATAGAAATATGACGGTAAACATCTCAATTGATGTTTAATATCAGAAAATGAATTTTGAGGAAATAATTTCACACTATCAGTTTAGTGTCTTGTCAATGAGTGAATCAACATCAACTTAAATGAGTAACAAAGTTTAAACATTTAATAAGTCATGTTAATCTTTGCTTAGCCTATAGACTCAAATTGTAGATTTTCTGACTCTCGGCGTCATCATTAGGTTGCTCATCACTATAAATCAAGTAACAATTATTATTATGCTTCCTGTTATATAAATTATATTTTTGCATTATTATATCTCATCAAATTAGAAATGAGTCAATAGACTAATCAAAGATAAACTTTAAGTGCTTAAACGTAAATTTAGTGGTTGGCTATATATCATGATTGTATATATCAACTTATAAATATCATGATATATATCAAGTGATATACGAGTATATCGGCTAATGCTGATTTTAGTAGCTCGAACTTTCTGCATTTAATATACTGAAGTGGATACAGGGGGGGGGGGGGGAGGCATCTAATAAAAAATTCCAAAACCACAATAGTTGAGTTCCAGAAGCTTTTTCGTGCAAACATGTTTGTGTAATAAATATATTGACGTTAAATAATGATGATGGCTTAATTTTGATAAAATTATGTTTCGTAATCATTAAATAATAATATAATTTGCAGTAAATTTTAACATGTTCATCTGTCGTATGGCAGTTTTAGTGCTAGATAAGTGTATAATGTTGACAGCTCTGAAAACGGTAGCTGCGCTTGCTTGTAAATTTGATTGAACATTCAATATATAATACCTATGCAGTGTATCAAAGAATTTTTAAGACCAGGTTTGTGAACTAAAATAAAAAGCAGTGATTTTATTTTTAAAAGTATTTTTATTAAAAATCCGCTCCTTCGGCTTCGATACATTTGTTAGATCGGTTTGACAACAATTCAAATGCCTGTTCCAGCTCACACTGTGGGACTGCCTCCAAAGCTCTTTTTACACGTTTTGTCAAAGAATTTTTAAGACTACAGCTGGAACCAAGCTTACAGTGGCACTATCTGTGTGATCGAGCATTCCTGAAACTCCTTAACTGTCGACTGATCCACTGCCAAAACCTCAGTTCATTTGTTTACTTTTTAGCCTACTTTCCCGTAAAAGTAAAAAAAAATAATAGTAAAGCATGAAAGAAGGCTTAATGTATCGTAAAAATATCATTAGAAATCAAGAAAAGTCAAAAATAAGTTAAGTAATTAAGTAAAGATTGAAAAATAAAAAATTTGAAAGTAGGGTTTTGAGATAGGGAAAAAGTGTGTCGGTCTGTCCCCCCCCTCCCCCCCCCTAATAACTTTTGAAGGAATTGTCCAATTCGAAAAATTCTTTTTGCATTCGAAAGATCTCGGCGAGAACATCCCTTTTCTATATTTTACTTTTTGATTTGAACAATTTTTTGTTCAATTTAGAACAGTTCAAAAAATGTTAACATTAGCGCCTATAGGTGAAAATGAAGCAAATTATGTAAATTCTGGGTACAAGATATAAGTTCCCATGAACTAGCTCACTGGAAGAAATTCTTGACGTGAAATATTGATTTGAACAATTTTTGTTCATTTTTGAACAATTCAAAAAAAAAATTAACATACCGCCTATGGGGAAATTTCAATCCTATATAATTTCTGATCTAACAGACCGATTTGCTTGGAACAAACTTTATCGGAAAGCTCTTTTGACGTAAAACATGTACAAATAGAAAGTTCATCTAGAGCTAACGAGCCTATTTTCCTATGAAATTTTTTGATCAGGATTTTCAAGAATATTTTTTAATTAATGAATGATTAAATGAATAAGCAAAAGAATGAATGAATAAATGAGTGAATAAATACATGAAGGCCTTATAAATAATGATTGAATGAATATGTATTAACCGTTGAAAAATGTATATTTGAAGCAATTAAGAACTAAAGCTAAACGAGAAAGACAGAGAGAGAGATAGATAGCTAGATTATAAATTTGAATTCGGTGTATACGGGGAAGTAGGCTCGTATAGTTCTAGACGGAACTTCTTGTTTTTTTTCCTTTGATGAAATTGACAATGACACTATACTACAAATAGCTTTGACGTGAGCTTTGGAGATAGCCCCCCAATGTGAGCTGGAACAGGCATTCGAATCCTTGTTAAACCTCTGTAAGGAATGTGTTGAAGCCGAAGGAGCTCATTTTTAATAAAAATAATTTAAAAAATATTATTACTAGTTTTTATTTTACTTTCTAAACCCAGTCTTAAAAAATCTTTGGCACACTGTGTATTTTACAATGGAGATACATCATAAGAAGTTTAAAAATAAACTTAATGATTAAAAATGTCTTTTTGTTAATAATATAAAATATTCCATGCAAAGTGATAATGAGATAATAAATTGATCAGCAAAGCATAAAGTGTATGATAGGAAATTTTGGCATTCAATATAGATAAAGTTTATATTGCGAAATATTTAATGGTCATCGAATACGTCTGGAACAATTTGTCTGTCCTGTTGTTGCAATCTTTGGTAAACAGAAGGAATGCATTAGCTAATTTGCCACAATAACGTTTTATTTCTTTTGGAATAACATACATACTATCAGCCAGAGCAAGAAGGCCAAGAAAAATGTATTTGTTCAAGGGCCGAACTGCTGCTATTCAAGAATGTGTCTTTTTTGTTCTTGTTCTAGTTCGTTTAGCACATTTGATTTCTTCCGAACTGACGCTCTGTGGTTGCTTTCAACGAGCAGAGAAGCAAACATTCTGATTCGCGTACTAAATAAACGCAGCTGCAAAACGAACTTCCCTATAACTAGAATAGATTCGTTCTTTTCGGCCATGCGCAGAAGCTTCCAAAATTCCGTGGTCAACTGTACACATATAATTATGTCACTCTACATACACATTTTACAATACTATACATACATTTCTTTTGTAATAATGTACGTTATATATTTTATTTCTTTAATAGAAAATATTTGTTCTGAGGAAACTTTTTTTTGGTTTTGTTTATAATAGATAACACGAGAGATAACAGAGCAATTACATGGATAGGTTTGTTTTTCTTCTTATAGGGTTTGGAGTATCTTATCAGTTGTTAGTTGTAGTGTAAACAGTAGTCGCGACCTGATCGATAAATGGTGGGAATGGATTGATTTACATGTTGAGGCGATACATTCGGGAAATGTTGTGGAATATTCTGAAGCATTAATTTATTGTGGACGCATTTTGCGTGTAACAGATTGCACTATCTATGTATATATTTCACTAGACGTGGACCAGTTACGATTAACTTTTGTGGTACGATGGCATCATGCAAGAACAAGCTATGGTAAAATGATATTTAAAAATTTGTTTAATGAGTTTCATAGAAAAGTAAAATAATATTATTTGTATTTATTATCGTAACTTATAAGTGGACTATAAAACAAATTTATTTATATTTCTTAAAACGTATTTCTATTCATAACTAAATTTTTAATTTCCGATTCTTTGGAGTGGCAACATTTTAGTTGGTTTATATCGAACGATTATTCTCATGTTGATTTTTCTTAAGCCTTTCGAATTCTAAAGCGTTTTTATGATTCTAAAAGGGTTAATTTCCTATTCTGTGGAGTGGCAACACCTTAGTTGGTTTACATCGAGCGATTATTCTCATATTTATATCTAGCGATCTTTTCTTAAGCCTCTCGAATTTTAAAGCGTTTTTACGATTTTAATATGGTTAATTTCCGATTCTGTGGAGTGGCAACACCTTAGTTTGCTTATATCGAGTGATCATTCTTATGTTTAGTTTGATTGTTGAAATAATTATATTATAATTCTTCTATGTTATAAAACTATAGTTATATATTCTGAAAATTTTAACTGAGTATGATTAACTTTAAATCTGAAAATTTTTAACTGATAACAGTTAGGCATATCGAAACTGGTGATAAAAAATTTCTACATATAATAAAAGAAAGAGTTTGTATGTATGTGTGTGTGTGTTCAGGCTCGCGCCAAACCTGCTCGGCGTCGTCGTGCGAATTCCTACTGAACGACTTTTTTTAGGGTTAAAAAAAAACCTTTTTTCCCCAGAAAAACTCAACTTAGTGTTTTGTTTTTTCGGGTTTTGCTGTGGTTTTTTAAGGGCTCCTTTCAATTCGGTGGCGCGTAGCCTTTTTGAAAGGTGCCGTCGTGCATCGCACGACCTTGCCCATATGGATGGCGCGGGCCTGGTTGGTTGCCGGGGTTTCTAGAGATTGATTTGTCTTAGACCACACTGATCAGGCCATTCTTTTAAAAGTTACTTCATTGCAATAAAGGATCAAATAGTTTTATTTAATTCCCGTTGAGGCAGAATAAACTTCTAGAACAATAAACCTCTGGAACAGATATGAAAGTCATGTCCGTCATTTCAAAAATTTCAGGGGGGGAGGAGGATATAAACTCAATGTATATTGTATTGATGAAGCAACAAAGTACATGTACATACATATAAATACAATCGTATTTTCCAAACCAGGGGGGGGGGGGAGCAATGGACCCTCCTAAATGACGGGCCTGATGACAGTACTCAAATTGAGCACGTGATGTATACCACTTCCTTACCAGGTCACCGCATTCGTTATAAGCAGTGTCAGATATTGACGGTTAGAGCGACTTTGCGAGCGAAGTTCGCAGGTGTATCGGCATCGTCGAATTTCCCAGAGATTAAGAAGAATCCATCATCTGCAATCGTTGACGAGGGCAATGACACAATCATCGACTGTGCTGTTGCCATTCGGCGAAATTCCCTAGGTAAATTTTTCCATTCCTGCCCGCGGAAAAGAAGATTTGGAATATGCAGAAATGATTAGTTATGGGTGCTTGGGCCTGGTTTGGCTTCGATAAATTGGTGGGGAGGGAATCTCAGCGTGAGATTGTTAGAGCGCGAGTGTTTTCGAAGACAGAAATTCTTGCGGAATTGATGCCTTGATCAGTTGGGCCCATTGGATCATATTTCACCAAAGGAATAATTTAATTTTATTATTGCACAGTAGAGAAATTTGATCGGTTCATTTTCTCAGAGAACAAACTCGTTTATGTCGTCAGAATTAAATTCCTAATCATGTTATTTAAAGTAGACCCAGTGGGAAGAAATCAGCGCCAATTTTCACTTCATGATACACCTGACACAAAAGACATAAATTTGCGATTTCCGCCTCAAACTGCTAAAAAATTGTGATTTTAATGCTCTAAAATATTCTTTAAATGGTAACAATAGCTGGTAATTGCACGTTTTGTCACCGAGAGCTACATAAAAAATAGAAGGAAAGGATTTTTTCATGACAATAGGCGCGAAGTATTATGACAATTCCCGCTCATTTAGTTTTTAAGCTCCTTTTTGGATACAAAACTGTCAATGGCCTGATACAGAACAGAGACTTCTGATTAAAAAAAAAATTTACGTTGACCTGAGACGAAACCGACAATTCCGACCCTTTTTTGAGAGTTCTGTTTAATTTTTGAACCAGCTTCCAGATGAGAGACCGTCACCTTGGTTGGCACCCCCAGGAAGTATCGTTTCACTTGGAGGACCTTGGTCTGTTCTAAATATCGTCAATGTTCGTAAATTGAGCCGTTTATTTCAAAAGCTAGTCAAAGGCCGAATTTTCAGAAGTTCTAGGAAGAATTTCTACCGTCATATTAAATAATTTAATTGTTCACTAGGCTTTAGAATATATTTTACTAACTGAAATATGGTCCGAATTTTCAGTAAGGAAATACCAACTCCTATCGTAAAAATTTAAAGTGATGCTAAAAATGTTTTTCAAAGTTGTCATTTGGTTCTAAATTGAATCACTATAATGATGTAGTTTCACCATGAATGTGAAATTAGGAACCGTTGTAATGGTTCAACTTTTGTTGCAAATGTTGGTTGCAGCTAAATTTCACCACTTCTTTCTTCTTTTTTTTGGTGACATGTTGCACTAGATTTTTTTTAGTGTAGTGAAACTTAGCGATCCACTTAGAATCAGCTTTTTTTCATACCCTCTCTCACAATTTCCCCTGAACTTCAAAAAAAAAATTAAGATAAGTCAACATCTCGGTCGCCTTTCTTTTTATTTCCGTTGAATTTTGAAAAACTAGGATTCGTGTTCATCCAGCGATTACCCAAACTTGGTCGCTTCCCGTCTGGGGTGTCTACCATGAATACATTAACCCTCACAGTTTCATTCTACAGATAATTTCTTCCCTTGGGCTCCTTCTGACCTTTTATCGAACTGTCTTTACCAGCAGCGAGTATCAAAGTTGTCTTTGTGACAGCTTTTTCGACATAGATTGATGGATGAGGTCCGATTGGTTTTCTTATATTCATTCAATGCGTCAGGCCTAGCTGGAAGAAATGGTTCCCCTTGATGCCGCATTATAATTATAAGCTTATCCATCTTTCGTCGGAATGAAAAAGTGAATACATATAAGCGGTCGATCTTAGAGGCATACATCTACAAATTAAAGCTTTGCTGTTGCAGCGCTTCAGTGAATATGTAATTTCGATCGAAATGACTGCTTTGGCTTCGAGTCTTTTGGTTCAAAAGTAGTTGAAAATTAGCTTTTAAAACTACGAGTTTAACTTACATTTAAGTTACTTCATGTCAAGTTATTATGGTCTTGAATTGAATGATTTGAAAATAAGTATTTTTTAATGAATCGTGTAGTAATGCGGCGATGCTGGTTAAAATACTTTTAAATAGCTCTTCTAACTGCCGCCATCCTTTAATAATACGCGGTGTATTTAATACGTGTGTTAAGCTGGTGGTCGGTCCAGCATTTTTAACAGGGTCCGGGTTTTGTGAATTTTAAAAAGATTTTTGTGAAAAATCAAATAACTTGATGAAAATTCAAAATTTAGACATACAAAAAAAAGTTTACTGTTTTTTGCCTCTTATTTAATAAATAATTTTATAAAAAGTACGATTTGGTAGCTCGGAATTTTGTGAAGGGTCCGTTTTGATTGATTTGAATTTTGTGTAATGTCTGTTTTGATTGATTTGAATTTTGTAAAGGGTCCGAAAACGGACATGAATTCTCTCTGACGCCACCCCTTATTAAAGGCTTTTCGAAATGTATACTCGACTTGTCGTTTTTCGAGATAGCTCGAGCAACCGCAAATGTCTTATCAGAGGCGGGTCCTAAAATTGCAATGAGGTTGCCCAAACGTTATAGTATTTTGATATTTTTATCGTTTTACAACCACAGCTGAGATGAGAAATAAACTGCAAACCTTTGTGGTGCGCGTCAAAAAGTAAAACTCGACGTATATTACGCACAGATCTTACAAAAGGTAGCAGACACGAGATTTTTCAATGCAGAAGAAGCGAGCTTTTAGGCGAAAATCATGCAACTGAAACCAAAAACAAGAAATAAGTAGGCTTCAGTTGAACGTTTTTCACCTTGAAGCCTGAGTGGCTTCAGGTGAAAGCCACTTCGACTTCAGAAGTGAGCTTCATGTGCTTGAAGCTCACTTCTGCATTGGAAAAGGAGCTCTTTGCAGCCTCGAAACACGTGTTCTGCCATCTGTGCATAATATACGTTACAATTTGTTCGTAGTTCAGATTTTTATGTACTGTCATTTTTAAACATTCAAATTACGCAAAACAACACAACCGAGCTTATTCGAATATAACCTTTGATAGTGAAATTGTTGGAAAAATTTCATCCACATCAATCCGTTGTCGCAGCCGACAACGCGGTATTAAACGGAAGTTATCTTCAAAGAATTGGATTGTGTACTTTGCATAATTCATAAGGGACGTCCTACATAAGTCCTGCTTCGAGGGGGAGGGGGTTAGAGAAATTGTGATTTTGTGACGCAGGGAGAGTATTATAAACCTTAATCTCATTCTATACAAATTAAGTACACAGATATCGTTCTGAACTGCAAGTTATCGTTTATGTAATGCAATGTGACACAGGGTTCGAAAAATCGTCAAACTTTACAAAATTTAAAGTTTTACCGATTTTATTGTTGCCATGCATTTCCGTCAACATGTCAATGTTGAGCTCCGGTAAAGATGCGGTGATTTTTCAATAAAATACGAAATAATAAAGTTTTAGAAAGAAATATTTGATTAAAAAATTGCATGCCCTTCCGGGCATGTACGAGTAGGAGATTCATGCCCGAACGGAATTTTTGCATACCCCGGGCATGTCGGGCAATATATTTTTCGAGAACTGGCGTGACATGTGACAAGGGAATATTGAAGTGTGACGTTTTGGGACAAAGGGGGGGGGGGCGGGGGAGAGTCAAATATATTGAAAAAATGTGTGACATCATTTATGAATGACCTCTAATTGGATTGAAACTAAAAAATAAAATCAAATGCAGCCTTCTGGTTGATTGCACCTTGATACTTCCATGGTGGTTTTGCTAAGGCTCTGTCATGGCGGCTGTCATTTCTACATGTAAATACATCGCGTGTCTTTGTAGATCATGCAAAAAAACTCTTTTAGCGCAATTCCAGGACTCGATTTGACTTTTTTTTTTGGTCAGTGTGCGACCTCTTAGTTGTATTTAGTGTCAAAAATCAGCGCAAAAGTTCGTCCAGCTGTTTGATAGATGGCTGACGTCTAATTCGTCGAAACGATTTTCCGGCCGTGTCATTTGTATTCTAATCATTCGGTGATCAATCTTGGGATTGCTCAGAGAAATATTATAAGGAGGTCGGTTCGTCAAAGTTACTGATTCGTCTGGTGGGGACTTTTTTTCGTCACTCTTGAGCAGGGGATAAGAGTTTTGCGAGTGTCCTTATTAAGAAGAAATATTTGACAGAAATAAAATGTCTTTCCGGTTCCGCATAAACCCCCAAAATTTCCCATTTTGGGCAAAGGTTCGAATTTTCGCGGCCGGTAAAGGTGGCAATTAGCGGTCGCCACTCGCCATTGGCGACTGTAAAATTTTATTTGGCGACCACAAAGTGTTGTGTCGGTCGCCAAAACTGGGGACTAGAAAAGGTTTGTAATTTATTTTATATTTTTTCAAAACAGGGCTTTGTGTAATTTTGTGGCGAAGTGTAGTTTGAGGTATATGCATGACCATGTTTGTTGCAAACTGTAGCCCCGGTTGGGGAGGGGGGATCAGTTTGAAATATGGTTCAACGTAGCGACTAACTTGTCTCGGTTTTCCGGCCACTGGCCATCATCAATTTTCTTTAGTCTCGAGCATTACGGCAGAGCGTATTTTTATTTGTTTTTCCGATATACCTCAGCATCGAAAAGTTGTATATTTCTTAGTTAGTTATTCCCCCCCCCCCCCTTTTTTTTTTTCTAGAAAAAAAAGGAAAAAGAAAAATAAGGCGAAACCTTTTGCCCAGAATGGGAAAATTCGAGGTCCGCGAGAAACGCGAAAATATCGTTTAAATTTTCTCAAATGAAACGTGATTTTGAAACTCTTTTAACTTGATTTTCGAAGCAATACCCATTTTCCATGCTAGAGTATATTCAAAATCAAGGTGGGAAAATAAATAACATACGGCTGCGTCTTAATATAGATTATCACTGGCGGGCAAGAGCATTCTTCTTCTAAATATGTGTCCTTTTAGTTGTTTAGTATATATAGAATATGAAAATTCGGGAAATACCGAATACCAAGTACTCGGCCATTTACTACTTGGCCAAGTACCGAGTAGCCGATACTCGGCTGAGTACCGAATACCGAGTAGTTGTGAATAAAAAAGATTTTAAAAGACATTTATAACGGAAAAAGAAATCGCCTGTCTCCAGAAAAAGTAGAAAAACTTGTGTTTTGCACCATTATTTATATTTGCATATTATTGTACTAATCAGTTATAAATTTATCTACTATTAAGTGAAACCCCGATTTTACGTCCCCCGAATCTACGTTTTTCCCGCATTTTACGTTTTTTTCATCAGGTCCCAGTTTTTCCGTATACTAATAATGTTAATTTAACCCGGATTGTAAGTTTGTTGTATATGAAATTTCCCGCATTTTACGTTTTCCCTGGAAAGTGGAAAAAAAATGTTCTAAAATAAGCAATATTTTTCCGTCTGTATTTTTCGTCAGCCGTTGAAGTTCAACAAAAAGAACCGGAAGCACAGCCCGTCCCTTCTTTCACTATTGCAATGAAGAGCTTACAAATAGTGAAAGACTATTTTCTTTCTTATAAAGAGCAGGAAAAAAACTTGCAATGTATTTCAATCCTAGAAGATGCTGCATTGACTTTGAACTCAATGACTAAAAAACAATCCACTATTACGGATTATTTTCAGCCTAAACGGCCAGGAATCCCATCTAAATGTGTTAAAATTATCTTAAAATGGTATGTATAATAATGTTTTTTTCGTAAAATATAGATATTATACCTTTTGAAAGAGTCATCTTTACTACTTTTAGTTTTTTTCTATTTGATTTTTGCATTCTATGTATTTCCCGTATTTTGCGTTTTTTTTTTGCCCAGTCCCTTGAGAAACGTAAAATCGGGGTTTTACTGTAGTAATTTAAAAAATAAAAAATACGAAAATTTTACAACTACTCGGTAATGACCGAGTACTCGGCTAGAATTTTGCAGAGTAGTAAAATTCTAGCCGAGTATACAGAGTACTCAGTACATCCCTAATGGAAATGTCATTTTTAGATTTTCTTCAAGGTAGTCTGCCCTCCTCTTAGATCTGCCGAGAAGAAAAGGGAGCATTAGTTATTTTCTCCAGTATTTAGGAGAGAACTAAATATTTCTTTTCTTAATTGCATGGTTTCGTGTTTAATAAGTGGGGCGTACTTTGAACGTAGGGCAAAATTCACTCAAAGTCGACGACCTGTAATTCAGTGAAATCGGATCCTTAAAATCGAATTAATCCGCCCACTCGCCACCCCTGCGACGACCTTGTTTGCTCCTAATTATAATGATCTTGCAGGAATTGAGAAGCGTAAGATGACAGCATCCCAAACTTGAGAATGTGCTTTTGTTTGTCTTCATGTAACTCAATCTGAAGCGTCCTATTGTTCCAATTAAGGCGTCTTTTGCTTCTACATCCGGATGGAAGGCGACTTTTTTTTTTTTGGCAGCCAGGACTTCTCTTCTGATATTCTACGGCAGGGGTGGACAAAGAGTCGATCGCGATCGAGCGGTAATATCTCGGAGCACCTGGCCATTTTGGTTGCGCCTTTACTAAGACCCGAGACTTGCATGCGAAAGAAAATCTCAAAATAGGTGAAAAATAGCATGAATTTTTTTTAATAACCTAAATAGCGACTAATCGTCTAATTAAAAAAAATGTAGCCTGCAATGACAAGGAACACTAACTTTAAGTAAAAATAATTTATTTTTTAGCATTTTTTGGATTGTTTGGTATTAAATGCATCATTTAAAATTGGTTATACAATCAAACCCCGTTATAACTAACCCTCAATGGACCGACTTCAGAGATCGCTATAAACAAGTGTTCGCTACATCCGATTTTGAAAAAAAAAAAAAAAAGTGCTCACTGACTAAAAAACTTCTACTTAAAAAACATATTCCTAACAATAATCAGGGTAGAGGACTAAAATATTAACTTTAAATATGGTTTTTAATAATATTAAAATTACCTTATTATTTATCCATAGTATGAAAAAAAAGATGTTATTATTGGCTGTAAACTTATGAATTTTATATACACCATTGTAAAAGATAGTGTTTGACTAAACTAGAACACAAATGGCAAGGCAAGGAATGTTGCTGAGACAAGCCGATTTTCTATCGTTTGGTGATCGTTATAAACGCTTGAAAATGCATTAATGACATAGGGTTTCAGCTGGGACCATTTGGAAGGTTCGCTATTACCGGGAATCGTTATATTTTGGTTTCTCTATAGCAAGGTTTTTGTATTTGTGGCTATTATTATTATTATGTTAGTACCTTGTGTTTCGCTTTAAATGCGGTTTTAGAAGAGTAAGTTTTGTTGGGTAGGTAAGTACATATTCTAATTTTTAATATTAAGCTATAATAAATATTAAAGACCTTATTTTTAGGTATAATAGGTATCATAATTTAAGGTATGTTTAATAAACTGATATTTTTTACTTTTTTGGTCAGATTAGGACCTCCCTGATACCTAAGCACGACCCCCAGTTTGATGTATACATAGAGCAAATATACTGGTACAAAACTGATTCTGGTATCATATTAGAATCTCATAACGGTTTTTGAAACACCGCTTCTTGTATGATAGTGGATCCGGTATGGTGCTGGTTCCAGCATCATAATGGAAATTTATACCGGTTTCTGAAACACCGCTTTCGGTGTCATACTGGAGATTTATACCAGTTTTCGAAACACCGGTTTCGGTATCATACTGGATATTTATACCGGTTTCGGTGTCATACAGGAGATTTATACTGGTTTTTGAACCACCGGTTTCGGTGTCATACGCGAGATTTATACTAGTTTTTGAAACACCGGTTTCGGTATCGTACGGGAGATTTATACCGGTTTTTGAAACACCAGTTTCGGTATCATACTAGATATTTATACCGGTTTTTGAAACACCGGTTTCGGTATGATAGCGGATCTGCTATAACATAGGATCCTCTATCATACCAGAACCGGTGTTTCAAAAACTGGTACATTTTTTTACACCGGGAATTTAATTTTCCAGTAGGGTACGACCTCCCTTCTACCTAAGCACGACGAACAGTGTAAGAAAGGATGGTTTAAATTGACAATACTTCAAAACTAAGAGTTTATGATTTACTGTAGATCACCGACATATTATTATTGCTAGATTTGGAGTACAGCTATAATATTCAATCTAGATAGGATTTCCGTTAGAACTGTTTAGCTTTTAAAAGTGCAGATGAAGCTCTTGTTCGGGATCTTCCGTCTTGGATATAGTATTTGTTCATCTGAACTTTCGATTTTCATAATCCCTTTCACACGCTTGGTTGAGTGCGTCCTTTTTACTTCGGGCCTGTCCGATCTTCATTCGATTCTCTCAAAGAACGCGTGTTCTCTTTTGAAATGGAAATTGGCTCCGCTTTCGAGCGAGAACCATGGATCTTGAAGAATACCAGAAATCTTTGTTCGTTGGGCTTTGTGCCTGGTCTTTGTTTCACTCTGTACCTGTTGATCATTTGATTTTAAAAAGGTTTCTAGGTGCGCTTCGTCGCTAGCGAAATATTTTAAAGGAGGCTCTCAATGGGGAAAAAAATGTCTTTTTTTGATACAATATTTCCTTGAGTGCCTATTTTCGCATAATGAGGTATGGTTTAACGAGGTAGAAGTTGTCGTTATCCCATGTATGTTTGCAAAAGTATTTTACTGGTGTAATTTGCCAAAGCATTTTGTCAATGGGAGACGCAAACTAACGTTTTGCATTTCAAGTGCAAAAGGCAATAAACTTGAATTGGCGTTTCTCTTTGTTAAGTGAAGACCATTAATGCAAACTGATGTGGAAGATTAGATAGTGTTTTTCTTTTTGAGCGGAAAAGGGGGCGATGAACACTCATGGGTTTTCTGCACTGCCTTTTCAATGCTGTTTCGATGTTTTTGAATATATCGATGTCTTTGAATCTCAAAAAATATTTTCAAAAGGTGTTTAGTATATTCTCGAAAAAGTTTCGAATTTGGAAATTGGTTACGATAGTAACGAAAAAGACGAAAATTACAAATAGGTCACGAAAGTTTTCCATCCAATAGAATGCATCGGATATCCAGTAGATTTTTAAGTATTCGGAATCCGATTCGGTCACTGAACAGACTGTACGGTTATCCGACATGTCAAATTTGATTTTTAAACGTTTATTAATTAACATGTTTTGAAAATATGTGAATTAGAAACTCACTACGGATTTTTAAACTGTGACATATTTAAAAATATGTATAGAATATACAAGTCGTAAACATCAGAGCCGGATATACGGTTCGTACACGTCATTCTGGGGACATGGATATACGATAGCCAGGACACGCACTAATGATTTCAAACTGTTAGCCAGTAAAGTAGCAAAATTTTAAAGGTGTTAGCCATATTTCAAAAGTTTTAGAAAAAGGCTAACTGCAAAAAAATTCAATGATGATTTTTTTTTTCGATAGAAAACTACAATCAGAAGAAAAGATATATATTTTTTAAACAAAATTGTTTACTTATATTTTTTTCAATCGCTTACTTATATTTTTTTTACCACTGGAAATTTTGGAGAATTTTCCGGTCGAAAATACGTTTGCTAAGTCAGAATTTATTTTGTCGCATTTGGCGCGGTGGTGAAAGAGCGCGGCCCTGGATATCGCGCGGAATCAATATCGGGTGTGTCACTAAATGGTCACGAAAACGTCACAAAATTTCATTTTTGAAAATGTGTAGACACCCTGATAATAATATCCAACCCCTTCGTAATACAGTAGAACCTCTTCTAACCGGCTTAATTGGGACCGATGGTAAGCCGGTTAAAGTAAAAATACGGTTAAAGAGGGGGACAGCAAAAAATGGGAGATATATTATGCGATTTAAAGGAGAGTGGAGGTGTGATGATTTATTGCATTTTAGTACAGTTACTTTGAGAGTTACATATCAGTTGTCAAGCGCTTGGCAAAGCTGAATGGAGGCAATTCAAGCAACGTGATTGGTCACGTGGCAGCGATTAAAGCAATGTAAACAAAGGAAGCCGTAGCATCGCTTTGCTTCGAGTTCGACAAATCTAATGAAAAACTAGGCCTAAATCAGGGCTGGGTTTTTGCCGGCAGAAAGTGATTTCTGCCGTGCCAGTGGCAGGAAGTGGTTATAACCGGTTTTTACCGGCAAAAACTGGCAATAACTGGCATAAACACATTTTGTGACATTATTTGAAAATTTTTTAGCACTATTAATTTCCTGAAGTACATTTTATTCAGAATAAGTAACAAATAAAAAATATTGTTGATAGTTTTAATTAAAAAATAAATTTGTATTAGAAAAATAAGTAATGTCGTCTTTTAAAACAAATACTGGTAAAAACGAAGATTTTTCAAATTTTGTAACTTTTGCATCCACAATAATGACATTGCCAACAAGAAATGTTGGTCATGAAAGAATATTTTCAAGCTTTTATTTCATTCAGAACAAATTAAGAAACAGTCTAGGTTCAGAAAGGTTAGCAAAATTAGTCGTATGCTATGGAATGCTCCGTATAAAAAGGGATTGTATTTTTGAGTTCGAGTGGTAATTTTGTAAAATAATTGTAAAAAATATTTCATTTAAAAAAATTTCTGATATTTTTTGTGCTTCAATTATATACTTATATATTTTCTCAAGAATCATTTCTATTTGTATATCATAGATAACCTTAAAGTTATTGCCATCGCTTTGTAATATTTATTTAAAAATACTCTGAAACGGAGATTTGTTAAAATATAATAGCATTTTTTTACCTTTAAATAGAAATTCAACTGTAAACAATAATATTAATAGTTAAACTTGTACAGCCTCAGATTACCATTATTATGATTTTTTTTTCAAATGAAAGAAAATTAGTATTATATAAACAAAGTATATTTATATGATCATTTTTAAACTTTTTGCAACTTTGAATAATATTCATTATTTTTAGTTATAGTAAATTTTAATTTAACCTAATTGTTTACATATCAAATACATGTGTGAATTATGAATCATTGCTGATTAAAGTTCTTATATTAGTATTATTTCTTAGTTTCTGCCAGTTTTTGCCACTTACTGGCAGAAACTAGTTTCTGCCATGTCGGTTTAAATTGGTTATAACCACTGGTTTTAACCACCCCGGCAGAAACTTGCCAGCCCTGGCCTAAATACAGTTCTTCTACATTGCATAAAATTAACACTAAACAAAACACTATAACTATTGTAATAATTAATAAATTTCTTTTATAATGATTAAATTAAATGTAAATACTGGGTTATGATCGGGAAAAGCTGTGAAAATAGTCTAATTAATTTTAAGATAACTCATTTTGCTTAGTGAACTCCACGTAGAACTCAATTGAAAATCTTAGTAAACAAAGAGCGGATATCACGTGACAACGATGATCGCTCATGAGTCCCTCTAGCGGTGAATTGCATCCATTGACTGACTCACTGAATATGAGAACATGAAAATTTTTAATGGGCGACCGCAAAATGCCATGTCGGTCGCCAGAACTGGCGACTTGCAGTTTTTTTTATACAACTTGGCCATTAATAGTGGCCAGCAATTAATGCCGCAAACGCAAACACGAACCTTTTATACAAATTGCGATCGCAATCTTAATGGACCTTCTCAAGTACGATTACGAAAATTGCAAATTTCCGCTGTTGAACCCCTTGATTAGTATGACTTTTGTGTCATTTTGTGGCAAAGTAGTTTAAGGTACACGTATGCATGTATGCTGTTAAAAAAAAACCTGAATTTTCAGAGTGTTTTTTGACTGATTTTAACGGAAGGTTTCCGTAGTGCTTCAATGCATGGTTTTACCTTCCAAAAACGGAAATATCACGTCCTGAAAATACGAGATCGGAACTTTTCCGTTTTACGGTTGCTGTGTTTTCACAACCTGATTTGGATTAACGGAGAAAAAAGAAATGGAACTTCTGGAACAAATCTTGGGAAAATATTATTAGAAACGGAGTATTTCCGGCAACTCTGCTGCCGTACTTATTCCGTTATTTTCAGGAGGTTTTTTTTACAGTGTATGTGCATGTTTGTATGCAAAATGAGGCCCCTGTTGGAAGGGAGGATTAGTTTGAAACATGGTTCTAAGTGGCGACCAACAGTGTCAAAGTGGCGACTAACTTCTTGGGGTTTAGTCGTCAGTGGTCACCATCAATGTCTTTTAGTCTCAAGCATTAGGATAAACGGATGGGCAGTTAAGAGAGGTTCTACTGTATTGAGTTTTCATCATTTCCCAATTTTTATCTATTTGTTAGTAACAAATAATTTGCAATGGGATTGAAGCTTCATTGTTGTTTTGCCCCCTTTTAAGAGTCATTAAATAATCATCAGAGGCCGTCAAACAAAACGTTTTTATTCCCTTTTGTGTTCGCAGTGCGTAACACTGTGTGAAAGCTCGCAGATTGTTCCCGGTCATTTTCGTCTCAGGGGGTCGTCGGACCCGGGAGGCGAGAGAAATAGGTCGTCTGCGAAAGGATCAAGTCCCACCGACTGTTTTGGCAGCAGAGTTTTGTTCCTATAATGACTTTCAGAAGGTTTGAATTCATATTGTACTCGCCGCTGAGCTTAGGTTCACGGTGTGCTGCCTTTCGTTGTGAATCAAAGTTATTAAAATACATCTTGCTCAGATTAATGGAGGCAATTCAAGTAACGTCATTGGTCACGCGGCAGAGATGAAAGCAATGTAAACAAAGGAAGCCGTAGCATCGTTTTACTTCGAGTTCGACAAATCTAATTAAAAACTAGACTTGTACTTCTACATTACGTAAAATTAACACTAAATTACACAGTATAACTATTGCAATAATTAATAAATTTTTTATAATGATTAAATCAAATGTAAATACTGGGTTATAATTAGAAAACGCTGTGAAAATAGTCTAATTACGTTTAAGAAACTGATGTTGCCTAGTGAACTCAACACTCCGCGTAGAACTCAATTGAAAATCTTAGTACACAAAGAGCGGATATCACGTGACAACGGTGATCGTTCACGAGTCCCTCTAGCGATGAATTGCCTCCACTATCAGAAAATACAAAAGCATTAAATATTGTATTACTCTTGCATACCGTAAAAGGGCGCTTAGGCTAATAAGCAGAGCCTTTCAAAATAAGTTTGTGTAATAATAAACGAAGAAATTACTGGTGTGACAGAATTTTCAGAATATAACTATTTTACTAAAATAGCAAATTTTGTCGTTGGTTTCCATAATTTCTTTTTTAGCTTAGCAATATCTATTTTATTTTTTCAGGTTTTGTTTATTTGTTTTTGTACGTTTATTGATTAAAAAAAATGAATGAATTAAAAAAAAAAAGAAAGAAAGAACTGTAGCAGTAGAACTGAAAGTAGGTAGCGTTAATAATGTAACCCTTGTCACACAAATTGTCAACCATTGTCATTGTCGCTTCATACAACAATTTTTGTTCCAGTGCTGTTGTTCTACAGTACAGATAGGTATCATACATATAACGTTCTTTTACTTAATAGCATTTCGCTGTAGCATGTTGGGTAGGGGAACCTGTTGTACTATGGACCCTGTTGTACTGTGGTCCTAATGATAAAAAAACATATTTCACGAATTCATTTTGCAATACGGCAACACTGGTTCATGTGCTATCTGTTAGCTGTCATCTATAACTAATTTTGATAGTTGGATTCGAACGAGATCTGGCAGCAGGAGACCAAAAAGAATCTGTGACCCTAAAAGTAAATTTTTTTAGTTTCTTCCTTCTGTAAATAACTTGTTTCCTTTGTTAAAAAGTTTAGTAATCTTTTTTGTTTATGTTTAACAACTTATTCGGCAATGTAATTGAGTGTTAAATCATTTTCAATTCCTAACCTATTACTCAAAATAAGCAGTTATTTTAAAATGTGTAGGGTGTTGTTCCTTGGACCTAAAAAAGCAGTTGTACTATGGATAGGTCCATGGTACAACACTTTGAACCGTGGACTGTATTTAATTTGTTATTTTTAAAACATTTTAAAATGTTACGTATTTACAGTGTAATAAAAGAGTTAATTTTTTAAACAGATTGTTGATACTTCTCACATACAAAAATGCCTCGAAGTAAAACGGGAGTTACGAGGCCATCGCCAAATTATGATAAAATAATGGATGCTGTAGAGCTTATTAAAGATAATAAATTGACAGTTTACAGTGCAGCTAAGACTTATAGTTTATCAAAAACTACGCTGAAACGTCACTTGAAAAAAGAAAACGATTCTGCTGAGCCATTTAATTTGAAATCGAAACTTGCAAGTCACAAAGTGTTTTCAGATAATGAAGAACTCTTATTACTAGATTATATTAATAAAGCTTCTCAACTACAATACGGATGGACACTAAGAAATATGATGAAAATTGTATAAATTTGCCAAGCCAAACAATGTTAAATATCCTGAAAGTTGGGATCGAGATAAAATGGCGGGTGTCTATTCGATGAGCTTATTTGGGAAGAAATACAAGAAAATGGAAAAATCTACTATGGAAAAAGCTAAAAAGAGCTGGAAGTGGCCGGAAAAACCAAATGAAATGCTATATCCTTGGGAGTAAAAGAAAAAGTTAAACCACCGTCAAAATGCCACTCCAGAAGGGATTTGTATGAAATAAAAGAGATGAAAAAATATTGGCAGTGCTAGAAGGGGTATGTAAAAGCAAAAAGAAGAATAATAAATTCTAAAGATAATTATTGAACAATAACACTTTAAAGTGATCAAATATCTCATAGAATTATGAATGTTAATTAATATAATGTCTATTAATTGCTAAGTAAATTGTTATGCTGTTTAATTTGTTTTATTAATAAATGTTAACAACTTTAATACAAGATTTAATAAAGATTTGTAATATAAATAATTTTTTTCTCAAATAATAATAGTAGGTCCATAGTACAACATATATAGATCTATGGTACAGCAGGGGTGTTGTACCTTGGTCCTAATTCCTTTTTTTTTTTCAAAAGACTAAATGATATGTGATTTATTTTTCTACCTTACTTTAAAAATAGCACTTATGTTCATAAATGACTGCAAAACATTATGTAATACGTAAAATGCATCACACTATAGTAGTTTTTGAATAAATAATTAAAAATACAAAATGTGTCCTAGGTGCAACAGGTTCCCCTAAAGCAGGGGCAGGGGCGCGGGTCCGTTGTTCGAATCCTTGCTACGGCATGGATGAAGACATTTCTTCCGGCTGTGTCCCTGCGGGTTCGGATCCTACTCAAGCTGTAGAGTGGATCCCCATCATTTCACCTCGTGCTCGGCCTGTTTGACAAATATAAATACAAGATGGCCTGTCGTTTGAGTAATTACCAAAAATGCCAAAATGAAGTGGAAGTATTTTCCGAAGAAGCATCTGTATTTTTATTACTGCTTCCTTCCATACATCAGTAAGTATAACCTTACAGTGTAAGTAGTCGATCTGAATTGTAAGTTTGTAACCTCCTCCGCGCAAGAATTTCGGCCCTGATAAACATTCACCTCAACTTTCACTATTGTTTACCATTTCTGGGAAGAACATCGCAACGATGTAAGTGAATGCGCAACCTTGACATATCGGCTCTCCGTGGTGTTCGCGCGTGGGGTGTAGAATGCCGCTCCCGCGCTCGACGGTTTAGGAAGTGGAATTGTGTAAAATTTCACGCGGAGGTCTTGGTTAACAGACTTGGTGCAGTCTTTTGTTTTCGTGGGTTTATCTGTTCGGATGAATGTCTGTAGGAATTGATACCTCGGGAAAGAAGGTTCACAAAGATGTTTTCTTTAACTCTCGGAGGACAACCTTCGGGAATCTGTTATTTTTGAAACTTTTCTTCCATTATTCTGTCTCTAGATTTTCGCTGAATGTATCTTTTGAAAGTCGATATCTAGTTTAGTTTTGATTAAAGAAATTTTTTAACTGTTGCTACTATCCTTACTGCTACAGGGGCTTTTTTTGGTTCACAAAATATACTCTTTCACAGAAATCTTTGTTCATTAAGACGAATATTTCACGAAAATCGCTATTTCTAAAATTGGATCATCATCAAAGATGAGGTCTCTTCCGGTTTCTTGGTTTAACCACAGTTTTCTAGCTCCGCCACTGTCCCTTGCCTTTTAGTTAGTGAAAGCTCGCTCTCGGTACTTTCTCGCTTCCTGCGTTGGACATGATCTCTCCAGCCAGTACGATATTCAATGATTTTGCCGCAATCGCTAAAAATATTTTAATTCCTTTCATATGCATTCATATTTTAGTTTGTACATAATTGTGCAGCCTTTTATTGATTCTCTGGTACCGCATCTATGCCGCCTGGATTCTGCTTCTATCTTGAACTATTCTACTTCTATCTATACATTGAACATTCATTACTAGATCTATTAATTACTTTTTTATTTCAAACGCAATAGAAAATTCAATATGAACGGATGATTTGCAGAGTCGTAATGCAATCAGTGATGGACCATAAGAAAAAAAAAAAATTTAAAATATAAGAGATGAGAGAACATCTGTAAATGAGAATGCAGTGCAAATACAGTTGATCAGTTTTCCAATCTTCCCAACTACAAAAAAGATTTTACCAAAATGGCAGGAAATCATAAATAAATACAAACTGCTTCTTTTCTAATTTTCTTGATGAGCATCCCTTCCTGGATTGAGGATTTAATCCATTAGGACAATTGTTGGCTAGGGGTCCTTCATTTTCAGACCCCTATAACACCAGTTTATCAGGAAACAAACCTCCATCACAGTAGAGAATATTTTCCACGAAACTTATTACTTGTGCGATTGTATTCCCAAATTGCTGCCTTTGGGTGAAAAAAGACATCAAGAAGGAAAGAAAACCCTGTGGAGTGATTGAAAGAATCTCAGGTGACTATTTGTGTATGATACGGTGATTGAAGCCACCTTTCGCGCTGTAAAAATCCCCCAAGGTGATAAGGGGGTTGATTATAACCAGATGAAAAGTCTGCTGTGTATTATGAGCTGCGTGCTTTGGTCATGATCAAAACCCTTCAGAAAGAGGAAATAAAATCATATGCATATGTATTTAGTTTTCTTAAAGAAAAAAATAGATATGTGCTTTGCAAGGCCGTAGCCAGAAATTTTTTGTGTGCCTAAATAAGTAAGTACCCAATGGGGGAGGGTTGAGCCCCCCAAACCCCCCACCCTGGTTACGCCTATGGATATTAGTAAGCATAAAAACGATTTTTTTTAATACCTAAATTCCCTTATTATATGAATTTTTGCATAGAAGTACATTTGGAGCATCAATTATCGAAGTACCGAAACATCAGTTAGACAAAAAGGTTTTAGTCGACACATTTAAATTTTCACGCCTTGTAGAAGCCCTGTTTAGAACCATACCAATCAGAATTTTCTTGCGAATAGGGGGAAAATAAATGGTTTTTCAAGTTGTACCTGCGAAAAAATAAAGTTAATTTAAAGTTAATTTTTTGACTGCCTTGTCTTTTGACCTTTCAAAATACAAGGACATAGCCTCATTTGGCTATGATCGGGCTACGGTTTGAGCACGGGCTTTTTACCGTTTAAGGAAATGTTTGTTAAATTTTCACCCTCATATGAGGCACTTAGAAGCAAGGGTTGTAGTGACAAAATTGAAAATTTGGAGATAGCTAGTGCAAATAGTAGAAAAAGCCTCATTCTATATTGTGTCAAGAGATGTTAGTAATAGCTCTAACAGTTGCTCTACCCAGGCGAGTAGGAAAGGGGGGTGGGGCTCAGGGGGGCTTACGCCCTACCCATTAGAAATCATACTGCATAAGGATTTCGGTTATTTTGTGAAAACTTTGAATTTATTTTAATGATCTGCAAAAATATTCATTTATTATTGATCTTTTTGTGATTAATATTAATAATAATGAGTGAATACTAATTACTTTTTAATTGTTAATTGGTTTTTCTTGGAAATAATTTTGAGCATTTGGAAATAAAATTGTTTGAGCCCCTCCCATGATTTCTAAATTGCTACCCTCCTGGCTCTATGCGATACCCCTATGTGATTTAGAGGAAAATATAACATTAAAGGTCCTAGAAGATTCAAACTTTAAACGCGTTTTACTCAGGATCGGTTTTTGGTCTCTTACAGTTCTACCATCAGCCAAAGCAAGCCGGCTGGCAGGGTGCCAAGAAGAATCTATTCATGTTCAAGAGAGGAACTGCTGGTATATGAGATGTGCAGTTTCCGTTCTCGCTCTAGTTCGTTTAGAATACTTGATTTCTTTTGAACTGATGGCTATATGCCAGTTTATAAATTCAGTTGCTTTCAGCAAAGAGTGATGCAAACATTCTGACTCGCGCAGTAAATAAGCGCGGCAAAACGAACTTCCCTAAAACTCGAATGGATTCGTCCTTTTCTGACATGCGCAGAAGCGTCCAAATGTCAAAATTCCGTGGTCAAACTCTACATCCCTTTGCCTCATATTTAGAGGTTTTCCCTATTTATTTCGGACATTCGGTATTTTTATTACACGGTTTTATTTCACTTAATTTGTTACGGAAGTTTGTTATGTGGTTTTTGCCCACTATTACTGCATGAATTATCCTCAAACTTTGCACACAAGCGTATCTTCGATGACAAAACAATATTCCATCTATTTTATAATTTTTTATAACATTAATTGGAAAAAAAATAATAATTTTTGCTCTGAGGAAATGATCAGAATTATTATTTGTCGAATGGCAACGATAGCTTTGTTAGGAATGTTTGGGTAATGCAACGGATGTTTTGAATTTTAACATACTCAAATCATGGCGAAGTCGTTTAGGTTTCTTTAAAATAAAACCTTGTAACTTGAAACATTTTCACTCGGTTTTATTCTGCTTAACATAAACAATTGTTTTAATAATGCTACTTAATGCCCACAGCAACTTGCCAAAACTTCTTTCACGCTACAACAGAACAACATGCAACTGCAAAGCTGTTTTTATCTACTAATGAAACAGAAATGCAAAGGAAATAGTAATTTCGGAACAAGCTATTCAGCGTCTTCCTCCCAAGTTGACGGTTTGCAGAAGAAAAGACTTGAAAACGCTAATCCGATTTTCCGGGGTCAAGGATCTCCCTCGTTTGGCGACACTATTTAAATCACGCCACTTGTTGAATCAGCTCTTTATTGTTTGTGCTGTCCACGCCGGAGTGTCGCACGCCCACTCGGCAGGCCTCTTTTAGGCACGAATTGATTTACAAAATGCATGGCCGTATGCTCTTCGAACTGGACCCGCTACCACTTGTGGATTCGTGACCCGCACAGTTCCTGGTTCCCGCTCCGTCGTGGGAGAGTCTGTCGGCGAGTGTCATTGCTGTAGTATTTTGAGGACCTAAAAAGAGAAATAACACTCGGTTTTTATGCTGAAAGTTGAATGAACGAGACCACACTAAGTATAAATAAACACCATTGGGATCATTCATAGGTGATGCCACTCTTCGAGGGGGGAGGGTTCGTGAAATTGTGACAAGGGGAGGGAAGGGGGTCACAAGAAGTGTGACATCATGCATTATGCAACATAGCGTGACATGGGACAAAGGATAAGGGTCCGCTGTAGTGTGACAAAGGGGAAGAGGGGTCAAATATATGGGAAAAAGCGTGACATCATTTATGAACGGCCCCATTATAGTTGACGTTTTTTAAGAGCTTGTGAGACTCTGAAACAAAACTTGAAATGGTCTCCTAAAATTTCTTTGTTTATTTTTGTTTTTAGTAACAACTGGTTATACCTACTTTCTAGCTCCCTTGCTAGCTAAATATGTTATTACTAGGCCACAAGTTAAACAGAATTTCCTTTCTTATTTTATATTAGTTTTTGTATAACAATAACGACCCGCTCCACCCTTATAATGTATTTTTCTCCTCCAACCTCCTTCCCTGATACCACTAGGCTTTGGGAAGGCCCTTCCCCGGGCGCGATTTAGAGGGGGTAGTGGGTCCACGGATGTTACATGCACGTATCCCCAAGTATACATGGTGGGTTTTCACCGGGTCGGGTATTGAACACCTGACCTTCCGGTTGGACGTCTGATATCCTAACCACTAGGCTACCACGCATTCCACTGTACAGCACTGTTTTCAACAAGGGCATTAATAAACTTTATGCGTGAAAAGCGCAAAAAATTTTTGTACAGTTCGACCAACGAAATTCCGACTCTTGGGCGCTTCTGCGCATGGCAGAGAAGGACGAATCCATTCCAGATGTAGGGAAGCTCGTTTTGCAAGAGCACTTATTAGCACGCGGATCCGAAAGCTTGCTTCTCTGTTTGTTGAAAGCAACTAAATTTTTAAATTGACAGATAGCACCAATTCGGAAGAAATCAAGTATTCTAAACGAACTAAAATAAGAGAATACGGCACATTCCTTATACCAGCAGCGTCTCCCTCGAATATTAATGGATTCTTCATGGCATTCTAGCAGTCAGAGGTCTTTTTTTTTTTTTTTTTTTTTTTTTTGCCGATGGAACGATAGATATGCTGTCGTGACTGATATTTGGTGAGCGAAATAATCTTATGGTTATTTGGTGAGCCATTGAGTGAGTCCCGCAGTGGGCCATTCGGTAGTAGCTCGGTTCCCGCAGAACACCGAAAGTGGAGCAACATCGACTTAGGTCAGTGTGTGGGAGGGTGACAACCTCTCTCGGCTGGTTCCTGTAGACCGTGTACGCTAAAGGGAGCTGGTGTACGTTAAACAGTTCGTGGCTCCAAAGTCCTCCAAGTGAAACGATACCTCTGGGGGTGCCAATCCCAGGTGATGCTCTCTCATCTGGGATCTGGTTCAAAATTAAGAGACCACAAAATTTGAGGTCAAGTCAGCTTTCAGCCCTTGTGGTTCCTCGCCCAACTAAATGAAGCTGCATATCACCCTAAGCCAGTAGTTATTGATCTACTGGACCTGGTATTATACTTTCCTGTGACAGGGGGAATATCGTAACAACAACACCATTGAGTGAGTGATTTGTAGTTTACAAAATTCCTCAGCGTTTTGAACAATTACAGTCACTGGATGAAGTTCATTGGCGCATATGACGGCATTTTTACGCAAAAAGAGGAGTTACTGATTGTATTATTTTTTTAATGATGGTAAAGTTTTCCATTCTTAATTGCCATTGAGGGAGAAACTTCTATATTTTTACCTTGTGGTGCTCGTTGAGGTCGCATCAAAAGTGAAAGAATTCGATATTTTGCGAGTAAATATGCGAAATTCTCTTAAGGGGATGAGCAGCCCTCGCTTTTTGGTAGTGTTCGGCAGTAGTTGACTAGAAGTAGTTAACTACTAGTGGCAACTACTAGTTAACTACTAGTTGTAACTACTTTTGTTTTGAACTAGTTAACTAGTAGTTAAACTACTTTTTTTCCCAACTACTAGTTGCAACTACTTTCAAAATTCCAACTACTTCCGAAAAAAAAAATTAATTTCTTTTTTAACCGACTTCACAAAGGAAGGAGGTTATACATTCGTATTGCATGTATGTCGTTTTTTTTTTTTTTGTTTGTTTGTCCACTCATAACTTCTCACCGGGTGAACCGATTTTCATGATTTTTTAAAAATCGATCGGGGGTGGTTTCCCATAGGTCCCGTACCTTCGTTTGACCATATTCGATATTTAGTAAAAAAGTTATAGATATTAATAGGGTCATTTTTTTGGTTTTTCATGCATAACTTTTGACTAAATGAACCGATTTTGATGACTTTTTCTTTAATAGATAAAGGGCCATTTAACTCAAATATTCATCATACTCATCAATTTGACTACATTTGTTTTTTAGAAAAAACGTTACGGGTGAAAATTAAGTATTTTTTTATTTTAATTGGAAAGGCTTGGCTTGCTTTTTCTTTGTTGGGGAAAACTATTAATAAATATAAAAGTCATTGTTAAATAAAAAGAGTTTGTTGCCATTGAGCTGTATTATTAAAAGCAATTGTAGCAACAGTTTGACTGAAGGCTTCTCTAAAGCAAAAATTACATCCAATCAGTTTGTTTGCTAAAATCGACTTCTAAACGGGAATTATCGTACAAATGATTAGTTTTTAGAGCCATTCATTCAAAGAAGGTTTGCCCTTTGATATGGATTTTTTGAAAAATAAAGTATTTATTGAAAAAATATTTGCACTAAAAAGAATGAAATAAAATAATTTTTGAGAAAAAAATAGAACCGACTTCAAAGCAGAACAACTATAAATTGCTCTAAAAAGTAAAAAATAAATTAATTCTTTAAAAAACATCGATGTGACTTTTAAACATAGTTTTAGAAGTCGGTGCAAATTATGGGTCTAATTACCATTACACCATGTGTTACTTCATCTAGGCACTGTTGCTAATTCCCTGATGCTAATTTATATTTGTAAATGATTAATCATTACAAAGGATTTTATCCGAATTTTGCACCGACTTCAAAATTATGTTTAAAAGTCACATCGATGTTTTTTAAAGAATTAATTTATTTTTTACTTTTTAGAGCAATTTATAGTTGTTCTGCTTTGAAGTCGGTTCTATTTTTTTCTCGAAAATTATTTTATTGAAAATAAAAACTATTTTTTAAACGTTAAATTACTTAAATTCTTTGCTTATGAATATTCCTCACACAAATGTATTTTTCTATATTATCTTATACAATGTGAAGGTACTCATAAAAATCATAATATTTATTGCAGTTTTTACGCATATTAGGAAAAGCTTTCTAATATAATCAATAAATGGCGCCTGCACCAGCATATGCGCGATTGAAGTTTCATTTAAAGATTAGAATAGATCATTATAGGGATCATTAGATCATTATAGGGAAGCTTTACCTCTACTCCAATACCATGCATGCGTTTGGGATACCACAAAACACAAACCTTCAACACAATTTAAAATAATATAATCTAAAGCATGCGCGTTACAAAAATATGTTGTTAATGAAAGGGGGTTGTGCAGAGGGAGAATTTTAAATTGATATTAAGGGTAAACCCCTTTATTTTACAACAAACTTAACAAAGAAAAAAAATAGAAACGTAAGAAATTTATTTCTTCATGCTTCAAAGAATATTGAGTTGAATTATTAGGATTAAATATTTAAGAACAAGCTTAAAAATGGAAATTCAAATGGATTATACTTAAAAGTAGTTAACTAGTCGTTAACTACTTTTGGAGAACAGTTAACTACTAGTCACAACTAGTCTCAGAAAAAAGTAGTTAACAGTTAACTACTAGTCACAACTAGTCTCAGAAAAAAGTAGTTAACAGTTAACTACTAGTCACAACTAGTCTCAGAAAAAAGTAGTTAACAACTAGTTGCAACTAGTTTTGTTTAGACTAGTTAATAGTTGGTAATTAACTACTTTTTGACGAGTAGTTGCCGAGCACTACTTTTTGGGGTCTTTTCTAAACCCCCACTACTGAAGTTCAGCGCACGCACTTCGCAATTTGAGTACCGTTCTAACGGTTCGTTGCAGCAAACGGTTCTGTTTTATTACATCCGAATTCGAGAGGATGGTTCGTCCGCAACGATTTATTCGCGACCGTCGCTGTTTGCCAGATGAGTGAAGGAGACATTTCCTTCCGCGGCGAACTACTTCCTTCCGCCCACACACACAATAGAATGCTCGCAAACCAAACGGTCAAAGGGTGACGAGGCAGGTGTGGGGATGTTTCTGATTTATCAAATGATGTCTGCTTCTTGGGAATGCTTGTGGTGTGTCTCATTTTCCTAGTGCGTCACAAATATCTTTTTCCCTACTGAGGTCAGTTGAAGGATGGTCTTCTGCATGATTTCCTTATCGGTTTCATCCTTTGAGGTTAGAATTCAATCCGTTTTTTCCACGGCCAGGAACTGATTAAACAGTAAATCCCGGAAAAAATTTCCCAACGGAAGTAAATTATGAAATGTTATTTATATAATTTTAATAACAAAGCACTGGAGATGCCACTTTTTTGAGTGTGCTCCTCTCCTACTTTTAAATACTTGCTCCGGCTCCGCTCACAACTCAAAATAATTCTAAGAAATCATATTATTTATCTCTTTTTTTAAGTAATTTTATTATTTATATGATAAAAGATTATAAAAAAAACGGAGCGCAGCACATTTCTTTGCTCCGGCTCCACTCCAGTTTCGAGCAAAATCTCGCTGTTCCGCGCTCTGCTCCACTCTTCGTTCCAGATCCCTGCTTAATGAATGGTGTCGTCAGAAATCTCCCAGTCGAAATATCCTCGAACTCATCACACAAGAACCCCCTGGAATCTCATCGAGGGGCAGTTGCCCCCAATGCCTCCCCCCATATTCGCGCCCGATGAGATAACTTTATCGAAAACTAAATTAATAACGTCGTTTTCTTTCTTCCCTACTTCTCGGAACTCACCGGAAGCTGCTTGCACCAAGCATTTGCTGCAAAAAGTTGCTGTCAAGCAGCTGATCTAACAGCATGTAGAGAGAGAGAGAGAGAGAGAGAGAGGAGATGGGTGGGGGTCGGTCCAATGAAGAGTGAAGCAGAGGATGTCGAGGAGAGGATGTGGTTTTTGGTGTTGTCTTCACGACGAGTTTTATTAATGGGCGACTGACGTGGAATGCGCTTCGTGCGTTATTGTGTAGGTTGATTAATGTCTGAGCAAATGGAGAACTTCGAATATAGAAGTTTCCGAGGTGTAATCCCTCTGAATCACGTTTGTGCTATTTAATGGGATGTCTTCACTTCACGATACATAGATATAAATTAGCATTCTCTGAAAATTAATTTACAGTGCTGTCTCTCTATAAAAAAATCGCCTTGTGTCCGTTTAATAATTCGCTCTAGAGAAAGTTTCTTTGTGTGAGGCTTAAATTTTTTTTTTTTTGTAGTTATTTAATTATTACTTTTTAGTAGGTGCTATTCATTCAGAAATATCTCCTTACGGCTTACTAATATATGAAGGAATTATTTTATACGTTTGTTGAAATTATACTAATTTTTACTTCAGAAGTGCAATGCCCAAAAGTAAAGACCATTCAATAATTAAATGATCTGTACTAGTGTGTTGTTGCTTTTATTTTACTTGAAAAGTTATGTTATTGTACATTACTTTGTGAACGAATTGGTTGGTTAGAAATTAGCAAATTTCTCCGAAAATGTCCAAAATGGAAAAGATAAATGCCATATACGAAGACAACCACTTCGTTATATTAAATTTTTAATAAAATTTAATGTAACGAATAATTTACTTTCCTTTCAAAAATTTCGTGTCGCTGTAGAGAGACTTCGTTGTAGGTAGCTTCTTCTATGCCCCATTAGATTTAACTTTTTCGAACGCACTGGATTTGCATCTATTTTTTGAGTATCAGCCAATGACAGATGTGTAACGGGCACCCGATTCACCGTCACGGGGCACTAAGACCGAGATCTTCGCCAATATTCCTTTGTAACTCCCCTCTCCTTAAAATTAATCATTCTTAAGTGTTTAACAATGATCGCTTATTTTAAACAAAAGTTAGTCAAATTTATATTTTGACAAAGATTGGAAATTCAGAACGGTCTGCGTGCCAAGTAGTTTAAATATGTTTTTTTCTTTTCTTTTCGTTTTTAGATTATTGTTGTCATTGCTATTAACAGGGGCCGATTCAGCATTTTTCACAGGGTCCTGCTTTTGTAAATTTAAAAGAGATTTTTGTGAAGAATTTTAAATTTAAACATAGTATCATAGTATTTAGTTTATACTAGCTGATCTCCCGCAGAACATCTGCTGATCGGAAATTAACCATTTTGAAACCGTTAAAAGCGCTCTATAGTTCGAAAGGCTTAAGAAAAAATCGCTAGTTATAAACATGCGCGATGTAAACAAACTAAGGTGTTGCCACTCCAAAGAATCAGAAATTAAAAAATGAGTTATGAACGAAAATACTTCGTAAGAAATAGAAATAAATTTGCTATTAAAGTCCGTTAGTTACTATGATAAATAAATGCAAATGTTACGTTACTTTTCTATGCTAATCATTAAACAAATTTTTAAATATCGTTTTGCCATAGTTTGGTTTTTGGATGATGTCAATATCGCATCGTGCCTCAAAATTTAATCGTAACTGGTCCACGTTAACTGAAATATATATATAGATAATATAAACATGGAAGCCCAGTGGCTGAGTAGTAGCCTTTCCTGCTACCATGCCACAGGTCCGGGGGTTCGATTCCCGGGCTGGGCAGGGTCGACTCAGCCTTTCATCCCTGCAGTTGGGGTCGATAAAACGAGAATCAAGCGTGCTTGGGAACTAAACACTGGGGGTTCCGCGTCAGGCCGACCACTTAACCGGAACCCCTGCTTCTGCACCCCAGGGCCCTCGGTCTCGAAAACTGGAATGGGCACAGTTCGCCATGGCCTGGCGCGCCACTGATTTTAGTTTTAATATAAACATATTCGGGATTTGGTTACCGCTTATTTAGTAAAGAATTCTGTGAAAGGTAAACTCTGAGTTTTATGGAAGGTCCGTTTTGATTGATTGGAATTTTGTGAAAGGTGCGTTTTGAATAATTGGAATTTTGTAAAGTGTCCGAAAACGGGCTTAAATTTACTCTGGCGCGACCCCTGGTTAATTTATTTACTTCTTTTTCATTTTATTATTTTTATTTTGCTCCTCTTGAAGGGAAAATTATAATCACTCGTAGTTTTGAAAAATTGGACAAGGAAGAAAGCGTAGTTCAGCGGTTACTATAGTTTGAAATAAATAAACGGAATTTTCGGCACCCTAATAAAATTTGCAGCTCCAAAGCACGTGCTCCGGACAGTAACAGTTTCCAATTAAACTCTATTTCTCGAATCTGTAGGATAAGTAATGTTACTTAATTACTATTTTGTACCTAAAATGATTATTTAACACTATGCATGAAGCAGTATCGTGCACAGTATACATGGAGCAGTAATTACTGTTTAATTATTAGTCAAATCTTATAACTAACGTTGCTTATTTATGGCTTAATATTTAAAATAATATGAATGATAGAAAAATTTATAAATAGAAATACAGTAAAATTCTTCCTGACGGACATTACGGACACATATTTTTGTCCTGCCTAGAGCAGTTTCACTTTATTTATGGCGTCGCTCTTGGAAAAGCTTTGCAACCCCATTGAAGGTCGCCACCCACGAATCGTCACAGCAAGGACGCAAAGAGATCATTCGTAAATGATGTCACGCTTTGAGGGGGGTGGAGGGTTCGTGAAATTGTGACAAAGGGAGGGGAGGGGGTAACAAGAAGTGTGACATCGTGCAAAATGCAACATAGCGTGACGCGTGACAAAGGGGGGAGGGGGATCCGCTGAAGTGTGACATTGTGACAAAGGGGGGGAGGGGAGTCAAATATATGGGAAGAAAGCGTGACATCATTTATGAACGGCCCCAAATGGGTGAACTCTAAATGAAATGTACGCTCCGTTTACTTGTATGCATACCGGTATCGAACGGGGCACGGCGTTGTGAAAAGTTCTAATTTGTCTCTTCACCGTTGCTCTGAATTCGGTTGTGAAAACAGCTTGACGTAGCGGTAAAAAGGGGAATTTCGTTTTGTTTCACAAGAAGCATTGTTTTAGTCCCCGTTCGCGAGGAGAGGCCATTAAACACATCCGCGTGAGTTGAAACAGCTGCGGAACGTGCGGCATGACATCTTGTAACGAATGGCTCGGCTTTTTTGCGAGACTGGAACCAGCTGCGAGCGCTTTGCCATCTCCATTTACGCTCGTTTCGTCGAGTTGTTTCGTTCTCCAGACCGTGTTTGTAGTTGCTCTTGTAGATTTGAGGCATTTGTCTGTTTCTTGGACAAACCACAACAAACATTTCGTCGAATTGTTTCGTTCTCCCAACCGTATTTGTAGTTTCTCTTCTATGTTTGGGGATTTGTCTGTTTCTTGAGTGTCGTTTACTGCCACTTGACAAACTACAACAACAAACATGTCGTGGAATTGTTTCGTTCTCCAGACCGTGTTTGTAGTTGCTCTTGTGGATTTGATGCATTTGTCTGTTTCTTGAGCATCGTTTACTCTCACCTGACAAACCACAACAAACATTTCGTCGAATTGTTTCGTTCTCCCAACCGTGTTTGTAGTTTCTCTTCTATGTTTGGGGATTTGTCTGTTTCTTGAGTGTCGTTTACTGCCACTTGACAAACTACAACAACAAACATGTCGTGGAATTGTTTCGTTCTCCAGACCGTGTTTGTAGTTGCTCTTGGGGATTTGATGCATTTGTCTGTTTCTTGAGCGTGTTTACTCTCACCTGACAAACCACAACAAACATTTCGTCGAATTGTTTCGTTCTCCCAACCGTGTTTGTAGTTTCTCTTCTATGTTTGGGGATTTGTCTGTTTCTTGAGTGTCGTTTACTGCCACTTGACAAACTACAACAACAAACATGTCGTGGAATTGTTTCGTTCTCCAGACCGTGTTTGTAGTTGCTCTTGTGGATTTGATGCATTTGTCTGTTTCTTGAGCGTCGTTTACTCTCACCTGACAAACCACAACAAACATTTCGTCGAATTGTTTCGTTCTCCCAACCGTGTTTGTAGTTTCTCTTCTATGTTTGGGGATTTGTCTGTTTCTTGAGTGTCGTTTACTGCCACTTGACAAACTACAACAACAAACATGTCGTGGAATTGTTTCGTTCTCCAGACCGTGTTTGTAGTTGCTCTTGGGGATTTGATGCATTTGTCTGTTTCTTGAGTGTCGTTTACTCTTACCTGACAAACCACAACAAACATTTCGTCGAATTGTTTCGTTCTCCAACCGTGTTTGTAGTTTCTTTCTATGTTTGGGGATTTGTCTGTTTCTTGAGTGTCGTTTACTGCCACTTGGCAAACTACAACAACAAACATGTCGTGGAATTGTTTCGTTCTCCAGACCGTGTTTGTAGTTGCTCTTGTAGATTTGATGCATTTGTCTGTTTCTTGAGCGTCCTTTACTCTCACCTGACAAACTACAATAAACATTTGTCTAATTGTTTCGTTCTCCCAACCGTGTTTGTAGTTTCTCTTGTACGTTTGGGAATTTGTCTGTTTCTTGAGTGTCATTTACTACCACTTGGCAAACTACAACAACAAACGTGTCGTGGAATTGTTTCGTTCTCCAGACCGTGTTTGTAGCTTCCCTTGTACCATTTGGGGATTTGAAATCATTTACTCTCACCTGACAAACTACAACAAAAAACATGTCGTCCAATTTGTTGCGTTCTCCACACCGTGTTTGTAGTTTCTCTTGCAGATTTGGTGATTTGCTGTTTCTTGAGAGCCGTTTCCTCTCAATTAACAAAACTACAGCAACAAACATTTCGCCGAATTGTTTCGTTCTCCCGACCGCGTTTGTAGTTTCTCTTTGGGACGTTTGGGGATTTGTTTGTTTCTTGAACATCGTTTACTCTCACCTGACAAGCTACAACAAAGAACATTCTGTCGAATTGTTTCGTTTTCCAGACTGTGTTTGTAGTTCCATGTACGTTTAGGTATTTGTCTGTTTCTTGAGCATCATTTACTCTTACCTGATAAACTACAATAAACATTTCGTCGAATTGTTACGTTCTCCCAACCGTGTTTGTAATTTCTCTTGCACTTTTGGGGATTTGTCTGTTCCTTGAGCGTCGTGTACTCTCTCCTGACAAACTACAACATCAGACATTTCGGGGAATCGTTTCTTTTCCAGACCGCGCTTGTAGTTTCTCTTCTACATTTATGAATTTGTCTGTTTCTTGAGTAGCTTTTATTCTCATGTGACAAACTACAATAGACATTTCCTGCAGTTGTTTCTTTTTCTAGACCGCGTTTGTAGTTTCTCTTCTACGTTTGGGAATTTGTCTGTTTCTTGAGTAGCTTTTACTTTCACGTGACAAACTACAACAACAGACATTTCGTTGAATTTTTTCGTTCTCCGGACTGTGTTTGTAGTTTCTCTTGTAGATTTGGGGATTTGTCTGTTTCTTGAGCGCCGTTTACTCTCACTTAACAAACTACAACAACAAGCATTTCGTCGAATTGTTTCGTTCACCAGACCGTTTTTGTAGCTCGACAAACTACAACAACTATCCTCCAATCAGAAACACTGAGCTACCTAATTAACTAGGGCAGAGGTGTGTCCAGAGGGGTGCAGAAAGACTTATGCAAAGATTTTTAAATTGAAATATTTCAGGATACTTTTTATTGTACTGTTATAGATATTCTCAACTTTACAAATAAAAAATGCTCTTTATATGTGTATATATATCATGGGTGTCACCCCCCAAAGAAAACAATAACCTTAATAAATTGGCGTAACTGTCATAAAATTACTTTTGTATTCAATTATGGTACGTTGAAATGGCACCGATAAATTGTATAATTCTAGTTGAATGTATTTCGAAAACTCTTTAATTCATTTTGCGTTTCACCCCCCCCCCCCTCCCTGAAAAAAATAAAAGTATCACCCGGGGACGGACGGTACCGTCCTCCAGCTCCGTAATAACACTAATGTATACATATAATGATACCATCTGAACCAATTACTTAGAAAACAAACAAAAGTCCTTGCTGTCTTTGAAAACAAAAGATCAGTGTATGTCACGTGTTTGTAGACGAAAAAGGGAAGTAGGAGTCATTCCTATAGTTTGCAAAACAGACGTAAAGTTCTCGTTTATAATACCTCATGATTGGTTTTCTGAGCCTAGCGTTGTTGAATTTTAAAGTTTTTTTATTGACTTAAAAAAACTGTCAAATTAGGGATATTTAGCTGTATAGCTGCAGGGTTCGTCGATTTAAATCAGCTTGATTTAAATCATAATTTAAATCGCGATTTAAATCAAGGGATTTTTTTTTTTAAATCATTGATTTAAATCAAGTGATTTTTTTTTCAAAAAAATCATTGATTTTACTACGTTAGGAAGTGTTGTAAAAATGAAATATATTGCAATTTCAACTACTGTTTGAAATAAAACTTCCTAGGTTTATCTGTCTGTGTGCATAACATATTTCACAAGGTTAGAATTAATTACTGTTTTTTAAATTTTACAATATTTTTTTTTAATTTTGCAATATTTTTCAAGCATCTTAACAGCAAAGCATAATTCATTCAATCATTCAAATTAGAATTTATAATAATTATGAACCATTCTGTGCTTTTTTATCTTAAAATAGTATTTTCGATCAAGTTAATAAATGCCACACAATAAATAATTCAGAATGATAGTGTTTAAAACAACAATTGTTAGAATTTAGAATATATATCCTTAAAGTTTCATCCACCTCCCCTAATAGCTTAATTTTTTTTTACTTCTAAAATATTTTTTATCATAGAAGTTTTCAATAAACATACTTGATTAAAACAAAAAGTTTGTTTTTATTAATGGTGTGAGCATATGATTTTGCGAAGTGGGTAAAAATATTTCACTCTTTTTTATTTATAAAATTGAAAAATGATTAAAGTACATTTAATGTAAAAATTAAGTATACACACAATTGCTACTTTTTTTTCAGCTTTCAACAGCAAAATAATTCAGATTAAAGTTGTTCATTTTCTCTGTACTTATGAGTGTAATATTATTTCTGGTAGGGTTAAGTTTCATTTGAGTCATGAATTTGTATTAACATTTGTTTATTATTATTAATATTTAAAAATTTTTATTGCTGTGAAAATAGCTTTAAGTGTGTTTTTGCATATTGATTAAGATGCCATATTGTTTCTATGAATGCAACATAATAAATATATAAAATATTTAGGGTCTTTTTTAAAAAATCAAAAAAATCCGATTTAAATAAAAAAATCCGATTTTTTTAAATTTTTTAAAAAAAATTACGATTTTTGTATAGCTGTCAAAAAAGGAATATTTAATAACTTGACACTTCCCTATTAAGGTGAAATGTTCTCTTTGAAGCATACTTTTGAGAATTACGTAACTACAGTAAAACCTCTCAATAAGGGACACTGAGGGGACTGGAAATTTTGTCCCTTAAATGGAGGTGTCCCTTCCTCGGAGATTCATAAATTGATGCATACACATATAGTGTATTAACTTAGTTTAACAGTTTTAATAGAATACATGTGTTACCATTTAAGCTTAAATACTGAAAATGTCTCATGCATACAAAATATAAGTTGAAATTATTGAAATTTAAAATTTTTTCATTGAAAAACTGAAATTTTAGCATAAATTTCACATTGGCAAAGTTTTGTAACTTACAGAAATTTATTCGAAGTAATCTGCTAGATGGGTTTGTTTCAAAGAACGTTATTTGGGCAGTACAGTAGAAATGACGTTCAGTGCACTTTTTACAATTCTTGCATAAAAAAACTTGTTGGTACAGTCGGTCCTTGCTGAACACGCATGTATTCCACTGTACAAAAGAGGGAAAAGGCTTTACAAGTAGGTTTTGTCAAGTACTTTAAAATACACTTGTTTCTTTGTTCATGCTTCTAGGACTCATACCAACTTTCAGAAGTTAAAGAAAAAAAAAAAGAAGAGAGAAAAAAAAAGAACTTTAGCTTCCAGTAAATTTTTTTATCTATATAACTTGAATTTTGGAAATTTTTCTCCGAGAATGTCCCTTAAATAGAGTGTCCTTTATTCAGGGGTAAATACATTGCAGTCCCTATTCAAAGGGACTGGGACCAGAAAAAGTGTCCCTTAATTAGAGGTGTCCCTTTTTCGGAGGTGTCCCCTAAAGGAGGTACCACTGTACATGCTAAAACTAATCATGTTTTTTTTTTTTCACGGAAGTTCCAATAGAACCTTTAAAAACTGCTTTTTAGCAATTTCTTTCAATTTTTAAGGTATTTTCCCCGCAATATGAGCACATGTATTGAAATCATTTCAGAATTAAATTTAAATTATGACTATCTGTGAATTTTTTCAGTAATGAATGTCATTCATAGTGTGGGGGTTTTTTTAGTGCTAAATTCGGGGGTCGCACCAGATCGGGGTCCGTAAATGGACCTATCACAAAATTCCAAGCTTACAAATTTTACTTTTCACACCATAAACGCGGCTAATAATAATAAAATTTTTCATCACTATATGTTTAAAGTTTCAATTTTCACTAAATGATTTGACTTTTCACAAAGATCTCCTTAAAATTCACAGAAAACGGACCCTGTTAAAAAAAGGCTGGATCGACCCCTGATAACTATTATTGCATGCATAAAATAAAATAATAAGAAGAACAAAAGTTTTCTCTCTCAAAATTTGATCAAATTCATTTTTGCATCTCAGACACCTTAAAACGCGCATACCAGAACAGCAAATATCCTTAGATATAAACGATCCAAAATGACTTCTTTTGAGAAACCATTTCGGGTAATGAATAAATGAATGTTTGCATTTTAACACCAGTCGGGTAATTTTATCTGACTTGCAACGTTCGGTTATTGATTTTTGGTGTACTGTTTGATAGACATAATATGACACGATGTCGGTTTATATACAGTACTTTTGAAATGTGTTCTTTTATACATAGTGTTTAACTTTCTCATTTATTGTTTTCATAAGAAGGAATAAAAAGTTGGCTTCTTTACCTGAATTATATTTAAGAAAGGAAAAATGATTGAAAATCACATTTCCTGCTTTCCAGAAGTCACGAAGGAGAAAACATATGTACAGCGCTGATTATTTAAAGCGTTGATTACACAACAGCACCAAAAAAAAAGAGCTTCTAATTGATCTTTTACTACATTTTATTTGGAGGAGGGTAGGAAGGTTGGTTATTGGCTCTGAGCAAATTACCTAAAAAAAAAATAATAAAATTTCAAAATTCCTTAGCTCAAACTAATATTTTTATCAACATCAATTTTTTTAAGAATGACTAGATATTTCGGGGATTTTCGGGGTATTGCTTTTTTAATCTGATTTATGCTCAAATAAATAAATAAACGAAGAAATAAAACTAAATGGCATTAAAAAAATGATTTAAATTGCTACAAAAGTAGAAAATAGAGGTTGCGCAGAGAACTTAATTCCCCCCCCCCCCCCCTTTGAAAGAATTATTCATTTTGCGAAATTTACATTCTTAGAAACATAAAAAAGATGATTTGGTGCAAGACCTGAAATACCGTGGAACTGTATTACCTTAATATCAAATTCCGTCCTGTGACATTTGAGAGAAGTATCACAATTTTCCATATTTTGTTTTTACTTCCTTGTACGAAATACAGGGTACAGGAAATATTGTAATCGCGAAGAATTTCTCATTCAAATTTCCGCCTAAATTTGCATTTAACAAATTAATCAGTTTGGACGGTTTTTTACAATGTCCGTATGTATGTACACACGCACATGCGTGCAGACCACTGAAATATCGATTTTGAGTTTTGACCACCCCCGAGTCGGTCTTGACGAGTTTTGTCGTGCCGTCTGTGTGTGCGTATCTCGCATTACTCAAAAACAGTTAGTCGTAGAAGGTTGAAATTTCGTGTGTAGGACCTGTATAAGGTCTGGTTAAGCACCTACGTCTTTGGTTGCAATAGGATGTTCCAAAAGGGGTGTTTTATGCGATTTTGTGCCAATTGCCTGAAAATTTCCTGTTTCCCATACCAAGATATTTACCAAAAGGCATAACTGAAACCAACTCCATAGTTATTATCCTCAGATTTTTTTCGACATCACCACGTAACATTATAAGTAAAAGTAACAAAATAAATAAAGACGAATAATAAATAAATAATAATAAATAAAAAATGACTTAAAAATAATTAAATAATTAACTCGCATATTTTCACTCACATATTATATTTGATTTTTCCTTAAATGCTTATAATGTTATATTGTGTTGTCGAAAAAAGCTGAGACCTTTTCTCTTAATAGGTTGGCAAATCTGATAGAGTGATGCAGTTTTCTTTTAAATTAATTTTCTTTTTTTAGCCTACTTTAACGTAAAAGTAAAAAAAAATAATAAAGCATGAAAGAAGGCTCAATGTATCGTGAAAATAGCGTTAGAAATCAAGAAAAGTCAAAAATAAGTTAAGTAATTAAATAAAGATTGAAAAATAAAACATTTGAAAGTAGGGTATTGAGATGGGGAAAAAGTGTGTCTGTCGGTCTGTCTGTCTGTCCCCCCCTAATAACTTTTGAACGAATTGTCCGATTGGAAAAATTCTTTTTGATTTGAACAATTTTTTGTTTAATTTTGAATAGTTCAAAAAATTTTAACATTAGCGCCTATGGGAGAAAATGAAGCAAATTATGTAAACTCTGGGTACAAGATCCAAGTTACAATGAACAAGCTCACTAGAAGAAGTTCTTGGCGTGAAATATTGATTTGAACAATTTTTGTTCATTTTAGAACAGTTAAAAAAAAATTAACATATTGCCTACGGGGGAATTTCAATCCTATATAAATCCTGATCTAACGGACCGATTTGCTTGGAACAAACTTTATCGGAAAGCTCTTATGATGTAGAACATGTACAGATAGAAAGTTCATCCAGAACTAACGAGCCTATTTTCCTATGAAATTTTTTGATCGAGATTTTCAAAAATATTTTTGAATTAATGAATGATTAAATCAATAAGCAAAAGAATGAATGAATAACTGAGTGAATAAATACATGAATGTCTGAATAAATGAATGATTGAATGAATATGTATTAACCGTTGAAAAAGGTATATCTGAAGCAACTAAGAACTTAAGCTAAACGAGAAAGAGAGAGAGAGATAGCTAGAATATAAATTTGAAGCTCGTGTATACGGGAAAGTAGGCTCGTATAGTTCTTGACGAAACTTCTTGTTTTTTTTTTAAATGTAGTGTTTTATTTCCATAGTTAAAAGAAGAAATTTATTTATTTATTTATTTATTGCTATTATTACATATTTTTTGTTGGGAGGGGTAATCTTGTTTGAAACCTTTTGTTCACATGTTTACAACCCTAACGTTAACACAAAGAAAACCCTCAGACCACCTGCATCGTCAATAGTCATAGTTTTTACATTACCTAATAAGTAGGTTATATTTGTTTTATATTATACTTGCGCATTTTAATTAAATCATTTTCATTCCCTTTCGAATGTTCGAATCGTGAAAAAATAGTCCTCGTCATCATCGTCTGCGATAGTTCGAAAATAATTATAATATAAGGTTCCATCATCCTTTTTATACGACTCCGTGGAGCGACACCGGCTATTATAAACCCATTTATCGTTCCGGGCAAAAAGAGAAAGTTGCACGTTTTGTTTTCGTTTTTTTCTTCTCTTCCTAAAAGTACGCGTTTTTCCTCTTTTCTCGCTCGAGTGGCTCGGAACATTCATTCTTTTCTGCTCTGTGCTTTTATTCTAACTAATGCTGCCATTTTTCCGAGCTTGTTTGCCGGCGCTGGAAATAATGTTCGAAAATTGAGCATCGGTTTGATGGCCTGCCGTGATGTCAAAAAATTCCTACGCCTGCTTTTGAGTTGCCGGCTCGGAATTCTGGTCGCGGTGAGTCTATATTTGGAGCTGTTATGCAAATGCTGCGTGCCCACAAAACACACCCATATTTTACAGACCGGCTTACGTGCTGTTGCCACCACCGAATGCTTAATAACTTCTCCCCTAAGAACATTTGATCTCTCCAATTATTTCTTCTAATTTCGTCCTCAGTCATTAGTCGCGCGTAGGCATTAGGCTTTATGCTTGAGTTAGTAAACAAATTTTTGTGAAAAATTAAAATATAAACAATACAATGATAGTATTTTTTACTATTTTTTGCTACTTATTTAATAAATAATTCTATAAAAAGTGCGATTTGGTAGCTCGGAATTTTGTGATGGTACGTTTTGATGGACTGGAATTTTGTGAATAGTTCGAAAAAGGACTTGAATTTCCAATTTCGCGATCCCTGGAATTTTCAGTTTAAAATTGTTGAATTTAAGTGGCACTTATATGATCTCTTTTTCGTGTATGAAAGCAACCCCCCTCCCCCCTGTTTACTAGAACTTTTTTACTTTATCGAATATGAGAATTTTATGGAAAACCCTATATTCATTTCTTCCTTTTTCCGGTTACCATATTCTCAACAAACTTTCAGGTGCATTAACCATTTCTTCGCAGCTAACAGGTACTGCACCACTTTCCGCAAATAAAAGCAGTGTGGAATGATTCATGTTATTCATTTTTAATTATTATTTTTTCGTTTTATTTTAAAACCTATTTTAAGTTTTATTTATTTATTTATTTATCCAAATTTTATTATGTGTTCCTTGCAGTCTTATTGTTTCCCAAAATCCAGTTTCGGAAGTAACTACTTTTCTTTTAAAGGGGAAAAAGACATGAATATATCTATAAATTTTACGATAGGAAGTCCCTTGATGTCTTTACGTTTAAATATTTAAAATATTTTCAGACGTTCTCAAGATGACACAAGAGTTCTTTATATTACTCTGATGTTACTTTATTTATTGAAGTACTTTATACCAGGGCTCGTTGATTTAAATCAGCTTGATTTAAATCATGATTTAAATCACGATTTAAATCAAGTGATTTTTAAAAAAAAATCATTGATTTAAATCGAGTGATTTTTTTCTTCGAAAAAATCATTGTTTTTACAATGTTAGAAAGTGTTGTAAAAATGAAATATGTTGCAATGACAACCACTGTTTCACACAAAACTTTCTAGGTCCATCTGTCTGTGTGCATAACATATTTCATAAGTTTAGAAATAATTACTATTGTTTTAATTTTACAATATTACTCTTATTCTTCAAGCATCTTGACAGCAAAGCATAATTCATCCAATCATTCAAATTTGAATTCATAATAATCATGAACCATTCTTTGTTTTTTTACTTTAAAAATAGTATTTTAGATCAATTTAATAAATGCCACAGAATAAATAATTCAGAATGATAGCGTTTGAAACAATTGTTAGAGCTTAAGGTTTTTTTCCTTCTAAAATATTTTCTTATCATAGAAGTTTTCAATGAAGATGTTTGATTAAAACAAACTGTTTCAGTTTTTAGTAATGGTGTGAGCATATGATTTTACCTGATGGGTAAAAATATTTCAGGCTTTTTCATTTATAAAATAGAAAAATGATTAATGTACACTCTATGACTGTGAAAATTAAATACACACAATTGCTACTTTTTTTTCAGCTTTCAACAGCAAAATAATTCAGATTAAATTTGTTCATTTTCTCTGTACTTATGAGTGTACTATTATTCGTGGTAGGGTTAAGTTTCATCTGAGTCTTTGCATTAAAATTTGTTTATCATTATTATTATTAAAACATATTTATTGCTGTTCAAATAGCTTAAAGTGTGTTTTTGCTTATTGATTAACATGCCATATTGTTTCTATGAATGTAACATAATAAATATCCAAAATATTTAAGGTCTTTTTTAAAAAAAATCAAAAAAATCCGATTTAAATTAAAAAAATCTGATTTAAATAGAAAAAATCCGATTTTTTTTTATTTAAAAAAAAAATAAATAAAAAAAAATCACGAACCCTGCTTTATACTAAGAAAATGCTTAGTACTATAATGTGACGTAAGAATTTTCATTAGCAGGCAGGGTAACCGTTGAAATATTTAAGCAAACACACCAAATTGTTTAATTGCAGTATTATGGGGCACTTTGTTGTCACCCTCTTTCGTCATCACTTTTTGATCTCTCCCAATAATGTTTTAAAATTCAACGTTTATTTCTTATAATTAATTTTATTAATCTGGTACTTTCTATCTTATGGAACTTCTGACAGTATTTTACTCGTAGTTAGCCTGTCACCCGATCATAGACCAAAAAAAATGGTGGGCTAAATGCATAGTGAGTAAACCGCCGGCAGGGTGGGCAAATAAAAGTGGTAAGGCACTGGCCTCGTACGCCCAAGTTCGCATGATCAAACTTGACCCAAGTCGGTGGATTTTCAAGATGCAGAAAATCGTCAGCGCCCATGTCATATGATTATGCAGCATGTTAAAGATCCCTTGAGTATCGGTTTGGCTTGGATACTCTCGGCTAAATTAAATTTCTAGGGCAGCTTCGCATCATGTAGAGCTCAAGTGCCACCATCTAGGGGGAAACTGAGCGTCAACATTCTCAAGTGGTAATGGCATTGGCCGATAATGGGGGGTACTACGTGAAAGAATGGATGCCGGTTTACGGGGAATGCACTATAGGCCAGCAAGTGACCATACGCCGCCCCATTAGAACGAAATAGTAAGTAAACTCGAATATCATACAGTCGTTAAGTAATTTTGGCGAGTTCAAAATATTGCAAAATGTTTTCCTTAAAACTTATTTTTGTGTTCGCGTTTTTCCTTATTTTGAAGATTTTACTGATTTTTATTTTTCAGCCATAAGTCTCTAATAATCAAATGTTTTGAACTAAAACGTGCGTCTTGTCTTTTCAAACATTGATTTATTTTATGGTTGAGCATTTTGTCTGATATTTCTTATTTTCCCCCATTTTAGTGGCTTGAACACTCGAAGAGCATCTTTTGTCTTCTCAAGGTAAGGTACCTATTTTCATGGTTTCTTTTCAACTTGTTTTCAAGATTTTAGGCAAAACAAATTATGGGTCTGTCTATAGGCACATTACTACAAGTCTTGGAATCATACCCATCTTGCACGAATATGATGAAAACAAGCTTTAACATAAAAAACTAAAGGCTGTTTTCAAACGTCTAGACTCTAAAATATATATTTTTTGTTCCTTTTAAAATGATTTCTTCTCGTCTTTTACGACTGCGTAACAATAGTTAGAACAAAAATAAATTGTCGTGACCACTTGCGCTGTGTTGCAGAAACGTTTTCTCACGGGCATCCAAACGCAGTGTTTTTACTTTTAGTTAGCGGCCGACTAAATACATGGACGACCAGTCTCTAAATTATTCTAGAAACAGGCGGTCATTAGTTATTATTGGTTCAGTTACGTCTACTGGAATTATACAAAGCACTTATCGCCAAAGGAAAGATAAATTACATTTTCTGGAGCTTTAACGACGAGTCGATTATCACGTGACAACCAAAAAAAAAAGGCAGGTTTCATGTTGGCCCTTGAAATGCTTTCTCTATCAGATGTTGGCTAAGATGCTAACACAACCAGGGTTAAAATAATAAAATAATAAAGGAGCTTTGTGCACAAGTAAACTTTAAAAAATGCACGTTATTTATAGCTAGGCTTGCCATATTTTTGGTGAGTGAAACCGGGACACATTAATATGGGGTGGGGATACCGGGGGGTCTGGGGAGAGTACCTACTCGATTAAAAAAAATTAGAAGCAAAATGGTGAGTTTTAAGCCTTTTTTAAAGTTTCGCAAGTAACGGCAGTGGGGCATCTGGAACTCTAGATTGTTAGTCTACCTCCCTTTTAAAAATAAAAAAGGAATTTTTGCTACTTAATTTACATAAAAAGATTTTTTTTTCCTGCTTAATGATAATTTTTTCTGGTCTACCATCCAGAAAGAAATGTTAATAAAATAAAGTTTAAAATATTTCATAAAATTGTTTAATTGAACAATTAATTACTGAGTCTTATTATTTTAAACTACAACTTTCTTTCTAAACTGCGTTGTCTGCATTCACTACTGTCAACTGATTTTTTATTTCAGTACCTATTCCCCCGACTGTGGCCGCAATAGACTCGCCCAGCCAAGTAGTAGAGGGGCTATCCAATGGGCAGCGCTCTGCAAGTAGTTCCAGAGCTTGCTCACAGATTACAGTTAGAATACTTTTCACTTCTTTGACACTTGCGCGGTAGTCAAAACTGTTGATTGTAGAAAAGTAACCGATTCATAAAAGACTCTTAAAACCATAATTTCCTTACTTTTTACATCTTACAGCCGTTTCCGGGACATTGGTAAAACTGGGCGGGACACCGGGACAAGAGCAAAAAATTTACCGGGACGTATGACAAGCCTATTTATAGCACAAATGAGCATTAAAATGCAGAGATATGTTTCGGGATTGCTTGGAATCCCTTTTTCAATGCAATAGTTAAGCTAAAAGATACAAAACATAAAAATGAAGTCAGAAGCTCCACTATTTCATTGGAAAAGTGAATAAAAGTAATCCCTTTTTCAATGCAATAGTGGAGCTTATAGATGCAAAAACATCCAAATGATGTCAGAGACTCCACTATTTGCATTGAAGAAAGGATTCCAAGTAATCCCGAAACATATGTCTGCATTTTAATGCTCATCTTCTGACTTAATTTGGATGTTTTTGCACCTAGAAGCTCCACTATTGCATTGAAAAAGGGTTTCCAAGCAATCCCGAAACATATGTTTGCATTTTAATGCTCATTTGTGCTATAAATAATGCGCAATTCTAAGTTTACAACCAGGGTGTCACCGTTGGTGTCTTTATTTACCCACTATATAAAAACCAGTTTTTAAAAAAAACCTTGTTGCCAAACTAAAAATAACGATATGGCTTAGAACCAAGGTTTTTTTTGGGGGGGGAGGGAGGGATTTAACCCCCTAAAACTTCCTTTGCTGTTCCTGTAGTATTAGCATCCTTAACTCAAAGTTTTCCTCTTTGGAAAAGCAAGGTGCACCTCCTACGAACGAGGCCACCGCCCCTAAGAGCCCCCAAAATGCGGGTAAACCTCCCTGAAATCACCCCCTAAAAATTTTAATGTGAAGTCTGCGCAATGAACGTCCCGCTCCTTCTCGGGCACTCCTGGGAAAAAAGGACAACACGTGCATGTGTATGCAATATATTTTGCAATTCGTGCTGGCTGCACAATGTATTTTTTCAATTTCATAACTTGTTTCCGCACGCATCTTCTATGGATAGTGGTATTTGTTACCAGTATTAGATTGTCTGGGGGCACTGAAGAAGAGTTAGTGCTGCGTTTGCCGTGGGTGTAAGTTTAGTGGAAGCAGTCACAGCTGACTGGGTGAGCCACTGACTGCCATGATTGCCGAACTGAAACGAAGTGAGTGACCTTGAAAGCAACGATTCCGTCGCCTGCTTTCGTTTTCTTTTTTTTCTCTCTCTCTATCTTCTGTAATACCAGCTCCACCCCAAAGCCAGCCGCTTCTGCTTTTCATTTTCGACTTGTTCATTTTCTTCCAGCGCACGCCATTCTGTTGTATTCCGTGGAAGTATTTTTTTTTTATTATTTTATATATCTCCTCTGCCAACATAAAAGGGAGGAGTATGCAGGAAGTAAAAAAAGATCGACATTCTGCGGAATTTCGTTTTGTGTTGTAGAACATTTTATTCCCAAAATCTGCTTTTCTTTCTCTTTCGAAAATGGATTGTTTACTTGTGCGCGTTTCCATGGGGAAAATGTTCGATATCGGCTTGATTCTTGAGATGTTTATCTTGTTTTTGGTGGGATACTATTCCGGTGTGCAAATTGAAAACGCAATTCCTGTTACCATTTTTGATTTGTTGATAATTTGCATGTGCTGCTTGCTTCCTTTGTTAAAAGTTTCCGAGTAGAGCTGGCCGAGCTTGTGATTGCTAGGTGGTGGTCGTGGTCGTACATTTATTTTGAAAAAGAAATATATTTTAATTTAAAGAATGGAAAATAATTGTTATTTTGGTCTTGGAAAAGCAATCGTTTTGATATTATGTGCCTGAAAATTGCTGAGTTTTTGGCTTTTAGCCAGAATTAGAGATGTGCGTCGCGAATATTCGTTTTCCTGGAAAATAAGTGTGAAATCATTTAATGACGTTTCTAAAAACATCATTAAATTTATGAGATAATGTCCAATTACCATATCAGCATGAAAATCACAATATTTTTGACATTGTTTAAGACGTATAATAATAATTTCATTTAAAAGGAATTTCTTTGAACAGTGTTAGATTTGGGTTAGTAGAGTCAGTTTGTAATAAAGTAATCGTATAAATACTTATGAATGAAAAAACATATGTTTAAAAATGTTTTTTCTTTTAACACGTTGATTGCCGCATGCGTTTACAGTGAAATCTCCTTTAGGCGACTTATAGAATGTTTTAAAGTTTTACATTCTACATAATTTTCTTAATAAACCTTTTTCGTATTACTTTGTTAACAATATTCTATTATAAATTTAAGTTATATCAATAAATATAGTTTATATTAATTAATATTCAATAGTTTTTTACTTCTGCGAAATATCTTTTCAAACAAATACGAATGTTCTGTGCAAATAGTCAAATAAGCGTCACCACAATATGGTTGAGGTGGCAATTAACGTGTTAACGCTTACTGTAGAAAAAATTTTTCGAAAACTGAAGAAGGGAAAAAAACAAATGAAGTATTGTTAAAAAAGTAACAACTTGACATGATTAGTTGAGGGGGCCTGGGCCACATCGGCGAAGGCGGGAGGGGGCAAAAGGGAGCGGTCCGCCTAGAAGGTACCCGGTATCCGACGGTTTTTTAAACATCCGGAATCCGATTCTTTAAGTACACGAAAAGTCTGAGCATCCGGTGTATGAAATTTGATTTTTAAAATTTAATCAATTAATATACTTTGAAAATATGTGTAAATTGCTAACTTACAGCGTGCTTGGAAGCTTTGGGATGTTTAAAAATGTGTGTAGAGTGTACAGGTTTCAAACATCAGAGCCGGATGTCCAGTACGAATCTGGTAGACAAGAGATGACGGATATACCATATTGCAAACTTCCAACTTACTTGGAAGCTTTGGGATGTTTAGATATGTGTGTAGAATTCACAGGTTTCAAACGTCAGAGCCGGATATCCGGCACGAATCTGTTAGACAAGAGATCCCGAATCCTATCCTGACGCCCCTCCCCCCCTCCCAAAGCAAAATTCTGAGGGTGCTACTGGAGAGTGTCATGCCCATCCTGTTTTATTTAAAATAGGTTTTATGTTTTGCTATACGAGAAGGATGAAAGCCAAAAATATGCCCCTGTCTGTTGCTTTAAGTTGCAAATGAATAGAATTTAAACCAGAATACGTCATGCGAACCTTACTAAGCATAACCAGGGCTCACGGCAGACGAAATTCGGATCTTTCTCTGGACCCCTCACAAACTTCCAATTAATCATAACGGATCCTTCTCAAAATGCCAAGCCTCGAAATCGTTCTTTTCACGCCATTATTTATTATAAAAGCGGAAAACAATAATAAAATTTTTCATCACTATATGTTTAAATTTTCCATTTTCACAAAATTATTTTATTGCAATATTTATTATTACAAATCTCTTTAAAATTCACACAAAACGGACCCTGTTAAAATATGCTGGATCGACCCCTGAAAACGTTCTTCTGAAATTCTCAAAACTGAAATCGTTGAGTTCAAAGCACTCCCGTTGTCTCTATAGCTCACAGATTTTTCTTATGCAAGGTGTTGCCACAACCGCTTTACGTGTTTTAATTACATCGCTATGCAAATCTTTTCAATCGCTGCCAATCACCCAGCCACACCACTTCCCCAACATGAAAAGGGAAGGATGGAAGAATAATGCCTACAACGAACAATGCAACAGCAAGGCCGGTCGACTCCCTCCCACGCACACAACGAAATCATATCGTTGTAACCGAAGGGTATTTTTCATTATTGTTCGTATTTTTTTTTTTTTTTTGTTATCTTTCCGTTCCGATTTGATGCCTTTTCTCTCCATTACTCCCATATTATATTGTCGTTATGACCTCCCCTTGGCGATAATTTGGGTTCCCATTTTTTTTTCTCTCCCGCCAATGAAGATTAGAAATATCGTTCGTAAAAGCATTCTTGATGTCTTTCTCTCGCTAAAACATTGACCTCTTTATTAATTGGGCAGTAAGTGGTTGTAGGTGATGCGTGGCGTTCTTTACTTTCCATTTTTGTTTCACTTTTTATGTGTTCCCAGACAGTTTAAATGGATGTGGATATACATTGTTGCTAAATTGTTATTGAAGCAAACAAAACTGCCAGAATTCCTGCAGTACTAGATGTCCTTAGAAAAAGGAGGTGTCCTTAAAATTTTCAAAACTGACCGAATAATATAATTTGTATTCGGAAGGCTCTTATTTATTTCTTTAATCTTTATTATTATTATTACACGGTTTTATGTAACTTGATTTGTCACGGAAGTTTGTTAAGCGGTTTTCCCACTATTAGTGCATAAATTATCTTCCAACTTTGCACACAAGCTTATCTGCGGATGACAATACAATAGTCCACCTATTTTAGAGTTTATTATAACGTTAATTGGGAAAATAATAGTTTTGGCTCTGACGAAATTATCAGAATTATTATTCGTCGAATGGCAACGATAGCTTTGTTTGAATAATGCAACGATGTTATTTAATTTGATTTGTCATGGAAGTTTGTTACGTGGTTTCCGACCACTATTACTGCATAAATTATCTTCAAACTTTGCACACAAGCTTATCTGCGGATGACAATACAATATTCCACCTATTTTAGAGTTTATTATAACGTTAATTAGGAAAAAATTAATAATTTTGACTCTGAGGAAATGTTCAGAATTATTATTTGTTTATATTAATATAAATTTTTATTTGGCGACCACAAATATTATGTCAGTCGCCAAAATTGGCGACTAGAAAAGGTTTGTAATGTATTATTATTATTTTAAAAATAGGGCTTTGTAATTTTGTGGAAAAGTGTAGTTGGAGGTATATGTAATGTAATAAGGTAGGTATAAGGGTATAAGTTCTCAGAAAAAGTTGGCCTCTAAAAACCTCTATTGGGATAAAGACAACTGTCCTTGAAGTCCTTTTTAGAATAGGGACAGCAGTTGGTTTGTATGCAAAATGAAGCCCCGGTTGGAGAGGGGGGAATCAGTTTGAAACATGGCAAAGTGGCGACTAACTTTTTTGGGTTTACTGGCCACTGGCCGCCAGCAATTTTTTTTAGTCTCAAGCATTAGGCAAACCACCTGTTGAGAATCGCTGCAATATGCAAATCGGCCCTCCTGTTCTACCTCCAGCGTGGTGTGGCTCGGGTTTTCCAGTCGGGGCTCTCCCGAACTCGGCTGACCCGAGCCGAGGGCACGACTCGGATTCCCGCCTCAACTCGGCATTCCTCAGCACACTTTTGCCTCTGCCGTCTCCCTCTCCCAGCGGCCGACCGCATTCTTTTCTCTTTCCGTACGCGTGTCTCTGCTCGCAGGCAGTTGAAGATGCGCGCGAAACGGGGAGCATGGAGATGAGAGGGAGCGGCGTCCTTGGCCTTGGGATGATCAGTCGCCCACGCACGTCTCGAAAAGCAGGTGGCCACTCGAAATCTGTCGGTTATTTCACAGACAAAGCAACGTACATAACTTAGATATCACTCGAGAAGTTGCCTTATCAAGAGACGAGCCTGACTGTAGTGCCGTACTGAGTATTAGATATCTTACTCCTCAAACGAGTACCACGTATTAATTTTGTTTAACCCCTTCCCTCTCGTTCCCGTGAAAGTGACGGGCTGAGGTTTCGCCTTCTATTTTTCTCTCCCGTGATATTTCCGGGCTGGAGTGTTTAAAATTTCAAAATAAAAACAAATCAAAAATTAAAAATGAATATCTATATTGCTCATGCACATATTTTTATATAATTTTCAGGGATAAAAAAATAGGCACTTTTATGACCGTTTTCTTGGAAATGACCCCACCGTTAAGGGGTTAAAAAAAGAAAAACTGATGAAATTTTTTTAACTTCAGTGTTTCTCAAACTTTCGATTTCTGTGTACCCCATACTATAGTTTTCATAATGCCGAGTACCCCTCGTCAATGAATAAATAAGTAATTAAAATGAAAAGTAAAAAAATTAATTCATTCATTATTATAATTTATAAAAATCAACCTATTTTTCCTATTTTTAGTGCATAAATAAAATAATGGTGTACGAAAAATGAAATCATCCATAGTAAAATATGTTAAGTACTATAAATAAAATTTGTATCATTTATAACTATTATTATAACCAGGGAGAAAGCTAAAATTGCGTATGTTGATCTTATGAATTATCCGTATAAAATAATAAGTTAATTTTGTGCAAAGTAAACTGTAATAAAAAATTATTTCACGTTGGGAAATCACAAATAAGCATTAAAATGTAGACATATATTTCGGGATTGCTTGGAATCTCTGTTTTCAATGCGACAGGGAGCTTCTAGACCAGTGATGGCGAACCTATGACCCATGGGTCAGACGCTGATCGCATCACGCAAGATTTTTAACTGACCCACGATTGCTAGGCAGCTATTTGTTTGTTTACGCGGTTTTATTTAGTTTTTCTAATTTGGGTGGATAATTTATATTCTGTTAGTGTCTTTTCAAGCGCTGCATTGACACAAAAGCAATTTAAATTCTGTCTATAACCTTCACTTTGATCATTACAGTTCTAAAGTTACGCAAATGACGCCAAATGCGTTTGTAGTATTTGAAATAAAGGAAAAGTGTTTACAAAATATCAAATAAAGTGTATCATTTTACTCACATTTTGTTCGTTGAAAAAAAAAATCGACTAAACAAAGCAAATAACCATATTTAAAACACTTTATTCAAATAAAATGTATGTCATTTTCGTAATTCCTTGTTCATTCAAACACTTATTGCCAATTGCACCAAGTATTTTTAATCCCATAAAAAAAATTCTAAATCATCAAACCATGCCCATTTTCACCAGTGTTGCCAATTGAATTTTAACTATATTTAGTTTTAAAAATACTCGGTTAGAATTTTTTATCTTAACTTTGGCGCAAATGAGCATGAGTGACTTACGAGCTGGTACTAAAAAAAAAAAATATGAACAAAATTTGACCCATGTCTCAAAAAGGTTCGCCGTCCCTGTTCTAGACCGTCCTTTACTGTAGAGCAGTGTTTCCCAACCGGGGGTTCGCCAACCCCAAGGGGTTCGCGAAAATAATAATGGCGAAATTTTTAATTGCTAACGTAAAAGAAAAAGCGAAATAATAAATTTACATACGCATTAGAACACAATGTAACAAGAAGTTCCGTCTAGAACTATACGAGCCTACTTTCCCGTATACACCAAATTCAAATTTATAATCTAGCTATCTCTTTCTCTCTCTTTCTTATTTATCTTTAGTTCTAATTATTGAAAATATACCTTTTTCAACGGATAATACATATTCATTCACTCACTCATTCATTCTTTCATTTATTCAGCCATGCATTTATTCATTCATTCGTTACCTCATTCAAGTGTTTATTCATTCATTTACGCATTCATGTATTTATTCACTCATTTATTTATATTTTCATTTATTCAATAATTTATTCATTCATTCTTTTCCTCATTCATTTATTCATTGATTTATTCTTTCACTCTTTCATTTATTCATTCATTCATTATTTCACTCATTGAGTCACTGAGAAATATCCTTGAAAATCCCGATCAAAAAATTTCATAGCAAAATAGGCTCGTACGTTCTGGATAAACTTTCTATTTCTACATGTTCTACGTTATAAGAGCTTTCCGATAAAGTTTGTTCCAAGCAAATCGGTCCGTTAGATCAGGATTTATATAGGGTTGAAATTTCCCCGTAAGCTCTGTGTTAATTTTTTGAACTGTTCAAAAATGAACAAAAACTGTTCAAATCAATATTTCACGCCGAGAACTCCTTTCAATAAGCTTTCAATAGGAACTTGGCTCTTGTGCCCAGAGTTTACAGAATTTGCTTCAATTTTGTCCATAGGCGCTAATGTTAAAATTTTTTGAACTGTTCAAAATTGAACAAAAAATTGTTCAAATCAAAAAGTAAAATATAGAAATGAGATGTCCTCGCCGAGATCTTTCGAATGCAAAAAGAATTTTTCCAATCGGACAATTCGTTCAAAAGTTATTAGGGGGGGACAGACCGACAGACAGACCGACAGATCGACAGACACACTTTTTCCCCATCTCAATACCCTACTTTCAAATTTTTTATTTTTCAATCTTTATTTAATTACTTCACTTATTTTTGACTTTTCTTGATTTTTAACGATATTTTCACGATACATTAAGCCTTCTTTCATGCTTTATTATTATTTTTTTTTACTTTTACGGGAAAGTAGGCTAAAAAGGACATTTTTTAATTAAAATGGTTTTCCCGATAATAAGTGAAAGCTGTGGACTGGCATAGGAAGTATACCTACAAAATTTGAAATGCACTTATGTCTACTGTTACCTGATATCTAAAATTTGAATCCCAAAGTGGTATAGAACGATATTCATTGATTGATTTTGAACTTTTGTTTTTACAATCATTTCCCAATTTTTCCTCGCTAATGCGAAGAGAGCGCAAAAAATACGAAAATTTACTAAAAGGTAAAATTTTGCATTATTTTCTGCTAATTTCTTACATACAGATCCCAAAGTGGAACCGGAAGATTCACTTTAAATTTTATGCTCACATATATCTTTCTTTATTCCATTTTTTCTGCATTATCACAATCAAAAATTAATATACATTTCAATATTGTTGTAAACTCATTCAGATTCAAAATTTTAAGTATATTTCTTATGCCATTCCAAAACTTTTTCACATTAACGGGAAAATAATTTTTAAAGATTTCCTTTAAGAATACACGTTTACTGCCCTATTGAATTGAAAAAAAAACGTAATAAAGTAAATGTAGTTTTTAGTTAAACTTTGATGTTTTCGAATTATATTTTCATGAACTACTGTGCAATGTGGATAATAAATGTGATATTAAATTTTATAGTTTTGTTACCCGTTACTAGGGACTGCGGAAAGGGGTTCGCCGTTGTCTTTCGACTCTTAGAAGGGGTTCGCAAGGAAAAAAAGGTTGAGAACCACTGCTGTAGAGGAAAACGCTGGACAATTTTTCTAGTTTCTGAACAAATGTTGGCGAGGCGCGGTCAGTCTGGGAAGTTGTGTTTGCTCTGAATGGAGAGGTCTGGCGCGGACTCGTTTTGGAAGGGAAAACATGCAGGTGCGCAGCTCCGGGGAAAAACGACGATGAAGGATGAAAGCAAGAAAAAGAAACCGGCGAAACCGGCTCGCCTCCCTACCAGCAGGAAGTTTTGATCCGCTTTTCTTTTTCTTTTTTTCCTCCCCTTCCTCCAGCGGTCATCCCCGGTTGCCTTGGCGACCGAGCCGTGTGACTCGCGGTGTCTTGTTATGCAAGGATTATTGGGCTGTCAGGTGTCAAGAAGATACCGATGCTAAAATGCTATGTTTCAGTTTGTTGCGTAACATTTAAGAGACATTGTATGTTTCTGATTTTACTTCGTTTTTGTTTTATTTTCTATTATAGAGTTTCTCTTCCTTCGCCATGTGACAAGTGTTATGTTTCTTTTGGATGGCCGGGGGGAAAGTCGCTCTTACTTTTTTTGTATGTAAGTACTTTTTCCGTTGATACAATATTGAAAGGGAATAATAATAAGTAGCTGACAAATGTACATTTTCCTCCTTCCTTACTGCTTTCATTACAACGTAGCATTTTATTAACCACTTATCAGTTTTGCCGAATGCCGTAGCTGAAAATGTTATATGAGTAAAGATGCACCTAAAAGCAAATTGGCCGATTTTAATTGAATCGGTGAGTGAAAAAATAGTACTAGTCCAAAATCGGTTGTGTTTGCATGGCTCGATCCAACATTTTTAACAAGGTCCGTTTTTTGTGAATTTTAAAAAGATTTTTCTGAAAATTAAAAATTTAAACATAGTGATAAAAATTTTTAAATTATTTTTTGCCGCTTCTTTAATAGATAATTCTGTAAAAAGAACGTTTTGATTGGCTGTAATCAGGGTTCGTTGATTTAAATCAGCTTGATTCAAATCAAGTGAATTAAAAAAAAAAAATCATTTATTTAAATCATTAAAAAAAAAAATTCTGAAAATTGATAATAATGCTTGAAAGTATTGCTTTAAACAGAAAATGTGTTCCATTTACAACCTCTATTTCAAACTAAACTTCATAGATCCCTTTGTCTATGAGTGTGTATTGTATATTTCATAACTTTAGAACTGATTATTATTTTTTAAATTTTACAATATTATTCTTTCTCTTCAGATGTCTTAACATCAAAGCATCATTCATTGAGCCATTCATATTGCAATTCGTAGTAATCATAATCCGATTAATGTGTTTTTAATTGTAATAATAGTATTTTAGTTCTACTTAATGAATACCAGACAATAAATAATTCAGGATGATAGTGTTTAAAACAAAGTTGTTTTAGGATTTAGAATGCGTATCCTTAAAGATGTTTCATCCATGTTCCAAAATAGCTTAAGGTTTTTTTTTACCTTGTGAAATATTCTTTCGTCTTATAAATTTTCAATGCGGATATTTGATTAAAACAAAAATTTCAGTTGCTAGTAAGGGACGGAGTGATCGTATGATTTTACTAAATGGGTAAATTAAAAAATATTTCAATTTGTTATTTCATCTATAAAATAGAAAAAGGAATAAAGTGCCCTCCATGTAAAATTAAGTGCAAACAATTGTGAATTGACTGATTTTTTTCAGCTTTCAACAGCAAAAGAATTCAGTCTAAATTTGTTCATTTTTTCTTTACTTAGAGTGCACTATTATTCCCGGTAGAATTAAATTTCATTCAGAACTGCACGTTGAAATGAAGAAGAATACAGTTGGTCAAGACCTCTCGCGCTGCAACAGCTAGGCATAGAAAAACAAATTTGAAAACAGAAAATGTTTTTGCAAATATATCTCAGAATGAGTTTTTGGAACTGTTTTTAGCCTCACCGATTCAATTGCAATGGTTCTTTTTAATGCTACAATTTCTCCATCCCCTTTCTTGTTTACAATTTTTAACTTTTCAGAGATAGTAAATATTTCTATGGCAGTTTATTTTTCTCTTTTTAACTATTTTTTTAAAATGATTTTCCCAAACTTTATTCAAATTTATTACAACCAAAAAATGAAGACCGATTTTGATGTTGTAGAAAGTGGAAGACTTATTTTGCATAGGAGGGAATATAACGTACAAGAAATCGGCTATATCCTGATAGTACGGAAATTAATTTGAGTGGAAAATAATTGTTTCGTCAATTAATCGGTAAAAATCGTCGATTATAAATAATCGGCAAAATGGTCGATTATGGCCGATTAATGGCTGCACCTCTATTTCCGCGTTTGAGAATCGAGTGTTTACGCTAATTTTAAAAATGTTATCATTTCATTTCCATGATTCGTATTGTACTTATTTTTGAAAATAGTGGAAAAGTAGAGCATTGTTATTTATTTTTTAAGAACCTAACGTTGCGCTCGTTATGGAAAGAAAAGAAGACATTGGTGTTCAATTATGTCAGTGCCGTGCCTTGATTGCTTTCCCTTGAAGTTTTAAAAGTAGGTGCCTCTGCAACAGGGTTCGTTGATTTAAATCAAGGGATTTGTTTCAAAAAAAAAAAAAAAAAAAAATTTATATTACATTGTTAGAAAGTGCTCTAAAAATGAAATATGTTGCAATTACAACATCTGTTTCAAACAAAACATCTGACTGTGTGCATAACAAATTTCACTAGTTTAGAATTGAATACTTTTTTTTTTTTTTTAATTTTACGATATTACTCTTATTCTTCAAGCATCTTAACAGCAAAGCATCATTCATTCAATCATTCAAATTAAAATTCATAATAATGATGAACCATTCTGCGTTTCTTATCTTAAAAATAGTATTTTAGAATTATTCAATAAATGCCACGCAATAAATAATTCAGAACGATAGTGTTGGAAACAACAATTGTTAGAATTTGGAATATGTATCCTTAAAGTTTCATTCATGTCCCCTTAAAGCTTAAGGTTTTTTACCTTCTAAAATATTTTTTTATCATAGAAGTTTTCAATAAAGATATTTGATTAAAACAAAATGTTTCAGTTTTTAGTAATAGTCTGAGCATATGACTTTACTAAATGGGTAAAAATATGTCAGGCTCTTTCATTTGTAAAATAGAAGAATTATTTAAAGTACACTCAATGTAAAAATTAAGTACACACAATTGTTACTTTTTTTCAGCTTTCAACTGCAAAATAATTCAGATTAAATTTGTTTTTCTCTGTACTTATGAGTGTACTATTATTCTTGGTAGGGTTAAGTTTTATTTGAGTCATGCATTTGTATTAAAATTTATTTATCATTATTATTATTAAAAAATATTTATTGCTGTGAAAATAGCTTAAAATGTGTTTTGCATATTGATTAGCATGCGATATTGTTTCTATGAATGTAACATAATAAATATCCAACATATTTAAGGTCTTTTAAAAAAAAAATAAAAAATAAATCCGCTTTAAATTTTTAAAAATCTGATTATTTTTATTTCAAAAAAAAAATCTTTAACCCTGCTGTGCAATAAGTCTCTTCATGATTTGGCTTTATTGGAGCGAGAGCGGTTTGCCTTCATATCGTCAAGCCAGAAGGGTTTAGCTGTAAAGCGCCAACGAAACATTTATTCGATAGCCGCCCATTGTGCCTGGCACACACATTTAAAAATGATACCTGCCGACAAAAATAAAAGAACCTTGATTAAAAAAATAGCCAGTTTCTGATGAGGTATTTCATATCAGGTTTAAAATTTAGCAGAAGAAAGCACCGTTAATGGACAAGACACATTTTGAAAGCGACATTCCTGCTTGGAACTGTCTGGTTGCAAAGACAGAAATGACGACGGCGCTAGAACATATACATCTTCTCTACCCGGGACAAAGGAATTGCGACACTTTTTTTTCCTCCTTCGCGACGGACAATAGGAAAAATTTTTTTATGGCCCATTGTCACCAATATCCGTCACTCTTGTAAACTCGTGTCTGATATGTAAACCTTGAACTCTGATTTTTTTTAAAGCATGTGCTTAAGATTAACGGTTTGTATTTTCTGGGGAAAGTTTTTATGCTCAACGCGAAATGGACTGTCATGCAAATTAGTTTTCGGTGGACGTTATTAGTCGCTGATGGCAACTAAACATTTTTGTTTGCAGTTTCGAAGTGATATAAAATTTTAGAAAATGAGATGATTTTATTTTCTATTTTTTATTATTGAAACATTTAGAAATTGGAATGTGTGGCTTCGTTCAATGAACAAACACACACACAAACAAAAGAACCCTTTTACATTTGTATAGATTTTAGGTGCTAATTGTTGAGTTTTACGCGCTCACATCTGGCAACAAATCGAGAATGTCTACTAGTTACGAAAGTAACGAATAGGTCACAAAATTTTTCCATCCAACCGCACCGCCCCCCAGAAAGGCATGGGATATCCGATATCTGACAGATTATTAAACATCCGGAATCCGATCCGGCCACTGCACTTCAGTTAACCGAAGTGCCAAATTTGATTTTAAAAATTTAATTTATTCAGATGTTTTGAAAACTTTTGTGAATTACAAACTTACTACGGATTTGGAAGCTGTGGGATGTTTAAAAATATGCACGGAATTTAGAGGTTTCAAACATCCGAGCCCGATATCTGGTACGTATTCGTCATACGGGGGACATCAGAAATTCGCTAATTCGCTATACGGCAAAATCAATATCCCACACTATCTTCAGGAGTCGATCCAGCATTTTTCACGGGACCCGTTTTTTATTAATTTGAAAATTTTTTTGTAAAAAATCAAATAAATTTGAAAATTCAAAAGTTACACATACAGTGTTAAAAAATTTCATTCTTTTTTGCCGCTTATTTAATACATAATTCTGTAAAAAGTACTGCTTGGGTAACTCGGAATTTTGCGAAGGGTTCCGAAAACGGACCTAAATTTCCTTTGACATGACTACAGTCGCTAGAATACCTAGTGTGCCGTTCGGCGCGAAAATGTTGAAAACGAGACTAAGCCACCGGTAGGTGGCGCTAGCATCGACAGCGCGGTAACTGATTAGCAGAGCGAACGTTAAAGAAGCATTTACTCGCCTTAGTTTTCGCACTTTTTTCAGTACTAAAAAAAGGAGGTGCAAAAAATATGTGATTTTTTAAAAAATATTCAATCATCTGTTCTAGAAAAGAATTTGGAGCAATAAATAGACGGCTGTCGTTTAGGTGAAAACAAGCATGAAAAATGTTTTTATTTAGTTTTCGGAAGCAGTCTTAAATGAAAACCATGTATTTTGTTAAGAGAATATTGTTATACATTTTAAAGACAAATGTTTTTTAGTCCAATATAGTGTGAATGAGCTGTTGAAAATAATTGCATTATTATGCTCATATTACCTAAAAAAAGAAAGGCTATATGTCTATGTACTATAATTTAACATAAATAAATAAATAAAAATTAACCGTAATTACTATCACATAAGTTTTTTAAAAAGCACATTGCAATCTGATGTATATTTAAAAAAAAAATAAACACTTGCAATGTCATTTTTTAAATGAACTGCATGCTTAAAATTTTGTGTTAGATTTTTTTTTTTTAATATAGATTTAATTTTTTTTTATTTACATTTATTTAAAAACACATTATGATGCACAAAGTTTTGGTCAAGTTTCAATTACATACAAAACCAAAATAGAAACAAATAATAAAAAAAATCTTGAACCAAAGCAAAAAGCTTAGCTTTAAATTTATTTTGTTGTTATGACAAGAACAATTTCATTTTGATATAACATTTCTTCTTTTTTAACGTCAATATTGTTTCATATATAAAATTTAATTTTTGAGTCACATCTTTTAAAACTTTTTGTAGTTCCAGACAACTGTAGAATTTTATTAAAAAAAACTGAAACCCCCCCCCCCCCCCCCCCTCTGGTGGGTACCTTTGTCACATTATGATACACAAAATGTTGGTCAAGTTTCAGTTACATACTAAACCAAAATAGAAACAAATATGTAATTAAAATAATCTTGAACCAAAGCTATGCTCAAACAATACAATAGTTTTATTAAACAAATTTTCAAAGCTTCCTTGGAGGGAGAGGAGTTTGTATGTGTCGTTTAAGAAGGCAGACCCGTGGCTCTTCAATATGGGCGTTACTAAGGGGGGGGGGGGGGGGGGTTGTCCCTGAATTTAAAAAAAAATGCCAATTTTGTTCTGCATCTTATGTGTAAGAGCGCTAAAATTTCAAAAAGTTATGCTTTTTTTTTTTTTTTTTTTCAAATATTTTTGTAGTCCCAAATTCATTTCTTATAAAGCCTCAAAATGCATCAGTTTGCATATAGTTTTCAAAATTTTACCCGGGGGGGGGGGGGGAGAATCTCCCGGGCCCTCAACTGTCAGAATTTCATATCTCCGCTCCCTTCATATGGTTCTAGCCCCTAATGTTGAGTAGAAAGTTACAAGTCGTGGGAACATTATAAAATTAAAACGAAAGTTTTATGGGTTTATCAGTGACCCCAAAGTTAAAAATCCTATAAGAAAAAAGGGCCAATGCATTAAAGTTATATGAAATATCAACAATAATAGGATGGAGGGGGGCGGCATTTTTCAGTTTCGCCACTCCCCGGAAAAATCCAAGATACGGTTCTTTGTACCACCCCAAAATAAGTAACGGCCATTGGTTTAGCCAGACCCTTATTTAAGGGGGGGGGGGGCGTCTTCGGGGATTATTACTGCTCCTGGTTTTACATCCCTCCCCAGGGACGTAACTAGATCATTTTCTAACTGGGGCAAGACCAGGATTTAGCGCCCCCTCCCCTCTTATATAAACAAAAATTAATATGTATTTAGGTAAACACACACATTTAGTCAATTTGGCACCCCTAAAATAATCTGGCGCCCGGGGCTTACGCTCTGTCTGCCCCCCTCTAGTTACGTCCCTGCCCCTCCCTCTAAACCCTCCCATACATAAGTCACCATTTGGAGGGGAGCATCCCCCCATCTACGCTAGTGGCTATTACCAATTTTTCACCACTAGCTCTTACCCGTATAGCTTATGTGTGTATCGTATTTCGTTCATTTTTTAAAATATTTTTAATTACAGTGCTCACAACAAAATGGTTAGCATTTGCAGACACACACAAATACCATACGCATATATTTCACACGTGTCCAAAAGTGCTCAGTGTAACTTAAAATGTATGGATCCGCCTTTTTCGAAAATTTTAGCAAATCAAATAAATGTATCTGTAAGTAAAAAAAAGTAAAAATTTCAGTTTGTCATATGGGCGAATAGAAAAACGAAAGTGAACAGCTTAACAGACTTTTTGTGAAAAAGCAGTGTGAAGGTTTTTTTTTCAATAACAATAATACATAATAATATTAGTAATGTGTTCATAAACTTTTGGCAATGAATCCTTAGATTGGAAAAACAGAACTTGCGGAAAAGGTAAGGTGGGACTCAAAAAGAACTACATATCAATAGCAATACCTTTTAAGGTAAATTTCGTTAAAAATCGATTACTTTAGGTGTAACTCAAAACCACAAGTTATATTTCAAAACTTTGTGCATTTTTCTTTCGCATAACAGATAAACTTTTACGGCAAACGAATCAACCTCAAAATTACTGTGAAATAAAATTTATTTTCACCAAGTTCGATGAGCTTTTACTGTGTTAGCGAACAGCAAATAGTGAATGTATTCAAACCCACATTTAGTTCACCAATATGAGAGCCAAAAAAAAAAAGCGATACTTTCGAAAGCAAATTATTCTGTTCGAATGCAGATTTAAAAAACCACAGACATTTATTATAGCATTGCAAGACTTTGCCCTTTAGAAATTCTTGTTTTCTTTGAAGTGGTCAGAATTAAACCGATGTATCACACATAAGTTTACAAAAACCAAAAATGGATATTTGTTACAAAATCGTTTTCATTTATTTATTTTATAGAATAAAAAAAATGAAAGTTGTTCGTATTTCACAGTTTGAATGAGTGAGATATTTATTTCATTTCCTGCTTCTTTACGGAAAAAACTAATCTGAAAGTAGTTAACAGCAATCAATTCATGTTAGTGGATCAGTGTCACTTGTCACTTTCTGAATGACAATCGGTTGAACGAAAGACTTTTGGTTACACAGGGCCTTTAATCGTAGCAGCTGGCCCCAAAGCCGTCTTCCGGCGGGCTCGAACTTACCTCGCTGTCGAATAGAGCGCCATCTAGTGGAGGCTTACTTTCGGGTACAAAAAAAGCGCTGGAGGACAATGGCGAACGGCACACTATCTATTCTAGCCACTGTAGACATGACCTCTGATCTTGTATAGCCAGATATTCTTGAAAGGTTACGAAGAAAAAATCCGAAAAGGTCACGAAAAAAGTCATGAAGTTTCATTTTGAAATTCTGTAGACCTCTAAAATCGGCGTGATCGTATATGTCTTATAACGTAATGACAAAATTATGTGAAAATATATATATATTACATAAAGGCAAAATTATCTAAACAAGAAACTTCAATATTTGTCAAAATACCTTTCATGATACTAAATTTTTACACGCACATTGAAAAATCTCGAGTAAACTTTATTGCTGCAAATGGTTTCCTTCTGTGAGGCAATCTGTAAATGGTGCTGGCTGTCAGCCTTCTTCTTCTTCTTTTTCATCTTCTTTTTCTTTTTTACTGTCTTGAATGGCATCTTTGGACTCTGGTCCTTGGATCGCGGCCGCCCGGACTCTCAGGACGTTGTCGCCGTCGAGGCTCGACTCGAGGCTGTCCGGATCGACGTTGTCCGGCAACTGATACCGACGGATGAAGTGTCTGACCAGGAAGCCCTGGTTGTTGAGGTTTTCCTCGTGCTGGCCCGTTATCACTACGTAGCTGAAAAGAATACATCCTGTGTTTGCACTCTTTTTAAAGAATTTTATCATGTAACAGAGCATTATTTCTCACTAGGGGGGTCGTGACCCTTTAGAGGTGTGGAGCGAGGGTGGTTGAGTTCAGATAAAAAGCATAGAGTTCTGTAATAAAAAACCTGGAGCGACGTTTGAGCCGTCTGTTTTTGAAGTGTCGTCTGTTAAAGTTAAAACCGGATAACACTTCAGCAGTGGGGAGAAAAAAAAAAGGGGAGGGGGGGAGAGGAACTATTAGTATCAGAGTCCCGTTATTAATCTTCTCTTGCGCTTTATTAACGCTGCTAGCTGCGTTGCATGGGCTATTTCAATTATTGATGATTTCTCCAGGAAGACAATTTTCAGATCAAAAAATTGCAGGCACAATCGGCTAAAAGACAACAGTAAAAGCAATTCGACAAATATCGTCTGCTCTAAAAATTTATTAGGAATGGTTGGCTTTTCTCGCTCAAGATTTCTTTGGTCATTTCTTTACAATCGTGCACAGAATATCGTTAAAGGAGATTTTGTTTATCCTACCAGCTGGTCGCTGTTTACATACTCGAACACAAAAGCGAGTTTTATTTCACTGTTTACACACGTTAGAGAGAAGTTGAGTTGTATTCAGCACAGAACATGAGTAAATTTGGAAAATTAATTAAATATTAATATTATTGAGATTAAAAAAAAAGAGCTGAAGTTACTTCTGGTGAAATTCTGAATCCAACAGGGGTATTTTTCTTTTTTCTGCACTTTCGCGCTTTCACTTATTTCAAGTATACGTGAATACAAAAGTGAGTTTATATATATATATATATAGATGTAAAAATAAAAATCCATATGAACAAAAAATAAGTATATTAAAAATTTTAAACGAATATGCTCGTTGAAGATTATAGAATACTCGTAATAAAATCACATCAGTTTCGTTTTGGGGAAAGAAAAAAAGGCCAAACCGCCAAGCTTTCGTTTAAATTTGTGCAAAAGAAAACTGGTTTACAGTGTGAGCATAATTTCGATGATTTAATTCTCGAGTTAAGAGGTATTCGAGAACGGAAAGGCGAACGGTTTTGAGCTGAGAAAGTAAGAACCACTTGCAGGAGTAACGCTGTCTCACGGTTTTCGTGATCGTGATAAATTTATCTTTCGTCGACGCAACATTGGCCGGTTCGTTAAATGCCCGGATGAATGGTGTGTCATTAATGACAAAAGAAAAATTACTCTTGTCCTTGTCATGTCCGCAAGTGTTAAACGTTGTAATTGTTCACTCGCGTCCCGTTGTCTCCAAATGTGTGCTAATGTGCAACTCTTCAGCATCAACAGGAAACGTGTTTGAAGGCAGTAAACAAAAGGAGCTGCCGGTTTCGTTTTTCACGTTCTTTTTTCCCAATGGAGGCAATTCACGCTAGAGGGACTCATAGACGATCCCCGTTGTCACGTGATATTCGCTCTTTGTAGATTTTCAATTGAGTTCTACGTGGAGTACACTAAGCAAAATGAGCTATCTTAAAATTAATAAGACTATTTTCGCAGCTTTTTCTGATTGTAACCCAGTATTTACATTTAATTTAAGCATTATGAACGAAATTTATTAATTATTACAATAGTTATATGTTGAAGTTAATTTTATGTAATGTAGAACTTTATTTAGGCCTAGTTTTTAATTAGATTTGTCGAACTCGATGCAAAGCGATGCTACGGCTTCCTTTGTTTAATTGCTTTTATCGGTGCCACGTGACCAATGGCGTTGCTTGAATTGCTTCCATTCCCCACGTTCTTTTTTGTTCAATTAGTGAACAGGGATGCTACGCTCCCTGGAAAACCTGGAAAAGTCGGGGAATTTTAAAAATGAGTGAAAAACTCAGGGAATTTTACTATTTTATCAAAAATCTGGAAAAGTCGGAGAATTTTACATGGCGCTTGCCGAGAACGCCACTTTTGTGTTAACGTCCTAAGCACTGGCACGCTATGCTACTGTTTTTTTTTTTTTTTTTTGGATGCAGAAAGTCTGATATGAAAATAAGACGTCAGCTCTTTCCCTCATTTTGAGTGCAAAATGCAACATGCAAAGGGAGCTGCCGAGATTGATACCTTTGATTCAAACACTGATTTGATCATTAATAAATTTATCAACTCAAGTAGTGACTCACATTTTTTATTATTGTTAATCAATTTTTTTCCAAATTACAATGCATTCGGTAATCAATGTAGGTTTTTTCTCTCGCAAAAATCCTGATCAATTTTCTCATCAAGAAATTCCGTTATTAGACCTTAAAAAATACATTTAGCAAAGTACTAGTTTCTCTTCATCGAAATGTTTGTTCTCTTTTATCACATCGCTGAATAATGTTACAGAATTTGTCAGAAATTATTTTTAGGTTAGCAATCTCTGCTGTCATTTTAAAAAGAATGTTTTGGGCAAATGTACGTTTTCCGTCGTAAATTGTTGCAAACAGCAAAATATCACAATGAAAGAAGAAATGCTTGGAAAAAATTTCGGAATATAAAAGAGTTTGGAATTCTCTGATGATATTTTCGCAAATATCATCAGAGCAAAGAGCAGAACTGAATTCACAGGCAGACGTTTCGCTGACGCTACTTCGACGTTATTTCGCCAATATAAATTTTTAATATCACCAAATAAGAGCCACCCGTTTAAATTTAATAAAGCTGCTTTGTTTACATTTGATTTTGTAAATCTCTTTTGGCGTTCTTCGCTACGTAAGGTAGACTCTTTAACCAATAAGTACCGTTTACTTTTATTCCACCAAAAGTAGAAAAATTTTCCAAAGTTAAATAAGTTTGACAAGCTAATGTTGGCGGTTATTCAGAAAAACGTCGCCAACGTAGGCCTTATAAATAAGTACCTTAAATTCAGTGGTTTAAGTAGAGAAGCTTGATTGTCACTGCAAATGAAACATCATGCATTCTGTCATAAATTTAAAGCAAAATTTGTTTGAATAACTTTTCATTTTACTTAAAATTTTAGTTTATGCACGTAAAATTGCTTTTAATTTAAAAATGAAATCACAAGTGAATATAAAACTTGGGATTTATGGCTGAAACAAAGTTTCTTTTTGGCTTAATTTCATACGTCTTTTGTTATGCCTGTCACGTCTTTTTTTTGTTTTTGTTCACTTACAAAATAATCAGATTGACCAAATAATTTTTTCTGTGCTTCCACTTCTGCATGAACTACTTTAAAAATAGTGGGAAGAATTCAAAATATTTATTTCCTAGATATTTTAATCTATGAGAAATATTTTGAATTACATAGAAACAGGCGGTGGCAGACATGACAAAAATTGGACATGGTTTTCACGACATCTTTACACATAATTATTCAAAATTTTATTGTTTCGACTAAAATTCTTCTACTATTTTTTAGTTGTTTTGCTAAAGTGTAGAATAAGGATGCATTGGCGAGATATTGAATTTTTCGCTTTGGTAACTTATAATTTTATTGCGTTTGGCGACATTCTACACATAGATGGCTACCCTAGTGTTTTTGACCTCGCCATGTTTGGTCATTTGTTAGTGGAAGATGATACATTGTTTTAATGTATAAAATAGGTTATTAACCCTTTAACTACGGGTAACGTCAATAGACGATTTGGCGAAACTTTCCTGTAGTACGAGTAACGTCAATAAGCAATTTATTGACGTAATGTACTTGTTTTATTGGTTAGCCAATAACAAAATTTGCTATGGTGAAAAGTTCATGAAAGAAACTCATGACATACATAGAAATAGATGTATATCCATTTATGCAATTTTTGGACTTTTTTTTTTTTTGGCGTTCAGACAAACAGCTTCGTGACTATATTCCGGTAGTTAAAGGGTTAAAGATCATGGCCAAGCTACAGCTATGAATTTTCTGAAACTTGAGTTTAGTTTATAATTATTTGGAGTATTAATTAATGCGCAATTTAGATCAAGCACTTTAACTTGTCTATTCAGCACGTTTTAACTTCTTGTTGTTTATCAATGAAACTTTGTTTTAAATATTCATTACCTGAAACAAAACAAAAAAGATGTGGTTTGTCATGCCTCTCTTTTATGGAATGAATCAGTAGTGCTATCGACTGGAGCAAACAACAGTAAATAGCACAGATAAGACAATGTTATTAGCATAGTGGGATGACATAATGTATGAGTTTCGGTTGTGGAAGTGTCTCGCAACAACTGGAATCTCGTAAAATATTTTGGCGATGAACACCAATTCCCATACCCAATAAGAGTAATTTTTATCGGTTTCTGCTTTGCAGAACTACCAATCAGACATTTGTCAAACTTCTAATATCTCTCCAGAAAACGTTATAACCGAAAACCTGTCCCTATATATAGCATGAATAAAAAAATGGTATATTTTCTTACTTCTCATCTGTTGTGAGGGTGATATCCTCTGCATTGAATCCACTGATATCCATGTCAATTTCGAAACCTGAATTTTCTTCTGAAGCTGACATGATTCAATTGAAATATAAATAATCTGATATAACTTTGAATTTGAGCTGAATGAAACAATCTCTTTTTAATTTTGATGAATAAATATCGGCGCTTTTCGCTCGTTTTTGTATTTTGTTGCCCTTTACACCTTGCTATTTATAGTATGATTTTTAAAAAATTTAAATTACGCTGTGCCTCAGTAGTTAAATTAATGATGAAATTACGGCTTGAATTTTTTTTGATGATTTATGAAAATGTTTCTTTTTTAATGCAAATTTGTTTGTCACGGTAACCTTACAAATATGCTCAAGATCTGTGTTTTGAAGTTTTGAATACTTACTGGTTTATTAATGTTGTTTTTATTGTAATGTTAAGTCATAAAATGGAGCTTTAAAGACGAGAATAAATTTTGTGGAACATCTGTGAGTAAATATTAAAATTGTACTTTTATGTCTTATTATTGTTTTGTACTCGAAACGTTATGATTTCCCAGTGTTCCATAACTCAATCTATTTTTAACAGGGTTGACCGGTTTTAACCACTGTTTTGGTCGGTTTTAACCCGCCCCGGTCAAAACTGTTTTGACCACCCAAAATGGTCAAAACTCAAATAATACTGTAATGTGTTATGTTATTATGATCCCCTGTTTATGCAGAATACTACTTGTCCAGTTTAGCTTGAGAATACCCATGCTGTGCAGCATTGTGTCATATTGTCATACGTCCATATTTGCAAGATATAACAAACAAAATGAATATGAATCAAATTCCTTATTTGGAGCCATTTTGTGTTTTTGATGCACTGAAGTGACTGAAGGTGACAAACAATGGTAAAACAATTATCAATCTAATTCTGCTGCAGCCCCCTTTGTGTTTAGCATTTTGTAACAAACAACAAGTTTGGAGTCTTTTTCAAAGCCTAATCTGTTTCGTAATTTATTTTGGACAAAACTATAATTTGAGAGCAATCTTTCAATGCCAGCAGAACTTGATGGGCAGTTGTGAAGGTGGATGACAAAATTTAAAAACTCTTCGTTGATCATAGTTTTTTTTCATTGATTTCCACCATATTGATGCCTTTGCATTGTTTCGCACTTCAGAAGTGAAATATGATCTTGGAAACAGGTTTTCTTCAGCTTGGAAGGAAATGACGAACGGGAGGTAGGCAGGATTCAGTTCTGATAACCAAATGCGTGTTGGTTCTTGATGTGGTGCTGTCAGTCCTTCTCCCATGTATTTTGGATCCAACAAATATGCGAGAATATGAGCTGGTTGATAGCCTGTTCGAACCGAAATTTGAGGATGTCAGCATAAGGTTGTAGTTCATTGTTGTTTACAAGCTTTAACCACTCGCAACAAGCAGTAGAAATATTAGCCTCTTCAGATTGCTGATTATCCAATGCAGCAGTCACGGGTTTCAGTTGCTTATATAACGATTTCGCTTCTTTATATATAGAAACATCATTTATTATTTTTGTGATGTTTTTATCAATATCTGATTCATGATCATACACAATCTTCAAATAAAACTCACGATTCAATCAGCATGAAAAAGAAATGTTTTCATGTCACTAAGTTACTATGAGTATGATGAAACGTTGCATCATGCTAGCTTTGGTAGCAGCTAATCAATAAAAAGGGGCAGGGCAGAAGCAGTAATCAACCAATGAGAAAATGGGTGATGCAAGAAAAAAGTTCATTACATTATTAAATAGCATCCTTATTTCATATTATATTGGAAATTGGAACATATTGAAACTGCAATCCCTCTTAAGGGGGTATTCTAGTGTAGAATTTTGAGAAATCGAAAAAAAAATTTTCTTTATATTACCAAAGTTTAGACATTCAAGAATATGCCATTAAAAGGATTTTTCAAAATTCCTATTATAAAAAAATGGATAATAAAAATATTTTTGTTTCCTTCGTACGGTGCTTCAAAAACCGGGCGAAATGGATGCCTCTACACTAGGATACCCCCTTAATTTAGAATTTTTTTGCTCATTTATTTTAGTCATTAAGCTTATTTTTTAAACAATATTTCAATTTCAACCTTGGTTGCTGTTATTAATTCTCAGTTTAAGTTACTTTTACTTACTGCCTATTAAATTGGGGGGGGTGTTGCATCTAACCCGTTAAATGAATAAACTACTATGTAAAAAATGTTCAAAATTTCTTTTTTTTTTTTTTTTTTAGTTTTGACCATTTTGACCGGTTAAAACCATTTAAGCACGGTTAAAACCAGTTTTGACTAGTGCCCCGGTCAAAATAAAAAATTAGTGGGTTTTTGCCAATCCTGATTTTTAATGCGTGACGTTTCCTTTGGCGAGTTTTTTTATGTTTGTTGGTAGCGGTAGGGAAATGGAACAGCTTTTTTTATCGATACTCATTGGCGATTTTTTTTTTTTTTTTTGGTTGGCGATGACAACAAAAGTCGCCGAAGCAGAGATATGTTTAGAACTCCCCTAATACATAAAACCAAAGCTCCAAATTTCGAAAACAAAACAACTAATTTTGATCTCACCAAATATGTTACATGTGATCTGCTGGCAGTGGTGGGAAAACCATTAATATGACACTTGTACTTAGCAGGATAAAATGGCGAGTTTTGACGCTAGCTGTAAAATATCGCCTGACTGGGTAATATTATTCTATAACGCGGGTTTTTTTTTTTTTTTTGATTGGTGACAAAAAATGTAGGTTAAAATAAATTCTTTTGCTTTTGAAAGTTGAAACTTTAGTTTGTTATATGTTATATATATTGTGAATTTTGTATAAATCACTGTTTTGTCGAAAACTTTTGTCACCAATCGAAATAATGGCGAGGACTTTTGCCGCCAACCAAAAAAAAAAAAAACCCCATTGCCCTATGTTAAAGCTGTTCCCTTAATTGCAAGCACATAGCACATTCGAACTGTCTTAATAAGCATATATTTTGAGAAATGTGTCCTCAATTAGATATAATTATATTGCTATATACTTTTTCCTTCAATTCTTCTCTAGCCCTCATCATGTTGTCAAGAGAGTCTTGATTCTTCTGTTTCTGAAAAATCAATAATTGAAAGTAAAAATAATCACGAATAATATAATTTGTGCAAAAAGAAATTGTTTGAAACAAAATACCAAACTCTATTCCCAAATACTTTTATTTTTTTACTGTTTAGTATTGGAATTTTTTTACTTCAACATTAAATTGACGAATAATAAATACTCTGAGGCAGAAATATGAAAGGCCTTAATGCTTTATTCTACTTCAGTTTAGAAGCTATCTAAATGGCGTAATTGTTTTAATATTTGTTTTACGGTTTGAACGAAAATCATAAAATAATTAATTAATTAGTTAGTTTTAATAAATAATAGAAAAATATAAAGTTCATTTTTAAATAACCCAGCTGGAAGTTTAAATGATGCGATGTTCTAAACAGATGGGAAGATGTAGAGCAGCGACTTTTTGTTCGGAGCAAGAAGCACAGAAATTTGTCGTGTTCCATTGCTCCATTTTTTTTTTTAAATTAGTATTTTATAAAAATTTAACAACGACAAAGAATGAAATATGATTTTCCATCTGCAAAATGAATTGTCGTAAATAACTTTTAATTTGTTATATCCAGTTTAAATAAAATTATTAAATTAATTAAAATACATACGATAAATAATATAATTCTTATTAAAATGTATTCAGAGTACGGAATAGAGTTGGAACAAGTATTTAAAAGTTTAAGCGAAGCGACTCAAAAATGGCTGTTGCTCCAGTTTTATGGTTTTAAATTAAGATCCACTAAAATGGAAGATATGTTTTCTTAGGCTGCCTATTCGACTAGTGATCGTTTTGCTGCATTATTTTTCGTCAAATGGTAAGGAAAATGTTCCGTTTTGCGTCGTCATTATGTCGCTTTTCGTTGAAGTACGTCACATCTTCGAAACAAATGGCAGTGCGTGCTGTTTTGATTCATGGTAATGAACGTAGATCATTCTTTTCCCGGTGATGGTCACGTGCTCTTCCCTGTCAGCCGTCGTGAATCTGGACATTCTTAATTCTTGTATTCGTGGGCAATAAATTTTCCTTGCAAATGAAACAGCAGCTACCGAAATGGCACTTTTTACTGCACTGTAATTTATTCTACACTGCCATTTTCCGCTAATGCTACCGTAGCGGAACAGCGATATAAAAAGTCATCTTTATCGAATATAATCATAAAAACGTATTTTGTTTTACAAAATATTTTCACTCTTTAACTACCGGAATATATTCACAAATCTGTTTGTCTGAACGCCAAGAAAAAAGTATCCAAAAATTGCATAAATGGCGGTACATCTATTTCTTATGTATATGTGGTGAGTTTCTTACATGAAAAAGGCAAAACTGGAGAGCTCCAATCAACATGAGTCGTAGACCCCCCATTTTCGACGTATGACGATTTTTTGAGAGAAAAAAAAACGCTTTCGCCATAGCAAATTAGTTATTGGCTAATGTTGATTGGAAATTTTTTGTTCAAAATCAAAATTCCTTGAGATATAGCTTTTTTTGCTTGCAAATCGGCGGCACGCAGTATCAAAAAGGGGTGGTCAATTCCCCCTTCTGCACATCTAATTTTGCCATTTTCAACTGAATGAATTATTTCTTATAATGTAAAGAGCGAATTTATTTCCATTTGGTTCAACTTTTTATTCCGAAACCTAAATTTTCAGCTTAATTCATCAAATCGCTTATTGACGTTGCCCGTACCACAGGAAAGTTTGGCTAAATCGTCTATTGGCGTTACCCGTAGTTAAAGCGTTGAAAAAGGATGGGGAGGAACATTTATTTGTACAATCGCAGTTGAATTTGGAAAGGGTGACAGCATTCTGGCGATCATGTAAATTCAAAATATTTTACTATTTTTTCACGCATGTTTGTATTGTTGACGAAAATATTTTAGTTTTGTATATATTCCACCCTTTTGAAGTATAATGTAATTTTTTCTTCGAGCGCTGTAACTCGATAGGTTGAGTATACTCGTAGGGTTGCTCAAAACATTGATTGATGAATTAAAACATTAATGTTCATCGATGTTTCTATAATGTTTCCACCAATGTCACTGAAGACTTCCAAGCGAAAAGTGTCAAAAGGCTGATATCATTGAATATTAATGCGCATCAATGTGCAAAAAATGCTCGGAAGTTTGATTGTGTTTAACATTACTATGCTTCGACATCTTCAAGCCTTACGAGAAAAGTAGAAAGCTGAGCTTGAGTGTAAAGTCATGCGTGGATCTGCGGTCTTGTACTTAAACCGAAATGTGCTAAAAACGTTGATGGATTTGACAGTTAATACTTAGACTTTCTTGCTAATAGTGAGAAGTCTTCAAAAGAAGGACAGCATTAATCATTGTTTCCATAATGTTTCTATCAATCTGTTTTCTTCAATGTCACAGCAGACTTCCCAGCGAAAAGTGTCAAAAGGCTGAGATTAAATATATTAATGCACATCAATGTGAAAAAATGCTCGGAAAGTTTGATGGATATTACCATTACTGTGCTTCGACATTTCCTTACCAGAAAGATGAGCTTGAGTGTAAAAAGTCACTTGTGGATCTGCGGTCTTGTACTTAACCAAAATGTGCTCAAAACGTTGATGGATTTGACAGTTAAAACCTAGACTTTCTTGCTGACAGTGAGAACTCCTCAATAGGAAGGACATCATTAATCATTAATTTGCATCCATTAAGTCTCCCTGTTAAGCAATTGTTTTTAAGCACAGAATGACGACGAACATGTTTGGTTGAGACCCCTTCTAATTGTGCAAGACGAAGAACCTTGAAAAGAAAACCTTCGCTCGAGTGCCGCATCAGCTGATCGATGGCATTTTGACATCCATTGTTGAGCGTCTCGTGACGTGCTGCTCAAATAATGATCGGACGCATATTTCATGCAAAGCTTACTGTCCGTTTGATTCATTACCTCATTTGATATTGTGATCACGGGGATTTTGCGCCGCTAGTCTTCCCGCTTCCGGTGATCAGGCTTGGCCAACATCCCCGATGTGACATTGGGTCGTGGATTGGCTAGGAATTCTTGCGTTCTCGAGTTGCCGATGGATTGTTGATGATCGTGGACGTGATGGCTACTCCATTGGGAAAATGGCCACTTGACCTCTTTGATGGACTTTAATAGCTTCTGTCTATTTGAAGATTGATATCATGAAGGGAATAGTCGGGACAGGACGCTCCTAGTTTTGATTGATTTTAAATTTATTTTTTTTTGCCGCATATCTAGTAAATAATTCTATAAAAAGTTGGATTTGGTAGCAAAGAATTTTGTGAAGGGTCCATTTTGATTAATTTGAGTTTTGTGAGGAGTCCGAAAACAGACCTGAATTTCCTTTGGCGCGAATGGAACGTATTTGGGAATATGCAAACAATGTGTTGTAGAAGGATTCATTTATAAAATACTTCATGAGGAGCAATTGCTTACCCAAAGAAAAGTCTTGCTCATCAGAACGTACTGAGAACATCATGTACGTTATTTACTATTTTCGTATTTTGTACACAAATGAAATCATTGATCCAAAATTTAAGTACATACAACTGTTTTTCTGTTTTGCTACACACATTAGAATTAAACAACTAGAGTCAAAAATACAATGTACTTTGGCTGCCTTTAAACTAATTTTTAATCATATACGTTTACATAATAACTATTGATACGTTCTGTCAATCACCAGGTTTATTCCGTTGTTGTGTTTGTCACTACTTTTTTGTATAATTTTAAATACTAATTATTAAAATAAATTTAGTAAATTTTGGTATTTTTGCACATCTTTATGCTTATGTTTTTATAGTCAAATAATTTTCGTCTGAGAGATAAAAATTTTGAGTTATTCTGTAAAAGCATCCAGTGACAGGACATGTCAAAAATTGGACACGTTTGTCTTTTACTTCATGCTTCAAACTTTCACTTTTTAGATTAAAATTCTGCCGATATTTTTAAAGTGGGCATGGAGATGTGTAATTTGCCGAGATTTTTTTTTTTTTTTTTTCTAATTTGGATCTGAAACGAAATAAAAAAAGGCGTATTTTGTCATGTCCGTCTTATGTGGAACCACCAACGTTTCATCTTGAAGACCTTCTTTTTCCATTTAACCTTCATTTGTATCAAAATATAGTCATATACAATTCTATCATTAAAAAAAAAAAAAAACAGTTCTTACTGGCAGAGTGCCGAGAAGAATCCATTCACGTTCAAAGGAGGAACTACTGGTATAAAGAACGTGCCGTTTCTGTTATCATTTCAGTTCGTTTAGTATACTTGATGTCTTCCCAACGGATACTGTATGTCAGTTAATAAATTGAGTTGCTTTCAACAAACAGAGAAGCAAACATGCTGATTCGCATGCAAATAGACGCACCTGCAAAAGGAACTTCCCTAAAACTCGAATGGAATCGTCCTTTTCTGCCCATGCGCAGAAGCTTCCAAGAGTCCGAACTTCGTGGTCGAACTGTACGTAATTTTAAAGGTCATGGGTGACACCGAGGTGAGAAGTGTAGGCTCAGTTCTTATTAGAGTAGATATTGACTTAGGGACCCTTCATAAATGATGTCACGCTTTTTTCCGGTATATTTGACCCCCTCCCCCCTTTGTCACAAAATGTCACACTTCAACGGACCCCTCTTTCCCTCTTTGCTACATGTCACGCTATGTGGTACAAGCCTGATGTCACTCTTCTAGCTATCCCCTCCCCTCCTCTTGTTACACTTTGTCACAATTTCACGAACCTCCCTCCCCCCTCGAAGAGTGACATCATTTATAAAAGATCCCTTATGGCAACAATTTTATTTAACAATTATTTTATAGGATAGGTTATTTTGCGTAATATTCGTTTTTCAGTACATCAACTGTAGTATAGAAAGAGTTGAATTCATTCGCTTGCGTGCTGTGCAAGATTTATTGGAAAAGTTTAAATTTTTAGCATTATAGGAGTGGCATTGTGTCGATATACGTACTAGTGTGTGATTTGCCTTCTTTCATCACTTGCATAATGCTTTTTTCTTCTTTTTTTGCTTATCCGTTTCCTCTTGATAGTTTGGGACACCTCCGATCGCCGTGTTTCGTGGTGTAAGTTTTTCATGTTAAGTTGGAAAATAGCGACGGAAGCGCCAAAAATGATTTTGTTAAATCGTGCCATAACGATGCCACTTGTTCCGAAGCATGAAGGGGTTGTTGGAACAACTAGCTTTATATTTCTATTTCTCTTTGGAAATAAGAGAATAATACATGGCGGAAATTTATTGTATGTTTCACATACATATACATATCATTCAAATATATTTTCCAAAGAAGAAAGGACTTGAACTTTTAATGGCTTTTATTTTTAGGTTGTCCTTTTAGCAGCATTTAAGTTTAACTTGCTAGAGTTCTTAAAGCCTCTTCGTTAGAATCTCGGTTTTAAAAAAATGGAAATTTGTTTAATAGCAACCAGCAACAGATTTTCACAAAGCTAAAAGGACGTAAATAGTTCATTGACCTATTTGCATTTTGATTTTTTTTCCCGTTGTATTACGGTTCTGAAATGTATTTTCCGTTGTATTATCGTCTTGATTCATAGTTTCTGATTGGTGTGTTGAATACTTAAATTTGAGACCATATTTAGAGTGCCTGGAATTTTTAACGTAACTAAGCCAGCCTTATAAGAAATAGGAAGAAAATCAAAAAATGCCTACTAGATAAATTCAAAATACAATAAAACTCCTCCTAACGGACACCCCTGAAATGCGGACAGTTTTTAACTCCCGACTACAAAGCATTGAGCCCCCCCCCCCCAAAAAAAAACAAAAGAAACACCCCTCTATTAAGGACAAATATTTTTGTCCCACAGGTGTCCGGTACAGAATGTATTCACTGTACATTTTACGAATCGAAAACTAGAATGAATATCTTTTGATTTCCATCAAAAATACGTTTTCGAATTTTTAATTTTTTTTATCGTCGATTTTTTTTTCTTCTGAATTTTGATCAACTTTTACTTTTAAATGGATACTGGACGGTTTTTGGTCATTTTGTTCATTGCTGGAGATTGTTTTAGGGGTACGCACTTATTTATTTATTTTCTGTCTCTTAGAGGTACCCACTTTTTTGTTTATTTCTTTCTTTTCTGTCTCTTAGAGGTACGCACTTTTTTATGTATTTATTTATTTTCTGTGCACTCGGATTTTGGAGAATTAGTGCAAGGAATCGAACGGAATACGGTATACAAATGAACCCTAAGGGTGAAACTGGTACTGATTTGTTTGTCAAAAAGCAAGGTATAAGGATGCAAACAAAAATTGTTATTCGGATGACCCTGAAATGATGCTACATTTAGTTTTTATCAATAATGGAAAACACTTCTTTACGTTTTTAAAAATTCAGAGAATTTTCATGAGTGATATCTGGTAGAAAGTTTTTATGGCTACAACGTATATTAGCTTAATCGGATTTCCTTCAGCATTCCATTGTTGCATATCGCAGAATTTACGTGTGTCGCCTGTCGTGTCTCATTATTCTCGAACGGCGGTGAATGTCAACAACTCTCGTGTTCGTCTCTGCTTATGTCCGAAGCAGGGCATTTGCGTCCAAGTTATGGGCATTTGCGTCATTCGCAGTTGGGATGGCGAGATTTTCAGTCACTTACTCCATTGTCAGACCTTGATTTTTGTTTCGTTTCTCGGCAAACATTTTGCAAGCACCACTGTGGACTATTGTCGAACTTTGCAGTGGAGTGTTACGAGCCTATATTCTGAAATCGTTAAATTCGAATTTATTTCGTGAATTTCCAAATGACTGTGATGAAATTATTTCTCCTGTTTGATGTTTAAATTTGTTTACGTATTTTTTAATGATCTCTGTCCATCTATGAGGCCCGATGCAGTTTTTTTACACATACAGTCGTTTAAGTGGGGATGACTGGACAAATGGGAAATGATCATAAAATTCTGTGTTATGAACCGAATTGTTTTAGTAATAATAAAATGGATGTGACTTCATTCCAGATGGAATTTCACCTGTTCTTTTAAATTTGTTGGCATGCAGTAATAGTTGTAATGAAATAAGAATAGTCACGAAAGGTTGTTATGTGCACACTCTTCTCGATGGCCATGCTCCCCCTGCTCAGTTTGCTGAAGTTGAAAGTCTTGTTTAATATTTAATTTTCGTTTCTATAAGTTTATGTGCTTGGTGGGCTGCAATGGTTTGGGGGCGGGGGGGGGGGGGGTAGGACTGGAGTGATAACATTTCTGAGTTGCTCTGCTCCGACTTCTAATTGCTCCAACTACTTTCCGTGGACTCGATAATTTGAACAGGAATCATGTGATTTATCTTCTTTATTTATTTAATTTAATACTTTAATACTTTCACTCATTTTGAGGATAGCAAATTAAAATTTATCGACAGTTTATTTTGCAAGTGAAAAGTTATATTTCGTTCTTCACTCAGAATTATTACAGATTTTAAATTTTAGTGATTTTCTAATTGAAAAACCGGAGCAATGGAGCACAAACATTTCCTTGCTCCACTCCGCTTCTGTTCAGGGTGTCTACAGATCACGAAAGTCTCAAAAAAGTCACGAATTTGGAAATCGCTCACGTAAGGAACGAAAAAGTCACGAAAATTACGAATAGGTCAAGAAAATTTTCCGGTTCCCAACAGAAGACATCGGATATCCGGTATTCGACAAATTTTTAAATACTCAGAATCCGATCCGGCCACTCAACGAAATATTCGGTTGTTTGGAGTGTCAACTTTTATTTAAAATTAAATAACATTTTTTGAAAATATTTGTGAATTACAAACTTCCTACGTGTTTGAAAACTGTGGAATGTTTAAAAATATGTATTGAATTTACAAGTTTTAAGCATCTCAGCCGGATATCCTTTATCAGGCAAAATCAATACCCGACGTATCACCGAAAAGTTACGAAAAAGACCCAAAAATGTCACGAAATTTCACTTTTGAAAATCTGTAGACACCCTGATAATTGAGCTGTAATTTACAAGTTTCCAACATCAGAGCCACATATCCAGTACTTATATGCCATACAGGTAGCACCGGATATTTGATATCCGGCAGAATCCATATCCGGTATATCACCAAACAGTCTCGAAACCGTCACGAAATTTGACTTTTGAAGATCTGTAGACACCCTGATATTTGGAGTGTAATTTACAAGTTTCAAACATTAGAGCCAGATATCCAGTACTCATACGTCATACAGGTTGCACCGAATATTTGATATCCAGCAGAATCAATACCCGTTATATCACCGAAAAGTCCTGAAATTTCAGTTTTGAAAATCTGTAGACACCCTGCAGATCCACATCTCTTGCTGATAATGTTCGTCCCACGCCCTTTCCCTTTCAAAATATATGAAACATTTTTCGTTTTCGCTGTTGGAAAATCAGTGAGCCGTTAAGCGAAACGAAACGAAACACAATCTTCTAAAAAAGCTTTCAAAATTCATTTTGGATGCGCCATTTTTCCGGCATCGATCACGTCCAGGCCGTTCGAAGAGACTCTGACCTCCGGACAGCCATTGAAGTAATGATGGGGTAATGGGATTATTTGAACTTAGGTGGCTTCCTTTCTCGTAAAGAACGCTTTGTAAAAGAGAAAAAGAGAGTTTGGAACATAAATTAAGCTGTCAGTTATCGATTTCGGATATGCAATGAAACTTTGTTCCTAACGAGGGGTTACGTACAGTGAACGGATGAAATGTATCTTTAAGGCAAGGGTCATTAAGGGGACTGTTCACAAAGCTCTTTAAGGAATATCAGATATTGCTATGGCGGAGAAAAACGCTTCCATGCATTATCCGTTTTGTTCAGGTGTAAAGTCGGTCGCAATTTGGCTAAAAAAGAAAGAAATGCTATTTCATTCAATAATTACTTTTGTAAGTCAATGTTACAAAATTAAATATTGTGCATATAAAATATTGTAGCAATGCTGTTGCCAGGCTTTTTATGTATATTTGGTTTTAAGAGGGTTGCAAAACTGAAAAGGTTTACAAAGGATGGGTTTATAAAGGCTATGTGTTGGCGACTGCTTCACCGAGTTGTTGGCAACATGATCGTTGGCGATAATTGGTGGTGTTTGATGACAAAGGACACTAAATTCTAAAAAAACCTCTTTCAACAGATTTTCGAAGGTTGAAAATTAACGCCTAATTTGTTTACCTACTGGGAATGTGCTAACAGGTAAATTTGTTTAATCTGCAAGTAACAGAATTAAACATTGTTCCTACGTGTTGGCGAGCTTGTCTTTATGCTTCCTAACCAATATCAACTAAGGTAAGTGATGGCAACCTTGTTAAGTTGTTCCTATTGGTTAATCATTAATCCGAAACATTTGGTATAAATACCGGATGTCTTTATGATTCTTGCCTGTTCGCTCACAGCTTTCTGGTTGTGTGTTGAGCACTTCTTTCTTGCACTGATGAAGAGGCGCCCTTGTAGCCTATTTGCGATATTTTTTCTGACAATGGTGCTTTTTTACATTGTTTTATCTTTGTACTCCAAGTACCAACCAGTTGAACGAATTCAGTAGTTCAGTAGCGGTTGAACCAATCAATTTGGAGAAAGACCTCCATGTATGTCCCTTAATTTTTCGTGGTGCAACTTGTTTGTTGTTAAGTTTCACTCCAGACGAAAGAACACGATGAACCTCCTCTAACCAGCACCCATAACAGCCAAAATCTCTCAAACACTTTATAATCGATATGCATAATTAAGATGAACAGTGGGCAGAACACATCAGGTCTAAATCATGAACTGGTTAAGAGTCCTCTGGCTTTTTTTATACAGGAAAGTCTTTATATCACTGTGGGGAATTGACAGATGTTATGTGCATTATAATACGTTGCGTAGAAGTTACTGCGGCTGGCAAGACGCATGCAAGGAAACAAGTTTTTTGAAACCGAACATTGCTGTTTGCCGGTCAATGCTCCAGAGTTGAACATTTGTTTTGTTGAAACACTTCATACTCTTTGGCCTTATGACCCTCTATCTGTAACTGGAGTTCATGCAAAAACTCTCAGTTTCGTTCTTCCTCGAAATCAAAAGATGTTTGTGAACTGGTCACCTACTTGTAACTCAAATTTGCGCAACTGTGAGAAATGGCTGAGCGTCTGTCATTCCGGACCTTACGAGTTCAACCTGGTTATGCTGCTCAAGTTGTCTCTTGCGAATTGAAAGTAAATTGAGGCAGTGCGAAGCAAAGGGATGTAAGTGACGAAATTTAAAATTTGGAGATAACTAGTGCAAATGTTAGGGAAAACAGCATTCTATATTGCGACAAGAAATGTTAGTAATTGCTCCAACAGGTGCTCCGCTTCAACGTGATTTAGAAAAAAATTAATAAAGGTCCCATAAGATCCAAACTTTGAACGCGTTTTTCTCAGAATGGTTTTCTGGTCACTTACATCCCTTTGCTTCTCACTGCCTCAATTCTCCTTTTCTCAAGTTTTAAATTAATTTTGTGAAAGTGATTAATTTGAGTGGAATTCCATTTGAAAACTAATAAATAGATTCAATATAGGAAATAGCACTCAAGTACGAAGTAACTTATTTGAATCTTTTGTATTGAAATTAATTCATCATAAAAGTAGCTTTTAAAGAGATAAATTAATAATAATTTTTAAAAACGTTAATTTTGTGAAGGGCTTGTGAATTAATGTTAATTTAAAAAGATTTTAATTTTGTAAATGCCGATTTTTGCCTTCGCGAATGTGGTGGGTGAAGGGACTCAAAAATGCGAGTATAAGTTTCTAGTAATTTTTGTTATAGCTTGAGTAAATAATCTTGATAATCTCCGTATTCATGTTTTAAGTCGCCAATTAAAAATCAAATCTTAAAGATCGATTAGAATTCATTGTATGTTGTTCTAATCACTAGATTGAGGAACGATGAGAGGAAATGGCTGTTGGATGCGCCATTTTTCCGGCATCGATCACGTCTAGGTCGTTCTTACCCTGACATTCATAGAGTTTGCCTAATGGGTGTTTTTCTGTTTGTTTTCTTATTGAATACGCACATGCGTGGCAGATAGGCTTATGAGTTTTCCGTGAAGTCACCTCGACGAAGTAAACTGTACGCGTATTTCGCGAAATAAACTCTTAAATGCTGTAAAGCCCCTTGCTCTGTTGAACCATTAAACACCAAACACATTTTCAAATAATTACGTTTTGAGTGAGGATAAATTAACACGGTTTTTACAGCTCAAGAAAGTTTCGAAAAAGTCACGAAAATTTTCCTTACAATGAGACCCCCCCCCCCCCCAGAAGGCATCGGATATCCGGTATCTGATAGATTTTTAAAAATCCGGAATCCGATCCGGCCACTGGCCCGTTACCTGGTACGTCAAACCTGATCATAAAAATTTGATTAAAATGTTTTGAAAATTTGTGTGAACTGCAAACTTAGTGCGTATTCAGAAGCTGTGGAATTTTAAAAATATGTATACAATTTATAAGTTTCAAACATCAGAGTTGGATATCCGGAACGTGTACGTTATACAAGGAGCACAGAACGTCCGATATCTGGCAAAATCAATATCCGATGTATCACTGAGCGATCCCGAAAAACGTCGCGAAATTTCACTTTTGAAAATCTGTAGACACACTGTTATAGAACTGCGTGTAAATACCACTGATGATCGTTCTGAAGGTTTGATATAAATAATGTGACCAGAAGTACAGTAGAATCTCTATTAACCGGCTCCGGATTAACCGTCCTTCGTTTTATCCGGACCATATTTTCAAAAGACAAAATAGCTTTTAGGGCGCTAGTTATATGGAAGTAACAGGTGCTGCTGTACTCGAGTGAATTCTTTTTGTTTAATCCCTGTGTGGCTATTGGTGGATCTCAGGTTTAGTGGGTCAGTCCATTCAGTCTTGCCAAGCGCTTGATAACTGGTATGTAACTCTCAAAGTAACTACTAAAACGCAATAAATCATCACACCTCCACCCTCTTAAATTGCATGATATGTCTCCCAATTTTTACTTACCATGGGTCCCAATTAAGCCAGATGTTTTACTGTATTATATGAATCCGCTGATGTTTTGTTTAGTTCTCCATGGGTGATTCTAATCCGAAATTCTCCGACATTACCGAAAATTTTCGAGATCCTGTTCCGAAAAATTTTCAATCTTAAATTTCTTCGACGAATAATATTTGCGCTTTCTCCCTTCAGATAAGCAAAATATTTTGTACTACAGTGATACCTGTGTAAGTTGACCACTTGCGGTGCAGCACTTTAGTGATCAACTTTGACAGGTGGTCAACTTATAGAGGGTGAATGGCTAATTCCGTTCTTGACAAAACTGGTCAACTTTACTAGTTTTACTGCACTTTAAAAAACTCTCAATGCAATAACGTTTTTAGAAATAAAATGATTCCTTTTATTAATATGTATGTATACACGCAGGGCCTTATTTACCATTGGGCCCGTGAGGCCCGGCCCAGGGTCCCCACTTTGAGCGAGGCCCCCTAATTTTAGTTATTATTATTATTCTTTGTAATTTAAAATTTTTTAGAAAAATATTTAAAAATAGCATCTTTTAAAAAACAAACTGTTAGTGTTCTGTTGCTTCACAGAAAAATTGTATCATTAAATTATTTTAATACCACAAGAATTTTCACTTTGGGGCCCCCCAGATTTTATTCAAACATTTTGTAATTTAAAAACAAAATGAGTTTGCACTTTGGGGGCTTCCAAATGTTAGTCCGACTCTTTGACATTTGAAAAACAAATTAGTTCTTGCGCTTTGTAGGCCCCCAAGTTTTACAAGCACATACTGAATGTTATGTTTAAAAAACATTTGTTGCGTGAGGGGCCCCCAACCATGAGTTGTGCCTGTAGTGATTCAAAATGTAAATCGGGCCCTGTATACACGTATGTATTGTATTGAGGGTGGGTTTTCAGATTTTTATTTTTAATTGATAGGGTATACTTTTCAGAAATTTTTGTGTGAAGTTTCGAAAAAAATTTTCGCTGAGAATCACCCATATAGTTCTCATCGAGTTTTGTAGGGATTTTCATATTTTTTTTCAAACCTGAATTTTCAAACTTTCATTATGTGAACGAACGCGTCAGCTGTCGGTTAGAGGCAATGTCACGGGAGCAATGAGCTTTTTATTCGAACTCTGGAGTTGATTCAGCAGGCGGTCGTTTATGTATTCCGCAGCAGGAGAACGATTTCCAACAAGAATGTGGCCCGCTTTTGCTAAAAGCTGTCCTCTCCCTCGGCCTTGTGCGTGAGTGACATCGCGAACAACTTTTAATTTCCGTAATTAATTCCTCAAATGAGCCTTTCTCGGGGTATTTAACGAGCTGGGATGTGTTTTGAATAGTTCTAATGGCGGCTTTTAGTATTTTTTTTCCTCCGTAAAAGAGTGGTAAAACAAGAGAAAATATTTCAAGGTAGGCTGGTTTAAGGTTGATAAAATGTTGTGATCAAAACAGGTGAAAAAGCTTATTGATTCAGGGATGGTGTTGGAACTCGGTTGATTGGGGAGGGTTGTTTGTGTTGCGTCTTATGGATCAAAATCCTCAACCGACTATAAAGGACTGCACGCGAAGTTTATTTCCTGATTTTTTAAAATTATTTTCTTTCTTTTTCTTTCGTTTTTTTTTTCCGTTCTTGGTGCAGAAAGCACCTTGCGGATAAGCTACTTTTCCGAAGGTCTTCAAAATAGTTCATTTGCCTATTGAATTGAAGAAAACCGAAAACGATAAATAATAAATAAATCCTATCTGACTGCTAGATGCGAGTTATATAATGGATCAATACAACCACCTCTTTCCTTGCTTTTTAAATAGCAACATCGATGCTTCTGTTTGAACCCTCGGACCTTCTGGTTCCGCTAAGCCACGAACGAGTTTGGCTTGAACTGCAAAATTTAATGGTGACCAAGTAACGTAATGCAGGGCTGAAAAAAAGCCGGCTTTTTTTAAAAAAGGCCAGACCGGCCGGCTTTTATTAGAAAAGACCAGTCTTTTTAAAAAAAAAAGCCGGTCTTTATTGGCCTTTTTCAATTAGACACAATACTGTTTACTATTTGGACCTATATTATGCCAATTTATGTTGCTACTGTTAGTTTCTGTAAAATGAAATTCAAATCTTTCTTTTAATGGAGTTTATTCAAAAATTAGAAATTATTTTGTTACGCAAACTGATTGCATTTTACAATACTGCTTACCATTTGCGTGTTTGTGTGTTGAATTTCATGAAACTCTCTCATTAAACCCTTGCCTAATATTATAGCTATACAGAATACAGAATCTATTTTTTTCAACACAAAAGAAGGAAATTAAATTCAGGCTAGGAGATGAATCAAATTCTTCTATAGTCGAGCACAATACTTTATGTTAATACATAAGAGAAGCTATCCTATTACAGATTCAAGTGTACACCGCTCACTTAAAATTGATATTTTATTGTTAAGAATTTAATTACTTTAAAATAATTCAGAATACTGAAACTTGCAATAAAGAACTATGTTCATTAATTTTTTTCTATCATATATTTTACACAAAAACAAAAAAAGTCTTTTGCTCAAGTTGAGAAGAGTAGAAAAAACAGTGATTTGATCTCCTTTTTCTTTAACAAAATACTTACATAACCCTAATAAGCTAAACAAGCCTAATTCCCTACCACACTACCCATGGCAAAAATTTAAAAGAAGTAGTCTATGGTGAGTAGTTGGCTCGCTTTTATATAAGGATTTATATATAACGTTAAAATTTTTTAAGATGAATATCATTCTAGTACAGTTTAACGTTGACCAGCTGGTCTGCTTCAAGATAGGCAGCTTTTATTTTATGCAACTTATTTGACAAATAGCTTTTATTTTCATTTGGATCAGAAAACTACTTAAGGTTCTGAAAAAAGTAAAAAAATAAATAAAGGTGCTTTAAAATATACAAAAGATTATTAGTTAAAGACTAGGCAAATGATTGGTAATATTTAGTTCATTTAGTAGTGTCAAGTGAACTTTTGAATTCTTAGTAAAAATCTTTGAAAATAAATCGTTTAAATTGCATTGAATCTAAATAAATTTCTAATAAGGAGTCTTTTCTCTTTGCTATTTCTGTAATGTATCATTCTATTAAATAATTTTCATTTTATTTTAAGTATTTTGCTGTTGCAGTAGTAATTTAATTGTATAAATGACATAAATATCATTTTTTAGCCTACTTTCCCGTAAAAGTAAAAAAAAATAATAATAAAGCATGAAAGAAGGCTTAATGTATCGTGAAAATATCGTTAAAAATCAAGAAAAGTCAAAAATAAGTGAAGTAATTAAATAAAGATTGAAAAATAAAAAATTTGAAAGTAGGGTATTGAGATGGGGAAAAAGTGTGTCTGTCGGTCTGTCGGTCTGTCTGTCTGTCGGTCTGTCTGTCGGTCTGTCTGTCGGTCGGTCTGTCTGTCGGTCGGTCTGTCGGTCTGTCTGTCGGTCTGTCTGTCGGTCTGTCGGTCTGTCCCCCCCTAATAACTTTTGAACGAATTGTCCGATTGGAAAAATTCTTTTTGCATTCGAAAGATCTCGGCGAGGACATCTCATTTCTATATTTCACTTTTTGATTTGAACAATTTTTTGTTCAATTTTGAACAGTTCAAAAAATTTTAACATTAGCGCCTATGGACAAAATTGAAGCAAATTCTGTAAACTCTGGGCACAAGAGCCAAGTTCCTATTGAAAGCTTATTGAAAGGAGTTCTCGGCGTGAAATATTGATTTGAACAGTTTTTGTTCATTTTTGAACAGTTCAAAAAATTAACACAGAGCTTACGGGGAAATTTCAACCCTATATAAATCCTGATCTAACGGACCGATTTGCTTGGAACAAACTTTATCGGAAAGCTCTTATAACGTAGAACATGTAGAAATAGAAAGTTTATCCAGAACGTACGAGCCTATTTTGCTATGAAATTTTTTGATCGGGATTTTCAAGGATATTTCTCAGTGACTCAATGAGTGAAATAATGAATGAATGAATAAATGAAAGAGTGAAAGAATAAATCAATGAATAAATGAATGAGGAAAAGAATGAATGAATAAATTATTGAATAAATGAAAATATAAATAAATGAGTGAATAAATACATGAATGCGTAAATGAATGAATAAACACTTGAATGAGGTAACGAATGAATGAATAAATGCATGGCTGAATAAATGAAAGAATGAATGAGTGAGTGAATGAATATGTATTATCCGTTGAAAAAGGTATATTTTCAATAATTAGAACTAAAGATAAATAAGAAAGAGAGAGAAAGAGATAGCTAGATTATAAATTTGAATTTGGTGTATACGGGAAAGTAGGCTCGTATAGTTCTAGACGGAACTTCTTGTTATTTAATACTTTTTTGGAAATATTTTTTAAAACATTTTTTAAATAAAAGCCGGCCTTTTTTAAGCGGTTTAAACCAAAAAAAGCCGGCCGGCTTTTTTTGGCCCGGCTAAAATCCGGCAGCTCTGACGTAATGTAAAACGAATATGCTAAATCCGCCCATATTTGATTTTCTTCAGCTAAATCAACAATCAGGTAATTCCAAATAAAAGATACGAACTGAGTTTGGCGAATTTTTAAGCAGGTAACTTTATTAATGCGTAGCGCGAAATTTTGCACGCTACGATTAAAATTTTTCATAAGATATCTTAAGGTGTTTTCACACCAAAGACAATATTCCTGTCTTTTATCATCTGCGCAACCACGGAGCGCATTTTTGGCTGCAAAAATATGCCCTACGGTTATGTATTTGTCGCTCTTGGTGTGGAAGCACCCATAACCCATTCGAGATCGATTGCACGCCGTGTGTGCAATTGATTTCCGAGGCTATAAGACGGCCTGCACACCGTGTGTGCAATAGGGATGTAGCGAATATTCGGCCACTATTCGGTATTCGGTCTATTCAGCCCTTTGGCCGAATATCCGGCTGGCCGAATAATCCTTTCATCACCAAGCCGAATATTCGGCCTGGCCGAATACTGATGGACTATTCGGCCGAATAGTTCTGCTGCAGTAGAAATGTAAAAAAATAAAGAAATTAGTAGATTTTAAAGATTTAAAATTGTATTATAATTATTGAAAATAATACATTAGTTTATAGTTTTAAAAAATAAAAAAATTTAGAAAAACTACTTTTTTAAGACCTAGTTTTAGGCTTGTCTGAGCAAAAACAGATTTTAAAGTTGTAATATTGTATTTTATATTTAGCATTTGCTCCCAAAGCTGGCAAGAGTTAATTATGATAAATGAAAAATTAATTTTGTTATTATTAACAAAGTGGAAGTCAGACTTTGTTTGGGTTGACTGATTTATTGTGAATATTGGGTAAGAGAGAAATGTGAAAAGCCTAGAATATATCATGAGTATTTAGATAGCATAAGTTATTAGGGTTTTTGAAAATAAAAATATATTCCAGTTAAGTGTATTAAATTTTAATAGATCGTTTAAAGATACGTATGTAAAAAACCCCATAAAATAAAAATATTAACTTTTATAACTTCTAAAATATCTTCACAAAACAGTTTTGAGCAAGGTAAAACATCACTAAGCAACAGTAGTTCTTTCATTTGAATTAAATAATTAGTAAAATAATGTTAATGCTTACTAACATAAAACCTATTCTATTCCACCTGTGGATGAAATTCTTAGTTTTATTACATTCAAAACAAAAGAGAAAATAGATCAATTTTAAATAGTTTTAAATTCTTAACAAACATAATTAAATCATACATCATAGATTGTTTGTAATTGGTGTTTGACTTTGTCAATAATTTTAAATTTGTCAAATACTTTCTATTATAACGGTTTTTTCTAGACATTTTATTATTCGGCCGCCGAATATTCGGTATTCGGCCTAAGACATTGGCCGAATATTCTGCTTCGGCCTATTCGGCCTAGAAGAAAGGGTCGAATATTCGGCTTCGGCCTGGGAGAAGTGGCCGAATATTCGGTATTCGGGTATTCGGCCAAATCACTATTCGTTACATCCCTAGTGTGCAATAACAGTAATGTGCAATTATCAGTTATTCTGAGTCGAATTAAGATTAAGATACGTCATCGAAATAAGGTTTTTCTTGAGCTAATGAAATTTGTAAAGTACCGGGAAAATTGTACGGCGTGCAACGATCTTATTTTTGTGAATTCACCTTTGAACTGGGTGGAAATCACCCAATTAACCCATGAGCGAAATTGTTTTCGCTCCTGGGGACCGTGTTCGAAAAAATCGTCGTCTCGAATGGGTTAACAAGTAATTTTTTATTACTTTGGACGTTCGATGGACGCCAAATGTGTAAAAGATGGAGTTCATACCGCATTTTTGCATTAAACTCAACTATGTTATAGTCTGTGTAATTAGAATAGGCGTTTCCTGCTTTGTCCCCATGGCAACACGGCAAGAAAGATAACAGAGCCAGATTTTTTTCGCACTGCAGTTAAGGCAATTGCATGACTACACCTCCGGTTCAAAATATTAGATTAATTAAGAAGATGTAATAAGAAAGAATTTATCCTCCATTTATTTATTTTTGATACGAAGTAAATGCAATTAAATGTCTCATAAATTAAATCTGGAATGTTTATATAAGATTTTAGCATTTACAAAATACAAAATACAATAAATTAGGTATACAATAGCTTTCTGAAACACATCAAAGTATTAGAATAAGATTTAGATTGGTTCAAAATATTAGAATACTTTATCTGACGCAATCTATTTTTGCCATTGGGAAATGAATATGATTTGAATCCGTCTACTATTATTATAACTAAAACAACAAATTTAGTTATCATGTTCGCCGAACTAACGTGGGGAAAAAGCTTCTAGCACGGAAACCATGGCTACCAGAATGGAAAAAGGTTGAGTTGTGTGACCTTGACACGCCGATTCTAATTACACAGACTATAATACTATTTAGTTTGAATAATTATAGCAACAACTTTCGACCACTAAGTTATACCACTTGGCTTCTTCAACGTATGGCAGAAAACGAAGAATCTATTCGACTTTTAGGAAAGCTCGTCTTGCAGGTGCTTTTATTAGCACGCGAAGCAAAATATTTGCTTCTCACTTTGTTGAAAGCAACCAAATTAATAAACTGGCAGATAGCATCAGTTCGGAAGAAATCAAGTAGTATTCTAAGCGAACTGGAACAAGAATAGAATACGGCATAATCCTTATGCGTTTCCCTTGAACATGAACGGATTCTTCTGGGCAGTCTGCCACTCAGAAACTCATTTTTTTCACGGTAGAACTGTATATATATATATGCCCTATTCAGGGCATCCTACAGCTTAAACCGTTCAATGGATTGACACCAATATTAGTATGTGAACTGGACTATACACGAAATTTGCTCAAGGAATTAAGAAGAGAAAAAAAAAGTTCTAAAAATTACCGCTAGGGGCGCTGTTTAACCTTTACAATATGGTTTTAATTAGGAAATGACCAATAAGGAATGAAAATAATCATATTAATATTTATGAAAGCAGAAAAATTCATTTCACGATAACCTAAACTTGTTTTTTTTTTATTCCTTTTTGCCACACAGATAAACTGTTACAGCTTTCTTTACTTTCATTTTAAATGGCAAGATGATGGATATGAACGGAAAAGTGCACAATAAATTTTGATATTATTATTTTTATTCCTTATTAGTCATTTCCTACGTGAAAACCATGTTATGAGGCTGAACAGCGCCCCTTGTGGCCATTTTTAGAACTTTTTTTTTTCTTCATAATTCCTTAAGCGCATCTCCTGTATAGTCCACATACCGATTTTGGTGTAAATCCGTTGAACGGTTTTAGCTGTAGGATGCCCTGAATAGGGGAAGTTTAATTATAACCAACCGGTATATATGTAGAAACTAACATGAAACTAAAAATAATAACAATTAACAGTTTTAATAAATGAAATAAAAGAAAGAACATCTGATCTACACCAGCACGTCTTGCCGGTCTCGATTACATCCCATCTCTAGACATTCGCGCCCAAATCATTTGGCGCTTCTCAGAACAGAGTGAGGTTACAATTTACAGTTAGAAAGATAATAATTAATTAGGAACGTGGGGTTTGGTTAAAATGAGAGTGGCATCCCACATATATATATATATATATATATATATATACACTTACACACACAAACATCTATGTCTTTCTATATATATATATAAATATAATGTATATATATATATATATATACAGTCGAACCCCGCTATAATGAACCTGGGATATAGTGAACTCTCGGTTGTAGTGAACTTTTTTAGTGGTCCCGTCCGAACTCCTATTTAACTAATGTTATTTTATACGCTTATAGTGGACAAGTGAAAAAATGGTAGTTCGTTTATAGTGAACTCAAATTTCATTCTCTTGGATTTTTTTTCAGTTCTCCAACTGTAAACTTGCACGTGTTGTGATTGAAAAGCCAGCATTCCTTTCTATTGTGTCAAAGTTCACTCTTTCATGCTTATCCTCAATTAAACTAGCAAACAAGTTCTTAAGTAGTACATCCCCCCCCCCCCCCAGATGCTCCCGTGAAGGATGAAAACGATGAAGAAAACCTACCAATATCACTGTGGTTGGAAAGAAATAGTGTTAATATTTTTCCAAAGGACATCAGCGAGAATTTTGAGTCTTGTGATGACAATGTGTTCACTTCTGGCACTCTCACTGACGATGACATAGTTTCTGAAGTCGATCAAAAAAAAAAAAAAAAAAAAAAACGATGCCGAAGATGAAGGTTTAGAAGACGGTGTTGAAGAAGAACATCAAATATCGACACCCTCAACCTTAGATGTGAAATCAGCAGTAAATACTTTGAACATTTTTTTTTTTTCAACGGAGAATGTGGATCAAAAGGTATTGGATTCTTCGCTGATAGTCGATAAAAAAGTTGATGAATTATATTTAAAATTGAAATCTGTTCAATCTATCTTTTCTTTTAATCTTTTTCTTTTTAATGTTTGTTTTAATATTTATTTGATTAATTAAGTATTTATAAGCAATTTATGTACTTACAGCAATCCCTATTTCTGACAAAACTACAGTCATATTTTTAAAAAAAAAGGCTTTTTTCAAAGAATTTGGATATAGTGAACCACCGGTTATAGTGGACTTATTGTCTAGTCCGCAGACGGTTCACTATATCGGGGTTTGACTGTATATAGAAAGAGAGAAAGAGGCAGACACTAAAAGATATTAGAGTATTTTTTCGAAGACTGAAAAAAGAATATTTTGATTATCTCTGCATTGTTCTAAATTTTAATTGCTCAGGAGGGAGGTGGCCTCTTCGCCACGTTACTGATCTTAATTGTGCGTAGTTTGTATTAAAAATACGTTATCCCTAAGATATGAACCGCCATGACAATTCGTGCTCCTTCCCTTATTAATTCTTCATAAGTACGTTTTCAATTGCTAATAGTATACAAGCGCCACATGTCTCCAAGGGCAGGCTGAATCAACACAATTTGTCGAGATCGTGATTCTCTTTTAATTTACTATTCATTGGAAGCATGCTTGCTGAAAATGAAGCTCTCCTGGTTGGGACTCTTTGCCATTAATAGCATTTTGTCGTGAGCAATGTCGGTGTGGTATTTTAATATTCCCTGACTATTGCGTTCAAGTCGCATATTCTACTGCACTTTGTAAATTTTTGTGAGGGTCTTTTGTGCATTTTTGCTGTTTTTATTTATTTATTTTTTTTTGAAAATATTCACTCCTCCTTAAAAAAATGATCGATGTTTTTATATCAGATCAGAAATCTAAATTAGTTATTAGTTTAACCAAAGAATTGAGGTTTTGAAGAAGGTTTTTAGGAAAATGAAAGACTTACTTATTCATTTATTTTTTTAAATTTTTCATAAATTATGAATTTAAACTTTTTTAAAATTATACGTTTTAAGCTTGTTTTCTAAATCACGTTGGGACGGAGCACCTGTTAGAGCTATCACCAACATCTCTTGCCCCAATATAGAATGATGCTTGTCCGATCATTTGCAACAGTTATCTTCAAATTTTCAATTTTGTTTCTTACATCCCCTTGCTTTTAAGTGCCTCAAATGCACCCTAAATGCTTGTTTTTTGCAATTACAGAATATATACAGTGAACACTAAATTAAAAGTTTCAAACAATTATATATTTTAAAAAACAGTATTAAAAAGCATGAATTTTTAAATGTATGGTAAGTTTTTTTTTTAAAAAGATAATTGCTCATGAGGTCTGTAATACAGTCTTCATTGTGTATACTCTGTGATTGCAAAAAGTGAACATTTAGGGGGACTTGGGTTCGAAACGTATTAAACATAAAATAAATATATTAATAAATAAATAAATAAAATCGTTACTTAGGAAATTTTTTTAAAAAGTTCTTTCATTTGCCTTTAGTACCAAGTCCTTTGTAACATTTTCCTTTTATAGCAGCGACCCCGCCCGGAGATTAAAACGTGGCCAGAACGCTGGGTTTTCAACCCCTATTGTAAAAATAAACATTTATATGAAAAATTGTTTGCGAAAGTGAAATTTACGCTGTATCCGCACATCAAGAAAATGTAAATAGTATCACTTTCTTAAACAAAATGCCTTAAATTAATATAATCAAATATTACAAAATTCAGTGGTGTACAAAGAAAATATTGCAGAAAGTGGGTCGTTATTTTCAAAAGGTTGAGAAGCGATGCTTTAAAACATTTACTCTAAAACTTGTATTAAGTACAATAAATAAATCTTTTTTTATAAGGCGTCATTGTTGTTAAAAGAAAATGCATTTGTATGTGCTTTTGATGTATATTCTACTTTTCGGAATTATTAGACGAATACTTTCATTATTATTGCCATTCAGCTTTTAATTAAGTCCGGTTTACCTGCAAAAGAGCACAAATAAAATCAGGAATAACGTATTTTTACAGTACTTTCTGTTTTTGTGTGTTGATTTTCATCATTAACTTTTTATGTATATTTGAAACTCAGTTCAGGGTATTGATTTTTGCTTTTTCTTTTCTAGGTGCTTCCTTAGTTCTCTCTTTAAGGTTCGTGTTTCAATTTTCTATATTCACTGCGTTTATTTTAATTTCACTATTATTTTGTTTAAACTACAGTGAAATCCCGTTACAATGAACTCCAAGGGGCCGGGAAAATACTTCGTTGTAACAATATAGATTATCGTACTGGGGTTTCAAACGAAACCAAAAAAATTTTCTCGTTGTATCAGTATTCGTTGTAACAGATTTTGTTGTATATTACACGGACGAATAAAATAGTGCTAATTTAATGATAAATGCTGATACTTTCAACTCTGCAAGTGTTGAAATATCATTGTAAAGGAAAATTTCCTTTTCCAGTTATTTCTTTATTTTTCTATTCAAATTCCCCGTTATATTTTATATATACCTTCTAGTATAAGATTAGTTTGTTAGGTTTCGTTAAATTACACCAAAGCAGCAGCTATGTACTGCAATCTGAGACTTTTTTTTTTGTACTTCTTAAAGTTAGATCTTTTCCTTGCGGTCGATAAAAATGTTATTTCATGCGCAAATAACTTCGTATTTGTATTATATCTGTCTCTCTTGTGCCAAATTTAATAGAAAAATTGTTAAAATTAATAAAAAAAAAATTTAATATGTTTTTTTATTTCTTTTTTTTTTTTGGTAGTTTTACGAATCACAAAACTTTGGCACCTGCAAAATTTTTGTAAGTAGTAATATATTCACTGGTTCACAACTTTTGCACATACCTCTTAGGACAATTTCTAAAAATAAATTCTTTTATTTATACACACACACACACATATATAAAAAATGGGAAAGAAACAATTTGGAGTTTGGTTATCTTTCTGTATGTTTTCTTATTTGGATATAGATACATATATTCGGAGTCTTTTATTTGTTTTTTAATTTTTCAATTTTCATCCGTTTTATTATCTATTAATTTGCTTTAAACCTGTTGAATGTAATCATCCTGTGATGATATGACTTTTTTTTTTCGTTTTCTGTATCTTAAAAAAATATATTTTTTGTTTCTGTAACTATTGTTAATACTTTATTTTTATGTTAACTGTTGACATACCCACTTGTTAACGTTTTATTTCTTCGTATCATCAATTATATATATATATATATATATATTTAATTTATGCTCCATTTTAATGTACGTATAACATGTACTGTGATTTTCATACATCGCAATAATTGAAAAGGGGCCCACAGGTTAACATCAGAGTCCCACTTTGGAATAATCAGGGCCTCCCTTCCTGCTTCACATATTTCCCACGTTGTCATACGACTTGAAAAGAGAAACTTCTACTGTCATTTCAGCCCTAGCGTCACAAGACTGCGGTTTCGGATGGGCATGCGCAATATCAATTTCAGTTTTATACTTTAAGGTGCTCGCATTTCATCCTTCCAGCCGCTGTTTCCCCATCTGAGACCGTTCCATGTGGAAAGGCACAACCAAAGCAATCCGTCCCGCGTGGGAAAGGAAACTGACACGTGGTTTGCACGCTTCTCAGTCATTGACTGCTCGGATATTGGTATTAGATCGACTCAGTCAGTCGATTCCGAATAATGCGGAAATAACGCCCCACCACCGGCTGGTTTTTAAGTGACGCGTCACATCTTCGGAAGGGAGAAACTGGAGTATCACTCTTTTTGAAATGTTGGCAAGATTTAGCATCATTGCAGTTAAAGATTCCGGGTTCCAAAAAGATCGTCGGCAGATATTGACTTTTTTCCACCAGACCCCTACCTGTTAGCCGAGGCCTTAGGATTGCTTACGCACGGGGAGAGGTAGTGGGGTCTGCGGAATTTACATGCACATATCCCCAAGTGTACATGGTGGTCTTCAGTGGGTATCGAACGCGGTGGAAGTCCGACGTGCTAACCACTAGGCTACCACGGCCCAGGCAGATAGGGGCTGGCGCAACCTCGGCGAAACATTTCAAGTATAGGGGAAAACTGGGAAATTTGGTTAGTAGCCAGTGGTGGGTAGACTCAGTTTTGTTAGTGACCACTTTTTAAAATTGCTAATAAAAATTAAAAACTAACTCTAAAATCGTTTAGAAAATAAAAAATTAAAACAAGAAATACGCAGATTTGAGTAAGCACATGCTAAAATTATATCGAACTTTTAAAATGATTTAAATATATAAAGGATGTCGAAAGAGTGAAAGTTAAAATGCGACATGAACTTTTAGGCGCGAAGCACGTGTTCAATATTGTCAAGTTTCCAAGAAGAAAATGAAAATTCCATTTATCTTTAAGAGGTTCTTTAAATTATTCCAATCTTCAAATTAATAGATAAAAATACATAAAACGTTTACAGAACGAAGATGAAGCAGTTAGTTGAGGAGGGACGATCGATGATGCATTTTTTAATTTCCACTTTTACCACTTTAATCGCCACGTGGCGAGTGGCGACTGCTAATTTTCACCTATAATTTCAAGGTGCTTCATTGGTCAAACATCCTTTAATAACCAAGCCCTCGTATAGACTGATTGGCGTTTTTTTTTCTTCTTTTTATTGCGTCCTTGAAGTGACTTTCAAAGTGACAGACGATCGTGAAGATAACCACTCCAACAGTCTGCTACGACGGAGGCAAAATGTCGTCGTCGCCTTTGGTGTGAATACACTTATCAGTCTTCCAAGTGTCATAATACTTACTTTCGAATTTTAAACGATGGATTTTGATGTAAGTTGTGGGTTGTGGTTGTACCTTTTGCACCAATCAGAAGTTATGCCGTATATTTTGAAAAATTGTATCAATAACTTGTTGTGCATCGGTTAAAAGCGTATTTTCAAAACTGCAAACCACTGGTTTCTTATAATGAATAATAACTTTTGTTTGTTGGTTTATTTAAATTTCTGCCGCAAGGGCCTGTTTTATATAGAAACTGTTATTCGTTTTTAATATTATATAAAATCACTATAGAAGTCGCCCTAAGATGCAAAATATAAAAATGTAAACAAGCCGTAGTAGTCGAGAGTAGTTTCATTCCCCGCTAAAGCAGCCTACCCAAGGTAGAATAATTTTATACACTCCGACCAAGAGCGCCAAGAAGAAACTATTCATGTTTGAGCATTAAGTTCTTTATAATATAGAGGTGACACCTGTCGTAGAGTTATTATAGGGGGAGAGCGGTCAAAGTGATAGAATACCAGGGGTCACGCCAGAGGAAATTCGGGCCCGGTTTTGGTACCCTTCACAAAATTCCAGTTAATCAAAACGCCCCTTCACAAAATTCCAATTAATCAAAACGGCCCACCCTTTCACAAAATTCCAATTAATCAAAACGGACCCTTCACAAAATTCCAAGCTTCCAAATCGTGTTTTTTACACCATAAAAGCGGCAAATAATAATAACATTTTTTATCACTATATATTTAAATTTTCAATTTTCACAAAATTGTTTGATTTTTCTCAAAAATCACTTTAAAATTTACAAAAAAGGACCCTGTTAAAAAATGCTGGATCGACCCCTGAATATAACACCCTCTCCCCCTCATCTCCTCAAGTTCCCCAATTTTCTAACCCACATTCCAGGCGGGCGCTTTTAAAATCTGAAATACAACAATAAAAACTTACAAGCCGGGCACTTAAGTCTTTTTCCAATACCGCGAATTATATTTTTAGAAAAAAAAAAAAGTCCTTTCATGAACTGAGAGGAATTAGTTATCTCATCCGCAAAAAAGGCTCATATCCGCCCATCTTCTTCCTGTACCCCTATTTCCTCTCCATCATCCTGATAAACTCCTCTCTAACCTGTCCTCCACCCCCTCTGCGAATTGAACTTCTCACACGATAAGGTGGCGATAGGAAGCCACCAGAAGTGCGCCATGTGGCCAGAGCTGTGAAGAGAAAAAAAATCGAGAACCCTCATAAAGCAGAAGACCCTCACAACCCCCGGATATGCACTTTCAGGGAGGGGTTGACGAACATATGGGTGCCGGATGTGCCCTCTGTGCGTCATTCGTCTGCACGAGTGCGATTTTTGTAAGGGTTCTTCGAAATTGAAGATTCTAGACTGTCTGGAAGCTGGTTAAAATTGATTTTTTTTTTCAAGACTTTTTTTAGTATAGCACAGATTTTGACAAACTGTGGGTCGTGACCCACTAGTGAGTCATAATCCATTTACGGCGGATCATGATGCTGATGTATTTAGTATTATTCTCAAAGAATTGCTTTTCTGTTGACTTCAGTTTCGAAAGGGAAACAAATATAAATTCTTGAAGGAAGGTTATGTTTCGATGTTTGGTTTTCATTGCAGAAAATATCGGTTTTTGCAGTAAGGAGTCATTCACAAATGATGTCGGGAAGGGAGAGGGGGGGGGGTTGAGAAATTGTGACAAGGGGAGGAGAAGAGCTAGCAAGAAGTGTGACATCGCACATTTTGGTTCAAATAAAAACATTTGAAAGATCAGAAGATTAAATGTTTTTATATAATTTATTTACTTGTATTCTCATTGATGTCATTTTGTATCGAAAAGATCGATGTGTTTAGTTCAAATTAACTTCTAGCTAAATGTTTTAATTTGAAAGGAACTCTTCTTGCCCATTTACACTTTTAAGAAAGAACAGCGAGGGTCAGTTTTACCCAATTCGAACCAGTAATATTTTATGCTATTTAATCACATTTTTTGTTGTAATCCTTATTTCTTTTAACACAAATTAAGTTCATGTATAAGCAATATTATTATTTTTATGCTCACAAATGACATTAAAAGTTCAAAACTGAAATTGAAAATGTGATCTATTGACGTAGTTCTTTGTTTTTGAACCACAAATGCATATACGTATGTAAAATAGCATGACATGTGACGGGGGGGGGGGGGGGGGGGATGTTAAAGTGTGACATAGGGGGGATGGGGTTAGATATATTTTTAGAAAAGTGAGACATTTATGAACAATCCTTAAAGGGAAAACAATTTGGAAAAAATTTGAATCTTTAGTTTTATAAGTAACTATTTAATTGCAAGTATTTTTCCTCAATACAAACTTGGGTCGTCATTGATTTTATTTCTAAAAAGTGTGGTTCATTGTTTTGCACGTTGGGAATTTTTGCATTACTATACTAATTAATATATAATAAAAAATTTAACTCAGAAGTTTAAAAAATTCAAAAGTACTAATATTTTAAAACAATTTTTGAAGTTAGCGTAAAACTAATGTATAAAATCATTTGTAACCGTGAAACAATTCCCTCAGAATGCATCAGATATCCGGTATCCGGCAGGTTTTTACGTATCCGGAATCCGATCCGGTCACGAACTCTCCAGTTATCCAGCTTGTCAAAATTGATTTTAAAATTAACACGTTTTTTGAGAATATGTATGTAAATTACAAACTTACTACGTATTTCGAAGTTCTGGGATATTTGAAAATATATGTATAGAATTTACAGGCTTCAAATATCAGAACCGGATACCCGATACGGATCCGTCAGACAAAAGGTACCGGATAACCTATGTCCGGCAAAATCAATATCCGACGTATCACCGAAAGGTCACGAAATTTCACTTTTGAAAATCTGTTGACACCCTGATATTTGGGCTGCAAGTAAACGCTCAATGGATGGGGTGTTAGACCTCTGCGTTGTATTGCTGAAAAGCGACTCGACGAGCTTTTTTCCAACCTTAAAACCCGGACAAGAAATAAAAGGATGGTAGTAACGCAAGATCAAGCACATAACTCTTCTTCTCCGAAGATGCTATCTCTAAGTGTGTTTTATCTTCGTATTTTCTTTGTTGAAATAGGTTGTTAGTCTTCTGAATTGCTCTTTTTATGCGTTGCTCATCAAAGTGTCAGCGCAGTTGAACCGACAGTGCGGCCGTTTCGCTTTTTCTTTATGCATTAAACTGTTGCATCATAGTTTTGTAGCTAGAAATAATCATTTATTTGAATAGGAAACAGGGCTGACATTTCAAGTTTTTTCAGTGAGTAGAAGAGAGTCAGAAATAAATATATAATTATATATGAGCCGTTCAATGCGCGAATCGATTAACTTCATAAAACATAAGTTTGGGAGTCAGGATGGAATAATGTACATTGATTTTAAAAATTTCATTTTTAATACACTCTCAGAAATAGAGCTCTCATTTTTGACGATTCTTCAATCGTCAAGAAAATTTCGTCATTTTTAGCGATTCTTTCCTCGCGCGATCACGTGACTTAAAAAAGTTACTACACAAATTTCGCCATTTTGACGCGAAAGGTTTACTCGGAGCATTTCCACGAAGCCATTTCGTCAAATGCGACGAAAGTTTCGTGAGATTTGAGTATGCGTTTCTGAGGGTGTATAAAACCAAATGAGCATTATAGAATGCATAAGTACAGATGTAGCTTTCATCTAATGGTATAAAAAATTAATAAGAGCAAATAGCCAAAAAATAATCATCAATAATATCACAAGTTTTATATGAATGAATGAGTTACTCGATTTGGCAAGTGAAAAAAAAAGTTAGATTCAGCGTTTACATTTTAAACTTTTTTATTACTCAAAAAGACAATTATTATTCAGATATTCCGTAAAAACGAATGTTAACAGTTCTGTTATGATAAACTAGTAAGCCCGTCGGTCATACGAAATGACCGCTGTTCTAGTAATCATCGTCAAAACATACAGTTTTAACGAAACTGGAAAAAAGAGCGCTGCCACTTTAATATATATAAAAAGCGCAGACGATAAATAAATTAAAACAAAGAAAGAAGGATTAAATTAAATTCGCGTTTACATTTATTTTTAACGGAGATTGCGAATCTAGCGATGCCTCACTCAAATCAGAAAAATTTTTTGATTATTAGTATATTTGACATGTGTTACAACAATGGCAACTGCATTAGTTACATTGTTCATTGAAAAATTTAAAAAATGTTTAAAAAAAAAAAAAAACTAATTGAGTCACAACTTTCATTTTTGCAGCAATGAGTTTCTCGGGTCGTAAACATCAACCGTGCCGAATGTGGTCCCGATCGATAAAACGGCCTGGGATTCCATAGCGAATAGATATATAAGATTATTTGTGATTAATTCATCAGAACTATAAATATTGCCTTCTTTATCAACTGTATGTGTTATGTGGGGACTCGTCATTTCAATTTGTTGTAAGTTTTTTATAATAATCAAATTTAAGAAGAACAGATCCGTCACGGCTCTCCTTCTTTCCCTTGTAACCAGGGTTGCCAAACTTCTCGGATATTGGATATCCGGTGACCCTTGTGTGAGAGGTTCGTACCGGATATCCGACTTCGATGTTGAAAACGTGTAAATTCTATGCATTTTTTAAACATCGCTCAGCTTCTAAATCCGTATATGCTTTCAAAATAAGCTAATTAATTAAGTTTTAAAAATCAATTGCCGGATAACCGGATCTTTCGTGCAGTGGCAGGATCGGATTCCGGATATTTAAAAATCGTCGAATCTGGATATCCGATTCTTCCTGGAGGGACTGATTTCGTTGCGCCGAACGGGCTCAGTCCCTCTCCCCTCCCACAGAAGGCGTCGGATATCCGGTATCCGATCAATTTTTAGGTGTCCGGATTTCCACAACATCAAAGATACGGTTATTCAGCATGTAAAATTTTTTTTTTTTAAATTTTAATTGGCATATTTTGAAAATACACTAAAACCTTCGGATGTTTGAAAATATGTATAGATTTGTAGATTTTAAACATCAGTACCGGTTATTCGTCAAAATCAACATGCGATGCATACCTAATCCTGACCTTGGTGCGAAGAGTTTACATTTATTTTCTAAAGGTAATCCGGTAATACGTGTGTATAATTTATATACTTGTACACGTAAATCAAAAATATTCTTCATCTAGTTCCCTTCTAGCGAGCCTCCCCTATCCAACCCTGAGACATAAAAGTACTGGAGAGCATTCGATTCTGAAATCACTCGATATCCGAGCTTTCAATGATGCAAATCTCTCGATCATTCTCATCACTAATTAATGCACGGCTTTTTTGCTCACTTCTTTTTAACCTGTGTTTTTCTGAGTTGTTGATTATAATAAATGAATAAATGAAATAAAATTTTGTGGGTCTAATTTGTTTTTTAAAAAAAGGCCTGCAGAACCCCGAATCGTTTAGCAGACCCTTGCGCACCCAGGTGACCTCGGAATTTGCCTCAACATTATGTTTGCGTGGATTGAGGAAAAATCGGGCGAGGGTCGTAATGGGGGAGCCATCCTGCATAGACGGGGGTGGTTAACCTATATTGACCTTCGAAGGAGATCTAAAATTAGGGTTGCATTAAATGTTCAACTACATTTGGACGCTCATGAATTATGCATGGATCACTTCTATCGTCGTAGGTGGCCTTTGGAGGTTGATATGAGATGGATCACAGAAAGATCACGCTGTTGATCACAGCTCAGACGTGCCTGGACGTTATCCCTTAAACATTTTGAATTACAGTGAGTGATGATTTAATGCAGCATTTCCCAACCAATGGTTCGCTAAACGCCAGGGGTTCGCGTTACAAAGGGGGGAGCGTTCGCGAAAATAATATTGCAATGGTGGTATTTTTAATTGCTAACGGTATAAAAAAACGAAACAAATTTGCATACGTATTTAGTATAAAAATGTTTCAGTATAAAACTGCCCCTTTGGAGGTTGATGAGAAATGGATCACAGAAAGATCACGCTGTTTCAGCCCTGACGTGCCTGGACATTAGCCCTTAAAAATTTCAAATTAATGAGTGATGATTTAGTGCAGTGTTTCCCAACCGGTGGTTTGTTAACCCCCAGGGGCTCGCTTGGTATCCAAAGGGGGGAGGGGGTTTGCGAAAATAATATTGCAATGGCGGAATTTTTAATTGCTATTGTAAAAGGAAAACGAAATAATAAATTTGCATATGTATTAAGTGTAAAAGTAATTCAGTGTAAAAAGGACATTACAAAAAAAAAAAAAAAATACAGTGGAATCCGCTTAATGGGACCGCCGGATAATCGGACCAAGCCGCTTATTCGGACCAAACTCTAAGAACCAAAACATTTCCTATTACATAAGCCTAATATTATTCGCTTGTTGGGACTAAAAATTCGTTTAATCGGGCTTGAGAAATGAAAGAAAATATAAAATTGGAGGCATAAGTCGCCCGCGTAGAACAGCTTTAAAAGCGGGACAACGAACACGAAAATTAATTTATTAAACACTAGCTGATATGCCCGGCGTTGCGCGGGATAAAATTGCATCCTTCGCAGGCCAAGTGACGCATGTCCAAAATTCTGTTGTAAATGTATAGGGAAAATTAAAAAAAAAAATCCAAGTAAGAGAGGGGCAACAGTCCATAAAAATCCTATTTAGACAGTAAAATTCATAAAAAAACCCCGATTGTATTAAAACGAACAGCCTTGAAAAATTCAGTCTTGAAATTAGACCAAAAATTATTCCATAAAAATCCACATTAAAATGCCAACAAAAGTTCATAGAAATTGTCATTAGAGTACGGGAAACAGTAACTCAAATGCACATATGCAGAGAGATAATTGTGCCAAAATGATATCAAGAGCCCGTAAAAATCGCAATTACAATATCGACCAAAATGCATCTACAATTTCCCATCAGAAAAAGAGCAGTATTCTCTGTAAAAATGTCCATCAGATCAAGAACAACTCTCACTGTATATTTCTGTTACAATAAAGAAAACATTCTTTAAAGCTGACCTTTAACACTAACCTTCAAGAGCTACTGTTCCTAAAATTACCCAGCAGTCCATCTTAAATTCCTCATCAAAATAAGGACACCCGTTCCTAAAAATTCCACTTGCAAAATTGTCAAAACATTTTCTGAAAATTCAATTGAATAGCACTTTCATAAAATTCGGATAAAAACGAAAGAAAGGAAAGCATTATTTCAAAAGGCAAATAATGCTCATTTAAATTACGAAATGTTTAGTACTGAACAAATTCTGACGTGTGAAATTTAAGTTGATAGAAAGACATAACTAAATACTTCCCAAATGGCTCCAAATAGACAGTACAAAAACTAAATAAATGTTACAAAATAAATCACTTGTGTAAAATATGGAATCAATAATCGCTACGTAAAAAAGTTAAAATGAAGCAGAAGATCGCCAAATTGTACTAAAGTATAATGGAAGCATTCGGCAAATACGCCATGATCCTACAGTGTAAATCACGTATTGAATTAAATGAGAACAATATTATTGATAAGGATTATTGGGCGCGGTTTGGAAAAGTTATGAAGCGCAAAATAATATATTGAGAACAATTAACTGGAAGGAGGCGAGTAAAAAGTTATCACCACTTGGCGAAATTTTAAATTTCATCAAAAATAAGCGATATCGAAGACCTTCCAACCTAGTTTTTATCGAAGAAATAAATATTAAATCGTCAAAAAAGAAAGAAAAATCAACATTAAAAATCGCACGCAGTTAATAATTCACAAAATATCCATAAAAATGAAATGAATTTTCAGAATTTGTTTCGCTGATAAAGCGGACACTCTACCATAAAATTTCATGCAATTGTTGAACTGTTACTACACTATTAAATCGCCAAAAAAGAAAGGAGAATCAACCTCAAAGTAAAGTAATTAAAATTCGTCTGCAGTTCCACAAAATATGTATAAAAATGAAATGAATTTTTAGAATTTGTTTCGCTCATAAAACGACATGAATAAAGATAAAATAGCATTTTCTCAATCTTACGTTAACAGAAATCATCTAGTTGGCGACAAAAGTAATATTTATTTTGGCGAAAACACGCAATTTGAGCAGATAAATTCAGAGGTAAGCCTTGCTTTAAAGTTCGAAAACTACTTCAAGCGAATACTGCGCGTACTCTATTCGTTCTACGAACTGCAGAAGGAGATCATATTGTGCAGTTTTTTACGGGCATCAATATGCTGCAAAAATCGAAAGGGTGTGACGTTTCTTCGATGAGATGAACCCAAAATCAACAGTTTTGCTTAAAATTGGAATAAAAGAAGAACAAATTCTAATTTTCGGAAAAACGCTTCGAGGTGCACGAGGACCTGGTCCAAGGTACCTGTAACCAAAATTTCGTACTCCTAGACCGTTCCATCTCGCCAGGAGGCGATCGACAGACACACACACACACAAACTTTTGGTTTTATTTATATAGATTAATCACAATGGAGGCAATTCAAGCAACGTCATTGGTCACGTGGCAGCGATTAAAGCAATGTAAACAAAGGAAGCCGTAGCATCGCTTCACTTCGAGTCCGACAAATCTAATTAAAACCTAGGCCTAAATAAAGTTCAACATTGCATAAAATTAACACTAAATAAAACACTATAACTATTGAAATAATTAATAAATTTCTTTTGTAATGATTAAATTAAATGTAATTTCTGGGTTATAATCAGTAAAAATAGTCTAATTAATTTTAAGATAACTCATTTTGCCTTGTGAACTCCACGTAGAACTCCATTGAAAATCTTAGTAAACAAAGAGCGGATATCACGTGACAACGATGACCGCTCATGAGTCCCTCTAGCGGTGAATTGCCTCCATTCGTGTAACTTTCAATAAAATCAAGCAATATTTACAGGGGAGATATTTAACGAAATCCCTACTAGATGGCGGTGATATTAAAGCAAAGGTCAAAGTTCAAGTGAATTTTCGAACTTAATCGGCTGAGCAGTCTTCACGTACAATAAAATGAATCGCCCAAGTAAGCAGATGACGAGTCTCACTCACTCGTCAAATATACCCGAAGGGTAAATTAGACTCCTTCATACTCAAATATGAAGAAAAGTAATTTATGTTGGTGTGGATGAGAGAAGGACAGTAAATGCACTTCTAGGAAATGTCGGAAAGAGACCGTTCATAAATGATGTCACGCTTTTTTCCCACATATTTGACCCCCGTCCCCCCTTTTGTCACAAAATGTCACGCTTCAACAGAATCCCCTCCCCCCTTTGTCACACATTGTCACAATTTCACGAACCCCCTCCCCCCTCGAAGCGTGACATTATTTATGAATGATCCCAAAGCTACTTTTGTTCTTTCAAAAAATCTCAAAGTTTGTCTCGCAAAAACTGAGAAGGATAAATTACCTTTCATAGAAAAGAGATCTTAGAAAAGGTTAAAATGTTAATGGTCTTAAGTGTAAAATTTATTGCTTATATGCCTGCGAATTTTGTTCTCTAGTGGGGGGAAAAAACAAAAAAAAAATTGGCTTCTTAAGACGCTTATTTATGCTTCAAAAGACATACCGCATTGTTTGAAGATTTAAACAAACAACCCTCTTAACCGCCCGTTCTCGACAAAATTTATGATTCGGAATCTTATTTCTTCTCGCATTCCGAGTTCTGTTTTTTAATTGAAACTGGTTATGTTCGTGGTAAAATCTCTTGCGTCATTTGTTTTCTAGTCGTCGAAATAACGGAGGAGAAGTTTGAGATATCCAGATCTCTCTCTCTCTCTCTTTTTTATTTCCATTGTTTCATTCACCTTGAAAATTGGGTCTCCCCGAACAGGTTGCGGGCACAAAATATTTACGATCGCAAGGAAGTAGCTTCCTGCTTTTTGTCTTCTCAACTTCGGTAGTTGTTTGAACGTAGCCTCTTCTTGATGAATTAACAGTGAAAGTTGAATGGGGGTTTGAACAAAGAATGTGTCTGCTGGAGGGTTGTTTCAACTAATTTTATTTGCTTGTGAGTGGCTTTTTTGACCTTTTGAACTACTGATGGAACTATGTCTTCCAGTCATCAAGACGTTCATGCATATTTCGTCTTTAGTTACCTAGATGGCGTGTTAAAAATGTATATAAAGGACCGTTCATAAATGATGTCACACTTTTTTACAATATATTTGACCCCCCTCCCCCTTTGTCACTAAGTGTCACACTTCAACATACCCCTACCCCTTTTTGTCACATGTCACGCTATATTACATTAGCATAAAATAAGTTTAATTTACTGATTTTAACCTTTTGTAGAAATCCAAATGTACGATGTCACTCTTCTTGTTACCCCCTCCCCTCGTCCCAAACTGTCACACTTTCTTGAACCCCCTCGAAGCGTGACATCATTATAAATGACCCATAAGAAAAGATTTCCACAACGCTCTCTGTGCTTGTCAGATGCATAAATAAAATAGCGATACAGGTAGATAGGTACTAATTTTTGTACTACTTCAGTAACATTATTTTTGATAGGCAGGTAATATGCTATTTCAGTAACAAATACTGCACCTTATGTCAATATATTAGCACCTATCTACCTGTATCGCTATTTTATTTATGCATCTCACAGATTCGCGCGCCTAACAGAAGGTTCAATTTAAACTCTTTGTTAATTTTCTTCCGCCACGTTTTAGGCTAACATGTATGCGGCTAATATATAGTTTTGGAACATTATTATTGCAGCGGACAGTGTCTAGTAATTTCGCTAGTAAGAGCTAGTAAGATAATACAGGTAGGGATATATATTTCCATTATTTATAAATGGTATTTATGTTTTTCCACCTCAATCTTTATTGAAGTCTTTTCTTTTTATACATTTATTTATTTTTTAGTGTAAATATATTTTGTTAATAATGCATGAGGAGGCGGTAATATCACAAGATCTTCACTGATCATATTTTAACGATTACACAGACACGCACACACAAAGAGGGCGATCGGCGCTGAGAATCCGCCAAATCGGAAATTTTTTTCCCTCCAACATGCTGCATATGGTTACTAACCTTTTTGCAGACCTAGTGCATTCCCCGAAAATCGGATCCATTCTTTCAAGTAGCACTACTTTCGGCGGATGCCATTACTACTATGAGAATTTGTGTCGCTCAGTTTCCCCTAGATGGCGTCACCTGAGCTCTAATTGATGCAGATTGCACTAGGAAATTAATTTAGCCGAGAGCATCCAGCCAACTCGGAAAATAATTCTTAGTTGTACAAAAGGAAAAAAGAGAGAGAGAGAAAAAAAAAGAAAAGAAAGTTATGCGCAGTACGGATTGATAACTTCCTGTTTTTGAAATCATTTAAAAATATCACTACAGCAAAAGACTGAATTTTATGTTTATTTTAGAAAAGCCATTTAAGGTTTAATTACTATTGATATTACTTCTCAATAACAACGAGAAGTAAATTTCATCCTTCATTTTCACATTTAATTATATATTTCGTGAGAAAATGCCAAGCTAAGCTTTGCTAATTTCCATGGAAATTACGGATTCTCTGTCCATGACTTCCTTTCTATGGAACAATTGTGGTCAAACAAAAGTGCGGAATCCAAATTATGCTGAATTTCTGCTTTTTAAATAATTACGCCTTGGTTGGTAATGGCCAAATATATATCTATGTCTCGCTATATATATATGTTATTAAATAAAATGACAAACCAATTCAAACACTTGATTAATTCAAAACATTATACAGAGAACCTTTTTCGTCCTTGTATTTATTACCAACCTTACGTAACTAAACATTAATAATAATTTCTTAGCAAGTTGGACAAACCTCTACTTAATAAAGGAAGAATAATCAAAATCGATTCAAATAGTAAGATATAATAAAAACAGAAAAGAATAAAAGATTGGGAGGGGTGGGAATAAATAAATAAAAATAATAATAAAATGACGGAGCGAATTTGTAACCTCCATCATTTTGAAGTCGGTTGAAAATGAATTGTATGCTGATTAATCAAAATTAAAATGATTTGCTTAATTTTGATTAAACGATTAAGTGACAGCTTTACTCACACTATCAGTACATCAGTCTCCTTGCCATCATTCTACTTTGATGCCACTACTCCCACGTTACATCACTTTGGTTTCGCAAGCTTGATGATACAGTCCGGCCACGAAGTTGTGACACTTGGACGCTTCTGCGCATGGCAGAAAAGGACGAATCCATTCTAGTTTTAGGGAAGTTCCTTTTGCAGGGGCGGTTATTAGCATGCGAATCAGAATGTTTGCTTCTCTGCTTATTGAAAGCAACCAAATTTTTAAACTGTAGATAGCATCTGTTTGGTAGAAATCAAGTATGCTAAACGAACTAAAACGAGTACAGAACACATCACATTTCTCACACCAGCAGAAACCCCCTTAACAAAAATGGATTATTCTTGGCCCTCTGCCAATCAGAAGTTGGTTTTTTTTTTCAGTAGAACTCTACTTGCAATGCTGAAAAGCTTTGGATAATTACTGAAGCAACTGCAGGGGGCTTAATTTCAAACAATTCAATCCGTTTAATTCCAAATATGAGTAAAAAAGTTAAATATGAGTAAGTTATCGACTAGAATCATCGATAACCTCAGCAAAAACCCTTTTGCTTCACTATTTTTTTTTTTTTTTTTTTCTTTTTTTCGATCGTGATGATATTTAGATAATTTGAAGTGGCAGCACTCGAGTATTTTCGATTGGAAGGCAAACATGAGTGGTCTCTTATCTGACGTTCTTTTGGTGATTAGCTTCGATTTTTTAAACTTTTCTCTACATGTCACTTCCTGATTAGGTGAAATCTCAGCAGTACTCTCTCGTTTTATTTTCTTTTTCAGTTTCTATATTTGAGCATCAACTTAATATGAAATGAAAGAAACCATTTAATTCAGTCGGTCATTTTTTGTTGAATAGTGTTGCAATTTTTTAGTGGTTTAATTACATTTCAGCAAAATTTGTTTTCTGATAAATGAAAAAAAAAAGGTATTAATACGTACATGAAATTTAATTTTACAATTTAAGTTGTTTTAAAATGGTACTTTGTCGGAAAAAAAACTTAATAGTATTTGAATGGAGGCAATTCACCGCTAGAGGGACTCATGAGCGAGCATCGTTGTCATGTGATATCCGCTCTTTGTTTACTAAGATTTTCAGTTGAGTTCTTCGTGGAGTTCACTTGGCAAAATAATTTATCTTAAAATTATTTAGACTATTTTCACAGCTTTTTCTGATTATAACCCAGTATTTACATTTAATTTAATCATTATAAAAGAAATTTATTAATTATTACTATTAGTTCCATTTCTGTATTTATACTGCAATACCAGGGGTCGGACCAGCATTTTTTTAACAGGGCCTTTTTTGTGTGTGGGTGTGTGCCAATAGAGATTTTCGCGAAAAAAATCAAATAATTTTGAAAATTCAAACATATAGTGATGAAAAATTTTATTATTTTTTCTGCTTTTATAATAAATTATAGTGTGAAAAATACGATTTGGAGCTTAGAATTTTGTGAAGGGTCCGTTTTGATCAATTGGGATTTTGTGAGGGGTCTGAAATCGGAATCGAATTTCCTCTGTCGCGACCCCTGAATACAAAAAGGTTCGTCTGCGAAAAAGTTGTAAACAGCCTGTAACAAGTTATATCGTTTAAATATACACTTAGCGTAGACTCATGTTAGGATTTTCTCTCATCCAATTAGAAGTGTTTCTTCCCTCAGTCAACAATCAGTAGGTACGCTCTCTTAATTATTAAATTTTTCATTTAATTGTTAGAACTTGACCTTCAGCCAATAGGTTGTATTCTTCCTCGAGTGTTACTATTTCCAGGCCTTGATTAAGGCCTGGAAATAGGGGGGGGGGGGGGGGCGGGTCCCCACATCTGAGGGGGCACCAATTTGAATAGAAAGTTTATATTGCGTTTCCTTCTTTAATGAACTTTTCAAAAACAAAATATCACTACAGTGTAAAATCCGTGACTTTTGTGTTAGCTTCTTCAGTAATGTATCGTATGAACACAAAAATTCTTTATTTCGTAAATCCATGGCTTTCTAGGGCCAATCAAACGTTTGTATTTTTGCATATCTCAAAATGCGATATGTTTACAAAAATACAGTCTTTTGATTGGCTTAATTGAGCCATCGTAATTGCGAAAATGTAGCTGAATTCCGCCCTAATGTCAGCAAGGGTTTAAATTTTTTGCAGCTAGATGACAAAGTTAAAAAATCAGAAAACTTCATTTCGGGAAAAGCAGAAGGGGCACCTAAATAAGTTTTTGCCTCGGACCCCAATTAGGCGAAGTCGGGCCCTGAAGATTCCTAATCCGTAGGATTCCTCTTCCAAGCTTTTTCGCCCACAATCAGTAGGTACTGCAGTAGTGTATCACTTAATCATTAAATTTTTAGGATTTGACCTTCAGCCAATTAGACTTATTCTTCCTTGCAGTATTAAGATTCCTACCCCGGTAGGATTCCTCTCCCAAGCTTTAAAATTTCTTTGTTATTCATGACCGTGTCGTTTAACTTAACCATTGGAAATTTCCCTTCATTCTACACAATTTCTCTCCTTGCCATTAAAATATCTTGTTTATTACTTAGGAATTTTCATCTATTCCGTAGGATTTTAATATATTTTTTTTAGGATTAATCATTTATTGTTATTTTTGCTTTCACAAGTACTCGCTCATCTTGTTTTTATCTAAAAGAAGACGTGAGCTTTCTGAAATTCACAAAACTTATCTTTTACACCTTTTTCCCATTAGATAAAAGCATTTCACATAGAAAGCATAGTAAATTTTTGTGTAAATGCATATTTTTTACATCATCTGCAAAGGTTTTCCTAAAAATACTGCAAAAAATTTTATCATTGTATTGCGTTTTTTACGATTTACATTGTTTTCAAGCATCCCACTTTCATCTTATTTTTTTTTCTTCTGATAAAACTGTGTAGAGAAAGTTATTTTTAAAATACCGGCCGTTTTTATTGCTGTTGCTTAACCGGACATAAGTATTAACTTGGCGAGCAGTCGTTGATGGATTGAGAAGTGATTGTTTCTGGTTAACTCGTTGAAGCCAATTCCGTTGAAGTGCTGCGATTTTATGACCGAGAAATGTCATAAATCTCTTTGCAGCGCCATGTTACCGTTTTCTTATCATCCGGGGTTATAAGTCCCGATATAAAGCGTTTCTTTCAGCTGCACTTGAAGTTATCAGCAGCTCGGACCGGCTGGATTTAAGAGTCTGTGCCTCCATTTTTGAGATGCTCGTGATTTATGTGTACTTCTTATCTTCGTTCACTACCAAAAACGGAAACCGTTTTGAGCTCCGCGCTTTAGGTCGTTCGTCAGTTGGTTTTTTACGACGAGAAAACGTTCTGAATGAGTTTTTTTTTCCTTCGAATTTTTTGACTAGATCAAGGGCTGGATGTTCATCTTTGGTTGGGATCAACAACCGTTTAAGATCTGAGGTTACAATGAAAAGTATTAAGGACTTCATTGTTAACTTCACTACAGACTAGCACAGATAGGGCTGACTCTAGCATTTTTTGGCAGTGCCCAGCGCCCTGTTGTCTTTTTATTTTGAAGCAACCCCACACCATTTCGTTTCAAACTCTCAAAAGATATTTATAACTGCATTTTCAAGTATAATTTTAGCCATCTTTTTCCAATGTCTTCTTTGGAAGAATACATCGCATCATCAATGGCCGATTTCGAAACAGCACCCCGCCCCCCATCATGTGAAATTCGTAGACATAAACAGCATTAATTTCATGCGCCATGTTGCCAAATTCAAAAATTAAACAGGTAGAAATCACTTCTCCATTAGCTCCAATCCCGTGAAATTTATGTGTTTGAAATGATGGGACTACTTTCGAATTCATCACCAGACCTCAAGTTTCTGAATGCAACCAAAATTTAGTACACATGTACAAACTTGTGGCAGGCTCGTCATTTGTAAATAAGTCGGGGTCATTTGTAAATAAGTAAGTAAGCCCCTTCCTGATCCTCCAAATGACAACTTTGGCCCCAGGTAAGCTAGTTCTAGTCAATTTATCATCCCCAATGAAATTCACGAGAGCTCTTACTGTACTCCCGCTCAGAGGGATGACGAACCCCCTAAAAAACTACGCCCCCCCCCACAAAAAAAAACTTATGGAAACACGAACAGTTAAGAAAAAAAAATAACAGTATATAGAAGGGAATTTTGAAAGCATGCATTATTATTATTTTTTTTTAAAATAATTGTTCGTGAAGTCTGTAATACGGTTTTTATTGTTTACGCTCTGGGATTGCAAAAAACAAACATTTCGGGCATTTGTGTTCCAAGCTTACAAAATATTTTTATTTTGTAAGCTTGTTTTTTTAATTCATTATTTGCGAAAATTAGAAAAAAACTTCATTTCTGTTTTATTTCATGTTTAGAATTCAATGAATGATATGCAATGGAGAATTGCCTTTTTTAAATATTATCTTTTAATGAACCTTTCTGGTAAAAGATGTTACCAGTTAAGGGGTTAAAACTATTTACCCCACCATTAATAGTTGCATAAAAAGACACAGTCAGCGCGGAAAATAGTTAAAAGGCATATAATATCTCAATGTCCCCGAAAATTCGAGACGAAAACAAAAGTTTATCTGTAACTTGAGCTTTGCATTGCCTCCGAAATCGAAACTTTCGCTCATTATATTTCGCTGTCCGATGCTTTTGCCGGAGCAAAGTGTGTTTAGAGAGCATCTGAACTCCCCCACCCATGTGCATCGGAGCAGCGTCATCCGCTTTCGCTTCTTCCCGATTTGTTTTGTGATGCGGAGAAACAGGGTCGCGAGTTGCGCAAAAGGAGAAACCGTCTTTTGTTGCTCGCGTTGTTGTGACAGACGCTCTTTGAAAGGCGAGAAACGGATGTTGTTGCAAACGGGATGAGAATGATGAATGTGTTTTGGGCTGTAGTTTCTTTGATTCATTGAAGAGATCACACGTTAGCAATCTAGAAAACGGCGAGTTTTTTGACGCGGCGTAGACGTCGGGAATTAGAAATGAATTACAATTTTCCCAACTAAATTTGTTGAAATGTGTTGCTAAATTTCTCGCTGAACATTCATAACATATATTTATAATTAATTAATTTTACTATTGTATTTTATTATACTCCCCTTCAGGTTGCAATCGATGTTTCAAAGGGGCTCTTTTACTGGATTTTGTATCAAATCTTTGCCGATTTTAAGTCGTTTTCCGTGTTAAGATACTTTTCCTGGAGGCATCCCTCAATACAACTCCATAAGTGCCCATTTGACGAGATATCTCGCCAAGCTTGGCGCCAAAATAGAGAAGCCAAACATTTATATTTAATAAGCGTGGTATAAAGAAATGATGTGGTGCACACATTACTTTTAAAAAAAAAAAAAATCACCTTATATATACCGACTATCCAAATTTGATTCTTTAACAAGACAGTTTTTGTTAGTTCTCTTTTCATAGAACTTTTTTTAATGTTGGAAAGTAGTCACAATTATTTTTACTAGCTTTTGTATAAACAGAAAAATATTAAAAATCTGAAATAATTTTTTTCTTAAAAATATTGCAACATTTTTTACATTAGAAAGTGGGACAGCAAGATGAAGTCAGTTAATAACATCTAGATCCAGCTAGATCTAATTATTTTAACTTTTTTATAAGTTTGATTACATTTTCATGTGAGAGTTTTATATTTAAGACATACATCGCCTGCAGTATTATTGTTGCAGCACAAACAGATCCCCCCCCCCCTTATTTTGCGCTTTTGTAAAGTATTGGGGGAAATTAAGTTTTCAGTGTTGACGGTCTTCACTTGCAGAAATCGTGGTGTCAATGTTAAATGTTCAACACTTGAAATGTTGCTGAATATAAACTAATTTTCCATGTACTAATTAAGCAGTGCTTTTGCATGTTTCATACTTCATAATACTATGGGGCTGTCATACAGCTCCGAAGTATCATGGGAGAATGGTGACGTATAGCGAACTGGTTTCAAAGTCCACCAATGTCAGAGAGCTTTTTACTGCATGGTACTTTGATTTTAATTTTGAAAATATATTTGTCACAATATGTCGTACCTATGTATGACATTATAAAGCACATATAAATAAGAAATTCATAAAGAAAATCCACTTAACCCACAGAGCGCGCACGATTGGTTGGTATTTTTCCTCTCAAAAATGTACATTTCCTTTCAAAAAGTTATAAAAAACAAAGTACCAATTACACGTAAGTTTAGTACTGATGTGTTGGTATTTTTCCCCTCAAAAATATACATTTCCTTTCAAGAAGCTGTAAAAAACAAAATACCAATTATACGCAAGTTTAGTACTGATGTAACTTAGAATGCAGTTACAATGAAACGACTTTTATTGAATGAATAATTAATTCTGAAATAGAGTTCCGGGTCTCGTAGATCCTGCGCGTCTGCTTGCGGTCTAATAACTCAGTCCCAAATTGACCTCTTAATAAATTGAATGGCCCCTTGTGGGCGATGTTCCCCAAGTTGATGCTAAATCTACTTTCCTTCTTCTTGCAGAGTGATGTGAAGGTGTAGAGAGCAAGCAGAAGACATGTCACAAAGGGAGGATGCCATCAAATTCGAGACAGGGCGTATTAAAGCTCTACAGGAAGAGCGCCTTCACATTCAAAAGAAGACTTTTACCAAATGGATGAACTCCTTCCTACAAAAGGTGAACTCGCTACTTTTTTTTCCCTTCTCACTTTGATTAATTTTTAAGATGTTTTATGAACATAAGAATGTTTTAATTCAAAGTTTATTGGCTTTCGTTACATACTTAACCCTATCACTGTACCTTATCGAAACAAACCCTGTTATGACCTGGGGTCCACATGAACCCCATGCTATTATTTCCAATGTGGTTTAATTATTTTAAAACTTAATTCTGTGTTCTTTCAGTTTTATTGAAAGTAATCGGTGCTTATTTTAACCATTTTCTTGATAAATTTTATCAAATTTTGCCAGTGTTGTGTTTGTTTTCCAGCATACAATTCTGCTTTTGACTACCAGTTGAAAGTATGCTGGGGTGTGTGTCACTGTGATGGGATTAATTCCTAATTATGTTTGAACATTGAAATATTTAATTGGAGATAGAAAGAAAAGTATTTATAAAGACATAATTAAAATAAAACATATTGTGAAAAGTTAGTTAGTTTTGTTCTTTTTGAATCATAATTTTCTTCTATTTAGGTCGATTGGGCTTTGAAATTAATATTAGCTTTTGGTGAAAAGTCAGTTTTGTACTTTTTATTTATTTATTTTGAAGGGAGCTTTGTTATCACGAATTTTGTAAATAGCTCCTCCAGGGATCCAGGGGGGGGGGGGAGCTCTAAACAAACACTGATGTCCTGTTATTTACTTATTTAATTTTTTCCTTTCATTCATTTGAAAAATTTACCTAAAAATTATCACTAAAGCTTGAACATTTATTTACTGTCTAAGACTAACAAGTATCCTTACCTTTGCTTGCAAGGTCCTTGTATTTTATTCAACTAGAAGGCTTTTTCCTATAAAGTTCTTTTTAGTTGAATCTAAAAAAAATTAGGGAAAATTTATGTATTACTTGCATATTTGTATTACGTATATGTTTTACTTTATGTATTACGTCCCCCAATTTGTGTTTAAAAATTGAAAAATTTATAATACATTATTTTTAATTGAGATAATCTCATTTTTATTTTAATTGTATTTTTTTCCTTTTGTGTTCTTTCTCCTCCCCTCCCCTCCAGCCCCATGCAATTTCTTTTTACTCTCTGCTGCTATTCTTATACACACTGAAGATGAAGTCAAACAGTGGGCTGTATCCTTCCCCAATTAATTCAAAACAGATTTAATATTTTAGTTTAGATACTGTAAAAATGTTAATCCTCTGAATTATTTCGCTAAAAATCCAATTGGTTCTTAAACTCTCCTGAATTTTCAAATGAAGATAAATGTATGATCTGTATTTCTAAAAACTTTATTTGGAGAATGATCAAATGAATACTTCAAGCTCCAAAAGTATTCTGTAACATATAGTATTTTTAACTTTTACGCTTGACCTTTTTTTGCTCGAGGGGGTGGGGATTTTTAGAATTTTTAGATTATATACTCCTGCTCAGGTTTGGTGATAGTAATTGCCAGTTTATGAAAGGAAGTTCACCCTTACCATTGTTTTTGCAACTAATAAAGCAATTTAATACTTTCTGTAACATGTTCATTGTTTTTTTACACAAGTTCATTTCTCATTCAGGCCCGCATGGAGGTGGAGGACCTCTTCACAGACCTTGCGGACGGGAAAAAGTTGCTGAAGCTGTTGGAAATCATTTCTGGGGAGAAGCTGGGTAAGCCCAATCACGGCAAAATGAGGGTGCACAAGATAGAAAATGTAAATAAAAGTCTCGCATTCTTGCATACTAAGGTAAGACGTTGATATTGTTGGACGGATATGCATTTTGATATTTAAGCAGATTTTGTATAGTTTCCTAAACTAAAATTGAAGTTGACATTTAAAATGCAATTAGCTTCTTATTTTAAAAATATTGCAATTGCCTAGTAAAATTTCCATGCATTAGGGACTGTTCATAAATGATGTCACACTTTTTTCCCCACACATTTGACCCCCCCCCCCTTTGTCACAAAATGCCACACATCAAAATGGACCCCCGCCCCCTTTGTTACATGTCACGCTATGTTGCATAAGCAGGGATGTCACTTCTTGTTACCCCCTCCCCTCCTCCTTAAAGTGTGACATCATTTATGAATGATCCCTTATATTCATATGTTATTACAATAATACATGCATAACAATGCAATATTGCTTTTGTTAATTTGTCTCGGGTTTCTTTAAATGCTTTGCAAAACGTCTGATAACAGTTTTGAAAAGTTCACATGTCTGTAAGACATTTTAAATACAAAGCCTCAACCAGTGGCGGATCCAGAGGGGGGGGGGGGCACGGGGGCCCGTGCCCCCTCCAGACGCTTTAAGTAAGGACTAGAAAGAATTGACTTTCTTTTCTTCCTTTACGCTAAAAACGAGGAAGAAGAAACTATTTTGCAGATGGAGCGATAAAACTTCTATTCTATGTGACTTCTATTCTTTCAATTCTATGTGACAAACTGAGATAACCGGGTAATTGCTAAGACAGAAAGAAGCAGAACCTGCAAAATCACTTAGACAGTTGATTTATGCTCACGTTAAATCTTCAATAGACTTGAAGAAGACTACATTTGACCCCCCCCCCCCCCCTAAATTTTCGCGAAAAAGAAGTTATTGGTGATTTTGCGAGCTGAAAATTTCGCGAATTATATATGAACAAAACCAAAAGTTAAAAAAAAGTGCTCAAGAAAATAAGTGCTTTCACAGTATATATTCCTTTATTATATATGTCCAGTTTTAAAAAAAATGTGTTTTTTTGTATTTAATTAGGGAATAATTAATTAAAATTTTATTGATAATTTAAATTTAATAAATCAATTAAGTTTAATTAAATAATTGATTAAATTATATTTGGAAATTAAAACGGATCACAGTTTCTGGAGTTGTGTCCCCCCCCCCTCTATTTTGTTTTTAAGCTGAAACCACCCACATCAGCCACATTGTGCCCCCCCCCCCAGAATTTTTTTCTGGATCCGCCACTGGCCTCAACAGGGAATGTGTAACAGTAGTTTTTAACTGTAACCAATATCTCTTTGTGTCAGATGTACCTTAAAAAAGAGAACACCTTGTTCTAACTGATCATTGATTTTACCAAATGCTTTTTGAATATTTTTTACTAGGGGTGCACTGATTAAGAGGTAATTGGCCATTATTGGCCACTTTACCAATTGCTTGTCAATCAACCAATATGTACCTATTAAGGGAATAATAATTATAAAAGGAGAAAATAATAATATTTTAATTTGACGCAGTTAATCATTCATAAGTAATGCCTCTTAGTATTCTCTGATGAATAAAAAAATATTTTGCTTTAGGAATGTCTTTGTATGGATAAGTTTGTCTATATTTCAGCTGAAGTAATTGTTCATTGTTGATTGTTAACCATTTCGAAATATAAAAAAGAAAGCAAACTTTCGACCAAAATTAAAGGCGTTATTTACATCAATGTTTAACAAAAGTATCTTCTATTAATGAAACTAGACAATACTATTTTAGCTTTGTATACAAAATAAATTGCAATTGCAGACTTAAGCAAACCGTTTTTAGAAACTATTTTAATCTATACTAATATTATAAAGCTGTAGAGTTTGTTTGCTTGAACGCGCTAATATCAGGAACTACTGGTCCGATTTGAAAAATTCTTTCAGTGTTAGATAGCTCATTTATGGAGGAAGGCTATAGGCTATATATCATCACGCTAAGTCCAATTGGAGCGGAGTTTCGAAAATTGCATAAAATAGTCCTTTTCTATTGGAAGAAATGATCGCATCCTTTCGAGCTTGATACCATTGAAAAGCCTGTAAAAAACTATCCTAGTAAGAGTTTTGCCCTTTGTGCTAAAATTGGAAGTCTCTAAATTAACTAGAAAAGAAGTTATAAGCGTTTTCCTCTGTAGTTTGAAATTATTTTTTCACTGTAATTAACTTTAATTTTGTTTGACACTGATGATGACCGTTTTATTTTATTTACATTGTTGCATCATTTCAACAGTTGTTACAGTTGCCATGTGAACAAACAAATGAATGCAGTTGCCATTGTTAAACAAATAAAAAAAAATAATAATCAACGTTTCTAGCATTTTGATGGAGGCATCGCTGTATTTGCAGAATATAATTTAAAACAGAGCGTGCAGCGCTGGGCGTCACAGCTAGTGTTAAATAAAGAAATAAGTAAAATTTGTTCTTATAATGTGTTGTGTGTGAAATTATATTAATGGGTATTAATTAAATCCGATTGAATATGTCAAATTTATTTGGTTGCGAGACTAGTTATATAATTTTGTGTTCTTATGTAATTCCGGTTAAGATGTTCCACTTAGGTATACTAATGCTACTTGGTACGTATATATGTTTAGAATTGTATTGAAGATCACTGATATAATAGGATGTGTCTTTCCGCAGGTACGGCTGGAAAGCATTGGTGCAGAAGATATTGTTGATGGTAATCCAAGATTAATATTAGGTTTAATATGGACTATAATTTTAAGGTTCCAGATCCAAGAAATTGAAATCGATGTTGTGAGTACTTTTCAAACATCCCTTGAATGGTGTTTCTCTGTGTGACACATGATGTATCAAATTTTCTCTCATGACAATTTGATTTTGATTCATCAGTCTTTTTCTCCCCATAGAATGAAGATGATGAAAGCAGTGAGAAAAAGTCTGCTAAAGATGCTTTATTGTTATGGTGCCAAAGAAAAACTGCCGGGTATGTGTCCAAATTCATTAAGCAGAAATTGCAATTTTTTTAAAAATCGTTATGTAATTTAGAAAGAACATTGTCTTTAGAGAAAAACCTTGTAAAGCAGCAATCATCTAAGATCTGTAACACTGCCCTTGTGTTTTTTAGTCCATTGAATTCCAAGTATTTGCATGTAATCTTATTGCATAATATGAATTGCAAAGTTTTTATAATTTGGGCTAAAGAAGTTCAAGCGCTAATTATTGTCGTCGTTTGCCAGTACTTTAGTTGCCATTAGCTATTAATTATCTTGCCAAGTAAGGGAAACACTGCCAGGTCTAACACCTGTTTATGCTCAAAGAACTTTAGTTATGCTTTGTAAAAGATTTGATGCACTTTGCAATTCAGTCAGAGTAGTGAAGTGTTACTTAGTTTTGCCTTTTTTGTTATTAGTTGCAACGTTGCATACAGGGGAAACAAATCTTTTTGTTTATGTTGCAAAATGTACTTTCAATTTTATTGTAGCCATGCTCTCATCCTTACAATAACGTCATTCCATGAAAAAAAGGGAGAAATTGGTGTTCTTCATGTAACAGCTATTAAAATTAAAAAATTAATAGATAAAAAAGTTAATGATAAATGTTTTGTTTTAGAAATCACAATAAGCATGTGATTTCTTGAAGCAAAAAATTTTTACTGATTATCTCTCTTAACTATAATTTTCTAAAATGAAATATAGTTGTCACAGGTGGGACACTTTCTATAGAATTGTAGAAAAAATCAAAAATTTAATGTAATTGAGCAATAATTTGCACTCATCTCAGTATAAGTCTCTTTTCGTCATCAATTCATTTTAAATTCTGTACATAAATTTTACAATCCTGGAGATATCTTTGATTTATTTTATTTATTTACGCATAAACATCAATATGTGTCCGCTCCTAAGCGTGTTTCACTTTACATCGGATAGCTTTTGCTTCATAAGGACAAGGCTTCATACTAGCACCTGCCAGCTGAGCCCCAAGTCTTTTGCCCAGTGGCGGATCCAGAAAAAAATTCTGGGGGGGGGGGGGGGGGCACAATGTGGCTGATGTGCGTGGTTTCAGCTTAAAAACAAAATAGAGGGGGGGGGGGACACAACTCCAGAAACTGTGATCCGTTTTAATTTCCAAATATAATTTAATCAATTATTTAATTAAACTTAATTGATTTATTAAATTAAAATTATCAATAAAATTTTAATTAATTATTCCCTAATTAAATACAAAAAAACACATTTTTTTTAAAAACTGGACATATATAATAAAGGAATATATACTGTGAAAGCACTTATTTTCTTGAGCACTTTTTTTTAACTTTTGGTTTTGTTCATATATAATTTGCAAAATTTTCAGCTCGCAAAATCATCAATAACTTCTTTTTCGCGAAAATTTAGGGGGGAGGGGGGTCAAATGGAGTCTTCTTCAAGTCTATTGAAGATTTAACGTGAGCATAAATCAACTGTCTAAGTGATTTTGCAGGTTCTGCTTCTTTCTGTCTTAGCAATTACCCGGTTATCTCAGTTTGTCACATAGAATTGAAAGAATAGAAGTCACATAGAATAGAAGTTTTATCGCTCCATCTGCAAAATAGTTTCTTTTTCCTCGTTTTTAGCGTAAAGGAAGAAAAGAAAGTCGATTCTTTCTAGTCCTTACCTAAAGCGTCTGGAGGGGGAACGTGCCCCCGTGCCCCCCCCCCCCCCCTCTGGATCTGTTACTGCTTTTGCCGCCTGTTCCATGGGTGATTCTGGTCCGAAATTCTTCGTAATTTCCGAAAATTCTAGAGATTGTTCTGAAAATTTAAAGAAATAAAGATAAAGGGGGAGGAGGAGTGGGATAAAATCTGTTTTCCTAAAAAAAATTTTAATTTTAATCTTTGGCTTCTTTGATGAATAATATCTGCTCTTTTTATGTTGGGATGAGAAAAATATTTGATACTTTAACAATCAGTACTGTTTGTGTTTCAGGAAAAAAATGACTTTCAGTATTGATATTACAGTACTTTCCTTAAAGCACTTGGTTTTTTTCGTGAGGTCTTCATCAAATTATATAATTTATATTTTAAATTTGTGGTGCATAGGTTTTCCAAAATTTTCATGTGATTTTTTTTTTTTTTTTTTTGTACTGAGAATCACCCATAGCCTGTTTCTTTTGAATTTCTATCATTTCAATTCAGATGCATAAAAAGTAGTTTTTTACATTCGATACATCGTTAATGATATTTGCTTCATTATTGTCTTCATCAGCTATCCTGGTGTAAACATACAGGATTTCCACGTCAGCTGGCGGAGTGGCTTGGGATTCAATGCTCTCATCCACAACCACCGTCCAGACCTCATCAATTTCCCCGCTCTTCAGAGCAACAGCCACATACAGAATCTCAACAATGCCTTCGATATCGCCCAGAAGGAGCTGGGGATCCCACGTCTGCTCGACGCAGAAGGTACTTCGCAAAGTGTTTATTTTACAAGCTTTGTGTGATCCTTAAGGGGACACGGTACCTCAAATTTGTTCCAAATATCCAAAAAAAATTTACTACGTATTTCAATGAATAAAACTGTTTTAAAACCTCATGCAAAATTTCAAACTAATGTGATCAATACTTTAGAAGATATTCCGGTTTTTGTTATTGATTTCAGCCGTTTTCATTCTGCATTTAAAATCTTTAGATGTATTTTTCTCTGCTTTGTATTTCTGACCAATTGCGTGTAGTAAAATCCTTGAGGCTTTTTCCAGCTAAAAATACAGCTTTGAAACTTTATGTGCGTTCCACAAAGTATGCTTGACAAAAGTTAGCATGGGTTTGACTCTAAAGTTTGCAGTTTGTTTTTATTTAATTGTTGAATTTGAATTTTTGTCCTTTGTAATGTTTTTTTAATGAAAAAAAATATTAAAATTCTACTAAGTTTCAGATAGTATTTAAATCCATGTTAACTTTTATTTTAGAATGTTTGGGAAATATTATTCAGAAAAATATCTTTGGAAAAAGATATAATTGAGAAAATAGATGATATAAGAAATTTTAAAAATTGAATTTTTCCTTCTTAATTTTAAATTAATAGTTGACTACAAAGAGGTTCTACTTTCAAATTTCATTTCTAATCATAATAGGATATAAATGAATGCATTATTTTTTTATCTGATTCATTGTTAAACCAAAGGAGGTACTGTGCACCCTTAAAAGTTCTTAATTTTCTACAAAAGTAATTTTAAATGCTTTAATCATTGGATGTTTTCTTAAATAATGAAATTAAAATTCTTAATATTAGTGAAAGGGTTCTTTAAGTTATATCTCTCGCAAGTGGAGTTAAAATGCAATTTTGGATGCCTTAAATACATTTCTTACATATTACTGACAATATTGAGTCTATTACTAAATAGTTGAATGATTTGATAAATATACCAATATATAGCAGGTATGTATCATCAAAGTGAAACGTGACAGCCTAAAATGATATTTATATTTTTTTCGAGTTTGTGCGATGAATTGTAAGATTCTAATGCACTTTTGCGTCCTGTGGCGAGAAGAAGCGTGAAGATGCAAATCTCGCCCTCCTTCGTTTTAACGCTGGCAACTGTAAAAGCTGCAAGCAGTATCCCAATGGGAGCTCTTGCCTGGTGTGTTGCAGACTGTAGAAAGTTTCTTCAGTTTAGTGTTTTGCTTCGGATGGAGCTTGTTAAATTTAACTATGTTGTTTAGTTTAATATATTTAGTTTAAATGTTTATTAAATATTGCTTTTTAACAATCCTGGTGTAATCCTTCACCACAGTTCAATCACTAGATCTTTCTGCCCTTCTTTCTTTTACTTGGATTCTGTTATGTTTGGAATTTTTTCCCTTTGACGAGCACGCTAAAGAAGTTGATCTCCATTTGTTTATTCACCTCATAATTTAGTCAAACATGACACTTGCAGTTCTTTAAATTGTATTAATCTTATTTGTCAAAAAATTCTGAAATCCTTGTTTTTTTCAACTAAAACACTGCACAATTTTTATTTTATTAAAATAAAGAAAAAAACTGCCTAGAAATTGTTGTCCTCATACACGTAAGTTAGGAATTAGAAGTGGGTTGAAGAAGGAGGTGGTGGCTATTACCTATTTCAAGTTTTAGGAGCACATTTTTCACATACAATGTGATTTTTTATGTTTAATGATATATTTTGGAATACTCAACTTTTCTATTGTAACTAATTGTCTCAAAGTCAAATAATTCCTCCATTTTGAATTGGTATTGAACTCTCATTGATATGTTTTTTTTCTCTTTCAGATGTGGATACCAGCAAACCTGATGAAAAATCTGTGATCACATATGTAGCCTCATACTATCATACATTTGCTCGCATGAAAAGTGAAATGAAGGGAGGAAAAAGAATTGCAAATGTAATTTCTTGCTCTAACCAATTGCAATTTTTTTATATTGTTATTAATTATTTTATTTCATGACCATCGATTTGCTAACATTTTATTGAAGTCCCAACTGGTCTGCAAGGGAATGATGACATTTTTTTACTTGCAGATTGTTGGCCAGCTGATGGAAGCCGACAGGCTCAAGAACAACTATGAACGGTTCACGACCAAGCTTTTAGAGTGGATCGAAGTGAAAACCAAACAGCTAGATGACAGAAATTTTCCCAATTCCTTGGAAGGCATTCAGAAAGAACTCTTAAGGTTTAAAGAATACAGAACTGTTGAAAAACCACCAAAGTGAGTACTTGTAGGTGTATTGTATTTTTGAGAAGGGAATTTAATTTTTATTTTTTAAAATTGTTTAGTTTTTTTTTTTTTTTTTTTTCAATTTGTTCATGAGCCTCAGAAAAATTGGCAGTATGAAATTATTTCCAAGAATTTTTAAGAATACTGATGTTTGTTGTCTGTATGCCTTTCCGTCCCTGTATTAAAAGTTTTAAAATTTTATTGAAAAAAGCATTTTTTTCAAAAAAATATGATCCTTTTCTCTAATTCTTTGTTTTTAAATGACTTAAAGCTACATGTATTGTGAGAAGGCTAGTTATAAATTAAATTAGACAACGGTAGAGATATGAACATGAATTAATTTCTTCAGATTTATTATATCATATTGTTTACCCAGGTAGAACACGGTGCCATTCACACTTAGTAGTAAAGAATGGCTACGGTTAATCGCATAATCATTTATGCATCCTTTGGGAAGTTGGTTAAATAAATATATATGTTACATTATAGTTATGTATGTTTTTAAAAGATATTTATGTTCTTCAGATACAAAGAAAGAAGTGAAATTGAAGCTCTACTGTTCTCCATCCAGACAAAAATGAAGGCTCTGGGACAGCCTCTCTATGTTCCTCCAGAAGGTCAGTTGGTCCACGACATAGAGAAGGCCTGGGACGGACTTGAGAAGGCGGAGCACAGGAGAGAAGTGGTGCTGCGGGAAGAGCTGTTGAGGCAGGAGAAGTTGGAAAACCTTGCCTACAGATTTGAACGAAAAGTATGGAGGTTTCTGTAAATTCCTAATTCAGTAAAATTTGAAGGCGTACTTGACGGTGGACATTCAAATGAAACTTTTTTCATTTTTTTATGGAATACTTTGAAATTTCCTGTACCTGCAAATAGCTCAATAAATGTACCGAATACTCAAAAAAAAAAAAAAAAATTGAAATTTTCTTTTAAAATTTAAGAAATTTTTTAAAATAAATTTTTGATTATATTTCAAAATGTTCCTTTCGCTACAATTTTTGATTTTTTTTTTTTTTTTTTGCTGAAGTTGTTATACAATGAAGAAATGGAACATTATAAACAAATTTTAGTATTCATATAAGAATCTGTTGTAAAATAATTTAACTATAATATTTTTTATTAGTTACCGCTAATTTTTTAGCAAAATTTCGCATTTTTGAATATTTTAAAATTACTTAATATATTCCTATCACATAATTTATGCTGAATTATGTTTAACTATATAAAAACTAGTAAATCACTAAGTTTCAGCCTTATGGAAGAAAAATTAAGTAGCAATGAACATTTTGAAATCTCAACAAGCAGAAAACTTTAGTTTCCGGAGAAATGCTTTTCAAATGGCAAAACTTTAACCCTTAAAATTAGCTCATATTTATGCAGAAATCGCAATCTACTAGTTATAATAGATGTAAATTTAGCGATGCATTAATAACTCCTGTTACGTAATCTGTAAGTAGCTATGCAGTAATGTGTGGAGATAAATTATGGGTTGTGATGTCAAGTACAAAGTGAAATAGCAAATTTGCACTATACTCACTTCTTTAATCCAATAGAGAAGCTAGTGTATTGTTGAAGTGTCTTTTCATAATTTTGGATTAAAATTATATCTCTTAATGGAACCCGAACCGTTTTTGGGTGAAAAAATTCACTTTTTATTTTATTTTTTTTAATTAAAACTAGAACTCTTCCTGGATCATTTGCTGTAAAAATTATGTAAATCTGAGTATTCTAAGTACTTCAAATGATTTTTTGAAAGTTGCGAGTCTATCGAAATTTGGTCTAGCGAAATTGGGTTTTTTTGCTTTGTAAGGGGAAACACTTTACCCTTCCTTGTGTTTTCTAGTTTATTTCGATTCATAGACTATCGATGGTAGTGACAGTAACAATCGATGGCATTCATTGCATGGAAATATCGAACTAAGAGAACAAAAATCCCGGGAATAGCGGGAAATTTGAATTTCTGGATTATCGGCTCTCCTGAAAAGTTGCATTTTTTCCTCTTTCGGAGCCGTTTTCTCGAAAACGGCTAAATGAATCAATATACTTTTTTTTTTGCATATGATTTGGCTATATTATTCCTATATTTACAGCCAAGGGTTTTTCAAAATTTTGAAAACAACCTACAAAAAACAATTTTTTTCAATGTTGTGTATTCACTACGAAAAGTTTTTAGCTGACCAGATTTTTATAAAGTGAAATTTTTAAATATCCCTGGTTGTGAATTCATTATAAGATGTGACAAATAAAAAAAAAAAAAAAAGATCAATAAAATATTGAATGGATTATGAGAAAAATGTTCCGGAAGTTATGAAATTGTAAAAAACTTTGATATTGAATAAAAAAATAAATATTCAATATTTTTGGATACAATTTGGTCTACATATAGAGAAAGACCTACTTAAAAAAATTAAAAATAACGCCAAGCAAAATTCCCTATGCCTGAGGAGTAACGCTTGAAGAAAGTTTACTACAAATTGGCCGCCTCAAAACGGTTCGGGTCCCCTTAAAAGCAGTAAGATTTAAAATTGAACTTTGTATTTGAACTGCAACTGTACTACATATTTAGAATGTTGCCTTTCAATGGAGGAAATATTGAAATGTTCATTATATCGAACCTTTTTGTTTTAAGTAAGGAATTATTGAAATAAATGCTATTCCTCAAATGTAATGCTGAGCGGGGAGAAAGAAAAGAAAGAGAAAGCACATGGCACTTTTACTTTTTGTCAAAGAATTCCAAATTTTATGATAATTAATAAAACCTTTCATTTAATCCATGAGTTATTTTTATAAATTAGAAATAATAAAATAATTTAATGTTAGACAAATGCCTAGTGTCATTATACATTAAACATTTAAAGATTTGTATTGAGTATCTTGTGTCTTAACAATTTTGTTTTCTTTTTATATTGATTTAATAAATTGCTGAGCAGTTCTAATAAACACAATAACAGCAATTTTAAAGGCATCAGAATAAAACTCTTATCACACACTAATAAAAGACAGGTTTTCTGCTATCATTTCAAAATTTGTTTTGTGAATCTCCGTTTGAATTACCCACAAGCCAAACAGTTGTTAAGAGTCTGGATAAAATTGGGAAAAACAGCAAGAGATTGAATACAAAATTTTATGATATGAGGATACACCAAAGATTGAAATATAGACATAATATTATGACTTTTTCTTCCTCCCAAATTTATGATCCCCTCCACAGAAAAAGCTTGGAGAGGAGTCCCCCTACAACTTAATATCTTAAATTTTAGCCCTTGTATTGTCTATGATTTGAAAATAATTTTAGATAATGAATATATAATTCAAATTTAAGACCCAGATGCAGTTATTTTCTTTTGAATTAATGTAGCGAAATATATTCCTTGATTACAGAATTGTCATACGCATGGAAACGAAAATACCTTAAAGATATTGCATAATAAATAATTCTTGAATCGAATGATTTGGCAATTTTTAATATCTTCTGGGTTCTGCTGATATATTTTGTTTGCATTACCATTGTTGCTTATATTAATATTGATTGCTTTATTATTATTTCTATTTATTTATTTATTTATTTTGCAATAGAGTGTTGTAAGAGAGGGCTATTTAAAAGAAATGATCCAGGTGCTTTCAGACCCAAGATATGGTAGTAATTTGTCGCAAGTCGAAGCAACAGTCAAGAAACACGAAGCAATCAGTGCAGATATTCTTGCAAGGGTATGTATTGTTGTTGGAATTCCTTCAGCTTTAAGCTTTTTTTTATGTGTTACTGATATCTGTTTCCATTTATTATCATTAACAGGAAGAAAGGTTTAAAAATTTAACTACTATGGCTGATGAGCTTGTAACGGAGAATTATCACAGTAAAGAACGGATTAAACTTAGGTGAGTCTTTTATATAATTATAATTTTTAATGAATTCCTGTTTAAATTATTTTATCAATTGTTTATATTTGGCTAAAATATGCATTGAAATGGGTGAATTTTAAAATGAAAGTTTTCGTGTATTTTATAAGCGCTATAAATTCTTGAAATTACTGTATGTTTTAAGGAAAGTGATTATGAAATACCCATTGAACCTTTTTTTTTTTTTTGTTATGTAAAAATATTAATCTTTTGCTAATGAGTTTAGAATATAACATATTTATGATAAATAATGTGATAAAATGGAAGCAGCTTTGCAAGAACTAAAACATACACAATTTGAATAAGTTGAAACAGCAGTGTAGTTGAGGCATGGGGTTCTTCACCTACCTTTTCATTTTGATACAAGCATCTCCCGACTTTTTTAGTGCAATAGACTTTTTGTTGCAGTGCTTGGTTTTTTGAGCCTCCCCCCCCCCCCCCCTTTTTCTTATTGTCATTCATCCGTCTACTTTTTAAAACGTTAACACAACCTTCACCCCACTTTTTGATTTCAATAACCTGTTTGTATCTGTAAGAGCCCACATCCTTATTTTTTTTCTCCTGGACTACAACTCTGGTTAGAAAATAATTAAATGTTTTTAGTTCTATAATCAGAAGTATAATTTGGCTTTTGCAACCTATTTTTTAAGCATTTAAAATAAATTATTGAAAAATTTATTAATGGAGTGAACTTTCACTTTAAAGTAGAAAAAATATTGGAAATGATAAATTTACTCAGTAAAGAAAGAAAGGAAAAAAAAGACTTTTCTTGTTCTCTGCTTTGAGATTTTTTCAGCGTACTGTAGAGCCTTGATTATCCGAGGTAATGTGGACCGAGGATAATTGAAAACTTGGATAACACGGACTCTGTTCAAAGCGAAAGGGAAACATGGGTTGAAATGAATCAAAATGTCTTCAAAGATGCGAAAAAAGGCATTGACTGTACTGAAAAAATGTCATTACATGCATACAAATACGTAATTTTACATACATATAGATGTAGAGTATGTTTTCCAGTTTAAAAAGTTATTTCTTGAAAAAGTCCATAAGTGTTTTCTGTTTGGCAGGGGTGCCATTGGCCCACCAAAAAAATGGCTCGTGCTAAAGGCACTCTTTTCAAGGACTTATGTACCTCGGTTTACCCAGAACTCAGTTGGGTGTCGGATAACCCCGGCTCTACTGTATTTATTGTTCTGTTCATTTCATAAGATTAAAAATCAGTTTTATGTTGGAATCATGTACAGGCAGCATTTAAAAATAATATTTTAGTATTATTTACAATTTTGTGCCTATTTCAAAATCAGTTTTTGTTTGTGTAAAATAATTTTGGTTTTACCAAAAAAATTGTTGGTATTTCTCACCTCCTATTTCTAAACCTTTTTGCATGTTTCCTATGATGTTCATTACATCATCTGATTATCTTGCTTGTAGAGAGCAAGAAATTATGCAAAGATGGCATTATCTTTTGGAACTTCTTAAGAAACATCGGTCAACATTGACTAATCTAAGTAATCTAATGACCATGCTGAGGGAAATTGATACCATCACAGCTGAAATAAAAGACATGGAGGTAAGATTTTTATTAATTAGCTTTTCCTTCCTTGTGCAAACCATGTCAGCAGTAATTTTTCTACCATGAACCACAATTTTTCTTAAAGTTTACCTTTATGCTCACTGATGTGGTAAAGCACAAATTTGCAATTTTGATTGAGGTCTGCACACCTGGTGCCAGAGTTAAATGAATGAATAAACAAAATTTAAATTTTAGTGCAATGAAAATTTTTTTTGTTACAAAAATATCCTCTTTTCTTTGGGACCGCCCCTAAATGATGTCACGCTTTTCCCCCATATATTTGACCCTCCTCCTCCCTTTGTCACAATATGTCGCACTTCGGCGTACCCCCTTGAAATTAACCAAAGTTATGAACTGGCCAATAGCATCAGTTCGGAAGAAATCAGGTATGCTGAACGAACTAAATCGAAAACAGAAACGGTACATTCTGTACCGCCCTTTGTCACAGATCATGCTAAGTTGCATGAGCATGATATCACACTTCTTGTTACCTTTCCCCTTGTCACAATTTGTCACAATTGTACGAATTCCCTCGAAGTGGGATTTCATTTATGAATGATCCTTTTAGTGAATAATCTCTTATGTATTTATTCAATAATAACATAAATAAGCGACCTTAAGAAAATTAATTAAGATTCTCAAAGTTTTTCATTTCTTTCTACCTTGTGGCTGGTGCATACCCCAGCCACAAGGTAGAATTAAAATTTATGCAAAAGAAAAAAAACTCATTATTTCCTTAACTTCCCTGGAACTGTTAATGCCTCCTTAATGTTTGTAGCTTATTTCTTAATGCAGCTTTAGTTTTTGTAGCTACCTTTGAAAATGCTCATGAAAAGTCAGATGTATACTTTGTAATATGCAACCACCAGTAATGTAATCAAAATTTTACAAAAATAAGTATAGGCTCATTTTTATAAAATTCTGCTGAGAGGAATGTCAATGCTAAAAAAATTTATATTCCATAGTTTATTATGCCAACTTTTAATCATACCTAATTACATCATTAGAGAAATTTGATTGTGCTTCTGATATTTCTTCATGCCACTTATGTTATAATGTAGAATTTTTGAACCTTAAATAACTTAGCATTTGCAGAATTTTAAAACCCTGATCTAATTTTAAATTAAACACTCCTTAAGTTCAGCTAACTGTGACCAACTATGTAAATAGTAAGTAAACTGTGTTATGAATCTTTAATGCCAAGGTTATTAACGCTAGATTAGTAATTTTATTTAACTTAAATTGTTGTGCTGTTTCATCTATGTTGGTACTCAATGTAGAAAATTTGTTAGCTGTTGTACAGTGGCTTTATTTAGTTTGTTGTTAAAATTTTCCGACCTTGATTTTTTAAAAAACACTCCTGTTATTATCTATTTTGAAGAACTACTAATGCAATGTTTCATGAGCCATTTAAATTTCTTGGGTATCTTATTTTTTTAGGGTAGTTTTTATACCGAAGATCTTGGCAGGCATCTTTTGTCTGTGGAAGATTTGCTTCAGAAGCACAGTCTTGTGGAAGCACACATTGCCTCACAAGGAGATACCATACGCAAGCTGAACAACCAAGCACAGAGCTACATTGATGACGGGCACAAAGAAGCTCCTATTTTGCAGAAACGATTGAATAAATTAAACACTGAATATGATAAGTAAGTTATATGGTTCATATTTGGTAGTTTTGTCTTTTTCCTTTTCAAAGTTAGGAAAATGCATTTAAAAACCTTAGAAGATTTCAAAATGCAGAAAAATCATTATCAGGGGTCGCTCGCTCCAAAGGGAATTCTGGTCTGTTTTCAGACTCTTCACAAGATTGCAATCAATCAAAGCGGATCCTTAACAAAATTCCGAGCTACGAAATTGTACGTTTAACAGATTTATACTAAATAAGTGGCAAAAAATAATAAAAAAGTTTTTGTCATCATCTGTTTAAATTTTGAATTTTCACAAAAGTATTTTATTTTTCACAAAAATGTTTTATAAAATTTACAAGAAACAGACCCTGATAAAAATGCTAGATTGACCCCTGATCATGGAGGGTGCAATGATTAGTTGATGTCTGCATTTTGGATAATGTAAATGTTTGAACACTAAAATGATAGATGTACCAAAAGTATTGAAGTGTGAAGTTTTGACTTTGTTTCAAGTACTCTTAGAAACAAATAAAGCTGGGAGGACAACTCTTCCAAAAAATGAAACAAGCATTTATAGAATATTGAGATTTAGAAAAAAAAATATCGAAATCATAAGCATGTACGAAGAACTGTTAAAATGAAAAGCTCAGATCAATAAATCAAAATTACTTCTTTTCCAAATAAAATTTTTAAATGAATGAAAATTCATTATAATAATTTTTAAAAATGTAGTTACCTCAAAATATTTACCGCTGTCTTCTTTCTGTTTATTTAAAAAAAAATAAAAAAGTAACCTTGTAAAAAAGTAACTTCATTTTTAATATTAATGCATTGTAAAAAGAAAGTGAAATTCTAAAATTCAGTGCATCACTAATTTTGTTACAGGCTATGATTTTTTGCTGGAATTATCATAGCATGCAAAATTGAAGTGAAGCTTTGTTTTCTAAGAAAATCATTGTTTCTATAAAAGTAACTCTCCCACTATTTATTTCTAAATGACATAATTATACAGTTGAAGTCGCTTAATACGAAATGTTGAAAATTCGCGAATTTGTCCGTATTAGCTGTTCGTAACGACCGTGAATAAGTAAAATTGTTTAAAAAAAATATTAGAAATGCATGTTTATATTCTAAAAGTAATTACTACTATTTATTATAAACAGTAAAATAAATAGTGAAAACAAATGATTTATTTTTAACCGACTTCACAAAGGAAGGAGGTTATACATTCGTACTGTATGTATGCCTTTTTTTTCTTTTTTTTTTTTGTTTGTTTGTTTGTCCACTCAGAACTTCTCACTGGATGAACCAATTTTCATGATTTTTTTTTAATCGATCGGGGGTGGTTTCCCATAGGTCCCGTACCTTTGTTTGACCCTGTTCGATAATTAGAAAAAAAAGTTGTGGGCAGAAAGATAGTCTTTTCTTTGTTTTTTCATCCATAACTTTTGACTCGATGAATCGATTTTGATGATTTTTTCTTTAATCGATAGAGGGTCATCTAACTCAAATATCACACATCAATTTGACTACATTTGTGTTTTAGAAAAAACGTTACGGATAAAAAATAAGTATTTTTTAATTTTAATTGGAAAGGCTTGGCTTGATTTTTCTTTGTTGGGAAAACTATTAATGAGTATAAAAGTCATTGTTAGAGAAGATTTTGTGGCCATTAAGCTGTAACATTAAAAGCAATTATTGCAAGAGTTTGACTGAAGGCTGCTCTGAGGCAAAACTTAAATTCAATCAGTTTGTTTGCTAAAATAGACTTCAAAACGGAACTTATCATACAAATAATTAGTTTTTAGTGCCATTCATTCAAAGAAGGTTTTCCCTTTGATATGGATATTTTTAAAAATAGAATATTTACATAAAAAATATATTTACACTAAAAAGAGTAAAATAAAATAATTTTTTTAAAAAATCGAACCGACTTCAAATTATAAACTGCGCTGAAAAGTGAAAAATAAATTAATTCTTTAAACAACATTGATTTGACTTTTAAACATCATTTTAGAAGTCGGAGCAAAATTAGGATAGATAAAATCCATTGTAACCATGAATAAATGGCCCAGAATTAGCAACAGTTCTAGTATGAAGTAGCACAAGGTGTAATGTCAATTAGACTCATAATTTTGCACCGGCTTCTAAAATTATGTTTAAAAGTCGAATCAATGTTGTTTAAAGAATTAATTTATTTTTCACTTTTCAGCGCAGTTTATAATTTGAAGTCGGTTCTATTTTTGAAAAAATTATGTTATTACTAATATACACTTTTAAATCTTAGTGGTACATTGAGAAAAAGTGAACTTGCCTTTTAAAATTTAACAATTTTGGAAAAAATCCTTATTGGTTAGTTGTTTTTAGGTATATTAAATTTTATCATGCAAATTTTTCGTGAATATGTCAGAAATTTTGTTCGTCTTAGCCAAAACTTGTATTTTAGCCTTCGTAATATGCAGGAAATATTTAGTGTAATTAAATAGTAAACCAAACTAAATGAACAAAATGTTCGTATGAGGAAAGTTCATCTGTATATTAAAACATTTTTTTTTTCAGCCTTGTGAATCTGTCATCTGGTCGCCGTACTAAGCTGGAAGAATCTCGCACCTATTACCAGTTTGTGCAGGACCAAGAGGAGGAAGATGCATGGGTTATTGAGAAACAGTACATTTGCAAAGCTGTTGTGCCAGGAAGGGACTTACAAGGAGCTTTGTCTTTACAACAAAAGCACAAAGTAAATGTTTTTGGTTTTGTACATTCATATGCTGCATGTTCGATTTCCCTTTAGTTTTCCGTATTTTTATGCATTAATCCCCTTTAATTTTTATATTTTATGCTACATTTTGACTTAATTACAATTATGATACTTGGTCTGAATGGTAATGTGTCACTTATTTATAGCTGTGTTTTTAATTTCTATCCACTTGTTGCAAAAGTTATGGTATTCTGTTTGTTACATTTTTATACACTTATTGCTATGTTTTTATTTCTTAGCCAGATCTTTAAGCCTTTAGTTCGGTTAAATCTTTGACAATTTTTGCTGCTACTATCCCACACTCCCCCTTTGATTTTACACTAATTACTTGCCACAAAATATTTTTCACTATATCTCTTAAGCAGGACAGCATCGTCTAGATTAAGAAAAAAGAACAGTAAACAGTTGGGAGGGAGACATTTTAAAAAATATATTTGTTCTATGGCTTTTTAATATTATCTGCTTTGCCAAATAAGGTGTGGCGCTTCAAGCATGCCACAGATAGAACCTTGAAATGTTTATTTATAATTTTAACCAACTTTCTTTTAAAATCACAAGAATATTGAATGCATATTTTTGTATTTTATTGTTCGATAAATTTGTTTATTCAACTGTTTTTAAAGCTATATATAAATGACAAACCTAAACATTGAGAAATTCAAAATTTATGAGTTGTACGAGTAAATAAAAGTCACTATGAATAATTTTGTATTTATCTTATGATCAAATTTTGAGAATGTATTTCTTTTTTGCCCTCTTTTTCTTTTACCCCCTTTCTTTCTCCTCCTTTTATTGTATTACAAATTGTAATACAAATGCTTAGAATATAAAGCAGCTTCAAAATAAGGAAATGACATCAAAGCTTATTCTTCAGAAATGGTTAACAAAAATGAAAAGTTTTTTTAAGAACTGGTATATTTCTTCTTCCACATTTAACTTGTACTCTTTTAAAATTTACTATATATGCTTTTAAAAAAGGAAAAAAAAACCTCGCTCTGGACCTTTGTTAGCTTATTGCTTTCTGCATATTTTCCTGTTATAGCTTTTAGGCATATAAAAATTCTCGTGGCCCAAAATCACTTTCCAAGAGCTACTTTGCTGTTTTAACTTCATCAAGGAAACTTTTCTTATTTTGCAAATTAACTTGAAGCTTAAGAAACTGTAGCTGTAATCTTTATTCCATTCGCCCCCGCCCCTGTCTCTCACTTAATTGCAAATCATGGACTTGACTGTAGCATATATAAAACAACTGAATCATGTATCTCCCTTGTGACTTCCTTCTCTACTGTTTGGTATTCACATATTAAAACATTCATTTGATAGAAATATGTAAGTGGTAAGTTAATTCCATTTTAATGAACAACATTTTGAAAATTACATTTAAATTTACTTGCTTCAGGCATTAGAAGTGGAAATCAATGCTCGCTGGCCGCAAATCAAAAAGGTCATGGAAGCCGGAAATGTTCTTAAGACTGAAAAGCATCCGGAAAGTGCTGATATTTCTCTGCGAATTGACAGCTTGAAGAAAAATTGGGATAAACTTCATGAGCTATGGACAGCAAAAGCAAAACAACTGGAAGATGCCTCTGCTGCCTATCAAGTAAGTTTGGTTTCTAATCACTTAATCCTTTGTGAGGCATTCTTTAATAAAACCCAAGATATCATCACATTGTAAATTTCTAAAATATTTGACAATGGAACTTCCTTTTAACAAATACGATACTGTGCATAATTAATGAGACCGAATTTTCAAAACTAAAAATCAGGACATGTCAGGGGTGGGGGGCATGCAAATAATAATCAGAGGTTTTGTATTACACACAAAAGAAAAAATTTCAGATTTGACATGTGAAATAAATTTGACTGAGACACCCACTCTTCTCCCCCCCCCCCTAATTCACTTTCTTTTTTGCCTATTTAAAAAAATGGATATTTTTTCTTCAGATTATTGTTAAAAATGCATTTTCGTTTACCCATCTTGATACAAGATGGGTAAGTGAATATGTGCAGAAGAACCAATGCAAATGAAATGTGGATTAAGCATTCCAAATTAAAACATTTCATTTGGAAGATTTTGAGTTGATTATTATAAGATACATGATTAACTCTTGGCTTTTCCTCTTGATTACATATGAAGATCAAGAGAGCTATAAATGGTTAGTTAGGATGAGCCATTACAGTTAAATAGTTTATTATGAAAAAAAAAATTATGATGTCATTGCTTTTTTTTGATAAGGAAAACCTACAAAAATCTAGTGTATTTATATATCTCGTTTGGCAGAAACGCGGGACATTTGGCCAGCGGAACAGAAGAATAATGCTCTTGCCTTCTTTTTTTATAATTTGCCCCCTCCTTTTTTTTTTTTAAGAACTGGTGTTGATTAAGTTTGAAATCTTTAACAATGAATTGTTCTAATAATTATTTTGAATTCTCTTTCAGTATCAAGCAGATGCTAATGAAGCTGAATCCTGGATGAAGGAAAAGAGGCAATTAATGTCTAGCACTGATTATGGAAAAGATGAACCAAGTGCCCAGGTAATTAAATAATGTCCTCATTCAACCAAAGCAATGTAAAAAATTAAGTGGCTGGGAAATGCATATTTTTTTTAAAATTAAAGTTGCCTTTCTATTACAAATACATATACATAAATAACCACCAGCAATAAGTGATAACCAGCAACATGTTCTGGTCCTAGTCAATTTTTTAATCCACAATGAATATCCCGAGCCATCTTAAAACTGTTTACCCCATTGCAAGTAATATTTGCTTCTGGTACACTATCCTAAATGTTCAGGGGGTAATGTTTCCAGAGATCAGTCCTCAGTTTCCAAAGTTAAAAAATCAAATAATTTTCAAAAATAATTTGATTTTTCACAAAAATCTCTTTAAAATTCATAAAAACAGGACCCTGTTAAAAATGCTGGATCGACCCCTGGTAGAGTCCCGAAAACTCAGCCACACACCGACAGGGCACCTGATAGGAATGTCATGAATCTCCCATTATTCGATAATATGACGACCCAGGTGTTCAAACCTATAAGCAGAAAACACTTCACAGCTGCATAAAATGTGGGTAACAGTTTCCTTATGAAGAAGGCAACCCTTATAGGTTCAGTCGTTACTGACTCAGTGACCAGTAAGAAAACTAATTGCCTTCCTGATACCATTTCTATTAAGTTTTAATAGCTCCTTTGCTGTTATACTAGGGCAGCCATAGTCAAGTTCTTTGGCCTGGGATTGACCATCCATGTTACGCCTATTTCGATACTGCTTATCTTTAAAAATATTAAAGACAATAGTCTTAATAAGATTCTTTGAAATCCTAATTGCAGGTTCTGGGCGATCAAAGAGAGTATCGGAACCTTTCCTAGCCGGGCGATCAGCTGTTTCATTACCCATGACACCTGAGTGCCCTGCCACCCAACAGAGAGTGACCTTATTATGCTTTGCAAGAGTACAAAGCAAATTATTGCATTCCCAAAAAATTTGGAAGACATAATAACTTTATTTAAGGCGAAAGAAAATAGTGCATACAAGTACAGTACTGTATTTTTTGAGGAAGCACTCACACTTACTGTTTTCTAACCCCATTCCTGGTAACCCAGCATTTTCAAAGTCGTCCACACCCTTCAACCATATGAGGTCGAGTTTTCATGACTATACTGTATATATATATATAATATATAAGGAATTTCTTTTTGAGAGTTTTTTTTTTTGAATTTTATTACTTTTCCAATAAAATAATTTGAAATATAATCTAGGCTCTACTACAACGGCATGCTCGACTTGAAAGCGAGATTAAAGCTTACAGCTCGGACATCGAGAGGTTAAACGAGCAAGCTGAAATGATGATTAAATCTGGAATGGCTACGTATTTTGTGAGTTAACTCTTTGTTATTCGTTAATACACTCGATGCTTTTCGTTATATAGTTCGTTTCTAATAAATTAGTTAATTCCATTATCCATTTTCTTCGTTTCGTTCAGTTATCCGAAACAGTTCAAGAACCGGATGCAGAAGAATGGGTGGAGGAAGTTGTAATTGCACCTGTCGAAGAATGGGTCGAAGAAATTTATGACAAGGAGGTCGTGAAGGAAGTTATGGAAGATCGAAAAATTCCTCAAGTTCGTGCTATGTACAAATTTTCTGGACAAGATATAGAAATTGACAAAGGCGAAGTGAGTTACTTTAGTGCTGTCTGTAGTGTAAATGATTTTTTCAATACTGTTATTCATTATGATGAAAATTGTGATTTTGTTCCCCCCCCCCCTTTTTTTGGAGCAGTTATTAAAATTTTAACGTAATTTTTTGTTGGGAAATTTTCCTGACTGTGTTGAACAACAATCATATTTATTTATTTTATCTCAACTTTTAAGAGCAAGTGTTTATTAGAACACTCTTTCTGAATATAGATGCAATTTACCCTGCACATCTGCAACTCATTGTATTCTTTCAAAGCAAAGTGGGAAATTTTGCTTTTGTTTTTCCAAGATTTCAGTATGTCCTTCCCTTCAAAAATATTCAAATATCAGTCACTCAGAATCTCATTCATCGAACTTCGAACTGTGATGTATCTTGCCAGGTTACCAGATGAAAAAAATATGGACTGAATTTATCTGAATGTTCGAAGTATTACTTTTTTCTTGTATGACCCCCAATGTCATATCAACTAACTAATTTATAAGATGGCAGCAAATATCAATTGTTCCTCTTTAAACTATATTTATAATTACTTTATCAAATTTTGAATTAAAATATTTAGCTCATTCAACTTTTTCCGGATTTTTTTATTATTAATTTGTAAATTGGTTCTGCAGTAACATTTGCAACTGTAAAATTTTGAAGATATAAAGCGATAAGTTTTATTTTTGTAACAGCTATTTTAAATGTTATAATATGTTTCATATATAAGCAATAATGATAATAAGTTGAAATTTTGAAATCCTGCATTTGTAAATTCAAAACAGTATTATTTTTCCGTAATTTAACGTTATGTGTATGTATATGCATATTTTATCTTAATATGGTAACATAGTCATAACTTTTTTTCACTAGGTCATGATTTTATTACAAAAGACGAATGCTGATTGGTGGAATGTGCGTAAAACAAACGGCCATGATGGTTTCGTTCCTGCAAATTATGTTACAGAAATTGAACCAAAGATTGTACGGAAGAGAAATCAAAAAGTAGTCAAAGTGCCTGAAAAACGAAAAGTTAAGAAGACAGTTATGAAGAAACAAATTGTAAAAAAGAAAAAACAACAGATGCCATATAGTAAGAAACACTTAGAGCTACTTTAATATTTTGCAAAATAACACAAACAATGTTTTAATTTTTTAGATACAATACTTAAATAATGGACACTAAATGTTACTTACTGAAGATTGCATAGTTTAATAAACTGTGTGTTTAATGTAAACAGTTATACAAATATATAAATACAAAAGTGACGACCAGCAACAGGCTCAGGGCCCAGCTAGGCTGGTCCTAGGCAATTTAGCAGTCCCCAAGGAATTTTTTAAAAGTTTTTACCCCACTACAATTAACAGTGCTTCCGGTAAACTATTCCAACTTTCCTACAACCCTATTGAAGTAGTAATTTTTCCTAATTTCAAGATTAGCCTGATATTTGAAAAGCTTAAAACAATGACCTCTGGTTCTACTTTCAGCACATAGCTGCAGTCCGTCCACATTTTCCGTTTTAATGAATTTAAACAACTGAATCATGTCCCCTCTGACTCTCCTTTGCTCAAGACTTTCATATTGAGCCTTTCAAGCCTAACCTCATAATCTAAGCCTGAAAGACCACTTACCAACCTAGTAGCCCTCTTTTGAACCCTTTCCAATAAGGTAATATCCTTCTTCAGGTAAGGAGACCAAAACTGAACAGCATACTCCAAATGAGGCCTTACCAATCTTCTGTATTATGGCAAGTTTGGTTAATTAGTAGTAGAATTTTCATACAAATTTATTGCAATTTCTAAAAATATTTTTGAAATTGATTTTGGTTTCTGAAAAATGTTTATGCGTTATTGAAGTTATTGAAAGTTACTGAAGCTTTGTTTTAAGTTGTAGAAATCTCAAGCTTTTTCTTTTCTATAAAAAGACACATTATTATTCAAAGTTTTTACATTTATGCTTATTTATCAGCATGAATTGTTGGTTATAAGATTTGAACTTTTTTGGCTTTTCCCCCCATTAGTATCAACAAAAATTATTTATTGCTGACATTGTAACGATACTCAACGAGTTGACAAGTTATATTGTGTGTAAAAGTTAATATATCTGAACTATAATTGAATGGGTGTCTGTCGATAAGTGTGTATTTTTTCTGAAACTGTTTGTTTTCGTAAAAGAGAATCGAACACTGGTTACTTATGTAACTTTCATTGGATTATATCATGAAATAACTGATTGCAAATTGCAATTCACTGCAGTAGTTCATCAGGTTCTTTTTCTTTTGAACTTGGTTATCTTCTGAACTTTGTTACTTATGCCGGAATGATGACGATTTACGCTTATTGTGTTACTTTTATTAATTTACATTTTGTTAAAAATAAGTTTCAGCTGCAAATCATCCCAAGATACAAAGGTGTCCTACTTTAAAATGTTAATGTAAATTACTTAGCATTGCTTTTAACAATGTATTTCATAGAAGTTTGAGAGCTTGGTTTTTATTTCATAACTTTATTTTCAGAAAAAGTCCTCTCTCGTTCTCCAAGTAAATCTCAAGAATTTATCCAGAAACGGCAAAAAAATATTAATGAATCATATACTGAACTGATTGAACTATCAAAGGTATTCCTTTGCTATGATGAACTTGTCCTAAATTGTATTGTATACTGGAAATTCTATTTGTTTGTATTTGTTGTTATTTAATTAGGTTTCTATTCAAGAAGCAACATGACTTTTTGCTTTCGCTTCCCTCTAATGCCCAACCATTATTTAAATTGAGAATTTCCTTTAAAAAATTCCAACAAGGGCAGTTGAAAAGTAAACTCAAATTAAAATGCTAATGTGTAGATATTTTATCCTCCTTATAGCTTTACAACTCTGGATGGTCCTTAATCTGTTTTTTCAAAATGTCTTCGTCTGTAGCCTTTGCCTTTCAGTTGGAGATTTTCATAGCACTTGATTTTTTTCAGAACATCTGCCAACCATAATTTTTTTGACCTCCTTCTGTGTCTCTCTATTACTCATCAATCTGCCAATGTATTCTTTTTAGTTTTATTATCACTGTCTATTCTTTAAACATGGCCACGAATTCCTATTCTTTTTAAAGTGCTTTTTTAAAATTTATTTTAGATAAAATTTGAGTTATATTTTTTAAAAAAATTATTTGAGGTATTAATTTGTGTTTGAGACTTTAGTTGCCTAAAATTATTAGGTTTTCAAATGCTCCTGTTTCTATTTACTGATGACATGGTGCTAAAAAAGATTAAGAACCCCCCACCCCCCCCTTTTTGCTACTTTCATATCTTTTCAAATTGCTACTCTTCAATGTGTTTTGTGGTAACAAAATACTAAATGTGTTGCCACAAAACACATTGAAGAGTAGCTTTAGTGAAGTTCACTCGTTGAGCTTAAATTTTCTCATTTCTTTTTAAAATTTAAAGATCTATTATTCTAAAATTTGATAATTGGGAATTTTCATGTTATCATAACTGCAATATAAAACAATTTTTTATAGATAAATTGAATGCAGATATTTAACTGAAATTTCGAGCTGTAAATAGCTTAAATACCAATTTAAACATAAATATTATAACTAAACAGAACACTTACAAATTACTCTATTGTGTTGAAAGTTTAGCCATGCTTTAAAAACACCCAATGAACTTTGTTCCCCCCCCCCCTTGGAATAATGGAATTTAACCTTAATTAATTTTTGCTTATATTTAAATAGGACGAAAAATTATCAATAAACATGGGTGAAAGATAAAAAATTTTAATCAACTTAAAGTTTAGCACAAAATTTTCAAAAATTGCAGACACTTGTTTCAAGGTTACAAGGAACCCTTTTTCGATGCAAAAGAATGCATAGTCTTTCTCTTTTGCATCGAAAAAGGGGTTCCTTGTAACCTCAAAACACTTGTCTGCAAATTTTGTGCGCTATTTTACGTTGATTTTTAATTTTTACCGTGTAGTACAAAGGTCTACATTTTATTTCATGCTAAAAGATATTTACTTTTTTTCTTAAGAAATAATTTCTGCTATCCATGTTGCTTAGCTTATAATATGTTGTTTTTTAAAAGGACAAGCTGATATTTACAATGAATTATTACTTTATGAATAGGTGAGTATATTGCATGGATTTATCTGCAAAGTGAGACGTTTGCATGGATTTTTGGAAACTCATTACTTAATGTGTTTCATGAGTAATGGAGCATGGTATTGTTGAAAGTAATTTTAGTGCAGTCTCTGCAAGCCATTTTGACATAACCTATTTTTAAGCTGTTTTTTATAGGCTATTTTTGCATTTGCATGGTTGTGTGCCCCTAATCCAGAAAGAAATGGTTGCAGTATGTTTAATTTAGCAAAAAATTGGCTAGTTTTAAAAATCAAAAACAGCCGTAAATGTTTTTATTAAGGTTTTGTGAAAATGAGTGGCCTTTGACAGAACTCCTGATTTCAAATTGATTGTATTTTTGTGCATGGACAACACAATTGGTTCTTGTTAATCATGTCTTTAAAATGTTTTTAATCAAAAATCATTTATTTTTATTCAATTCTATTAGGTTTGTCTTATGTATATACTTGGAGACTTGGTTTTATTTTGTTTCTTCAGTGCTTGATGTGTTTTGTTTTATAAATTGAAAGTTTCTATTGACTTTCTTCTTTTTTGTTGATTATTGCGTGTGTTTCATAAATATATCCATCAAATGTTGGATTGTATTTTTCCATTCTTATTTTTGATCTTTTGATTTTGGAATTTTCTGTTGTCTTATCATGCATGTTATAAAAATAGATGAGTGTAATTTTGTTGGAAGAAATTTCTGACTCTCAAACTAAGATGAACAAGTTGAGGTTAATTTCCTAAAAATAATTTAATATTTAAAAATAAGGCTTTTTATGCGTGGACTGTCCTAATTTAAATACATACTTACTACATTTGTTACAGAAACTTGTAGCTCTGCGTGAGGTTTAATTTTTTGGAATGAATAAGCTATTATTAAAATATATCAAAGTCTAACAATTGAAAGTTATTCTGACATTTAACTCTTTTGCCTTTAGTAAAACTTGTTAGGACTCCCCCCTCTCCCCAATTTATTGCATTGTGATTATTTTTTATGCTGATTACTTTTCTTTCTCAGAATAAAGAAAAGTAGTAGGTATTAATTTTTGTCTTGTGTGTGTTTTTGTGATAATTTGTAAACATTTTGTATATTTTATGCATTATTATAATCTTCTTACGTTAACGATGCATTACAGATTTTCCTCCACATCATATTTGAATGTAACACGTAAATTATTCAAAATATCCCCCAACCCTCCTCACTTATCCCCTAACAAAACTGAGAAAATGTTACAAAAATGGACTCTGCTAAAAAGTGTGCATGCATACTACATATAGCTTGCGATCAAGCAGTGTGCCTATTTTAAAATTCTACTTGCATTTCAGTTTCAATTTCATTGTTACATTGCAAAACGATTTTCCAGACAAACCATGACTTGTGCAGGGTGGAAAAGTAAGGATAAAGGTCTTGGAAAATCCATGTTGGTCAGGAAACATTTTTTATATAAGGAAAAATTAGAAATTACGTCTTAAAAATGAAATTTTTAATTAAAATTTATAAGGACTTTGATGATTAAAAATTTTTAAAAATCATAAAAAATAATTTCCCTGTCAATTTTCTTAAAATTTCTGTCTTAATTTGCCGAAACTATCTCAAAAAATGATAAAACTTTGGTGTTGGCCCAATGCATTCTAGTACTTCAAGCAATTGCCTTTATGAAGAAGAGTGCGTATTTCTAAATTAAATCTAGCTTCCCATTGCCGTAAGTAAATTCCTCGAAATAGCCAAAAATGCCAAATTTCTTTGCAAATAATATTTAATTAAATTGAATCAAAAATCTACTTTATACTTTTCACATGAAAATTGAGTTTTACTTTTTAAATATTTTTTGACAAAGCATAATTGCTCTTTTTAAAAATGTACTTGGGGGGAAAACATCTACACAGTGCCATGTATAAAGATTTTCTGTTTTCTAAACTTTTCACTGCCAAGAATATATTTTTCAATTTAAGTGTTAATTTAGCTTTTATGCTTTAAAAGAAATATTAGCTTTATTTAATCTTTTCTTTGATCTGCTTGCTCTCCCCCACCCCCTTTCCCTCCTTTGAAGAAAGGGGTGGGAGCAAGGAAAAAACTTGGAAAAGTCGGAGGATTTCTAAAATGAAAATTACTACCCACTCTTGAAAATAGTTTTACAATTGTTTGCCCGTACAGCATATGGGCATTGAAATTTCCGCCTTTCTTGTTTTGAGTTGCCGTATTTTTAATAGATTGAAAGAGAGTCATTCAGGGGGATGTGTGTTTCAAAGCTATAAAATAAAAAAATGCTTAAATTCATTATTTATGAAATTTTTGAAAAATTCTTTCATTTTCCTTTTATACCAAGTTAGGACTTTAATTAATGCAATAAAAAATATGCTTTTTTTAGGAACATTAGTGGTAAAAAAATTAACCAGTTAAAGGATTAAGTGCCAAGAGACCATCCCTTGAGTATGTGCTGTATGAGTTTTTATAATTCTTTCAAATTAACATGAAGCGAAAATTTTTATATTTTATGTTTTAATTTTGATACAGAATTGGTTGTTTTAAATGCCTTTTTAGCCAATAATGATATTCAACAACCATGATTTGTTAAAATCAATAATTATTTATTTTTAGCCTTTAGCACCCATAGTGTTTGTCATCTTAATTTTCTACTCAACACTTAACTAAAAGTTTCATTAGAATCCTAAGCAGATTTTGACAATTGCAAGCTCTAAGTCAGGAGATTTGAGAAATTTGACTATGTTGATTGGACTTAATAATGTATGATTGTTTTTATTTTTCCCCGTAAATATTAATTCAAATGTAAATTTTCTAAAAGTACTTTTTTAAGTGAGAATTTTTGGAATTAAATTTTATTATGTTCCTTTTTCTAATAGGCGCGCAGACATTACTTGGAAGACTCCATTCAGTTGTATAGTTTTTACCGAGAATGTGATGATTTTGAAGCTTGGATGAAGGAAAAGGTAATGTTGCTTTTTAAATTTAAGTTCTGTGTAGCCTTATACACATTGTTTTGTAATTTAGTCTTTAAATGCACATGTAGTACATACTTACACAGTTTTAGCTTTTTAATTTTTTTCCATGATTAAACCATGCTTTTAGTCCAAATTCAATCTTAATATGTACCGAATAAAAATATATAAGGTAACTTTGCCCCCCCCCCCCCCCCGCCACCATTGTTTCACAACCTTACAATTATAATTCATTACAGTGTCATTACTTTAAGTGTTGTGACCCTCTTTAAAACTGAAAATGTACATAAATGATCTCACGATCCCCTATTAAATAACCATAATTGAATTTGGATTAAAATATGAAACATTTTCTCCAAATGAAGATAAAAAAACACAGAATGGTTCATGATTATTATGAATTCTAATTTAAACGATAGAATGAATGATGCTTTGCTGTTAAGATGCTTGAAGAATAAGAGTAATTTTGAAAAATTTTAAAAATAGTAATTGGTTCTAAACTTATGAAATATGTTATGCACACAGCAAGGTTCGTTAATTTAAATCGTGATTTAAATCATGTAATTAAAAAGAAATTAATTTAAATCAAGTGATTTTTTTTTTCAAAAAAATCATTGATTTTGCAATGTTATAAAGTGTTGTAAAAATGCAGTATGTTGCAATTACAACCACTGTTTCAAACAAAACATCCTAGTTCCATCTGTGTGCATAGCATATTTCATAAATTTAGAACTAATTACTATTTTTTCAATTTTATAATATTACTCTTATTCCTCAAGCATTTTAACAGCAAAGCATAATTCATTCAATCATTCAAATTAGAAATAATAATCATGAACCATTCTGTGTTTTTTATCTTAAAAATAGTATTTTAGATCCATTTAATAAAAGCCATACAATAAATAATTCAGAATGATAGTGTTTAAAACAACAATTGTTAGAATTTAGAATATGCATCTTTAAAGTTTCATTCATGTCCCCTAATAGTCTAAGGTTTTTTCCTTCTAAAATATTTTTTATCGTAGAAGTTTTCAATAAAAATATTTGATTAAAACAAAAAGTTTCAGTTTTTAGGAATGGTGTCAGCATATGATTTTACTAAATGGGTAAAAATATTTCAGGCTTTTTCATTTATAAAATAGAAAAATGATTAAAGTACACTCAATGTAAAAATTAAGTACACACAATTGTTACTTTTTTTCAGTTTTCAACAGCAAAATAATTCAGTAAATTTGTTCATTTTCTGTGTACTTATGAGTGTACTATATTTCCTGGTAGGGTTGTTTCATTCGAGTCATGCATTTGTATTAAAATTTTGCATCATTATTATTATTGAAAAATATTTATTGCTGTGAAAAAAGCTTAAAGTGTGTTTTTACATATTCATTAACATGCCATATTGTTTCTATGAATGTAACATAATAAATATCCAAAATATTTAAGGTCTTTTTTTTAAAAAAATTTCAAAATCCAACTTTTTTAATTTTTTAAAAAAATCAAAAAAATCTCGAACTTTGGCTTACAGACAGATGGACCTAGGAAGTTTTGTTTGAAACAGTGGTTGTAATTGCAACATATTTCATTTTTACAGCACTTTCTAACATTTTAAAATCAATAATGTTTTTGAAAAAAAATCACTCAATTTAAATCGTGATTTAAATCAACGAACCCTGCCTTATATTTTAATTCTTCTTGTTATGATATTCTGTGAAATTCTCATTTGGGCCTTCTATAATGCTTATTTTTTACTTTCCTAAATATGTAATATAGCTTTGAGTTGCTGTACTAAAATTATTCTCTAATATTTTATGATTGTTTTTAATTTCTTTTTTATTCTCAGTTTGTAGTTGGATTAATTGCTATTTCTTTATAAAAAGTATTTTTTTACATTGTTTAATAGGATAGAGTTCTCACCACTAGTGACCCGAAAGAAGGAGTCGAAGTCATGAAGAAAAAATTTGAAGTATGAATTGTTGTTTTGTCATATTTTTTAAATTCACTCTGTAAATTTTATTACTTTAATTTCAGTTTAAAACTTCATTTGAAGCCTTTGAGTTAAAACACTTCTCTTTAAGTTTTCTTGTAAAACTGAAATTATCTTTTAATGAATGAATAATCTTGAAATTAGGAAAAATGACTACTTTAATCAGGCCGTAGGCAGTTGGAATAGTTTACTGGAAGCGACTGTTTCTTGCAGTGGGGTAAACACTTTTAAGAAGGCTCTTGATGTTCATTGGGGATTGTTAATTGGATAGGCCTAGCTGGGGGCGCTCCCTGTTGATGGTTGTCACTTTTGTATTTGTATTTGTAAATTGAGTTTTCCTTTTTGTCTACAATCTTGTAGTCTTAATAAATTCTGTATGTAAGGCTCCACCATTAATTTATCAATCATACTGCTCAGAACAAATAGTTGTAAGGGAAATTTTGGATGGTATCATTTAATGCCCTTTTAAAAAATATAATAAGTGAAATTGGTTTCTTAGCTTGCACCAATTTCATTTATTATTATTATTTTCCCTCACTCTCTCTTTCTTCAATGCATTCTTTACATTTATTTGCGCTTTAAAATAATATAGCTTTCTGATTTCAAACTTTTTTTAAAGAATATGAATAGGTGAATATGAAGAGGAATAACTTGTTATAATTTGTACAAAAATGGCAGTTTGTTGTGGCAAATTAGTAATTAAAACAAATGTTCCATCATTAGTAAATGACTCTTTTGCATGTTTTAAACTTGCCATGATAAAAGAAATGCCTTGGTGTTTTCCTTTCTCAGATATTTTCTTAATCTATTTCCGCTTGTTTATAAATATAAAATATTGTCATTAAAGAAGAAAAATTATTAAGCACTTGGAATAATAAAATGTTAAATATAAAATTATGACAAAAAAATAATTTTTATGCTAAGAACTCTGAATAATGCATTCAGGTAATCACAAATTTTGTACAGAGTCAAAACTCGGCCATAAACTCGCACCTTGCTTAAAGTTTCTTTTAGGACAAAATATTGCATAATTATGTGAGGTGACCGACGCAATTAAATGTATTAGTTTATTCCCAACTTTCTATTTAACATTGATCATATATCCTGCAAGAGATGTGAATGTTAGCATGTTACAAAGTCACCTCTGTCAGACACAAAACGTTTTTTTTTTTTTTTTTTTTTTTTTTTTTTTTTTTTTTTTTTGCAAGTCTAATGAAATTATGATATATATATGTAAGTCATATTACCCATCTAATCTAACAACTTTATAGACTTATTAGGCTTCTTGCTGTAACAGTAGTAAAAATTGTGCCAAATATAATGGAATTGTTAATTAATGAACATAATGTACAAGGGAAAAAATTCCTGCACTTTTAAAAGTTAGTTTCTTGACTACTAATTTTGTGTATGAAATTTTATGACCACTCGGGTTTTTTTCTAAAATGTGTGTTACTAGTTTCATTTTGCTAAAAAATATTATCTCATTTAAAATACATATTGTTGAAAGCTGTCAAATTATTTACGTAATCATTTTGCTTTATAGAATTTCTTAACGGATTTATCTGCCAGCAGTCGACGTATTGAAGAGGTGGATAGTTGTGTGGAGGAATTTGTCCGTGCCAAACATAGTCAGTTGGGTGCAGTCAAAGCTCGCCAAAAACAAATTCATGACAGGTGTGATGAATTTTTATATTATCTATAATATTTGTTGTCTAGGTACTGTATGTTCATGAATACCATCCTTACATTTTATCAACAAAAAAAGCAAGTTTTTAAATTGAAATGTGAATTTTAATTGAGGATTTAGTGTATTTCCATATTGTTGTTCCAAATACACATCGAGTAGTCTTCAGTGCTGCTTATGTAATTTTAACCACATTTCGAATTCCTCTGCCTCTGCTTGTTAACAAGTTGCTTGCTACATTCTGTAGGCCCCCTTTTCTTTTTGGTATTTTGGGAGTTTTTTTTTTTTTTTTGCGTAGAAATCGAGAGAAAAATTTTTAAAATTACTTTTTCTAAAATCAAACTTCCAATAATATGGGTGTGGATCATATTCAAGGGTGAGTGCTATTATAGATTATGCAGTTTTGTTTAAAAGGTCTCTAAAATAGTGACAAATGTAAATCCTTAGAGGTTTTTAAAACATAGATTTCAAAATATTCATTTTGAAATAATTTGAAACTGAAATATAACCCTGCCGTGTCATATAAGTATGTGTAAACTTCTTTTGTCAATGTTTATGTTGCACGTCAGAGCATTGAGAAAACTGCTGTTTATAAAGTTTAAATCTTTTTGATTATGCTACTCTCCTTTCTCTCCTGTCTTTTGACTTTAAGGGGACTTGGCACCTTTCAAATGTAAAAAATGACTGAAAATAACGATTTTTCAATTTTTTGCTTAAAATGTGGTTTGACTCTTCTAGTATATCTGAGCGAAGTTTTGAAGCGATACAACCAATATAAATGTAGATAAGAAGTAAGAGAACTCAAATATTTCTGATGTTTTAGTAGGATTTTGTATTCTTTAAACTGCGTTTTCTCGGTTTGTGTGTTTTCGCCATATTGTAATACTTAAAATGCTAAAACTTCTGCATATATTCATGTAGCAACTTGAAATTTTTTGCGTGTGTTCGATATGATGTGCTTGATAAAATTAAGGATGGAATTTGCTATATATTTTTAAAAAAAAATTTAAAAAATGAAAATGAAAATGAAACAAAAGTTGCTTTTTTTTCCGTTTTCTACCATTGATGTAACTTTAAAAACTTTTTTCTCAAAAACTAATTAATTAATAGCAAAACCCATCCCTAAAATTGTAAACCATACTATAATAAGTACTTTTAAAAAATTTGGTAAAAAAAAGTCAAGAAATGAAAAAGAAGAAGGAAATTTAAATTGTTAAATAATTTTTAAAAAATTAAATTTTAAAATTTTCTGTTAGTTGAATTGTGATTTTTCATGTGAAAATCATTTTGTTGAACAATAGCACATCATAACATACAAATGAAATAGGTAAAAGATCTTAAATTAAAAAAAAATTGTCAAAAGGTGCCAAGTCCCCTTAACCTTTAGATTACGGCGGTACAGCATATGTACCGCAAAAACGTTTGGCCTTCCTTACGGCTGCGGTACAGCATATGTACCAGACCTTTCGTCCCCTTCCTGAGCGGAAGGAAATCACCACGAGGTGAGAAAGTAATCGAGAGTTATCAGCATTTCCTGTCCTCGCGACTATTCTTGGCGAAATACGCGGCGCTGATTTACTATCTGGCGAGTATTTGGAATGTTTCTGTTTTAGACACACATATAATCGACGGAAACATTTATAGTCCTATAAATACTCACTGAAACATAGCCAATCATTTGAATGATCTCCGGGGGGGGGGGGGGGGGGGAGCCCTGACTACTTTTAGATTTATAATGTATTTATAAGTGTGTTTACGTATTATTACGTGTTGTGGCTCTTTATCTATAAATTTATTATATTCCCTTTGCTCCCCCCCCCCCCCCCCCGCAGAAAATATTGAAATGACGGGCCTGAATAAAACTTTCAATATTTATCATCTTTTGGTATTAGTTTTAAAAAGAGTTATTCTGTCGCGCTCAAAGCTCTGCCGCCCTGGGTTATAATCCAAATAGCAGCTCGATGCGCTAGAGGTAACATACTATGTTTATAATTCTTCCTTTCTTGGTTTTCTAATAAAAACCACATGTACACTACGCATGTCGAAGTCGTAATAATAAGAGTCCACTCCATGTCATACATTCCGGTAAGCGCATTCAACTAAAAATATAGCAAAAGATAAAGATAAACGATCGCTAGTGAAGGGAAATTAAGTACAATAGCTGCACATTGGGTCTTGCTTTTGTTAACAAAGGACCTCCCCCCGGAGTTATCAGCAGACAGGGGTTTTTTAGAAGTACAACAGACAGTTTGAAGCGAATTCAGTTTATGTTCGGTGAATGACCACTTTCCAGTTACCATGCGAGTAAATCAACAAGTCATTGTGGTGAAAATAGAATAAAAGAAAAATTGTCTATTCATACCTGCAATTTTTAAGTGAATTAGTAGGATAAAGTAAATCCGTTATGAGGATATCAGTTTCAGCAATGAGGAGATACTTTACTTCCTTGCTCAGTTCGTGATACCACTGGAAACGCTGCGAATTATAGAATTCGTGTACTAATAATATACTTAAAATGTTTTACTTGTTTATTGAAGTTGTTGATAATGTATGTTGCAGATATTTAATATAATATATACTGTTATCATGACTTCGCACCTGAGATGTTTGTCAAAAACTAGGCAAATTACGTACAAGTCCCGAAAGAAAGCAAATCAAATGTCACACAACAGAAAAATCGCAATATATATATATATATATATATATATTGATGCTTTAAAACAATGAAATTTCCCTACTATTCAACTATATGGAACAGCACATTTTATTGTTATTTTTAACTCTAATTTGGGCAGAAATTTTGATTGCCTTATTAGCTTAGCAAAATTTTTTAGACAAACATAGGGAAACTCCCCTTAGACTTCAATAATAAGCTGTAGTTTAAATGAGGAAGGAAAAAAGCTGCATGTTTCCAAATTATTGTTATTTTTTTTATTTCTTCCTTTTTAGCCTACTTTCACGTAAAAGTAAAAAAAATAATAATAAAGCATGAAAGAAGGCTTAATGTATCGTAAAAATATCGTTAAAAATAAAGGAAAGTCAAAAAAAAGTGAAGTAATTAAATAAAGATTGAAAAATAAAAATTTTGAAAGTAGGGTTTTGGGTTTTGAGATGGGGAAAATGTGTGTCTGTCGGTCTGTCTGTCGGTCTGTCCCCCCCTAATAACTTTTGAACGAATAGTCCAATTAGAAAAATTCTTTTTGCATTCGAAAGATCTCGGCGAGAACATCTCATTTCTATATTTTACTTTTTTATTTGAACAATTTTTCGTTCAATTTTGAACAGTTCAAAAAAATTTAACATTAGCACCTACGGGCGAAAATGAAGCAAATTATGTAAACTCTGGGTACAAGATCCATATTCCAATGAACAAGCTTACTAGAAGAAGCGCTTGGCGTGAAATATCAATTTGAACAGATTTTGTTCATTTTTGAACAGTTCAAAAAATTAACATAGCGCTTACGGGGAAATTTCAATCCTATATAAATTCTGATCTAACGGACCGATTTGCTTGGAACAAACTTTATCGGAAAGCTCTTATAACGTAGAACATGTACAAATAGAAAGTTCTTCCAGAACTAACGAGCCTATTTTCCTATGAAATTTTTTTATCGGAATTTTTAAGGATATTTCTCAGTGAATAAATGAATGAGTGAAAGAATGAATCAATGAATAAATGAATGAGGAAAAGAATGAATAAATGAGGGAATAAATACATGAATGAGTAAATGAATTAATAAACATTTGAATCAGTAAACGAATGAATGCATAAATGAATGGCTGAATAAAGGAAAAAATGAATGCGTGAACGAATATGTATTGTCTGTTGAAAAAGGTATATTTGAAAAAATTAAGAACTAAAGCTAAATGAGAAAGAGAGAGAAAGAGATAGCTAGATTATAAATTTGAATTTGGTGTATAGGGGAAAGAAGGCTTGTATAGTTCTAGACGGACCTTCTTGTTTACTTTCTTACGGAAATTAACTTTAGAAATCATATAATTAATTCAAATTGGCGATTGGGAGCAAAAAAATAGCAACTGACTAACAAAAGTTTATATTTTGGCAACCCTTCTAATGAAGTCAATCACACTCAAAAAAGGTATAATGGGAGTTAAGGACCCCCGTGGTTACACTGAGGGGAAAAATATTCTGCAGTTTTGCCGTTGTATGAGAGAATTTCGGGAGCTCGAGCGCCGTAACCTAAAGGTTAATTCCACAAATACTGCTTGCACCTTAAATATTTAACCATGTTTTTGTAAGTTTTTTCCCCATTACCAAACATGTTCTTTGCATGCATTTGCTTTCAATGTTCTTTGCATTCTTATTAAATGTTGCTTTTTGACACATAAATGAATCAGTCATTTGAGAAACACCCCATGTCCATTTTTGGCCAAAATTGAGTTAGATATTATATTAAATTGTTGGTGAAGGCTAGACATATCTAATACACATAAAACAATTTATCTGCACTTAGTAACCATGGTGACGCCGCATTTTAAAATATCCATTCCTTTGAGAAACACCGCATCTCCTGGAAATGTGTTGTTTCTCAAATGATTTACAAAAAAATGAGGCGAAAAATTAAAACAACTGACAGGATTTACACAGTAAAACAGTATGCTGAACTTATATTCCTTTCTGCTGCTATTCAGGACAAGTTCCTGGTGGAAATAGTAGAAAGTGAAAAAGTAAAGGATTTTAAATCATGGTGTGGTAAATTTTATTTTTAAAAAAAATGTAATATCTACGGAAACTCAAGCAAGGAACATCCCAAAGGAAAACAATAAAATTCAACATTTTAACTTTTATGGAGCTTCATTACTCTAATAAACATGTAGGCCAAATTAATGTATAAGACTTTATTGGTGGACTCAATGAACATTTTGACTTGAAAAAACCGGGAACTGGTATACCAGAGCTTCTAAAAATCAGTGCCTACCCGCAAAAATGTGCACCTATCAATATCAACAAAATCAATGACCTCAAGAAAGTCAAAGACTGCAGACCTTGTTGGTGGATTTTATTCCAAAATTTATGACTGGCCAACTATCGATATGGATGGCATTGAACTGTTTTAAGATACAATGTTTGAAAAATGTGTATATATTATTTGAAAAGTAAGATACTGATTTCTATTAATAATTTGATTGTTTTACCTTTTATTTCAACCCGATAACATATCCTTCAGTCAGTCATTTGAGAAATAACACATCTCCAACAATGTTTATAATTTTTTTAAATATCAAAATAAAAATAATAAAATTTTATTTTGGTAGAATTAGCTTACCAACCCCCTGTAGAAACCTATAAAAAAAATTCAAGAAATATACGATGTTAAATTATGGACCAGCTGTTTTTTTTTTTATTTCCCGAAAGTTTACTTTTTTGGATATGAGGTGTTTCTCAAATAACCGATTCAAATGTTCATCCCTTCCTATTAAAAGGGTATGTAAAATAGATTCATAAATTTTTGGGGTGAATGATTTTTAAATTAATTTATATCTTATGATTTTTTTTTTATTTGCACGGTTTCTTATGTAATGCCTTATTTTATTTTAGGATTTAAATATTCTTTTCACTTTATTTATGCATTTATTTATTTATTTTGCACATACTTACTACAAAATATTTTTTAAAGAATTCGAAAGAAAGAAACGAATTTTCTTGTGGTTAAACTTTAAAAATACTTTATTGCATTATGATGTTATATTTGCACTAAAACATATTATAATCATTTGAATTTGGGGTTTTTTTCCTCTTTCAGATGGAATGGCTTGAATCATCTGAAAACCGAGATTGAGAAAAGTTTAGAAGGAGCCACCAGGTAAAAAATTACATACCAAGTATTTAGAATGATTCTTAGTTAACACTTCAAGTTTAACAAAAAGAAAGTAACTTTTTTTTGTTTTTTTAATGCTCAATTATGAATCATTTTTACAAGTAAAAAATTTACATAAATGGAAACATAATTAATGATTTGCTTTATCTTGCAAATATTTGGTCATCCATATTAAATACACTATTCATTACAACTGAAACTTTATTTTCTTTCCCCAGTGTTGAATTATTCGAAAGAACGTGCGATGATGCATATGAATGGATGTTAGAAAAGTTAGAGAAAATAGAAACAGATGATATTGGCAGGGATATGAAGACTGTACAGGCATTACAACGGAAACACCAGGTAATCAATTCGTGCTTTACTGTTAAATTCATGGTACATATAGATACACTGTCAATATTGACTGTACCATCAACTTAATAGAACAGACATATCTGAAAGTAAAAACGTGCATAATTTGCCACTACAGAAGCGAGTCTGAATAAAAAAAATAATAATAATGCCAAAATTAATGTGTTCTAAATTAGTTCAACTATTAAGGCTTTCTCCAGCATTTTTAGCAGGGTCCGTTTTTTTTTTATTATTTATGAATTTTTAAGATATGTTTGTGAAAAATCAAATAATTCTGTGAAAATTGAAAATTTAATCACATAGTCATGAAAAATTTCATTACTATTTTCCGCATTTTAAAATAAATAATGGGGTAAAAAGTATGATTTAGAAGCTTGGAATTTTGTGACGGGTCCGTTTTGATTAATTGGAATTTTGTAAAGGGTCCGAAAACAGACCTAATCTTCTTCTGGCGTAACCCCTACAATATCTTTACAACATAATTGTCACTGTAACCAAGTTCAACTATAAAAGTTTCTTAGTATTTTTAATTGCTGTTATTATTTTTTCATTCATATGAGTGCAATGATTTATTAATTAAATAGTCAGTAAGGTTAATTGAAATTATACATGATGTCGCTTTTTTCTCTTGCAGAATTTAGAGAGAGAATTGGCACCTTTAGAGGAGAAATTTAATAGAGTGAATTTGCTTGCTGACTCGTATGTATATCATAATTAATATTGAACTTTTTAATGCATATTAAGTTTTAATTAAGTAGTCCAGTGCATTGGAAATTCTTCTTTTCTCTTCCTTATGATCATACAATATTTTAATAGTGCACTATGTTTCAAATGATAATTTTTATGCGGACTATGTTGATAGTTGAAGAATATTACAATTTTAAGACTCCAAAGAAATGTGTAATTCTAAAAAGAAAGATGTATAATTCTTAAAAACAGAATGGTCATTCTCTAAAATCTGCAACTCTGAAACCCACAGATAATAGATAAAATAAAATGTGCATAATATTTCAAATAAAGCTGGCTTAAGTTTCCATTTTAAGACTGAAATTGTGTCACAGTGAAGCAAGTAAAAATATTTTTGAAGTATTATAGCTTATTTTTTTTAATTTTGTTATATGATTTAATACTATAAAAGTTTTCAATCTTCAGTCCAAGAAAATTTTTATTATAATAATGTTTTTTTTCTATGCTTTTATCTCAAAATTTAAGTTTTTGCTCTGTTACTTATTGCATATTTTATGCCAGTTTTGAAAATTTGCTTATTGCTACAAAATCTGAATTTATCAAATGGTAATGAAATGGATATATATGGGATAATTAAGCTATTCTTTTGTGGAAGAAAGTACAGTACAATTGTAATGAGACAATCATAATATTATCATATTATTGTACGTTACAATATAGTAATATGTACATTGCATTTATTGAATGTACATTTATTGTAATTCATAATCATAATTTATTATGATTGTACATTACAATAAATTGTTTAAGAGGTAGTAAAAATCCTAAAATAGAATATTTTGGAATTATTTTTAATTAATAGTGTCCAGAATTTTTGTTATGTGTAGTAATTTTCTTAAAATTTCTGGTAAATTTTGGAAAAATATTTTAAAATAAATTTTTGAAAAATAATTTAAAATCCACAAAATTTTTACCTTAAATCTATGCAGATTTCCTTGAGTTTACTATCTTGTTTCATTTATTTGTTGTTTTATTTGAAGTAATCATTTGATATGAAGATATGATGTGCCTTTTTTATTGATTTTATTATTGTTAACTGTTTTGTGGCAAATGTGTTGCTAAATTTTTCTTAGTTTGTAGAAAGTGTTAACATGTAGGCTGTTAATATTTATTATTATTATTTTCTATGTCAGAGTCAAAGTTTCTTATCCAACTGAAAGAGCCAATGTTACTTCCCGGCAGCAAGAATTGAATGATATGTGGGAGAAAGTAAAGGTAATATTTTTTTCCTGTGTACAAATTCACTGTATGTGCACTTGTCTTAAAATTAATCATATTGTAAAAATCACCTCGCTTGTGTATAGAATTAAAAATCTGAAACACCAATACTAATCTTTCAGGAAAAGGCCTCCCAGCGGCGTGCTCGTTTGGACGAATCACTCGGATTGCAGATTTTTAGGAATAGCGCAAAAAGTTTGGTATGTCATATTCATTTTGTATTGAAATTAAGTAATTCTTGTAATACAAGTAGCCCAATGGGTTTAAATTTAGGATTATATCTCTATTTGAATGGTTTAAACTTTATTTTTAATTTCTCACTTAACCTAAATGGTAAATTGCCTGTGTTTATCCATTTCATTTAAGGTTGTTTCTGTGTAATATTAAACTTTTAATCAATTTTTAAATTATTGCATCACATTGTGAGAGGAAAGTTGTCACTCTTCGATGAGCAAAATTTTGGTATTCTATATCTTCTTCATATAAAGTTTAATGTCTTTCTAGGGTCAGGAATCCGGTAGATTTTTTTAATGATATATACATAGGACTGTCCACGGTTTGCTTAAACACGGAATCTGTGTTTAAGCAAGCCATGGACCACGAAAAATTATTCCATATTCATCAAGATTATAAATGCCTTTATCATCATAACCTGCGAAATGATGAAAAGAAAAATTTTCAGATCTCGACTCTTTTTGACTGTGCTCACTCTTTGAGGAGTATTTCCTTGTTTTTTAAATTGTCATGGATTTGAGTTTTCCCGCATTTAAATTTTTCTGCGGATTTCCTTTCGGATTTACCACTTTCATACCCCTTTATCCTATCGTCGTAAGTAAAGAATCGCTTTTTTGTTAGATACCACTTATAAAATGTTGAAAAATTGTTCTTTCAGTATGGATTGTTGATTCTCGAAATAAATTCTTTACTGAAAGAAAAAGCTTGTGTTCCCACCGCTCAATCAACATCATTTGCTCTGTCAGCGTATCACCATCAGTTGCTCAGTTTCTTATTTTTTTACAAAAGTGAAAAACACCTAATAATAAAGGGTCTGAGACCAAGGGTTCTGGGAAATGAGGTAAGAATATCATACCCGAGGGTTTGTTGGCGAAAAAATGGGGATATCACTCTATCCTTATCTCGTCAAGGGGACAATGTGGCAGGCCTGTTTGTTTGGGCTAATGTGTTTCTGCCCAGAAGGAGTTCTTCGACGCACATGTGTCGGGAAAGCTATCTTCCTCAAAGACTTTCTGGGGAAAATGCCCAACAATTGACATCTGAATTGGAGGGTTACATGTCCCTCCAGGGGAGTAAAAAATGACAAAAATTAAAGCATTGTTTTTTACTGATTGTATCAATTGAATGATGCAGAAATAATAAAAGTGACAGTAGTTTTTTCCTGGTAGAAAATGTGGTCGTTTCGAGAGGGGGACTGTTTAAGTGTGGTCGCTTCATGGCGGTCAAGTTAGCAACAATTTACAAGTTTTAAACGTCAGAACCGGATGTCTGGTAGCTATGCGTCCTGTAGGGCACATCTGATACCCAATATCCAACAGAATCAATGCCCGATATATCACTGAACGTTCACAAAAAAAGTCCCGAAATTTCACTTTTGAAAACCTGTATTGTGATCTTTATTTTGTTTTTTAACTAATTAAACTTGTTTTTATGCACCTGAGAACAGATATGTTATTTTCTCTAAATTTAAATAGTAACTTTGCTTACTTAAAGTGTATGATCTATATACCTAACTGTTTCTGTTTTTATTCCAGCTGGCTTGGGTGAGTGATGTAAAGCAATCACTTAACAGTGATGAACCAGCCAGGGATGTTGCCACTGCTGAGAATCTTTTGAAAAAGCATCAAGATCTTGGTGATGATATTGCTGCTCATCAAGATGAGTATGTATATTGGTGGAACACAAAGTGAAAACCAACACATGTCCATTCACTATTAAATTTTGACAAAAGGAACGAGCTATATCAGTGCCTTCTTTGGAATTGAGCTCCAATAACCTGACCTAAATAAAGAGCCCTAAATTCGAAAACAAGCATTTGAGGCAAAATTTGGATGCTTGAGTCAGAGAAAAACTTGAATTTGTTGATCTAATCATGCTTTCATATTTCTCATTGTGTAGTTTAGCTTTCTGTTTTTCCTCCCTTTTTACTGATTGCAAAATTTAACTTTTTTTTTGAGAGGGAGGAGGATTAAATTTAGAATTTTCCTGATTTTCTCCTATTTAATGTGCAAAGATGAAATATCCAGCCTTTGGGATATGTACATTGCAAGGTACTTCCAAGGTACTTGGCACAAAAAAAAATTTGCTAAATAAACTTTTTCTGGTACAGGTATAGCCAGTTGAGGGTTTTGAGCCATGAAAAATAAGCAAACAAATATATCTGTATTTGTATTTGAGAGCCACAGAATCTTAACCACATTGCGATTCTTGACAAGATATCTCGTCCATTTAACATGTAACTGTGGGACTGCCCAACTGCAAGGTGGTCAAGTCCACTTTTCAAGTTTTTGCAAGTTTACACTTAATGGACATTCAGAGCATGGACGACAAAGCCATTAGCTACATGAGACTACCATCGACCATCTTTATTCTAAGGTTTGCACGGAAAAGTCTAGTCTAATAGTACTGAAAATATTTTTATTTTAACTTCATCGCAAAAACTCTAAAAATGGGCTCTATGTAGTATGTGTTGGTTTTTAGAAAAAAATTAATAGTTACATTTAAAATAAAATGAACTAAATATGCCAACGAAAATTAGAGTGGACCTTTCTGAGAAGAATACATGACAAATATATTTGAAAAAATGAACATTTATTTAACAATTAAAGATATATATGTATATAACGACCTCAAAAATATTAAAATTTCGATAAAAATAGACATCAGTATTTAAATAGAGGTAAGATAGTCACCACCTGTCCTTAAATTGCACTTTGCTGGAAATCGCAGGAGTCCAGGATGAAAAAACGTTTGAAGTCAAAACAGTCCATGATTTGTTTTCTTCATTCAATGAAGGGGCAAGACCCGCCGAAGAAAAACAGAACTTTACGTCCTTTGACAAGCCAGGCGACTTGACCTTGTACAATCTTACGTGGCAGGATCGGGGGACTCACAGTTACACTGATGTTAGTTAAAATCGGTCAATAAAACATCCATGTTGAATATTTGACAAATAAAACATATCCAGATGCCAAACACATATGCCTCAGAAAGCAGAGAGGAATAAACCTCAAATGAAAACACCAAACTTCATCTTCAACCGAAGCCTAACACGATGTGCACTCACATCGAGCACTCCCACCAGTGTGAGGTCGTTAGGGAAAAAAAACAAGTAAGCAAGCCAAGATGCCAGCTGCTGCCTGCCTTAAAATCCCCCCCCACCCCACGCAAGCACGCATGTCACACGTAATTTGCATGGGGATTACACAACTCAACATCGACATGCAAAAAACACTTTACGAATTTCGGCATCGGCAGCAAGCTGGCAATTGAAAAAACATCTCAACTGTTATTTTGTTTATGGCTGAGTAATGTCCGATGCGGGAAAAACGTGCAGGCAATGAAAAGGGTAGCATTAAAAAGGTGAGCATTTGATTTTTCCAAGACATATAATTAGTTCAACAGTATGGCTCCCAGGTTCTTCTCCAGGTATATTTCTTAAATTACTCTTTTAGTTTATCATCCTATTTCTGCTGAGGGGATAAGAAGGCACAAATGCTTGAAATAGTTTTTTTTTTTCCTTTTATGGAAATTTTTATTTGCAATATCCGTGTTGGTTTTTGCTTTTTATATTATTTAAGTAGTTCTTATGTAATTTGATTATATACATAAAGTATGCAACCCTTTGAACTTGCAAATATAAAGTACTACATGTTATTTGGTTGTCTATAAGGCCACGCACAAGTGCATATTATTGGGTACTTTTCCGTTTCGGGGGCTGACCATGATTAAATTTTTTTTTGCCAAATCAAATGACTTTATCATTTTGAATTGCCATTGGCGATGTTTAAATATTTTTCAAATAACCATCATGACTGCATCATTGTTGTAGTTGGTTTGGTTAAGAAAATTAACCATCGCCAGCCCCCCCCCCCCCCCCAATGGAAAAGTTTAGATCATGGAAATAATAATAATGGCAATAATTTCTTTGTTCTAATGCTTCCTATTTGACTTTTCTTTCAACTTATAGGTTTACAGACATTCAAGGCTTGGGAGTAAGCTTGTTGCAGAAAAACCCAGATTCCACAGAGATTCGAGAATCTCTAGTTCAGTTACAGGAGGAGCAGGATGCGATTCATCGTGGCTGGCAAGAGAAAGGGGATTGGCTGAGGCAGTGCATGGATCTGCAAGTGTTTAATCGGGAGGCCGACCAAATCGACAGCATCACTAACAGTCACAATGCCTTCTTAGAATTTGAAGACCTTGGAGTAAGTTTAAAATGAATTTCATATACTAAAATATATTGAAAAGAGTAAAAGTTAGTATGATTGCATTGATCTAGCAGGTTTTACTTCTGATAATCACTGAAATCTTCTGCCTGGGAAATAGAACTGATAGTTTCATTTATGTTCTTTATTTTATTTTCATCTGGATTTTCTTAGATTAAATACAATAAATTAATTTTTCAAACTCTTTTAAATTTTTAGACACTTATCATTTAACTATTATTAGATTAGTGATGTTAGTGGAATTTCAAAATGAAACTACAGGTGTGATACAGGTGGTTGTGAAATAGTTAATGGCTAACTGCCTTAATTGGTGAACAGTTAATCATTTCCCAAACCATTAAGGGTTAATGGAACATTTTTGTGGTTGGGGAGAGGTATTGCGTAATTCATATGATGAATACTGAAAAAGTTGTTAAACAATATGTGTACCTAAAATGTAATTTGGTGTACTGCAGCGTAGAATTCTTGAACTATTATTGGATATAGGTATTAAATAATGGAGGATTTAAACATACTTTTTTCTTTTAATTCAAAAAAAATTATAATAATTTCTAATTTCAAATAAAGAGTTGAAACTTTTTCATCTTTCTCTGAGATTTTACTATATGCCTTCAGTTTATTTATCCAGCCCTCAATGAACATTCATGCTTCTGACATTGACTGTTTTTTAAACATCATTGGATTGTATTTTTATTAAATCCAATGATTAAAACAAGGACAAGATTAGATATTTTCTATCACGTTTAAGAAGTAAATGATTTTGTGCATTGAAATAGCTATTTTTTTCTTCTTTTAATTACTTTTTCTTTTTTTGTGTGTGTTTTTATTTTTATATTTTACACTTTGATGCATAATTTTCAAATAAGGCATTGAATTTTTTTCATTAAATAATCTTTTTTTATTCTTGAAATTTATTAGGTATTATTTAGTTTCATTTTATTTTTTGATTTTTTAGACAACATTGGATGATGTTGAAACATTGTTGAAAAGGCATGAAAATTTCCTCAACACCCTTCTTGCTCAAGATGAAAGACTTAGAACGTTTAGCGAAATGGCAGATAAACTAATTGCAGCTAGACACTATGAAAGCAAATAGTAAGTTGGCAAATTATCTTTGTTACTGCTTTGCATTTTAAGAAATAAAAAAGGAATGAATGAAAAATAATTAAATAATAAGTCTTCAGCAAAAACCCAAATTCGAGTATTGCTAACCTAGTTTTTATTAGTTCTGCAATGGTTCAGAAAGTTGTCTCATTGTTTTAACTTTTTACATTTAAAATACCTATTAATTAAGATCACCTATTCTGATAATCAATGTTGAATGTCTAGAATTTATTACAGATTATACATAAGATGACTTCCAGATAAGCCTGAGACAATGTTTTTTTTATTTTTTTGTCTTCGGAGACTGTACATTGTAACTGAGTGACAGGTCAAATTTTGTAAGAAAAAGAAGTTTATTTACAAGAATATATGTTCAGGGATTTAAGGTTAATAATCAGTAATTTAATTACCTGTTCTTAATCATCTCCAGAAAATCTTTGGCTGAATTGTAATGATTGAGCTTTCATGTACCAGCCTGGTCCCAAACCTGGTGTTGGGGACAATTTTTCTTTCTGTGGAAAAATCAGTAGAGTTCCCTGTGTCTTGTATCTTACATTGCCCTTAGGGACAACTTTTGACCAATACCAGCAGTCAACTTCCCCTTTTTTTGTTTTACTTCAGCCTTTCCCGTTATGGACATTTCCAAACATTTTAGAAAACCTGTTCTGAAAATAAAAAAACTTCGTTTTTGAAACATTTTCAATTTATTAATTTTAAGATGACTTTGACTAGTAATGTCTGCTTCTCTTTCTACCTTGAGACAATCAAAATATTTAGTTTTTTAAAAAACTTAGAATAATGTTTCTACAAGAAATTGATTTCTGTTATTAAAGATATTTCATTTAAATAATTGCTTTTTTCTTTCTGAGTAAATTGAATACATGTACGGTTCGATCGCAAAGTTTTGACTCTTAAGCATTTATGCTCATGGCAGAAAAGGATAAATCCATTTGAGTTTTTGGAAAGTTATTTTTCAGGTGCGTTTATTGGCATATGAATCAGAATGTTTTCTTCTCTGTTTTTTTAAAGCAACCAAATTTATGAACTGGCTTATAGCATCAGTTTAGAAGAAATCAAGTATGCTAAATGATCTGAAACAAAAACAGACTGCGGCCCATTCCTTTTTCCAGCAGTTTCTCCTTTGATGGATCCTTCTTGGTACTCTACCAGGCATAGGTCTCTGTTTGCTGGTAAAACTGTGTATTATGTAGGGGGGGGGGGCATTACCTAGTTCTGTTATTTTTATTTTTAATTTGGTTCATACTTTCTCCAAAAATTTTGCAAAGTTGAGTTTTTTTTTTATTTCAGGGCTGGTACTTTTCCGGCCATAGGCCGAAACTCCGGATATTTTAAGGCTTTTAAGTCTGGAATTCCAGATTTTCAAGAATTATTTCCAATTTTTTTGAGCATTATCCTGAAATTTAACGCCATAGCCACTAACACTAAAATACGTAACTTTGCTGCCCATCGTGCAATTGGATGGCTACGGATACATGCAATGTTAATTTGCAAAATGTGATGAAGAATTTTTCATCTATATTTTGTTTGGAACTGTAAGATTGAAGTTATGCAGTTAACAGTGCATTCAGAATGTTCTTCAAAGATTAATAGATCTGTGAATACATAAAAATTTATTCAACTCTTACAAAAGATGTACTTGCATTTTTATGTGACAAATGACGATTCAGAATATAACTTTTCTTTACAAATAGTAATAATACCGTATATATAAATATATAGCTTAAAACTTTGTTTCAACCTTAAAGATTCTGCAAATTAGTTTCAGGATTTTTTGGGGAGGGCCAGTACCACCCCTGTTATTTGAAAATCACCTCTGTTCCTTATATTTTGAGGCACATCAGTCGATCTTGACAATGTAAACAGTTTAATAAAACTCATGCTAAAGAGGGGAAAACATACTACGATGAAATTATGAAAGGTGGGAATAATGTTTGTTGGAAAATGTTGTACCGAGTCTTCAGCTTTGGTGTAGTTGGGCCAGGGGGGGGGGGGGCACTCACTCCCCCACTTTTTTATTTTGACTCTAGCATCCACCCACTTTTTGATTTAAACGACTTGTTCATATCTGTAAGTTCCCCCAACTTTTTCTCCAGAACTACACCTCTGGTGTTCAGTGAGGGCTGGAAGTCTAGACTAACCTTATTGGTACTTTTATGTATCTGCATGGATTTTTTACATTTGCAATTCAAGCTCAAAACACATCATTTATTTATACTTATTTTGAAATGCAGTATCGACCAAAGGAGAAAGACTGTACTCGCCCAACGCCAGACTGTCAAACAGAAAGCTGAACAAAGGAAAACATTGCTCTTATCTTCTCATGCATTTCAAGAATTTCGAACAGATGTTAATGAAGTAAGAATGCTTTGAACCTTGTTACATCTAGATGTTATCTTAATTTAAGATTTTGTGCAATTAAAAATAATTAATGTTAATACAGTAAGAATTTTTTTAAAAATATTGTTAATGTAGAATTTATTTTAATTTATGCCTTCCAGTTCTAAGTTTGCAGGATTGTTCAAAAGAACATTTGATTTGTATGATTTTGTTAATTAAGTTAAAGCTGCATAACATAAATTTTTATCTATTAATGCATTTTTGTTAGCAATAGTATATGATTGTGATTGGCCTAACGAAAGAAATAGGAAAGTTTTGACCTATTAGAAATTCCCATTTTGACAGCTAAATGTGGTTAAGACATTAGGGTTATGTATTCACTGAAAATGTAATATAGGATTATCACAGGGTTCGTACGGTCCTTAAAGGTCCTTAGAAAGTCCTTAATGTTCATTTTCATTTTTAAGGCCTTAACAAGTCTTTAAATAGTGCTTATTTTTTATTCCAGTTGCTTAATTTTTTTTGTTAAAATAAGAAGGTACCCATGCGCTCTATTTGTTTTGCTATCTTTTGTATTCTCCACAAGAATCAAACTTCTTTCATTTCAACTACTTAATCGAACCTCAAATTTGGTTTGCTCGAGTCCGGTAGAATCGTGGCTTTCGGACACCCAAAACGGCGGATTGACAGGACCAAAAATGGCGGATTTACATAAACATCATCGCATTTTTACTACAAATTGCAGTGCTCTCTCAACTGGTTGATAAATAATTAACTCTTGTTTCTTTAATTTTTTTTTTTTTTTTTTTTTGAAAAGGTATAAGTAAATTGATGTGCTATATATTTTTACAAAAAAAAAGAAAAATGTTCATGATGTGTTACATATTTTACAAAAAAAAAAAAAAAAATTTCATGGATTTTGATAAAATGATTCAAACTACAACACCCAATTCAGTTAAAATGAACTTGTACCCACCCACATGGCAGCTCCCAATTTGCTATTTCCTGCAATTGTATGAAAAAGAAAATCGAGCTACATCTAAAAAAAAAAAAGTATTTGTAGAGAAGTAGAATCAAAACACCATTTAAGACCACAGAAAAAGAAATTACACAAGTTCCCTCATTTTGCTTTTAAAAGAGAGAAAAAAAAAAAAAGGAATAAAATTTGAAAAACAAACTTGTAAGGACTCAAGGGGAAAAAATTTAATAAATAAATAAAAATCGAAAGTTTTCGAAAAAGGGCCGAATTTTGGGATTTCAAATTTGGGATTCGATACTATTTATTAAGTTTAGTTACAAAGTAAATAAATATTTTTTTTGCATGAAAATTGTTACTAAATCATCTACATACTAAACAATTATCAATAAAGCAAGTAGGAGCAGCTCTTAACAAGTAATCAGTAAATAAATATTGCTTTTGAACCTTATTTAATTTAGGGGGGGGGGGAAGTATACTTCAAAGAAGCATGTTGTTGACATCTAGCTCAATAAAAGAGATACATTTAACTAATATGTAGGCAAAAGAAAAAAAGAACTTTCAGCTTTTTTTCGTTCAATGTGGGGTTTTGTTGTGTGAGAGATGATGGATATTTGCTGCGTTAATCAAAATTTGTATCTCGTGAAATTTCTTAATTTGCAGTAAATTGAAGGAATCGACCTCTTCTTAAACCTATACACCGTAGTTGCCAAATGCTCAGTTTTCCCCTAGTTTTTCTGTTTTTATTTGTGAACTTCGAAAATTTGATTTTTTGCAAAAAGATCCGATTTTTCAATCTGATGTGCAAGTGTTTTTATCTAGTGGGATTGTACTACAAAACAAGAAAATTTTTCAAGAAACTTTTTAAAAGGACATGTATTAATTTACACGAATTTTCATAACTTATAACGCGAAAATGTAAAAACCTATTTTTCGGAAACTTGCTAACATCCATCAGCATGTGCTTCGCCGAAAATCGCAAGCAGCTTTTGAGACTTCTATCTTTTTGCATCCTGTAAATATATCAATTATTTAAAAAGTTGACAGTTGTTTTAGTATTTGCAGCTTGTAGCCGCCTGTTTTATTTTTTATTTAAAAAAATTGTTCAAATTTTCGAAACTTTGCTTTGGTTAAATTGTGGTAGTTACTATTTGAGGGTAATGTACAAAGTTTTAAGCGAATAGGCTCCATTTTTTATTTGTATGTCGTTTCCAAAATGAAATATTTTTCTCAAGTTGAAAAAGTTTTTTCTGAATTTTTGCAAGCTCTTCTAAATAATTTAAAAAATATATTTATGGCAGAGATAAAAATTAAAGTGAGCCTAAATTGAGATATTGACAAAATAAGTTAAATAAAATGAAAAAAAAAAACCGAATTTAAACACAAATTCTCAAGACAAAGTGCAGCGTTTACTTTAACAATTTTTTAAAAATTTAAATTGTTTTTCATTTAACTTGTATTTTATAGCACTAACCATTTTTGATAATTTTTCATATCATGACAATTTGCTTATACAGTGGAACCTCGGTAGCTCGACACGCGGATAAGTCGACTACCTCGGTAAGTCGACATTTCAGTACCTTATGGTTGGCCCAATGCTAATTGCAATGGGTGAAAAACTCTCTAACTCGACACACAATTTCAAGGAACCCCTATAAGTCGACCTCCATTTTGTATTGTTATTTACCTTTTCTTCCGGTATTTTTTCACGGTGTACAATTCTCAGAATTTTACAGTGATGTTTCTTTGTCCATAAATCAATTCTTTTATCGAAAGTGTTCCTGGAAGATTCCTCTATTCCCCTTGTACTCCGGGGAGTCAGAAACCCAACAGCCAACAATAAGCATGCTCTTTGTAGAGGTGGTCAAGGTGACCTCTCTTTATCTTGTCAGTTACTGCAGTCTATGAAAAGGTGCAAACACGCTTCGCGCATGCGCTCATGCGATAACACTTACAATCACTGAAAGCTGGAAATAGCCGTGCTTTATGCTTTTTGTTTTTGCCATTTGCTCTTATCTTTGTCAATCAGTAGACGTGTCCGCAATGGCTCCTTGTAAACTGACTACTTTAAATTTGAAATCGAAAGTAGAAATTGTAAAAAGAATTTGAAACGGATAGAACTCGAACTGATCTAGCTAAAGAATATGGAATAGCTCGAAACACAATATCCACATTTGTTTAAAACAAACCAAAATTATGGATTTTTTCACATGAGGTATTTTGAGTTGATGTACTCTATAAGTTTATTTAATTGTAATGTATAACTTTTTAAAATAATAATAGTAGATAAATAATAAACGGGGATAATTTACTCACTGGAATTGGATTTTATAACTTGAATGGTAAATAAATAACAATGCAAACCAATATTAGCAATTGAAATTACGGAACCTCGGTAACTTGACACCCGCTTATCTCGACATGTTTTCGTGTCCCCTTGGGGTGTCGAGTTATCGAGGTTTCACTGTATATGATTAATGCGTGTGTTGTGTACTTCTTATTACTAGCTCCAATAATTATTTAACTCTCTGACTGTATTGGACATTAGAAAAGCAACAAGTCGAAGAGAGCTCCATAAAAGTGTTTGTGTTGTGTTCCTGATAAAAATACGATGTTAAATCAATTTCCTCTTTCAATAATGCTTCCTTCTAAATAAACATAACAGTTTGTATATTTCGACAAATTTGTGAGGTCCTTAAATTTTTTTTGTAGGTCCTTAAGAAGTCCTTAGAAAGTCCTTATTTTTGGTTTTGCCAAAAGCGTACGAACCCTGTATCAGTGTAGTTTCCTTTAGAGCTAAACCCTCCACACATCTCCACATTTACTCCCATTTTTTATAAACCCTGCACATTTACTCCTCTATTTTAGCTAATCGAAATTAACTAAACAGATACGAAAAAAAAATAAAAAAACCTGAACAGGAACTTTAAATTGAGTGTGATATAAAATCAAATATACTTAATGTTTTGACTTGCACGAATATGAAATTTGAGATGTTCATGATTAAACATAAGATGATTTTGAGAATCATGAGAACGTTAAAAGGAAAGGATTTTTAATTATTTCAACTTGTTTGAATTTAGGAGTGAGAGGGAAATTTTAGCATTATCCTATTCCGTGTCATTTTGCTTTGTAACTTTGTTCAACCTATCCAAACCCCTCCTAAAAATAGTATGTGGTTTAAAATTGATAGCACATTCAACATTCATATTATGGTTGATTTGGTAAATTAAGGCTTTCTTTTGCCAATGTACTGCTGTGGTATCGACAGTTGAAATTTTGTGCCTCTTGTACTTGATTCAGATACCATTCTTTTACAAATTTTTAAGGGATTGTAACAACTCGGATAGGTCCACAAAGCATTGTATTTAGCATAAGTTACATGAAATAAGGGACAAAGAACCATAGGGCGCAATAACTAGCTTTCGCCAAAAAAATCAGATGCAACATCCGTGCTTAGCATGGCAGTATAGTTAATGATAAGACAAGAAATAAAACAAATGTACATATTCTTTTAATCAATTGTAAAAATAAGAGAACACAAATGTTAAGGTAAACGTTCTAGAAGTTGAGAAGAAACACTATCATTGCTGTGCTTCGCTTAAAAGCTTTCATTTCCATTAAATTTTGAATGAACCATCCCTCAGAATTTCTAAAATGCTCTATAGAATATTACTGTCACTATTTTTAAGGTACATGGTTCATGAATATATCTGCTGAATTTTTTCTGATAGATAATTTAAAGCTATTGGAGAAAAATGAAAACTTATTTTCCTAAATGTTTCCTTTTTCGGATTTTGAATTCTTTTTCATTGCATACTTGGTGTTCTGTTGTTTTTTTCAAAGTTTTCAAAATGGTATTAAATGCTTTTTTTCTACTTTATTAAGCTCTCAGCTTGGATCCAAGAAAAACTTAAAACTGCATCTGATGAGTCATACAGAGATTTGACGAATTTGGAAAGAAAATTGCAAAAGCACGAGGCGTTTGAAGCAGAGTTGAAAGCTAATGCTGAGCGACTTGATGCCATTAATAAAGTAAACATTTTTGAAGTTTTGTTTTATGCTGTAACAAGTTTTTATTTAATTATTTGAAAATCTTAATTCTTATGAAAATAAACATTTAATTTATAATATGAATAAACTTTGATTGATTTTGAAATCTAATTAGCACTGGGATTTTTCTGTTTGTTAAACTACATCAATAGTGCAGCTAGTTTGTTTAACTGAAAGGAATGTTTATGGATAACTTCAAATGATACAAAGTATTAGGAGTTTTATTAATGATATTTGCTATAGCCCCTTCGCATTATTTTTACAGACTTACTGATAGAACTTTAATTGGAAAGCTATAATTAATTTTAAAAATACAGATATGAACTTTCACTATGTAAAAACGTTTTGCAGCATTTATTGATTGTTGAAATTTAAAATTTGTTGAGACATAAATTTAATCTTCAAAAGAGATTTGAACATTCTTTCTCAATGAATCATTTTCAGCTTTACTTTTAATTTCCTTCCTCTCATTTTTATGTTAAGCTCAAATGTGATTGAATGCTTTTAGTTTGAAAGAGACAGCCTTAACTAATAATGTTTCACTTTTTGTCAAAAGAATACAAAATAAGTAGATCAATCTTTTTTTAGAGAATAATTCTAGATTTTGAAGATTTAAGTGTGGTTTTAAATTAAGGTAGCATAAGCAATTGATTGCTAAAATTTTGAGTTTCACTTTGAGCTTTTAATGATATGTCTTAAAAGTACTGTTCGACCACGAAGTTATGACACCTGAACGCATCTGCATAACGTGGAAAAAGAAGATTCCATTTGAGTTTTAGGGACGTTTGTATTGCAAGTGCGTTCATTAGCAAACAAATCAGAATGTTTGCTTCTCTCTTTGTTGAAAAGTAACTAAATTTATCAATTGGCATATAGAATCAGTTTGAAAGTAATCAGTTATGCTAAATGAACTAAAATGAGAACAGAATGCGGCACATTTCTCGTAACAGCAGTTTGTCCCTTGAACACAAATGAATTCTCGGCACTATTCCAAGCATATGTCTTTTTTTAATGGTAGAACTGTATATGTGTAATTTAACAACTGATTCTCTTTTTATGTTCAATAAGAATGTTCTCATTTCGTGTTTTTTTTTTTTTTTTACTTACAAGCTTTTTGCGCACTTACATTTAACAGCATTTAATGTCACATTTCTTACTTTCAGAATGGAGGATCCTTGCTCACTGGAGGCCATTACGCTGCCGATAAAATAGAGGTTTTACTCAAACAACTGAATGAGCAATGGGAAGAGTTATGTGCCAAGACTCTCGAAAAAGGTCAGAAACTGAGGGAAGCAAATGCCCAGCACACGTACAACAGGACCTTAGAAGATGCTCGAACTAAGCTGGACGAGCTGGAAAATTCTCTAGCTTCTGATGATCTTGGCCATGATTTAAGGAGTGTAAAGAAACTCCTGAAACGCCATCAGGCAAGTTTAACTTAGATCAAAATGATGTGGTTTGAAGTTGATTAGCTCTAAGTAGTTCAATTAAATTGTTGCTTCACTTATCTTGTATTTCTTTAAGAATGAGTTTAATTTTGAAAAATGTCAAAACATTTTTAATTTTAATACAGTATTTTGAGTAGTGTTATTAATCATTATGGTTTTTTTGAAGTCAAAAAGTTATGTTATACTTTTAAATGAAATGCCTAGCATACACAGCGACTAAAATTCAGGGTGGGATGGCGGGATTTCTTCCCAAATTTCTCAGATCTCCTCCATGAAAAAAGGGACGCTCCTGCGGAAGATTTGAAATTCTTGGTGAAAACGCAGAAGCCCACATTTTTTTCACTGGTATATAAAATTACCAATATTATCAAAAAAAGTTTTTTCTCCCTTCCAAAAAACGGCAGTACCGTCCATATATAACGTGGAAGGGAATTCTCCCCTCCACTTAAAAATTTTAATTTAAGCCCCTGATACAGGTGATACTCAATTTTACAAACACTTTGATTTCATGAAATATGTTCATAAAATTGAAAAGCGGATGAATTGTTTGGAGAACTAGCCAATTATTCATAAAATCATGAGTGTACATAAATTAGAGGTTCGTAAAGTTGAACTTAAACTTTACTTTTAAATACTCATCCTGTTCTTACAATTTAGCAAAGAAAATATTTTTTATATCATATTAACTAGCTATCTGTGTTGTAAAGAGAGCAAGCAATTACAAATATGTTTTTCTATATGAACATTCTTCAAGAATGAGTAAAGTTCACCATTCAAATAAGTGCGATACTAGGCCATCATAATGTCATGTGTGTATCTATGATTACTGCATAATTTATATCTCCTAGAATAGTGAATTATGATATATGGCCTTAAAATTTCTGCTATGGTTTTATTACTTGATATGTCAAGCCATTTGCAATTTTCAGTATATATATTTAGACAGTGAGAAACATTTAACAGGAAACTGAGGGAACTGAAATGCTTTTTCATGTTTTTTTTAAATAGGTTAAACAATGAATGCAAACAAAAAGAAGAAAAACTCCTCTATATTTCACTTTCAGGCAAATAAATTGCATGTCCATTAATAATTTGACACTACAGTCACATGAGTCTACGCAAAATTCATTGATTTCAGCACAGAGTTCTGCTTCCACACCCCATTGATAATGTAAAAACTAACTGACCAGTAGATTTTTTTAATTTCACAAGAGCTTTGCCTCTACCTAGAGCCCCTGTAAAACATAGGCCAACTCTCCCATCATTTTTCCTACCGGAAAACATGAGCAAGCTGCTATATTTGCATTTACTTTTATGTTTATGGCAACAAAATTTCAGCTTCTTTTTGAGCAATGTGATATTCAATAAATATTGATGAAATGTTAAAAATCAAGGAAAAGTCAGTTTACCCTCAAACAAATATGGATATCACAAAAATTGCAGATAGCTCTGCTCATAGGTGCCTTACCTCTACCAACCAAAGGACAAGCAGTAATCTTTCAACCATTATTTATTTTATTCTCTCACAAAAAATAAGGGTAAAAGAACTGTGACTGAAAAAAGTAAATATATTTTGTACAATCAAGAAGCAAAAATATCTTCAAATTAAAAGGGAAGAAGTATTTTGTTGGGAACTATTGTTTCATGTTAGTTGTTTTTAAGTTAAATGTTTTGCTGGCACAGTGGTGTCATTGGAAGGCCTGGGATTTGCACTCCAGTTCATAGGATCAAGCTTAACAATGTCATTGGATTTTCAAGCCGCAGAAAATTGTCTGCGCCCATGTCGTATGATTATGCGAAATGTAAAGGATCCCTTGAGTAGACTTTTTCCTGGATACTCCAGCTAAATTAAATTCCTAGTGCCCTTCCCTCAACAGAGTCCCAGGGCTCACTCTTTCAGGTGAAGGAATTTTTATGTCAAAATTCACATTCGGCAATGGTACCACACTCATTGTGGTGCCGCTGGAAGAAATGGTACCAATATCTGAGGAATGTGCTAGGTCTGCAATGATTAAGAAGCAATATATATACTCAGCCCATAAGAGAGAAAAAAAATGTTAAATGTTACTGTGTACATCATTTTGAAGATTTAATGTTTCAAAATATTTTCTTTGTTGACTGATAACTTTTTTCTTTTGCAGATGCTTGAAAATGAACTTTGCACGTGGGAAACCAAAGTAACAGAGCTTGTGTTCCTTGGTGAAGAAATGGCCAGTCAAGGCCATTTTGATGCACAGAATATCTTAAAGGGAACAAAAGCTGTTACTGAAAGGTAACATTTTTTCTTTTCCCGAAGTTATTGGTGCTCAAATCAGAATTTAACTAAGGCCTTATCAGTCCTTCTAAACAGTATTTTTTCTGATGTGTGGTATGTGACTTGAATCCAATCTCATTGTTGTGTTTAGGTTTGCGAAGATGAAGACTCCGGCAGCTGAACGCCGCCACACCTTAGAAGAGTCCTTGAAACTTCATGAATTCAATTTTGAGGTTGACACAGAAATACAGTGGATCAAAGAACATCTTCCTGCTGCTACATCTCAAGTTTTAGGTCAAAATCTAATTGATGCTCAAAACATCTACAAAAAGCACCAGGTAATATGTTTCTTCATATCTGCTCATGACTGGTCAAATATTTTAAATCGGTTAGATTATTGATATTATATTTATTTTTAAATTGTCACTATTAGTCTTACTGCTGCTTTATTTTCTTTAAACTGTTTTAGTTTCAGAATCTCATTATTTTAATGAGAAAGAAATCAGTTCATTTGCTACATTTTTGCTAAACCAATGTTTGAGGCAAATAGTTTCCTTAACTAGCATTATTCACAAATTAGCAAAATCAAAGTATCAATGTTTTTCTCAATTAGGAATGTGCCAATTATTGAAAAATAAGTAGGCTAGCAAGGCTAGTTGAACTAAAAATCTTTAGCTGTTTATTTTTTCTTTTACTACAGTGTACTTTAAGTATGCAAAAACTATTAGTTCTTGTAACAAAGCAATTTTTAAAACTTTAATTTATTTCAGTTCCTTAGACAAAACTTTATTAAAAATGTGTGTGTGTTTCCTCCCAACTTGAACTCTTTTTTATTGAGAAACAAACCAAATTCATAATCTATATTAGCAACTTTAGTCTAATAATGCTGGAAAAGTTGAAATTTCTATGTTCTTTTTTATATACTTGGAACCAGAAACTTAAATTTATCTATTGTTGAATTTCGACTTTTAGTATTGAGTGAAATAAGGAAAGAAACAATTTCATAGTATTTCTAATATCTTACATCTAAATCCCAAGAGAAATGAAGTTTTAATGATTCGGATAAGTTATGCACCTACTTATAAACATTGTTAAATCTTGAGAATAATACTTTCTTATATGCCATATTATTCTTAACTGGCCAATAAATGTAGTCTTTTTTTTTTTCCTTTGTATTAGAAATTGGAGCGGGAAATCCATGGTCATCAACCAATGATCGATAAGACATTGAATGCTGGCCAGCACTTAATTGATCAAAAGCATTATGCATCCCCTTCAGTGAAAAAGAAATGCGAAGAACTTCAGGATTCGTGGAAAGAACTCTTAGATTGTGCTGCTGAGAGGAAGAAGAAACTGGAATTATCTCTGAAATCTCAATCTGTGAGTGTTTTGTCCAAAAACTTCATTGAGGACACTATACTTTAAAAAAATTGGATATTCTAGTTATAATAATTAATATTAACAAACAAATAAAAGAGAAAAACTTAAGTATTTAATATTTTGAGTACATATGCATGCATTTACTCCAAATATCTGATAAAAACAAATATAATTTTGAAACTTGACATTTTTAGAGATACATCTATACAAAAGTACTCAGTTGAACTAATTATACTATTGAATATAATTTGTGATAATTGACTTATGTGTATATTTTTTTCTTCTAGTTCTTTTCTGAGGCAAATGAAGTGGAATTGTGGATGAATGAGAAAACTGACATTTTAGAAAGCACCGATTATGGAAAAGATGAAGATGCAGCTGTGAAGTTGTTGACTAAGCACAAAGTAATTACTAGCATTCAAAATTGAATTGTGCTTCTGTTTTAGAATGTCACTTGCATCTTCATAATGTTAAATACTTTTATTTGATTCTGTAAAAGAGAAAAAACAGTCTAATATTTTACAGTTGCATGTATACCATAATGCCTTAAAATTTCCAATTTTAATATGCAGCAAAACTTAGCAGTCATGAGTGAGACTTTTTTATTTATGAATTTGTTTTAGTTTTTTTTCTTTTTTTTGAACTTAGATGCTTTATTAATTTTTATGTTATTTATTTTATATACCTTTCTTCCTGAAAAATATCAAGTTCTTATAAAATTTGCTTGTATTAGTTGACATTTTTTCTCAGAAGCAGACTGAATTTTGCTGTTAAAAATTTCTGATATTCTGCTTTGCAAAAATTGTAGCACTTTCTGGTGAATTTTGTTTAATAGGCTATTTCATCTTTTGCTCTTTAGTTGTAAGCTTTTAAAGGGAGTTAATATGTAAAAAAGTCTTAAAAAATTGTTTGTTTATTTTTTTTATTTTAACTGTCTTAAACTAGGAAATCCATGTTTCAAAAATGTTCCCAAAAAGTTTCAAAGAAATTTAAGCAATGATTATTGATGTATTGCTGCTTCCACACTTGAGCGATATTCAACCTGAGCCGCGGCAAACGGCTCACCCAATTGGTTGCTCTCATACTTGGTTCATTCGCAGAAGCTATCTTTTGTCTTGGTGAAACTTTCCACATCATTATTTACAAAGAAAATGATTTATATGTCTGCTTGTTAAAGCAGTGAAACTGTGATGGCAGTTCAAGTAAAATGAACTTAAATTAAAAGGCATCAGTATATTCCTAGTATCGTTTAATTGATCCATGAATGATCTATAAAATGCACAACTCGTGCTCCCAAACTCCATATATATAAAGGCCTTCTGTATTAAAATTTTTATAATTTATGTACGACTTCTCAAAATGAATACAGTATAACCCTGTTTTTTGTCGTTTTGGTAGCAAGATTTTTTTTAAAAAATTTTATTTATCTATGTATTTATTTATTTTTCATTCAACATATTTCTTATTTTTTACTTTTTTCTCCAGGCTCTAGAATTGGAAATTGATACATATTCAAGCTTAGTGACAGAAATGGGCCATCAAGCACAAATCCTAATTGATTCCAATCATCCAGATTCAAAGATGATAGGAAACAGACTGGTATGTAGTCCTTTTTTTATGCAATCTTCTCTCCATTTTCTTTTGACTTCAAAACATATTCGTAGATATGTTTATATTTTTCTTTGTAGCAAGTTGTAAACCAGCAAATGAAGAACATCCAGAAACTAGCTAACACTAGGAGGCAAAAACTGATGGAATCTAAGCATTTGCACGAATACTATAGAGAAAGTGATGATCTGGAAAATTGGATCAACGAGCAAATGTTGATGGCAAATTCGGAAGATTACGGTCAAGATTATGAACATTTATTAGTAAGTGATTTTGCTGTAAATCCTTATAATTTGTTTTAAATAATAAACTTTCAATGGAGATGCTGTTTTATTAGGATTACTGATTTATTTATTTATAATTTATATGAGTGTTACTGCACTTAAAAAAACCTTAATGACTTAATTTATTATTATTTATTTATTTTGTAGTTGCACAAAAAATATTTTTTTTAAACTGAATAGTATTCCATGAATTTTTACTATTGGTTAGCGGACTCAAAACTTGTTCCACTCAGTGTAAATGTTCTGTGATCAACATCTAATAAAAACGTGTTCCTAAAAATAGTATTATACCAACTGTTACAAACATTATCAATTATTATAATTGGTGAACATTCAATGAGCATTCTCAAGGGGCTTGTGGACCTTGAAAATGTTTGTTGCCACATAATTTTTATTAATATTTTTTTTTTCTGGGAACCAGAAGGTCACGGATTTTATTCTTCGCATTGTATCCACCACTTTGAGAAATGAGATGAGGTGGTTGTCGTGACTTGTTGTTTAGCCCTCATGAAGCTGCTTTATTGATTTCCTAATCTAGTCTTCTCCTACGCAATACTAAAATGGGAAACAGCCGCTCTTGAAAGCCTTCTAGAAAGGCAGGTTCCCAAGATACTCTGCATCAAAATAACACAGTAGAGTCTCAATTTTATGAGCCCAGCTGAACTAAGTTACGTAGTTATTGAAAGATATTTTTAATAATTTACTGTAAAATATTTTTAACTTGTTCTTCTATTGCTTGATAACTGTGACTTTAACTTTAACCGTCCGAGATGTTCTGTTGTTGTAAAATGATGCACGGCTGTGGCTTATGATAAACGATGATGTTGTAATTTACTTCTCCGCATAAGATATGCAATGTAAATATGTTTGTATATAGTTTGTTCAAGTGTCCGATAAATAAGTTATAATATGTCACCCGATCTTCAGTTATGTTCTAACAGCAAGCTACTGGGAAAAAATTTCTTTCTTTCAGTCTTGACAAGAAACTCAGAGTTCTGAAAGAAAAATTTTACAGACTTTCTGCTTCTCTTTCACTTGTGTCTGCTGCTCTGACTTCCTGAAGGAGGAGACCTGAAAGAGTGCTTCCTGAGCATGAAAAGCACACTCTTGCAGTTCTGAGAGCAAACAAAAGGACCCTAGCACTGCAGCATCATCAGCATTCTGATAAAAGTTACCAAGTCTGCAGGAATAAGAAAAAAGACCACCGTGAATTAGAATTTTTTATGTGTAAATGATTTAAATCATGAAATAACTAATCCAAAATTCTAATTCACTGTAGTAGTCCTTTTATTTTTCTGTAGACTTTTAGTAACTTTTACCAGAATGCCGATGATGCTGCAGTGCTAGGATCAGTTTGTTAGTGTCCTCAGAATTGCAGGAGTGTGCTCTTCCTGTTCAGTACACTTCAGAAAGTCAGAGCAGCAGACACAAGGAAAGAGAAGTGGAAAAGCTGTAAAAAAATTTCTTTCAGAACTCTTCTGAGTTTCTTGTCAAAGCGGGAAGAAGGGATTGATTTAAATCAATTACACACTTCAAAAGTTACTTCAGTAAACCTACTGTAGAAGTTATTGGGATTGTAAAATGTTTTTTTTTTTTCATAACGATTTGAGAGTTTGAATTGACAATTTCTCCAAACTAAAGATGTTTATGAGAAGGCGAACGATATATGTTTGCCATCACGCAAATAAAAACTCTCGATAATTTTTTTAATGGGCAATTTAATTCTCCATCTTTAAACAATTGTTGAAAGTGTGCCTGATAAGTACTGTAAATACAAACATTAATAAATTATGAATAAATTTGTATTTATTCCCCTTAAGTAGTGACAATTTAGGTAAATCTCGATTATCCGATCTTTTCGCCTTTCCGAGGTTAGCTTGATTTACTTTAACTTGGATAATCGGGGACTCTTAGGACAATAATAATAAATTAATTTTGTCCGGTGAAGTATAGCCTATTGAGCCATCAACCACAGCAAAAAGCAAATCACATAACTGAAGGGGGCGGGGGAATGAGATTGACTTAACACACATCTATTGATTTTTTTTTCTTAATCAGTTTTGAGCTGTGCAAAAATTTTCAAAGACCATAAATTCAAATTCATTAAATTAAAGTTTACCTAATCTTTTCTTTTTGTAGCTTCTTCAAAGCAAATTTGATGACTTCAAACTTCGTGTGGAATCTGGCTCTGAAAGATTTAATCAGTGTGAAGAACTTGCTAAAAAATTAATTGCAAGTGATAGTTCTTATTCAGGAAAAATAGAGCAAAGACAACAACATTTGAGGTTATTATATTCTTTAATTTTATGTGCAAGTTTTTTGTTTTACTGGTATTGTAATAAACTGTGCAGTTTAACTAAAACAAGTATTGTTTATGACTATTCTAAGTCTGATTTTTTTTTAAACTTATTTTATTATATATTTATTATTATTATATTATTATTTTAAATATTTTAACTGTTATAAAAATTATGTTTTTTAGTTTGAGTGTTTCAATGTAATTTAATATTTAACTTAACGTTTTATGTCCGAAGTTAGGTACAGTAAAATTTTTATTTATTCCTTAACCAATGCTCTTGGCCTTAACCTGGCTCTTGGTATTTGCTAAAATGAAAAAATAATCATTGTATAGTGGTTTTATTTATTTTGATTTCTTAAAGAATATGATTATTTTATTACAAATGAATCAGTAATAAATCGCTCAAAAAACAAAATGGAATTCATCATATCAGTTGAAAGCTCTTGATTTTGTTTTAATCTTTCCAAAATGTATTATTGATAATTTTACTCTGCAAGCATTAATAACTTTGAAAAAATATATAGCTCTAAATGTGCTAAGTAAATTATATGAAAAAATACTTCTCAAATAAACCACATTTTATGCTTTTTAAATTAGAAACATTTTGATGGTTTTTAATGACTTGAAAAACAATCAAATTTTAGGCAAGCTTGGTCTGTGTTGCTGGACAACATTGAAGCCCGGGATCAGAAATTGAGAGCTGCTGGCGAAATTCACCGCTTCAATCGAGATGTAGCGGACGCACTGTCTCGCATCCAGGAGAAATATGCGAGCATCCCGGAGGATTTAGGTAGAGATCTGAACAGTGTTCAAAACCTCATCAGGAAACACGAAGGATTTGAAAATGATTTGGTTGCCTTAGAGGCTCAAGTAAGTGTGACTCGCCTTTTTATTTTTTTCTTCCCAATTATATTATTTAAATTATTAGCAATTTATTTTTGCATTATAAATAAAATTACAGTTGGGTAACCATGTAAAAAAAATCCTTGGAGAATTCGAAAATTTGCTGCTTAAAAAAATGTTTTTAGAATAAAATGAGGCTTGAACAGCACTCAGTGATGTACACAGTTCTAAGAACACCCCATTCAACTTCTAATGGCACATTGCTGCAAAATATTAAGCTTGAAGTGCAAGCTTTTTAAAAATTTCTTGTGAGAGCAGATTTTTAATTCTTTCTAAGCTTTTACAGGTTTGATCTGTAAAATACCATCCCCTCCCACCTGTGTTTCAAATTCATCGAAGCAGTATTTGCGTCTCAGAAGACTTCTGATAAAATGCATCATTAAAAATAATATGTAAAGGAATTATTAAAAAAAGGAGGGCAGACAGTTGATAAAATGGCGCATAGCAGAAAAGAAGTTCTGCACTGAGTAACTGCATTCAAAATGTTTTAATATTGTATTTCTATATGCGCTATTTAATTAAATGAATTGCTAGTTCAATGACATAAGGAAGTTAAAGCTAAATTGTAACTGCAAAGGTCAATATGTTTCAAGTCCCAGAGCACCCTTAAAAATTTGCAGTTGTCAGATGAACTTATCAAAAACCATTGATATTCATCAGCTTTTGAAAAAAAAAATTCCTGTCTATTGCTTAATTTTTTTTTTACTGTGCTATCCCATAATTAACGTCATGTTGGGTTAGTATTTGCTTTTGGTTTCTGATTTCATGTTAGTTTATTCTTCAGTTTTTTCATGAAAAAAATTTCAGTGAAATCAAAATGACTGAAAAGTATAGCACACAAAAAAAATCACTCTTACACAAACATGCTCAAAAATCCTATCCAAAAAGAGGAGGGGGATTCAAAAGTGAAAAAAGTAACTGTGTCACCATTCAAAAGTTGAAAGTATTGTTCGTGAATTACTTTTCTACTTTTTGCTGTTACCAATTTAGTAATATTTGTTACACTTTGTTTTTTTTTCCTCTGCAGCTGCAAATCTTAGTAGATGACAGTGCAAGGCTTCAAGGTTCATATCCTGGAGGAAATGCTGATCACATACTAGAGCAGCAAAACATTGTGATAGAAAATTGGAACACCCTTCAAGAAAGGGCAGCTCAAAGGAAAATAGAGCTACAAGCATCTTACCAATTGCAAAGATTTCTGGCTTCGGTAAGTATTGTGACCCGGATATATTTTTTTCCATTACAATGCTTATTTTAATTATATTTTCATTGTTTTCATATTTAAACTGTTCATTAGAAATTCTTCCGATAAATCCAAATTATATGAAAGGAAAGCGGATTTAATTTGACTTTATATTAGTAAATGAGTTATTCATTTTTAACTTGTATTATAAACTCCTTTGAGTACTTAAGAATTACTTATTGCTTCTGCTTGATTATGATTAATGTAAAGGTCACTTTTCACTTGCTGATTTTGTAGTACTTAGTACTTACTACAATGGACGCCGTTTTAAGTGATCACAGTTAATGTTATCAGACGTTTAATGTTATCAAAATTACTAATTCCTGTCTGCTTGAATAAAAATACATTGAAAAATCATCAGTTTATGTAATCAAAGCTTCGTTTATTGTTATCACGTTACAGAGATTACTTTTCTTAAATCAGCAAAAATTGGGAGAAAATGGACTATTTTTTCCTGTTTGTAAATTATATTCTGAAATTACTGATCAGAAAAGGTATTTAGCTACTCAGAGGCACTTTGAATTTTGTATTGATTGTATGCAGAAAATAAACAATTCCTTTTCTGTTTAAGGTAAAAATTTACATGTTCTGATTGTATTTTTTACTTGTTACAATCCTTTTCTCACTGAATGCCTTTTCAACAACACATTTTTATTTCAACAAAATGTAACGTAACGTTGTTTGCAATTATCAACAGTGTATTTATTTGTTCATGTTCAAAAGTGCGGATTTTTCCAGCAAAAAATTTTGTTGTTTATTATTATCACTCGGTTATCTTTGTCGAATCATTTTCGTTCCGATATGAAAACATTAAGCGGTGTCCACTTTAAACATTATTTATTTGTTGAAATTTAGAGAAATTAAATCATCCATTCAAAACGTAACTCTTAAAATACCCGAAAATTCATTTCTTCAAAAAGAAAGTGAAAAAAGGCTAAATTTGAATATTTATTATTAGAAAGCCTCAGCGTAACAATGCCAAGTGGCGTTAAATTATGCTTTGTTTCTTGAGTATGATTGGCATTCTAAAACATCTTATATTTACCGGTTTTATATTTTACGTATTTCCTTGGTACTATTGCAGATATTATTGTTAGAATTGAATGGATAAACCATAATTGCAAAGTTCCTTTTCTATGAAGTTCATTTCACATGCATTATGGCTGTTGAAGAACTAGGATAATCTTTGCAAGTTTCAATTCTACAACCATGAAATCCTACCCTTTTATATGTGTTATTGCTTTCCTATCAAGCAATCTTTGGCTGCAAAGCACTTAATCTATAAAATAAAGCAAATTATTTTCAACAGAATTGGCACTGTGTCAGTGTTCTAATACTTTTCAAGAATGCACATTAAGTTGAAATATTTGTTTTGCATTTCTGATGTTTCAATAAATTAAGTTTGGTTAATGAGCTATCTTTTTCCCCATGATTTTTAATTGCAGGTTCGTGATGTTGAAAACTGGGCTCTGGGCTTATGTTCCTCTTTGAAAACGGAAGAAAAAGTACGTGATGTGGCCAGTGCCCAGATGCTGAAGGCTGAGCATGAGCAACTGAAGGCTGAAATTGAGGCAAGAGAAGGCACTTTCGGAACCATCGTCAATGTAGGGGAGGAAATGATTGAAGGCGGACACTATGCTCATGAAGAAGTGAGGAGAATTTAAATTCTTATTTATAATCAGTGAGGGCTGTAATGGTCAGTTCACACATTCTCGCTTTTTATATTTTTGAACTTATCATGCTATCATTTCTGATTTTGAGTTTTGTAGAAAGTTTTTATATTGAAAGCTAGTTTAAAGAGAAGAAATGCCTTTTGTCATTTGTTCTGTGGCGTCCAATAGCACAATTTTAAAGAATGCAATTTCTGGGAATATGAGAAAATGAAGGGGCATCATGAAACTTCTGCTGATTTTGTTTCTTGTCTTTCTGATCCCAAAATAAGTAAACATGTTTTAAGCTCTAATGCCTTCTGTAAACTCATAAATGGTTTTACAAAAAGTCTTCATGTAAAAAAAATGTTTCACTTTTGCATTATTTTCAATCAAGTTTTTTTTTCAATCTTGTATAGTCTTCTTTGTTGTTTTAATGCTCCATGAGAGCTTTTCTTATCAATAAAAAAAAAGAATATAGTTCATGTTTGAAATAAATTTTCTAGCTTCTTGCTAAAATTAAACAACGTTCTTTGAGGTAAAGTATTTAAATTTAAGTATACCTTACCACTTCCCTAAGGCTCTGACAACGTTAAAAAAGTTCCTTCAGTCACGGAGTTGTGACGAATTTGTCCCAGTAGTTTTTCCCCCTTTCTCAAGGTCCGAGCTACTGTGAAACTCCTTAAGGGAGATCAACCCCCAGTTTCGACCCACGCCTTAAGGTAAACAGCAAAAGTGTCATTAATTCCCCCAAGTTTTTACAACACTTAACAAGTGCATTGTTTATTACATCGGAAATGAATAGGAACCTTTTGTACATTGTGGGGAGCCCATGAGGAATATTCTTTCTTGGGGCGGGATAGCACTCGGTGATTGTTTTCCCCTATGGAAAGGCTTTTTCAGGGTCTACCTCCCCGTTCGGGAAAGGTCAAGTTCCTTTCCTTATTTGCATGTATTGTCTAGCATTTGTGTTTCATCTGTTTAGTTAGAAAATTTTATAGAATCGCTAATATGTAGCCTTTGCAAAATTTAGAAACTTTATTATAAGGTGAAAGTGTGTTTGTTTGTGACCATACTAATTGTATCATGTTCATGTTTAGATTCGGGAACGCTTGGATCAACTTCTTGCTGTCAGAGGGGAACTGCATACTGTATGGCACAAGAAGAAAATATACTTGGACCAACTTTGTGATTTGCAGTGCTTCCTGAGAGATGCTAAACAACTTGACACCTTGAGCAGCCAGCAGGAAGTTAGTTTTTGCTCTTTTTTTTTCCAACCAACATTGATTTTCATTGGATTGATGTTATAATAAGTTTTAATTTAGCATTTGATGAAAGATAAATGATGAACTGACCAACTAAAAACTTTAATCTTTGATGCTTTTTTAAAAATTCCCTCCAATTCAGAAAGTAAAACTCCTGAAAGAACACCACCTTTAAAAAGAAAAAAAATGCTTAATCAGATAAAACAATTTAAACATGATTAATTATCTCCTTACAATATTTTTATGCTGATGTTACTAAAGTAATAATTAATTTGAAATGTTTTTTAGTGGAAACTTTCAATATCAGTTAATAAAAATCTCCAAATTAAAGAATAGTGCTTCCTTTCAAAATTTCTTGCTGGTGTAAATTATGTTTTAACTTTAATATTTTTAAAATACGAATTTGTTAATTAAAAAAACACTTGAACCTGGTTGTAGGTATATTAATGAATGGTTTTGTTTTTTAATTATTATTATTGATTGACTTATCTCTATTTTTTATTTTTGTAAAACTTTTTTTTTTAACTTAACCAAAATAAATAAAGGGAAATATACTACCTTGGAGTGCACCATTTCAATACTAAGATCACTAATACACCTCAAAATGAAACTATTAGTAAAATAAAAAATGTTACATACTTGAATTCAAATTTCTAATTTCAAAAGGTGATAGTTTTTTCACGCTTTTTAAATGATGCGCTTTCTTTTCTTTGCATCAATATGATGCCATTCAAGTCCAAATCACACCTAAGAATCAGAACTTTTTATAGCAAAGTGCAAAAACTTAATTTTAAATAGTTTGATTTGTTTTGTTGTTGTTTTTTTTTTCATCATATTTTTCTGTAAAGACTTGTTTGAGCTTCATCATTGTTTTGATTAATCTTGCTTACCAAGGTTAAGTAGAATATTATGAATTAAGTTGTGCATTATTTTAATGACTGTATTCGTGCAGTGGCATAGCTATTGTTTTCTACCGGGAGTAGTCTGTCAAACACCCTTCCCCTTAGTCTGTTGGACTTCAGAGGTAGGGAGAATGAAGAACAAGAAATTGTTCTGTTTATAAGAAAACAAGTCTTGTATCAGGGTAAATTTATCCTCATAATAAAGCTAAGTGCTCCTCAATATCAAAGCTTAAAGCAAAAAGCTGCTGTCCAAGGGCGCGGGGTTCAAATCCAAGCAAGGTTATGTCATTGATTGGAATCAGACTTGGAGTATGTCTTAGTGGTTTGGACCCTATTTAAAGCTATAGCTTTCCTAGCAATCTCCAGGGCGTCATTTCAAAATTTTCTAGGGGGGGGGGGGCAATTGACCCCTCCCTGATTGCCCGAATAACGGCTCACCTTTAGGGAATTCAGCCTTTTTAGCCAAATATAAGTGCACAGGATAATCAATCATTTGGGTTACAACAAAATTACTATAGAAAAACTAAAGTTTTATGCTTCGCTGCATACATATTTCCCCACTTTTGACTCTCGTAATCAATGCTTTTTTTCTCTTCTTTCTTTTTTGTTCATTTCTTAGAGAGAGTGAGGCATTGAAAATATTTTATTTTAAAAGTGCTCAAGGTGGAACCTTCTGTTTCACACCTCTATCTATGTGACTGTTTTCTGTAAAATATGCTGTTGATAAAATTGTCTGATTGTAATAACTTCATTCATTGTACTTGACACTTTTCTAGGTTTATCTGTCTGGATCGGATATGGGCAATACTGTGGAAGAAGTGGATGTTCTAGTGAAAAAGCATGAAGCCTTTGAAAAGCTTTTGGTGACTCAAAATGAAAAGGTAAGTCTTAAACAAATGTTAAATAAATAGAAGAGAATTTCAATGAATTTAGAATTTGATTATGAAAGTCTTTTTTTTTTTCTTTCTTGTTAGGCCATGTTTTAATTATTAGTTACATTTTATATGGAAAGAGCTTTGGCTAGACATTGTTTAGGGTAGAAATTTATTCAAGGAATAAAAAATAGCTACTAGAACTCTGTGTGTAGATATAATTAATCCTCAACAAAATTATATGAATAAAAAGCATTGCTGCAGTGTCAGATTCGGGCTGGTTGTGGTTTGAAGCAGTCGGAGTCGCTAAAACTCATGTTCACTCCAAATTCAGCTTTTTTCTTTTTTAAATATTTTTACTAATGCCCCACGCAAAACATCAAACCTTATCGTCTTCTCCAAGTAGGGAATAAATAAAAATAGGTGGCCAGAAAAATGTCAAATTTTTGAGTGATGCACTAACAGTAAATTGCTAACATAAAAACTCATCTTTCAAAAGTATTTTAAAAATCATCCTTTGTGCATATATTTTAAAAGTGCTTTATGTGTCTAAGATCTTAAAAAAGGAAGCAGAGAAAAGTTTATAGTGGGTTTTGAAGCTTTGAAGTTTAACTTGATTTTTAAGTGTAGTTTAGCAACACCCCTGTAAAATAATGTTAAAATATTAATAATAATGCCGCCAATGATTTTTTTTACATTGAGAATAATGTTGGAGTGACATTATTTTCTCTTATTTCATAAGAATTGCCCATATATATATGTGTAAGCAGTTGGAGTGTGATTCCTTAAAATTCTGGGATCCAGAAGATTCAATATTTTTCCAGCTGACCCTGCAGCCCTGTTTAACGGTCTCTAAGAAATAAAAATTCTGTTACATTACATTGGAAATTGGACTCTCAATCAGTTCTCAATAACTAAAATTTCTCAAAACATGTCATTTCTATGCGCCACACTACGTTTTGTTGATTGTATAATTGATTTGGAATGTAATCTCTTTAGCTCACAGTTTTTCTTTCTTATTCTTGATACTCGAAATTTTTCCTCCATTCAAATCGTTCCTTTTTTCTTTTTCGGCTATTTATTACCGTAAAATCCCGAAAGTAACCCCCCTTCTTTTAAAAAACCAAACTGGCAAATTTCAGATAGGGGGGTTATAATCAAGATTTTCGAAAAAAATTATGAAAAAAAAAAACGTTTTTAGTATTAATTAAGAGCATTTACTGATGATAAATAATAAGTATAACCCATTTAAAATTATTTTAAAAACATTAATATAAAACAAGATTCAAAAAATAAATAAACAAAAATCTGTCTTATAATTTTCTAATAGAAAATGGATCGCATGGGGATGGCATCTTTGACTGAAGAAAGAATTTAACACTTAAGTTAGCAGAAATCCCTATAATTTAAATTTAAAACTCATAAAACGCAAATTTGGCATGTTCGGGGCCAGCGCTACATCGGTATTTCGTAATGTGCCGAATTTCAAAACACGACCAAAAATGGCGGACTTACACGATCAAAGAGGGCGGCTAATGAACGAAGCAACGCCAAGAAAGAATTTAGCACTTAAGTTAGCAGAAATCCCTATAATTTAAATTTTAAACTCATAAAACGCAAATTTGGCATGTTCGGGGCCACCGCTATATCGGTATTTGGTAATGTGTCGAATTTCAAAACACGACCAAAAATGGCGGACTCACAAGATCAAAGATGGCGGCTAATGAACGAATCAACGCCGACTACATGAAATTTATTTTTAAGCATATAAAGCTTGAATATTTATGAAAAATAAACAAATAAAATAAAACACAAAATACAAAAAGAAATTGGACATATTTAATCATAAGAAAATAATACAAAATTTGTTTTAAAATCGTCAGCCATTTGTAGAGGGGGGTTATATTAAGGAATATTGAATGATTCCACTTTCGGCGAGAAAAGGCGGGCTACTTTCGGGATTTTACGGTAGTTCAAATCCCAGGGTTTTCAAAATGCAACTCACTTAAAATTGAGATAGACAGTTGTCACATTTCATCTACTGCAGGACTAATAGCTTCTGCTAAGACAACATAAAGATTAGCCTGTTGCTAATAAGAATGTAGTACAGGCTTTTATAGAATCGCAGTTAGATATCTCAAAAACATTATTATTTTTCCTTTGTTTTGATTTCAAGCTACCAAGAGTTGGTTTTAGTTTCATTTTTCACTTTTGACAGAACCTCTGAAACTATTTTTACATGAAAAGATGTTATTATTTGAGAAGTGCAAGACACTGCAGTACTCAGTTTTAGAAATGAAATACAATTCGTAGGAAAATAAAGAATCTGTTATATCTAGATAATCAAGAGCTCATATAGTCTTTAGACATTTACTAAATTTCAGTACAAGTTTGTAGTTTAGAAAATTTAAAAATACCCATGTGCTTATTCTTAGTAAAATTAGCTGTTTTGTATTTTGAGTATAAGTGTATATTACCATATGAAATTGATTACTATCTAAAAAATTTTACTGTAAAATAGCTATGTAGTATCATCAAATGACTATGTTTTATTATGCTAATGTTTTCTCACTTGATTTTTAGTTGATTTCCTTGCAAGAACATGGAACAAAACTTTTACAGCAAAATCATTTTGACTGTGAGACAATTAGAACAAGGATGCTTGAAGTTACTAATAGGTACGTTTGCTGTTTCTTATTATTTTTTCCTTGGATCTCATTTTTACTTTTAATATTGCACATATTTCTATAAAATATTGCTTTAAAAAATTTTTAAATAAAAATTTACTATGATCATGTTAAAGGACTTTCTTAGCAAATCTATGATTAAACATGAAGAGTTCTTTGCTTTATAAATTGATGATAGTTTAAAATTTTAAGATAAGATTTCAAGTTTGTTTTAGTGATTTAATGTTTAAATGTTAGTATCAGTAGAAAAATTAAATGTTTTTATCCCCAATATTTTAGACGATCCAAAGTCCGAGACCTGAGCAATATTAGGAAACAAAAGTTAGCAGATAGCTTCTTACATGCTCAGTTCAAACGAGATGCTACAGAGGTGAGTTGTTATCACATTTATGTTCAGTTGACAAACTGACCATTTGTTTTGAAAAATATGACTAACTCTAATCGACCCTATGTATCAAAAAATGTGATCAGTTTTTGACATGAAGAACATTAAATAATATTCTAATTTATGTCTAAATTATGTCCACTAGCTTACTGCTTTATTGTTCAAATTAATGTAAGTCTTGATGGTACTAATTTGTTTTATAAATATGAATTAAAACATTTTCTCTTTTTTTTTAATTCAAAAATCTGATAAATCAAAAATCCTAAAAAAAAAAGACAGCTCAGATTTTGATGGGAGAGACAGTAAATTACACAATTACTGGAATTATTCTTTTTAGTTTTGTGGTAATAATGCAGATTAATTTGCTCTATAATCAGGACACCCCCCGTTTGTTGGTATTCGGCATTAGTTTTTAAAAATTGTAAGCATTCCAAGTAACAAAATCAATTTTAAGCAAAGAATGCATTAATTATTTTTAATGAAGTGAATGTTCCTGCATTTGTGTTATACACTGAAACAAATTCAGCCAGTCAAAAGTTTGATGGTAGTCAAGGGCGTATCCTCCCCCCGAAATCCCAAAAACTTTCGCAATGTAGCATATATTCTTCCCTGAAACTTTCCCCTACACTAGTGTTTCAAAGTCAGCCCCCCCCCCCCCCCTCTCCCCCGAAAAAATTTCTGGCTACGGCCTTGATGTTAGTATTGGATTATGCTTTACCTCAAGAATTATGATTTTTATTTTTAGTAGGTGTTTTAATAATATAAAAGACCAAGTAAGATCAAAAAGGTTTAGAATAAAAATATGTTGCCCTGCATTGTTGAATTAATGTTTCTAACACTGACAACTGAGAATAATATTGTTTTTTCTGTCTTCATATAAACTTATCATAGAGTTGAAATAAGGAAATAGGAAAAGATAGCTTCTATTTGAAAAGACCAATTGAACAAAATGTATTGGAAAAAGATACTTCCCCTTCTTTAAAATTTTATGTATTTGTCAGCCCTTTCTTTATCAAAATGAAAAATTTCTGAGAAATCTTCCTGAAGGATTTCTTTCAGATGAAGGTTCCATCCTTTCTTATTTTTTCCAGAACTTCAACGCCTTGTTGCTTTCATTCTCATTGTTAATACCCGTGTTGTAATTATGTCTGTGCTTTTCCTGGTAGAAATTATTTATTTACTTTTAATCGAAATAAAATACAGTGGAGCATGTTTATGTGACACCGAAGGGACTACCAAAGATGTCGTCTAACCGATTTACCCGTCTGGCTAGATCCAAGAATTGGGCCCTCAGTAAAATGTTGTATAATTGCAAATGTCTTATAAATGATTGTCCTATAAACGATGCTCCACTGTATTAAAATGTTCAGCATAAGATATTTTTAGCCTTAGATTCTTTTCTTTGCAGTTAGTCCACATGTTTACGTGTAGTAGATTCAGGAAGAAGTGATACTTGAGCTATACAAAGCAATGTGACCCTTGGCGATATCATTGCCTGCTTGGCGCTTTGAAGATTGAAAACAGCACTAATCGGACAAAGTGAAATGTTGATGGCCGTTTTTTAATTTTTTTTTTCAGTTCCTCTGTAATTACCAATGTAGCAAGTAAATAATAATCCTGACAAATGTTGGCGAGAAAACAGCAACCTTTTAAGTTTAGTTCTTGTATCACTTCTCCCTGAATGCAGTATAATACTGTAAGGGGAAAATTGTTTATTGAAGACAACGGGACTCGGCCCCTAAAAATCCACCTTCTCAAATTGAACATAATTCTAGGTGTATTGACTGGTAATGTATGTTTATGAATCTAACCTGATGTGTTATAGAAAAAAAACATTAAAAAAAATAGTCCAAAAAAGTCAAAATTTAAAAAAATTTACAAAATTTTTTAAAAACGCTACTCTTTTTTTTTAATGGGAGATTTTTGCCTGAATGTTTTTCACAAGAAAGAGCAAACTATACTCCTCACTTTGTAGTATGGAATCTTTGATGTCTTTATTAGTTCTTGAAAAACAATTTAAAACTGAAAAATCTCGGTATTGCAGGATTTTTTAAAGTTAAATTGCATTAAAATAATTTCAAATAAATTTATCAAAAATTCCATATTAGGTTACATTTAGTTGAACATTTGTAATAAGCAATAAAAATTTCAAGTGAATAGATACATATTTGAAAAAGCCTTAGCATTTTAATTATCACATAGTATGCAAAGAAGAGAAGCTGAGAAAAAACCATTTAAAGTTTTTGGTTACGTAAAAAAAGCGTTAAAATGCTCATATAAAATCAAAAATAAGATATCTTAGAGTGTACGTCGGACTTTGAAACTTTGCACGAACGTTCTCTAATATATAAAGTATAATTTGGAGCAAAAATGTCAAAATCGAGATTTTGACCGATTTTTAGTGCAGAGTCCCCTTACAATATTGACTTCAATGTGACAGAAGTTTTAGCTGAATTTTAGAGTAATGCTACTTGTGTTTCATTGTAGGCTGAAGCTTGGATCAACGATAAAAAGAAATACGTGGAGGCGGAACAGGACATGAGCCAAATTGCCAGCTTGGAGGATAAAATGCGCAAATTGCAGAAACACCAGGCTTTTCAAGCTGAGCTCTCGGCCCACGAGAGCAATATTAATCATATTAAACAGGTATATTTTTGTGTGTTCTGCCTTTAAAAAAAATTTCACCTAAAATTCAGCTCCACAACAATTTTTTTTCTCTACCCTCTCAGTAAGGCTATGAGGTCTAGAAAACATTTCACAATAATCATCTTACCTCCTCATTTCTTAAAGCAGCGACTTCAACCCTGATATGAGAACCCAGGAACTTCTAGGACTTCAAAGCCAGTTGTGTTACCATTGGTCCACAAATTGGGTACTATGCCTGTTATGCAAATACACTAAAAATATTATTTCCACTTAAGAATTAATAAAATGTTCCTGTGGCAACCTTGACAAACCTTACATCAATAGAATGTGACTAAATTTTGGAGTGTTAATTAGTGTGGAGTGGAGCTCCTAACTGGGCCTTTATTTTTTATTGTTCCTGGGGGACTAGTCCAATTTCTCATCTCTTGCACTTATGCGCAAAATGAAATCACCTGAAAAATTATTTGATACTTAAACACCACACGTTCTAGTGTCTTTGAGCCACAATGGTAAACAACTGTTTGCCGCATTAAAGTTTGAGGGTTTGATACCTGTATTTCCATTTTCAGCTAGTCATCTGTAGATACAGTAATTCGTTCCAATCACAAAACGGCCAAGGAAAAATTAGCAGAACATCAGAATCAATAGATAGAAAAAACAAGCTATTCTTGATTGCTTAATAAAAATAATATCGGTAATATTTGAGTAAAAAGTATAATTCCAATTGAAAGTTATTGATCAATGATATAAATCAACAAATTTCAAAGTCTTGTTTTCATCTATCAAACAAGGTTTGAAATGTTGTGATTCTATAACAAGAGTCTGAAAATTTCATCAGATGTCTGCTATGTGGTTCAAATATTTAATTTGTAATAAAATTTGTTCAATAAAAAAAATGAAAACAACTTTATCATAATTACTATATTCTTATCTATTTTTGCCCCCTTTCCAGAAAGGAGAATTACTTTTATCTAAAAACCATGAAAACTCGCTAAAGATTCGACAGCAGTTGGAAAAATTATTGAAACAGTGGAATGAACTGCTGTCCTCTTCCACGAGCTTGGGTCGTGGTCTCGAAGAAGCTCAGGATATGTTGGAATTCAATAACCAAGCAGAGAAAATTGAAGCATGGATTAGAGATAAGGTGAGTATTTGTTGTGCAAATTGTGAAACTAGAATTAGGCAAAAAGGTAAAAATACTTTGCTGCTGGCTTTGTACATATTGTGTGATGTAAATGTATAATTAAATGTATGCAACTATTTTTAAGTATATGTTTCTCTTTGTCTGTAATATTGAAGAACTCCCTTAACACAAATGTTCTTGTACAGTTCTTTACTTCTATACTTTGGACAAAGCATCAATGTTTTGAAAATTGTTGCATAAATTCTATCAACTGTTTTGGAAGAAGACACTGTCGCATCTTTGATTAAACAAATCGAACAAATTATGATAATAATAATGTCACGTTATCTTTTTTTAAAAACCTGCAAGACAACACAGCAGAAAAGAGTTTCTGCTCAAGAACGAACGACTTCAGGTTCAGTTTTTAAACATTAAATCAAGTGAAGTAGTGTTATTTAGAACACTTTCCTATAACTGAAAATCTGCCGTTAATCCCGTCATTTCAAAATTTTCCAGGAGGTGGGGGGGGGGGGGGGGCGGCAAAGGGTATAAACTCGAGGTATATTGGATTCAAAAAAATCACAAAACACATGCAAATACATTATATTTCTCAATCCAGGGGGGAGGAAGTTGACACCCCTAAATGATGGGCCTGAAATCTGCTCATTATATTTTCCCTATCTGATCTATTTTTGAGCTGTGTAGGTAACATTATTTCCTTTTCCTATCTGATCTATTTTTAAGCTGTGTATGTAAAACGGAAATTTTCTCTTTGATTTTATTATGCTCTCCACATAATACGAGCTTTTCCGTGATTCAAGTTGATGTCGGCCCGGTCAACTTGCATTATCCGGACTCAACTAGAGGGAAATTCAGTTTTCATCGAAGTTTAATATATATTCATAATAAAGTTGCATGTCATATGAATTTTATTTCTGTCATATAATTTTTAATTTTGTTATAATTAGTTAGAAAAAAAAACTTTTCAATAGCCACTCAAACTAATGTGTACTGAACTTTCTTTTTTCTGTGCAGGAAATGATGGTACAAGCTGGAGACACTGGCAAAGATTTTGAACACTGTCAAGCCTTGCAGAGAAAGCTTGATGATGTTGACTCAGTAAGTGGTTTCTACTTTCCTCCACTACTCTCTTCATTTCAGCTCCATGCTTCAGGATTGTACCATGCATGGACATGAAGCGGATGTGATTTCTACTGAATCACATGACTAATAAAGTCGGGATTTTGAGTTACTAATTGTATTTATGAGATGCAATAAAATATTTAGGGCAGGATGACCTCTTATACAGTAAAACCCCTCCTTACAAACATTCCATTTAATTAAACAGTTTTTAATTTCTGCTAGCAAAGCATCAAGCTTAAAAAATACTCTTTTGCAGACACCTCTCAAATATGGACTTTGTCCCACTGGTGTTTGCTATTGAGAAGTTTAACTGTATTTTCGAGAAAAAATAATTGCTGTAGTCTTTACTTTCTATTAATTTGATAGATTTTTTTTGGGTTTGGTGATGTAAAATAAATGTGCATGCCTTGCTGTAAACTGTTATAAATCAAAGGTTATAACATGATAAATATCACAGGGGAGTCTTTATGCTCTCAATCATGACAATATTTAACTGTTACATCATTAAGTTATTACGTATTGTATAAATTCCATGCAAAAAAAATGTTCCCTTTTCTTCAATAAAACATTTATAAAGTTACGAATGAGATTTCTCTCATTTTTCCCCAAATTTCAAGCCCTGCATCTAAAATATTACAAAAACCCTTCACACAAAATTTTAAATTATAGATGTAATTTCTTTTTTAGGTATTTATTGCAGCATAACTTTTTGTTATCGCAATGACTATTGTATGTGTAGATTATTAGAAGACAATATTTCTCACCAGTACAACAGCTTAGTAGATGAAGTTAAAGCAAGTTTTTTTCACAATAAAACACGGTATTAACTTCTATTAAACAATGCAGAATAGTAGGAATATATGAAGTGGTCCAACTCCACATTCGTTCAGTTAATCCTTAAAGTTTAATGATTGCTTATAATATGCTGTGGTTGGAAATACTAACTAGAGATTATAATGCTGTTAACAGCAAAAACTGGAGTTGTAGCAGTTTTAAAATATGATAGATATGTAGGAATATAAAAGTGAGTCTAACCCAACTATTTTTTAAAGTGGAGTTTCCTCACTATTCAAATAAGGCCTTCGTATATTAACATTGAACTTGTGAAGTAACCTTTGTGGAACAAAAAAGGTCAAGGTAGTGACTTTTTGTTAAAAATAAAATAATATTGTTAAAGATTTGGGGGGTGGGGGGGGATTTCTAAAATGCTAGAAAATGATTTCTTAATGATGTGCATAATAAATCAGGTTGAATATTTATTTAAAAAAATCTGCTAGACATCCTCCTCATTAAATTTGTATCAGTTCCACTTTTCCTAGCAACATCATCTTTCATTTCTTCGTTTGATTCTTTTCCTTTTTCGTGTATATATATATGTAATATGGAAAAATCCTTTGTATCCTTTGTCAGGCTGTGATATGGAGAAGTCCTTTGTCTCCTTTGTCTGGCTTTTTCCATATTAAACTTGACAACTCAGGGTTGTCTCACTCATAAATTTCTCTAACGCGTTACCATATATGGTCATGCCTAAGCTCAAGTTGGTTTCCCTCATTAATTCCCTCCAGACTATTTTTTTCCCCGTAGACTTAGGCCAGCCCCTGTCTACGGCATTAAAGCCAATAATATATTTTATTTTCCATATGGCCCTCCTATTTAAACCACGTGCTATCACGTGGTGTAGGGAATGTTGTCTGCAGTCTAAGAGATTTTCCCCCATATAAATACGACTGCCCGAACGAAAATCGGGGTTCTTGCTTCTTGAAACGTGCTGATGACTTCATGTCCTTCGTTCCAACAATATTAATGTTATGATATTTGTGTGTTAAAGTTTACCAATAAAGAATTGCAACGAAACCCTGTGCCTCGTCTTACATGGGTTTTAGCGGCCACAGCTGTAGAAGATAGAACGGGACAGCCGTTCTTACATATATATATATATATATACATTAGGGTGTCCCTTATATGGATGAAAATTTTTTTTTTTTTTTTTTCGAAACGCATACCCCCAATTTCTTTTTAAACTATCCAGACTTACTCAAATACAAAATTTTATCTTCCTACATCAACATTAACCCGTGCCGACTGAGCTTTGAAGATTTGAAAAATTCTGTTTCTCACCCTTTCCGTTACGTAACTAAATCAATTGAAATATTTAATAAATATCGTTACACCTTAAACAAATATTACAAATTAAATGTTTTTTTGATGTTTTTGGGATATTTGTTCGGGAGCACCTAGAACCCAAACACTGATTTTTAAAAAAAATTACAAAAACCTTCCCGGGGATATGCCTAATAGTTTCCCAAATTTTCACCGCTGTTGGATGTAAATGTATGGTTTTTAAATCTATCGAGTACAGACAGACAGACAGACACATATTCATTTTTATGTATACAGATTTATTAAAAGAAGATACAATCACTGATTAGCAGGATATTTCCTTTTGAGGGTTTCTTTTTTACAGTCTGGGTACAGATTTTTATGCTCTTGCACACAGCGTAGCAAAAATTGCTTTTGTTCTTCATTAGCAGTGATCAAACCATGAAAATCTTGCATAAGTTTTACAGCTCTTTCAGCTGTATCATTAACTGCTCTCAAAGAAAGAACTTTTCTTTTCGCTTCTAAATAGGCAACATCATCGGCCCACGTAGCGACGGGTTGCTGGAGGAAGTTATTATCGATTTTCAATCGAGAAAATAAATTTGTGCTCTTCAAAGACACAAAATCACTTAATGATTTAGCTGTAACAATGGATGAGGCAGTATAATTTAGTTTAGAAAAAACGGAATAACAGTACAATAAATGAATATTAAATTAAATATTGAATTTAAACTTACCATACAAATAATCAGACATGTCTTCTTTTGATGGAATGTATCTCTTCCCAGAATCATAAAAACTCTCTCTTTGTAAGTTCACTACAATGTTTTCCTTGGTTTGTTCACTAACTTCATCATCAAAGAGCGACAAAACGGTTATTTCTTCTGACAAGTACCAAAGGTGTTGACTAAACTTGCTCAGGGCTGCTTTGGAGATGAATTTTTCAACAGTTTCATATTCTTTAAGCTTTTTTAAAAAGCACAAATCTTGATTTGGTGCCTTTACCAGCACACTACATCCAAGCCATGGTTTCACATATACAACTGCAATGAATAAACAAACGTCTTGAAGAGCTCGTTTATCCTTGGCGCTGATTTTTAACTGGGATTGCAACAAACAAATTTTTAAAGAGTAAATAGCTCTAGCCATCCATCTTGCTTGATGCATCGCTCCAGGAGGTCTGATTTTAATTTTTTTCTCTTTATCTCCTCCTAAGAAAGTAATAGATAGCTCAACCAGTTCTCGATAATCATCACGTACGATGGTTTTTTGCAGCTCTTGATTATAAAATGTCAACAATTCTTCAATTGTTACATCACTAAAATGTTGTTTGACAATATCGGTGCATGTTTCAATAGCAGCAGGATTAATATTTTTCCAGTTGTCCCTAAACTTTTTGAACATTGGGATATCAGGACTAGTTGTGACTTGCTGGATTTTTGTTTCAAACACACATTTTAAAACCAGTTCATAAACGTGATGGCGGCAAGCAAAGAGTAGTAATTCCCTGTCCAATTTTTGTTCCAAAAGAATGCAAGCTCCTTTCACTCGCCCTGTATTAGACGCAGTTGTGTCACAGCACATTATTTGTACTTTGTCATCCAGGTTCCAGTCATAAAGTGCGTTTAACACAGCTTCAGCTTGATTCTGGCCGGAAGAGCTCTCTAATTTGGGCACAGCTAGAAGTTGTTCCTTTCCTCCAAATGAAATTAGAATAGGCAGGCGTTCTTCTTTAAAACTTCTCACGTCCAGTCCAGGTAATAATTTTCCATCCCAATGAATAGTCACCATTTCGGGCATATTATTATGGAAATCTGATTTTATAGATTCCGCTCTATCTTTTCTAGTCTTAGTACGAATGCGTTGAATGGAAGATTTGTTTATCGGGAAATCTTCACAGCTAAGATCTAGCGCTTCTACTACAGCCTGGAGTATATAGACAGAATCCCTTATGCTTAATTGGCATCTATCTAAAGCTGCAACTAACTTAGGCGAGATAAAGTCTCTCCTTCCTCTTTTCGTAATAGTTGCAGAACATACCGTTTGAGAAGTGGATGGTATGGGTTCCTCAAGGCTTTCATCAGAGCTAGTAGATTCATCGTGATGTCCTTGCCCTTGTAAAACATCTTGTGTAGCAAGAAATGAGGATACACTTTCAAAACACATTTGCTCATGCCTTTTTTTCTCTTCTTTTAATTTTTTCTGTCTTGCCCTTTCTTCTTTTTCCGTTAACTTTTTGTCTACACCCGCTAAACATCCGGGACGCCCTGGTTCTCTTTGTTTTTGTAAAAATATTTTATCTTCTTCTATTTTTATGCGCTCTAAAGCATCAGCGTGTGCAATATCAAATAAATTATCTAAACTACTTTTAAATTCCTCCTCACGCTGCTTGTAAACATCATCAATTTTTTTTTAATTTTTTTGCAACATCCTCCAAGCATTATAAAGATTTACAAGTTTCTTTACGCAGTTAGGTGTAGCTCTCGTAGGGATTCTAGCCTTTTCCCAAAATATAACGCATTCTCGAATGGCAAGATTTGCGCTTTCACTAACCGTCAATTTAACTTCGCGAATGTTAAAAAAAAGTACAGCTAGAACTTGGCGGTTAGACGGCAACTTTGCGCCTGTTATTTGAAAATTTACATCACCAACTAAGAAAATATTTTTTTTATTACTTCTTAACTCCACAGTCATTTTTTAAGTGTAACACATACGTATTAACCACAGCAGTAACTAAGAACAAATGACAACAGCTACGAATCCATTTCGCCCAACACAACACCGAAGTACAAAGCGAAACGCAACTGTCGCCTATTTTCTTGGCGCCAACTCGCAATGAATTCTTCGTCTGAGGTTTTTCTCCTGGCGGTAGCACAGTACGAACATGTATGAACATGATTCGATGCAACTCGGCACGGGTTATTGACGTCCAATGAAGGTAAAAATTTATTTCTGAGTGTTTTAGAAGCAAATGAACAAAACTAAGACCTATGCGTTATAAAATGAATACTTTGAAATATAAGGGACACCCTAATATACATGTATATTGCAATATTTTTTATAGGATATGAGGGTAGATGAAATGAGAATGAAAAACATCAATTCTCTTGCAAACAAGCTCATCCGCCAAGGCAGGTCTGATACCCAGTCTGTGCAGCAGCGACAAGAAGAGTTGAATAAAAAGTAATGAACTATTTATTTACTGCAACTGTCAAGGCCAATTTTTTTCATTTTGAAACAGTAAGATTTTAAGCTATTAAATGCTAGCTGAAATTAAGTTTTATAGTTTTTTCAACCAAAAGTTTAGTCTACTATCAAGCTTTTCCGAAAGTTAATTTGTATAAAATTAATGTTCATTTTTCCTCATCAATGTGAATTTCCAGTCATTGATTTTTAAAAAGAAACAGCTGTTTAAAACACATTGATCTTTTAGTGACAAGGAACAATGAGAAAAAATTAGATTGGTTCTGTAAATATATTTGTTGTAGATTGTTTAAATTTCATTAGTATCTGATAGATCTAGAAGTTGATACTTTGAGTGATAGGAATCTATTCAAAAAAGGAGACATGGGAGGGGGGATGAAACTACCATTCACAAATCACCAGCCTTGATTTGGAAAATCAGTGAATAAATTTTAAAATAAACCCAAATCAATGTTTTATAACTTCAGTCTTTTTTTAAAAACTTGAGGTTTTTTTTAATAGGAGTCAATTTTAGATCTCTTAATAACTCCTTAAGACCTGATTTTTTTTAATGCTAAACAGACAGCATGTAGACAAAGTTTTCAGGCATCAAGGATGCATGAAAACTTGTACTGTCGCCTGTACTTGTACTGTTATCTGTTGAGTAAAATGGTAATACATTGTTTCCATGAACCAGCACAGGCGTTTGTTTCCGGCATTTATTACATACAGCAATCCAGGAAAATTAAATTTTATTTAATGTTTAACCTGCATCATTGTGTAATCTCGGACTTAAAGGGATAAACTGATTTCAATGATACATCTTATTTATGGTAACAGATTTTTTCTGTAAAATTAAAGAGTGAATTTGGGTGGACAGTTTGCATAGGTGTCATTTATTCATTCACAAAATTTTTCATTCCTTATAAAAAGTGTCTGAGAATTTTTAGAATTTATTGTGTTTAGTTGTTCTAAGTGCATCAAATAAATGCTTAGTATGTTAAAAATTGAGCATGCAAATGTCCATTTCAGATGGAAAGCATTGCAAGGTGCCTTGGAACTGTATCGAGAGAAACTTGCGAATGCTTCCGATGTCCATGCATTCAATAGAGATGTTGACGATACCAATGATCGTATAAACGAGAAGGTAAGTTGTTTGAAGCCTTTGTGTAGATTGAATATTTATAAAACGCAATTTGAAAATTTATTTTCTTTAATGAATAATTTTAATGCCTTCGAGTTATACCTTGTAACTTTTTAAATTTTTGATCTGTGTGTGAGTATTAGTGCTTTAAAATTGTTGTAAATAAGTGCTTTTTTATTTGCAGTCACTCGCCTTGTCAGTGGAGGAAGAGACCAAAGACTTACAATCTGTTGAAGCATCTCAGAGGAAGCTGGAGACGACAGAAAGGGACATGACTGCCATTGAAGCAAAGCTCAAAGTATGCTTTTCCTTTTGTAGAAAGAAATGTTATTCATTTATAGAAAATTTTTAACAAAAGTTGCATTGCATGTTGTTAATGACAAACTTTCCCTTCTTAAACATCTTTTGCTTACAACAGGAACATGATGTCGATGCTCGTCGTCTGATACAGAAAAATCCTGAAGTAGCTCCTCAGACGAGGCAAAAGTTATCGGAAGTTCAGGATAATTGGCGAAAATTGATGAATTTTGCTCTTGCTAGGTAATTTAAAACTTTCCATTTTTCTCCATTTATATTATTTCAGTATTAATGGGTACTATTCTTCTGCTTTATCCATTGCGTCACAAATTGTACTTACAGTTTATTCTTGTTACACCTCTGAAAGATAGGTAATGACTGAGAAACAGTCATTCCTTGTAGTTTTGAAAGAAACTGCTGAGATGTAGTTTTGATTCGATTAAGGTTGAAAATTTTTTGGAGAGGCACTTTGAATTGGATGGATTTTGTGATGAACCAGATATTATTAATGACTTCATTACAACCCAGCAAATGAAATCAAAATGAACAAAAATAAAACCAGGATGTTCTGTTTAAATTGGTACATACTTGCAAAAGAGTATGGCCAAGGTTCGGTGGAGTGATTTCTTGTTATAGAAAATTCAGAGGAAGGCCAAACCTATATTAAAATTTATTTTCAAATTTATCAGGGCTCAATCCAGCATTCTTTCCAGTTTTCCGCTTTTTTTTAATGAAATTAATGAATTTTTTTGTGATACATTTGTTAGCTGAATTGTAAAATCATAGTAGCAGAAAATCTAATTTTATCCCTATTGACCGGAAATGTAGAGAAAAAATGTATTTTAAGGATAAATTAAAGTTTTATTTTTTGGATCAGTAAAAACTAGTTGATGCAAATCAAATCGCATGTCTTGCTAGAAAATATTAAAATCCACCTACCATTTCATCGTTAAAATGAAGATATGAGTGCTCTGAATGTACATGTTCACTTGGTTTTCAAACAAACATTTTTGACATTCTTTTCACAAAATGCTCAGGACCTGCAATTATGAGTTTTGATTTATTCCCATATTTATGTTCCCTAACAAGGAATTTATTACAATATTTTTTTAATAAATTCCTAGAAAAAAAAACAAATTTGTAATTACTGTTGCAGAGGTTTTACTGTATAAAAATATCCTCTTTTTCAAATGGATACTTCATCTTTTTTGTGCTGCATAAAATTTGTAGAAAAATCCATGAAATTGTTTTGAATATCCGGGGGTCACACCAGAGAAAATTCGGGTCTGCTTTCAGATCTTTCACAAAATTCCAATCAATCAAAATGGACTTTTCACAAAATTCTGAACTACCAAATCATACTTTTCACATTATTATTCATTAACTAAGAGGCAAATAATAATATTTTTTTATCACTTTACACTTAAATTTTGAATTTTTACAAAATTATTTGATTTTCACAAAAATCTTTTTAAAGTTTGCAAAACCCGGACCCTGTTAAAAATGCTTAATCTACCCCCAATATTATGAATTGCTTGTACACAGTTTAAGAAATTAAATTGGTGTTGGTACTAAGAGAATCACTTCGTTTTGCAAAATTTATATTATCAACATTTTATTCAAATGAAATTACTCCGCACTGTTTTGATTTTCAATTTCTTTCATCAGGAAGCAGACACTCTCATCAGCATATACTCTTCACAAGTTCATTACGGATTTCTCTGAACTGGTGAGTAAAATTTATATTAGTCTTGCATTTAAAAAAAGAATTTAAAAAATCAATGGGTATTTGCAGGAGCTTTGATGAAATTAACTAATGCTTATTTTAGAATTTCTTCCCCTATTGCAAAAAGAGCTATGAAAACTGAACACTAGAGAGACGGAAAATTCCGGTACACCTAGAAAGACTGAAGGGGCCAGCGTGGCCCTTTCGTGAGTTTTGCGGATAATTCTTTCCAGATTTCTTCTTGAGTGAGTCCACGTGCCCCATGCATGTTCTCTAATCCCTATACAACAGCTGAGTGTATCAGAGAATACCCTGGCATTTACTTTCACACAGGCTTGGAGTCGATTACAAAGAAACGTAATCGATTACGATTACAAAGGGAGAAATTGAGAGATTATGATTACGATTACGATTGTAATCCGTTGCCAAAAAGTAATTACGATTACGGCTGCGATTACAGTCGTTGAAAAGTGTAATCGATTACGATTATGACATCCGATTACGATTTTGATTACGATTAGATTTGCATAAAATTATCCGATATTATGCATGCAACTCTCATTTTTGCAATAGTGTCACAAATTAAAAGTTTTGATTTAATAAGAGATAACTGAAATGATGATGAATGCAATTACGATGAAATAATTTCAACATCACAGTTCTTGAATTATGATGTCGTTGCAGAAATGAGAAATTTGTAATAATATATATATCTTTATATATATAAAATCAGGAAAGGCACATTCAGAATTTTTCAAATATGTAAAGCTCATGTGAGGGATAACTACATTGATCGTATTTTGTATATAAACAAAGACGATGCATAAGTGATTTACCTGGTTCATTGTCATTTTGTGTGCATATAATCAAAATTTTAGTTGGCTGCCATTTCTGAAAATGTGGTATATTTCTCCATTGTATTTATTTTCCAGTTTAAACTGTGCAAATATTTCACATAACACCAATTAGTTTACTGAAAATAATAATTTGTATGATTATTTATGAAATCACTTATAAGATGTGTATGAATTGCACGGGATGATAAAATATTCAGATAGTGTAAAACATAAATAGTCCTTTGAAAATAAATGCTGCATTTTAGAATAATTTCAAAATTGAAACATGAACATTCAAATAACTCTTAACAAAATTAGTAATCGTTAAAAAGTAATATGATGAATAATTATAATATGAGTGACTATAATATTTTAGTATGATTTCTTGTGGGTTTTTCTTTAAACATGCACGAGCACATAATTTTTTTCCATGTAACTGTTTTAATTAAAAAAAAAGTGTAAGTAGTTTTACAATACAAATTTAACGTACAAGATTAAACTGAAATACAAAATTCTGTTGAGGTAATTCTAAGAAGAAAAAGATAATTAACAGTTTAAAATAATTGCTAAATATTAATTCATGCATGTAAAAAACAATTGGGAGAATGAACATAAATCACTTTTTCTTTTACATACCTATTAATTAAAAAGAATATTAGCATTAAAATATAAATAAATTTAAGATTTAAATGTATATAATTTTTAAAATATTTGAAGAACATATTTTAAAAAAGTAATAATAATCACACGTACCAGGGTTAAGATTTCATACATCATGTAACGCCTGTTCCTAACTTGCTGAAGTGTAAATGTGCTATTCTTTAGAAAAATTCTTCACTTCTGCCGTTAAAGAAAGGAGAAAAACTCCAAAAGGCATTTCGTGTCTCTTTATGTGTGTAGGTGATAGTACTCTTTCCACTAGATTTTCGGGGGCAGTCTGCTTCGATTATTGAAAGGGAAAATGGGGCGTCCATTCTATGCCGGGGCCAGACTCTCGCCTATTGCCCAACCGTTTGAATATGTTTTGAAGGGATAATTAGGAAGCAAAATGACTGATGCATTTGGTCCTTCTATAGACTGTATCTTATCTACCCCGAAATCTTTTTGACTTGCGGACAGATTACCGCTCTTTTACGAAACGGACGACGCGAGGAGACCCCCTTGAGAGCCCCAAGGCGATGCGAGTGACATATCCACACTCTCTTTCTTCTCGGGCTCTCCAGCCATTCCCCCGTGGAGAGTGGAGCCGCAATTAAGAATTCTGAGAGACCGCAACAATCAGGACAACAAGCGTCTCTAGCAGACTATATGGTCCTGCCATCAAGGCTCTGCGACGCCACACAGAACCTTTTGCTTTTATATTATGATCGCCCGTAAGTTACAAACCACTTAGGATATGACTTCAGTACACGGCTTGAATCCTTTTTCTTGTAATCTTATCTCTTTTATTCAATGGTAGAGCTAAAAATTTCAGCTTTCAGCAGGTCATGATTACACGATTACAGGACAGCAGATTACGGATTTTTTCCTTAAGATTACGATTAAAATTACGGGAGAAAAGGGATTACGGGATTACGCAATTTCGATTATGATTATAAGAATATGCCATTGTCAGATTACGATTACGATTACGATTTTGTCAAAATGTAATCGATTACAGCCGATTACGATTACGTAATCGCGATTACTCCAAGCCTGCTTTCACACGCCAAAATGTAAAACTTATCTATCTTTCGAAGAGCAATCACCATTGTCCAGTGAGCCAGGTGTCGCATTTGTTTAGCATTTTGGATTGAAACCCGTTGGAAAAAGAGAAAGGTCAAGGTCAGACTTGACTGAATCACACTTTGTCAGACTACAGCGATCAAAAGAAACGAAAAATTTAACCAATTCCATTCTAAAATACCTTAGGGGCCACAGTGGCCCCTTCCGTCGTTCTAAGCATAAGGTTCAATATTTTCGCTTCTATGAGGGTAAAACAAAAATGATTAAATATGCACTTAAATAAGATCATATTAGGAAAAGTCGGAAAGTTACAATGCATTCAGTCAATTATTAAGGGAGTTACTGAGCAACAAACATCGAGAGGGGCCACACAGGCCCCTCCGTCTCTCTAGTGTTAAACATAAGCGAAATTAGTTCCTTTGTTGAATTTTGTGCCACTTTCTAAAAGTGACAAGAGTATGTATCTTTTGCTTTTGCCAAAGTTCCTTGCTTGTGATTTTTTAATTATTTTTGTAAAATTAGTTAATAAATCATTCCTCGAAAACAATATTGTTGCATCTAAACTCATTTGTGCTTAAACTCGCTTTGAGTATGTTTTAAAAGTTTCAGCAAAAAGTTCTTATTCAAGTTGATTAAAACAACGATTTGAACTTTTTAAAATCATCTGATTTATCTGACAAGATCAATTTTTAAAATCTATGTTTTCTCTTTACTTGAGTTGTTTTATTTCCAATAAATTCTTGATCTCTAATAACTTGAAATAATTTTTTTGAGTGGGATCTAAACTTGTTTGAATATGAAGTGTATTTTTATCGGTGCTTCATCTTCACTACTGATAAAAAAAATTGAATAATTTAATTACTTATAAAGATAATATTTTCTAGGAATCATGGGTGACTGATATAACCAACAGGATGACATCTGATGAATTGGCCACAAATAATTCTGAAGCTCAGAACATGCTACAGCTTCATCAAGAAAGAAAAGTAAGAATTTGATTTAAATTAAAGTTCTAGTGCCTGAAAACACTTTCTCAGCTGTCTTCCATTTCCATGCTAAATGTTTGTTTTTCCCTCCAAGGATATGAATGTGTTTCAAAAGATACACAACTGATAGAAATGAATTTTCATGGTTCGTGTAACTTTAATTTTTGAATATTAACCTCATTTACTTTCCAACAGAAATGAATTTACATTTCTCTAAAATTTTTGTGTATGTTTCTTCTGAAATTTTATTAAAAATAGAAATAGCTACAATTCTTGTATAGTTACAATAGAAGTAATTACAATTCTTGTAGTTATTTTAGTAGCTGTTCGCTGTATTTAGTTTGTGCAGTATTAAAAAATCCAGACACAATATTTGTAGTCTCACAACAGCTCAGTACTCGTTCTTTTAAGATGTATAAAATCAAAACACAAATAAAAAATGGATTGTTGGCTTTTTCTCATTTTTTATTATATTTCCTCTCTTAGGTAAGCTCATAAACACTCGAGTGTACAATTCTTAAACTCAAGCTCTGTCTTACAATTATTGAAGCTACGTAATCGTCCAATTGCGGTCGACAATACATACAACATCCCTGTATTTATTGTTTATTGCATTCTTAAAATGGGAACAATCTGAATTTTAACTTAACTAATTTTTAATTTGCTTAAAATTAAAACCATGCCTTCTTTAAAGTATTGCTTTTTGCAGTCGAAATTATTGAATGTCTGATTTCAAAATTAGTAATTGTTTAAAGTTTTTAAATTTTTGTCATCTAAATGTATTTAAATGCATGTTTTATACAACAAGTGATTACCAACTATCAAAACTAGCATTCAATCAATATAAGTAGTCAATACATTGCATTGACAAGTACTTTTCCTACTCAGTTGGAGGCAGATTAATGTTGAAATTTAATCATGGGAATTTGTAAAGTATTCAAATGCCCCCCATTACATTCAGCGCAATAACACGAGTGTAATTTAGTATAGTAAAAATTACTCATGAATGCTACATTCTGCTTCACTTGTCAATTTTTAAAGAATATATACATTTCAATCTGGCTAAAGAAAAGCCTAGAAATGGAGAACCATACTTTATTGCTTAGAAACATTTATTCATATTTTTTTCTCACTGACAGGCTGAAATAAATGGTCGTCAAGAAGCCTTCAAAGGCTTGAAGGAATTTGGTCATCGCTTGCTACAACAGAAGCATTCTGCCAAGGATGTTATAGAATCGAAACTGCAGCGCTTGGAGGAATTGAGGAGGAATCTTACTCAAGTCTGGGAAGAGAGGAGGCATATGTTGACTCAATGCAGAGATCTGCAGGTAGAGTTTCCTCTTCATATGTCATTCATTACTTTGAAGCAGTGGTTCCCAACCCGTAGATGTCTGTGGACCACTCAGCATGAAAGGGAATTACCACGAACCACCCATTACGTTATTACATACATCTTATCAGTTGTAACCAAATTCGGAAATGATTAAATACAACAATTTTTCCAAAGACAAACTGTTATTATTAATTAAGAAACTATTATGATAAACAATATGACAAACAAGGAAACGGTAATTTACAGAACGTAAACATCATTGTGTGTCACAAAAAGTAAAAAATATTTTAATTGTAAGTTGTCTTTTAATGAAATTAAGAATATAGAATGTACTTAGTCAAAAACTTCAATGCAAATGTACCTGCAATGCAAATGTTAGTTTCATGCAAGAATTTTTTTGACAAGCTGAGGAATTCTAAGACTTAGGATCGTGTTAAAAATGAAATCACTGCTTTCACAGCTGATTTCATTGTTTGTTTTTAATTAACATTAAAGTAGAGAATAACTATCTGATATTCATCGGGACGAATGTATTTACTTAATTGTGTTCTACAAAAATCATAATCTAAATTTAATTATGGAGAAATGTAACTTTATTTTAAGTAGACACTAATTTCTTCTACGGACCACCCCCAAGGTTCTTGCGGGCCACCTTTGGTTTGCTGACCACCGTTTGGGAAACTGCCTTAAGCCATTAGAATTTTATGTTATTGTTTCAAGTAATTAATATTTCAAATATATTTTTTCTCATTATTCATTATAGTTATTACATTATTGTAAAAAAAAAGAAAAAACAAACAAAATTATTGTTTTCATTTAATGAATGAGGCCATCAGGCTTTCTGTTGTTTTGCAAAATCACACCATTGCTGTGTGGTTCAGTACTATGTTTCATCATCTTTTTTTCATAAGCAAAAAAATAATAACAGCTGTTGTTTCTTCTTGTTTCCTCTGAAAAGAAATGACTCTTGAGCTTCAAAACTGCGAATTTGCAATAGCCAGTTGCAATAATCAATAAAACTTTAGAATGATCATTTTTTAACGGATTGGGTTCATGTATTTGATTTTTATTTTCTGAAAATCAGGGGTGATTGTATTCCGGGTGTACCCCGGAAATCCGGGTTTTTCATATTCTCCTTTCGTGTTTTAAAAACCAGAGTTTTTAGTATTCAAAATTGAAAATATAATGGATGGGAGCAAAAAATACGCCGAAAAGCAATAAACATTTCCTTTGTAGCAACCCTTTACGCAACAATGGTTGTAATGGCGCCAACCATCTTTGTTCCGAACACGAACAATACCACGTCCCACGTGCTTTCGTTGTGACGGATAATTGGGCGTTGGTGCCGTTTTGCTTTTTTTTTTTCCGCCGCCAGATCCCGGGATTGGCGATATTTACATTCCCGATGTAAACATCGCCAACAGTGGTATTTTTTTTCCAGACTTTATTTTTAAAGAATGATAAAAAAACTTTGAGGTTTTTTTTTTTATTCAGTTATTTCTCTCATAAACATCGCAAAAAAGTTGAACTCATTTTCCGAACTTCATTTTTTTGCATAATAACGCATTTTTATGTCCTTTTCCTGAAATCGGCGCTGGACTTCGAGTTATTTTCTCAACTTTTATTTTTAAAGTTGCAGATACTTGACAAATAAATGAAAAAATAATAACCCTAAATCGAAAAAGTATTTCACTGCAAAAATTTGGCAAAAAATATATAGTTATGGGAAATTCCTGTTCATTATGTTTTACTATAAATTACAATTTATTTGCAAAAAATAAATTAATTAAATTTTTCTTATTAATTAGAAGTAGGTAAGTAAAATATACATTTTATTTTAAACATGCCGTTGTAAAAATAATTTAACTTTGTGCAAGTAAACAATAATAATAAAATTACACGTTAATTTAAACTATCTGAAAGCTGTAGCTGTTGATAGAGGATTTTCTCACTCCTTAATTGATTCTATTCATAACAAACTTTCTAAGAAAACTTCTGGTCCCAATAATGTGGTTTCTAGAAAGAATTTGGTTGTGTTACCATTCTTTCATTCTGTCAGTTTCCGTATTGCTAAAATCCTAAAAAGGTTTCAATTTCAAGTCGTTTTTGCTCCTAGTAACAAACTTTCCTTCTCTTCTCTTAAGGATCCTGTCGATCAACTTAACACTTGGGGTATTTACCAAATTAGTTGCCGTTGCGGCCTTTCTTACATTGGGCAGACAAAACGTGCTCTGAAAATTCGCTTAAATGAGCATAAAGGTTATGTACGAAAGCAAGAGTTAAATAAGTCTAGCATTGCTCAACATTGTTGGAATTCCAACCACTCTTTTGATTTCAATTCTGGTAAAATTATTCAAAAATGTTCTTCCCCTTTAGAGCTTGACTTTTGGGAAGCTTATCATATTAACAGGAATAGTTCTAATTTGGTTAATGATTCTTCCTCAACTCCTTATTTTTCACAGGTCTGGCATAAATTTCTTTAATTTGTTGTTCCTTCTATGTTTTCTTGTTGTTTTCCTTTTTTGTGTCTATTTTTCTCCTTCCTCCCTCCCTCCCCTCCCCCTCCTTTACATGTGTACTTTGTTTTGCATTTTGTGTTGGTAGTTTCTGTACTTATTTTTATTTCAATTTTATTCTTTGTATTTTATTTTATTATTTTTGCAATTTTTATGCATGCTGTCGTCTTTTTTGCTTTATTTTTATTGATATTCCTTTTTACTTCCTGTACTTTCAACTGGATTTGTTTGTTGCTCTCTTATTGGTGTCTTCCTGCTACTTCTACTTCCACTTCACGCTGCCTTTATTCTCATTGGTTTACAGATAATTCTTAGGCTGTATAAGCTTTGTTTTTGTTGTTCTGTCTACTTCATTTGGATGTTTTGCATCTAGAAGCTCCCTGTCGCATTGAAAAAGGGATTCCAAGCAATCCCGAAACATATGTCTGCATTTTATTGCTCATTTGTGCTTTAAATTAACGTGTAATTTTATTATTATTAATGCCGTTGTAACTATATGTGTGTAAAAAGTGTCGTATAATTTATGGTGCATAAAAAGTGATACCGACTTTCTGCATAAAACATTTTCAGGGTTTTTTACTTTGTGTCGCAATCACCCCTGGAAAATATAATTAGTGTGTTTACTCTCATTTTATGAGACTACTAAATTTCCATTTGTAGGTTTTCAAAGAGCAAATAGAAGCTGCAGAATCATGGCTTTCTGCCAAAGAAGCTTTCCTGAATAATGAAGATTTAGGTGTAAGTAAATGTTTACGTATTTTTAGACATCAACAGACACTGTGATGATCATTTAGTATGATAGCATTGTTCAATATTTTGTAATATTTTTATCAATCCACTTCTAAAATTGAAAAATAAATAAATAAAAATCATTTTGGTAGTTTTGCAAAAGGCAGCATTTTAAATGTATTTAACACATTTGTACCAAAGGTTCTAAAATTTAAAGTTTGGAACCAAAAGTATATGTTCTTGTGTTATTGACTTATTGTATTTGAAGAAAAAAAAGTAAAAGGTTATGAAAAATCATCAAAAATCCTTTACTTTAAAATATTAATTAAACAAATAATTGATAAAAAACAAAAATCAAGGAATTTTTTAAAAATTAATAGTACTTGACTCCTATTGATTATTCTATTTATTTTAATCATGAGTAAAAGTTGTTTTATAAATTTTTTTTGATGAGTTGTTCTTTACAATAAATATAGTTTTGAATTCCAGTGAATCATTTATAAATTATCATTTTTTTAAATCAATGCCTCAAGTATCCTAATAGATATTTTTCTAACAGGATTCTATGTCAAGTGTAGAAGCCTTGATTCGAAAACACGACAATTTCGAAAAGACTATGAGTGCTCAAAGCAACAAAATTGATGAATTGGAAACATTTGCTACTGAACTGGTTGCTGCAAAACATTATGATAACTCAGCAATTCAGAGTAAGTGCCAAGCAGTCTGTAGTAGGAGGGATAAACTGAAAGAATGTGCACTTGTTCGAAGAAAGAAGCTCCAAGAGTCCAGAGAACTGCAGAAATTTCTACGGAATATCTATGAGGTATTTTGTCGCCTATTTTACTCTAAAACTTCATTGCAGAAGAATTAATATCGATGATTTTGACAGGCCCATCATTTCAAAATTTTCTCGAGGGGGAATTGTCAATGGATATTATTGTTAAAAAACAACAAAATACATGAAAGCATATATAAACTCAATGTATTTCTAAAAGTTAGGGTGTGATTGAAGTAATTGGTCTGATTCTAGAGGGTTTTTTTTTTTTTTGCATTTGGAAGATCTCGTTGAGGACATCTCATTTCTACGTTTTACTTTTTGATTTGAAGGATTTTCGTTCAATTTTGAACAACTCGGAGGAAAATCAACATTAGTGCCTTCAGGGAAATTTTAATCTTTATTAATCCTCTTCTAACAGAGGGATTTATTTGCTGGGAGCAAACTTTATTCAAAAGATGTTATGACATAGAACATGTACAAATATGAAGTTCATTCGGAATTAAACAAGCCAGTTTTCCCCTGAAACTTTTTTATCTGTGTTTTTGGGGATATTTCCAAATGAATGAGTGAATGATCTCTACTAATAAAAAAGCAGCAAATATGTGTGTGTATTTGTCTGTCTGTGTCCGGAGTAGGGACCAGACCATCCGGCGGATTTTCATGAAATTTGGCACGAAATTAGTTTGGAACATGGGGATGTGCACCTTGGAGAGTTTTTTCTGAAACTCTAATTTATTTTCTTTTTATTCCAATTTATAGAAAAAAATTTGATAAAATAGTCGTTTTCCATCAGAAAGAGTTATCGCATCTTTTCGAGCTTGATACCGTTAAAAAGTGCATAAAAAACTGTCCCAGAAAGAGTTGTGCTCTATGTGCTAAAATTTGAAGCCTCTAAATTAACTAGAAAAGAAGTTATAAGCGTTTTTCTCTGTAGTTCGAAATTATTTTTTCACGGTAATTAACTTTAATTTTATTTGAATTGTTACCATGCTGACTGGCTTATGATCCTTTTCTTTTTTTTTTTTTATCAAATTAAAATTTATTACTTGTGGATTTTAGAATTTTGAGGAGCAAACGATTTTTTTTTTTTCGGATTATGATTATTCTTTTTCTTTAAAGAATAATCATAATCCGAAAGGAAACTGATTAAAATTTATTTCCTGCGGCTCACAGGCGTTCTATAGATGTTTTTTGATTTACTATTTTAACAGGCATTTTACGGGACCATTGTCCATACAGGGGTTTTTGAATAAATGTTATCCTTTATAGCGATTTTTGTTATTCCAACTAATTATTACTATTTATATTTTTATTTATTTTATTATTTTTCTCGAGTGAATTAACACACATATTATATGACTATTTGAGCTCGGCTGAAAGCTTTTTCCGCTTTCAAAATTTTGCTTGCTGCTGTTAGTTTCTGCAAGCTACTAAATTTTGTCGTTCTGTTTTACTGTCCATGAATAATATCTAAAATCTAATTATACTAAAAATATATATATTAAAATTATTCTAATGGATTATCAGCATCCTTTCTGTGTGTGTACTGGAACTAAAAAAAGAAATGAGTTTTCTCTAAAAAAAAATTTTCGTTTTGTTTCGTTTCTTTCTTTTCTTTTCTCCCTTTTTATTGTATGTGTTTTGTAAAAAAAAAAAATGCTTAAAGGTGTAGGATCTCTGATTCATTGCCATTGGCGGATAGTTTTTAATTAGGTGGAATGCTATACATTTAATAAAATAACATAATTTACACATAACAAAGTTACCACTATAGACACAATGGCGAACCGACTGGTCTTTTCATTTTTTAACACAGGCATAGCCGTGCGGATACCGCTAGTTGTATATAAACCGCTAAAAATGGCTTATTTGAAGTAATTAATAACTAAGGCTAAATGAGAGAGATAGCTAGATTTTCAATTTGTTATTGGTTTAAATGGGAAAGTAGGTTCGTATAGTTCAAGATGGAACTTCTTTTTTAAGAATGAAACTGTGCTTAAGCATATATTCATTCACTGAACTACCCTTTTAGAGCAGAAATATGTACCAACATCACATTAGATTCTTGAAGTATCTGTTTTATTCAAAAAAGTTGCATTTTAACTTAAAAGTACAGCAGAGTCTCGATAGTTCGAGTTTCCCATAAATCCGAGCTCGCGAAAGAATATCGGTTTAGCTGCCAAATAATGACCAACAACATCTAAACTCGTAAAAGAAACACCACATCTAGTTTTTATTGCTATTCGACGGCTCATTCGTGAGAGTATCGAATTGGGATACTTTTATCCATGACTGGTGACCAAAAATTTCATTAATAAATAATCTGGCTACATTTAGAGCGATTTGATATGGTGGCAAATTCAAACATATAATTAACTTTCAATCATGTAACTGTATGCAAGTACATTTTCCCTGTAAATATACGATACTGAAATTTAAAATTTTCTTTACTCCCTTTTACTCATTTATAAAATGTTATGATTGCTATAATTCTAGTTTTCGATAGTTCGAGGTGGCTCCGGTCCCGTCTACCTCGAAATATCGAGACTCGACTGTATTATAAAATATAAATAAGAAAATCTATACTATTAAAACCTGCCCGCGTCTGTCTGTCTGTCACCTCATCTCCTCGAGAATGGGCGGCGGTTACCGTCGAATGCGGAATTTTCCGGGGAAGCCATATCGCCCGGTCTCATCCGTGTCCGGCTTTAATTAGCGGAGATATTAATTAAAAATGCAAATTTTTGCAAGTTTTACTTTACTTTTTCATTGTTGCATCCTTCCAACAATATATATTGCTGTTTGAATTAAAATGAATGCAGTTGCCATTGTTAAACAAATCACTAATAATCAATGTTTCTCTAGCATTTTGAGTGAGGCTTCGCTGTATTTGCAATAATAAATTTAATCCTTCTTTCTTTTTAATTTATTTATCGTCTTCTATCTAATAAAAACTATTTTTCGTATTTTAACGGGCGCTTTTAAAGATTGGGTTAATTATTCTGAATGCATGAAACGAAAATGGTGTAAAATCGAAAAAAGGATTGAAAGGGACAATTAATTGTCCTTATTCTAATGCGAATTTTTTGAATTTCTCTATTATTAATACCGGTCCAGGTCTGTATGTTTGTGCATGGATAGATAATAAAGTTCTTCAATGGGGCCGTTTTGTATTTAAGCTCGCGCAGCACCAGGCGTACAACGGTTTCTTGAAAAAATCGAACGCCAAAAGAAAACTACTTTTTGGGAGCATTGTACTTAATTAATCTATGATTTTTAGGGACTGTTGCTCCTATTTAGGCACGCACGAAGGCCATTGCTTATTAATATTGGTCCGGGTCTGTATGTCTGTGAATGGATAGATAATAAAGAATTTCAATGCCGTGTTGTATTTAAGCTCGCGCAGCGCCGGGCCTATTATTTTAGTCCGGGCAACGCCGGGCAGCACGCCTAGTTAACTATGAATGTGTTTATGCATAGAAACTTGTGGTTATTTATTACTATCCTTCTTTTTGAAAAAATACTTTCATATGCTTCCAGGTCGTTGGCTGGATAAACGAAAAGCTTCAAGTTGCTTCCGACGAGTCTTACAGGGACCCCACCAACCTTCTCAGCAAGATTCAGAAACAAGCGGCCTTCGAGGCGGAGCTGGCAGCCAACAAGGGTCGTGTGGATGCGGTGGTGAACGAAGGGGAGAAGCTGATGAGCAGCGGGCACTACGCTTCGTACGAGATACAGAATCTCCTGCAGGAGCTGGAGATGCATTGGAGGCAGTTGCTGGATCAAACTGCCCTGAAGAAAGAAAGGCTTCAGGATGCTTATCAGGTTGGTGATGAAAATTGACAAAATGAATGCACGTACTTCCGATTGAGTGTCGGCATCCTGTCTGAAATATTGCAAATAATATCATTTAAAGCTCTTTAGTCTTGAGTTTCATACTATCCAAAAAAAAAAAAAAAGACATTTTTAATGTACCTTTTTATTATACAGGAATGTTGTAACTACAATAGCTATGGTGCAAGCTTAGTTAGTCGAAGTGACAGTTTTTGGTACAACATGTTTGTTGCTACCTTTGTTTTTGGCAAAATGCATATTTGCGGTTTTCTGCCTGAAATGTCCTTATATTATATAATTTAAAAAGTGCATTAATTAATACATTTTTTGAGCAACTACTTTGTTGTGTGATTAGCTTTTTTCTTCAAATAAGCTGAGTAAGTCTTTTAAAAAAAATTATTTTGTTCTTGCGTGTCCTGCTATCAGTTAAACTTCTCCTGATCTTATGTGTATTTTTTGTTGTCCTTGTGGGGATTTTGATGACCAGTTTATCCCTAGTATTTTCTGATCTTCGGTCCTATGCGCTACATTAATTTATAATATCTATTAAATTTAAACACTTGCCACTGAGAAGCTACATGTTACATTGAAAATATAACATTGTTTGGCATAAATTTTCAAAAAGAAATGCATGCGAAAGTTTTCTTCAGTGCAGGACTAAAGACATGTGTGAGAAAAAATAGCAAAAAGATTGAAGAAATGTAGGAAAACTTAGTAATTTAACACAAGTTGATTCTACAGTAGCACTAATTTTTGAAAAATATGGGGTTTGCTCATTTTTCTGTGAAATCATTTTATTTATTTATTTTTGGATATGTTATGGACAAAAAAAAGGGAACATGATTACATGGATTCCTGCCTGTTTTCAAGGTGATTTTGTAAACGGTATTAGCACTTTCTTTTTTTTTTTTTAAGGCAACACAATAGAACTTTTAAACTTTTGTGTTTTTTTGAAGAATAAATTATTGGGTGTGCTTGGGCCCTAGGGGGCCATGGTATTGCCAGTTAGGCTGTGCAGGTTGATCTACGTGAAATGTTGAAATATAATTTTTATTATCACACCTAATTTTATAGCACATTTAATCTTGTCAAAACTTTCTAAAGAAGAACCCTGTAAATTTGTTTCATTTTAATTTTATAAATATGAATCTATTAATCACTACAATACTTACCTCAATCCTCCTACAGGCTCTTCAATTCAACCGCATGCTAGATGACTTGGATACGTGGATGGATGAGATAGAAGTTCAACTGCAGTCAGAAGATCATGGTAAAGATCTGACTTCTGTTCAGAACTTGCTGAAAAAACACCAGGTATTCATTCCTGCTCTTCTAAAAGTTGATGTATAGCAGTGGTCGGTTCATTTTTGGTCGATCATGGTAGCATTTTCGACAGTTTATATAGTTTGGGGGGGGGGGGATGAAATGACTTGAATTTAAAGGCGAACATTTTTTTATAAGAAAATATTTATTAATTTGTCAGGCCTTTTGCCGGATTAAAAAAACAAACTGGCAAGCCTAACAAATCTTGCCAATTATATGAAACAGTCGTCAATTTATCTATGCTTTCGGTGAGAGTTAATTTGAAGTATGTATCGGCATTTCACATGTATATTTTATTTTTAAAACAAAACAGAAACTAATAGTATTTTATCAAATTTAAAAGAAATATTAGTACATGAAATATTATTTTTAATGTGAGTTAACAGAGTTAACATAACATTATTTTAGAAACTTTAAATTTTATTATTGTAAAATCCCGAAAGTAACCCCCCTTTTTTTAAAAACCAAACTGGCAAATTTCAGATAGGGGGGGTTATAATATAGATTTTCGAAAAAAATTATGAAAAAAAAAATGTTTTTAGTATTAATTAAGAGCATTTACTGAAGATAAATAATAAGTATAACCCATTTAAAATTATTTTAAGAACATTAATATAAAACAAGATTCAAAAAATAAATAAACAAAAATGTCTTATAATTTTCTAATAGAAAATTGATTGCATGGGGATGGCATCGTTGACTGAAGAAAGAATTTAGCACTTAAATTAGCAGAAATCCCTATGATTTAAATTTAAAACTCATAAAACGCAAATTTGGCATGTTCGGGGCCAGCGCTACATCGGTATTTCGTAATGTGCCGAGTTCCAAAACACGACCAAAAATGGCGGACTTACACGATCAAAGATGGCGGCTAATGAACGAATCAACACAAAGAAAGAATTTAACACTTAAGTTAGCAGAAATCCCTATAATTTAAATTTAAAACTCATAAAACGCAAATTTGGCATGTTCGAGGCCTGTGGTATATCGGTAATGCGTCGAATTTCAAAACACGACCAAAAATGACGGACTCACAAGAACAAAGATGGCGGCTAATGAACGAATTAACGCCGAGTACATGAAATTTATTTTTAAGCATATAGACCTTGAATAAATAAACAAATAAAATAAAACACAAAATACAAAAAGAAATTGGTCATAGTTAATCTTTATCATAAGAAAATAATACAAAATTTGTTTTAAAATCGTCAGCCATTTGGGGAGGGGGCTTATATTAATTAATATTGAATGATTCCACTTTCGGTGAGAAAGGGGCGGGGGGTTACATTCGATGGAGGGGCTACTTTTGGGATTTTACAGTATCAAAACTTGTTCTGACAAGAATTAACCCACAATTTCAAGACGGGCACAGTCGCAACATGTCCCATTAATAGTGTATGGAACCCCCATTCTCCGAGTAGATCTTCAGTCAATTTAGGTGGCCGACCACTGCGGATCTATAGTGTTGTAGTGAATGCTCATTCTTAACTGAATTGTTATCTTTGCAGCATCTTGAAACAGACATCAACAATCATGCGGAGAACATCGAGCAAATCAAGGATTTGAATACGAGCTTCCAGAACAGCAACCACTTTTTGAAAGAGGAAATTGAAGAGAAAGCCTTAGCAACTGTTAATAGGTGAACTAATTTTGAGTATTTTAAATCATGTTTCAAGTTACGTTTTTAAATGAGTTAATTATTAATTAAATCTCACCTAGTACAAATTTGAGTGTATGCATAAAAATATTAATATATCAAGATTTTTAATAATTATTACTTCACTAAAACAAAAATTAAGTTCACAGAAATATGTATCTCTTAAGTTGTCTGTGGTGCATTTTATTTAATATTTAGATTTGATGTAATCAATGTAGTTGTCCATCATAATGAGGAAATATCAATTATTTTTGGGTATAATACCATCATTATAGAATTATATAACAGTAAAAGTTTCTATTGATGTTGATTTGTTTCATGTTCAATATTAGAAAATTAACATGAAAAACTGACTTTACATTATGAGTTTAGATGTTAACTTGCCTGATCATCAGGAGTCTTAGTCTACTTAAGAGGGAGAATCATTATCTTTGTGGGTTTTTTTATTCTCAACCTCATCAATATCATCCTCATCATTAAAAGTCTTCTTCTAGTTTAATTAAGCTTCCTCTTACATAATTATATTTTCTCATTATTTCATTAACTTAGAAGTGAATCATTGGGGTAATCTAAAACAAGTTTAAAGTGCTTAACTTTAAATAATATAAATTTGTGATTAGATATAGATCTTGATATACACAGGGTGGGGCAGAAGTAATGACCCGTTTTGAGGGGTATAAAAAAACTAATAATTTGAGACTTAAAACTTTTTATATTTTGATCTGTATATTATCACATTTTTTTATGTTAAGTTTTGAATACCACTTCAACAAGATGGTGGCTTTCAGCAGAAATACACTGATACAGTCTATTTCTTAAGTTTTAGGAAACTTAAACGCGCATTTCAAGGGGAGTATGGCTGATATTTTCTCGAAATTTCAGTCCTTCAGGGCCGATCATAAATGATGTCGTGCTTTTCCCCCATATATTTGACCCCCCCCTCCCCCAACCCTTGTCACAATATGCCACACTTCAGCATACCCCCTCCCCCTTTGTCACATGTCACGCTATATTGCATAATGCACGATGTCGCACATCTTGTTACCCCCCTCCCCTTGTCAGACTTTGTCACAATTTCACGACCCCCCTCCCTCCCCCTCGAAGCGGGACATCCTTTATGAATGATCCCTTCAGCTCCTCTAAAGTCTGGGGGCAATGTTTCCAAACTCTCTTCGTTAAATAATCCCACAGAAAAAAGCTTCCGTTCGGGACCGTAACATTGCATGGAATGTTGAAATGCACACGAAGAGCTTGAGCTTTCTGCGTGGAAAAATAGACAGCATCAATCTATTGCCGCTGAAGGCCACCTCTTGCTGGAGTGGCATTCAAAACTTAATGTAAAACAAGAAGTTCCGTCTAGAACTATACGAGCCTACTTTCCCGTATACACCAAATTCAAATTTATAATCTAGCTATCTCTTTCTCATTTAGCTTTAGTTCTCAATTTTTTCAAACATACCTTTTTCAACGGATAATACATATTCATTCACTCAGTCATTCATTCATTCATTTATTTATTTTTTCATTTATTCACTCATTTATTCATTCTTTTCCTCATTCATTTATTCATTGATTCATTCTTTCACTCTGTCATTTATCCATTCTTTCACTCCTTCACTCTGTCATTTATCCATTCTTTCACTCCTTCATTTATTCATTGAGAAAGATCCTTAAAAATCCCGATAAAAACATTTCATAGGAAAATAGGCTCGTTAGTTCTGGATGACCTTTCTATTTGCTCATGTTCTACGTTATAAGAGCTTTCCGATAAAGTTTGTTCCAAGCAAATCGGTCCGTTAGATCAGGATTTATATAGGATTGAAATTTCCCCGTAAGCGCTATGTTAATTTTTGAACTGTTCAACATTGAACAAAAACTGTTCAAATTAATATTTCACGCTTAGAGCTTCCTCCAGTAAGCTTGTTCATTGGAACGTGGATCTTGCACCTAGAGTTTACATCATTTGCTTCATTTTCGCCCATAGGCGCTAATGTTAAATTTTTTTGAACTGTTCAAAATTGAACGCAAAATTGTTCGAATCTAAAAGTAAAATATGAAAATGAGATGTCCTCGCCGAGATCTTTCGAATGCAAAAAAAATTTTTTGAATTGGGCAATTCATTCAAAAGTTATTAGGGGGGGGGGGACAGACTGGCACACATTTTCCCCATCTCAAAACCCTACTTTCATTTTTTTTATTTTTTAGTATTTATTTAATTACTTTACTTTTTCTTGACTTTTCTTTGTTTTTAACGATATATTCACGATACATTAAGCCTTCTTTCATGCTTTATTCCTATTATTTTTACTTTTACGGGAAAGTAGGCTAAAAATGGGATTATATGCGATCAAAATTTAAAAAATTTTAAGTCTCAAATTAGATTAGTTTTTTTTCTTATAACCCTTCAAAACCGGGTCATTACTTCCATTCCACCCTGTATAACGATATTCATCATGTATACATCAAGTCAAGTATATTTGTTAATGCTGGTGGATGTGTGTCAATTTTCAATGCTACTCCTTAGGTACCAGTCTCTTCATGATCCAGTACAAATCAGGAGAGAAAACCTGGAGGACTCTCTCCTTCTGCATCAGTTCAACAGGGATGTTGAGGATGAATTGTCCTGGATGAGTGAGAAAGAGCCACTTGCCGCTTCGACAGATTTAGGAAACAATTTGGTGACTGTGCAAAATCTGCAAAAGAAGCACCAGGTCAGCCATGATTTGCATCTTTAAAATTCTATCAGCTGTCAGCTCGTTATTTATTTAGTCAAAGTCTTAAGTTAAGCTATTATCTTTTTAAATCAATTTGAATTGTTTAAAGTGAAGTCAATTTATGTACGTGTATTGCGTTAAATTAGTTGCTGTGTGTCAATGGCTTTAGAAAACTATTTTATGGAAGTCCTTATATTATAAAGTCAGACTAAGAAGTATGCTTTAATAAAAGTTTTCACATTAAGAAAGCACAAATTAGGATTAAAATGCAGACCATATGTTTCGGGACTGCTTGGAATCCCGAAACATATGTCTGCATTTTAATGTTTATTTGTGCTTTCTGAACGTGAAAATTTTTATTACAGTTTATTTGCACAAACTTAATTTATTATTATTTAACAAGTATGCCTTTTATGCACGGGGGGCGGGGAGCAAGTTTTATAGATTATGATTAAGGTTTCAATTTTTTCCATTAATTGCTAGACTAGATTTAAAATTTTTTCTTAGCACAGAAATGAGCTTGCACTTGAATGTTGTCTTATAGATGCCAAATTATATGTAATTCTTATATACTCTTCATATTTACTAGTGCAACAGTTTTTCTCTTTTTTAAATTTTTTTTTTAGTTTGCCTAGGACTGTTTAGCTACAATATCACAAAAAATAGAAGATTGTCCTTCCCATTCCCCTGTTAGCTTAACATAATACATGCAGATAAAATTGCTCCTTTAGTCTTTATTGGGTTATGTTTAATTTTGAAAATACTACTTCAGATCTGCCTTTACCAGCACCTACAAATGCTATAAGTACTATATAGTTACCAGTAAATATATACTGCTTGTTGGGAAGTAGTACTTTATCCAATCATCAGGACGATAATTTTGTGCAGTGCTTATAAAAATAAACATCACCAGAGGAAATTTGGGTTTGTTTTGGGACCCTTCCCAAAATTACAATTAATCAAAACTGAACCTTCACAAAATTACAATCAATCAAAACAAACCCTTCACAAAATTCCAAGCTTCCAAATCACTTTTTCACACCATTATTTAGTATAAAAGCGCCAAATGATAATAAAAATTTTCATCAATAGATGTTAAGGAATTGTTACCCATTCAATAAATATACAGTTTAAATTGATTGTTTTCATCGATAAATTTATTTTGCCTAGGCTCTTGAAGCTGAGATTCATGCCCATGAGCCTCTCATTGCTACAGTCATCAGCAAGGGGAAGCAGATGATCAGGATTGGACATTTTGCTTCCGTCAGCGTGGAAGCGAAATTGAACCAGCTTCAAGCCTCTCTTCAGCAACTGAAGGATCTATCCAGCATTCGCAAGTTGCGCCTGCTTGATGCTGTGGAATCTCAAATGGTAAGATTTTTGTTTGCTTGAAAATCAAATTTTTACATTATTGTTATTAATATAATTTTTTTTTTGTGAGGTGCATTTGATATTATGTTGTAAGTTGCATTAATATTTATTCAGAGCCAACTCGATACATTTTTGATGTTTTTTTAGAAGGGAATTTTATGTATTTTAGTTAATTCAGTCATTTCTCCATAATAGTTCTCCAGCTGATGCTGGTGCAATTTCTTTGTTACAGAACAAGTATTACTTTTTTTTTTGATGTTCAAAACTGTTTAATTTCCTGATTCAAAAGCTCAAACATAAGGAAGCACCTTGCATTTATTTTCAGAAATTTGTGTATTACATAAATTTTGCCATTGACCATCTTTCTTCATTTATTAAATTTAACTTAACTGATTTGCATTTTTCAAGAGAAAGAACTTTATAATTTGTACAATTAGTGATATAATTTGAAATCCTCCTTTACCTTTATCTTTCTTTCATGAAGCATTATATTGGTAGGTTCAATTTTAAAGAGGTTTATTCCAATTTTTACAAAAAAGTTGGATGTGCATTTCTAAAAGATATAGCTTTACTGTTGCTCTTTTATCGATTGCTTAAAATGAGCAAGTTTTATGTTGCATGATTTTAAAATTATCAAAGCAATAAAGTAACTCATTCCTTTTGTTGTCTCATTTTTATGTTTTTACTCGATGTTTATTTTGTTTCATATTTTATTTATTTAGTTTTATTCTGAAGCCACTGAGGCAGAATCATGGATTCGAGAAAGAAAACCCCTTTTACTTAGTCCAGATCTAGGAAAAGATGAAGACTCTGTTCAGGTACTGTTGAATGTAGTTATTTCTCATGTGTGGAATATTCTTTGTTTATTCCAAGAAACCTGAAAGGCTGTGATTCAACTAGTTTAATTCAATACTCTCATTATCAGATTCATTGCATAGCTCAAAGTAACAAAGTATAGAATATCTGGTTCCTAGCTCAAAATATGAAGAAATAATATAAAAATGAACCCTTGCTTGAAAGCAAAAGAAAAAAAAAGAATATATTAACTTAATACTACTGGAAATCATTACTAATATTTTCCATATTCTATTTGCTAATGATATGCTCATAAATTTGTTCTAAGCAAGATCTTCAAAAATATTTTGTTACTGTTTAAATAACAATACGGAGGTAATGAGTGCCTGCTAGAAAATTTTGTGTTGCCAAAACGTTCTAGTATTCAAAAGCTCTCAACAATTTATTCCAGATCTTTTGATAAATCTTGCTTTCATCTAGGATTGAATTGGTTACCTTTTCTGACCGCACAAATACTCTTAAATGTCTGAAAAAAGCCTCAGATAGGGTTGCTTTAATCACGCTGTCTTTTTGTTATGTGCTTTTTCTTTTTTCTGATTGTAAAAGTAATTTGTAAACTTAGAGTAAACTATTTATTCACTTTTTACAAACTTAAAGTCTGAATTTGTAAAATGTGGATTACCATTTAAGTGTTGAAAACTGTGTTTGATACACACTCTCACTTATTCACTACAGCAACAAAAAAAGAAAGAAAAAAATTTCCAAATGCACTATCACTTGTTAAGGATTTTAATATGTTTTTTCTTTATTCTGAAGTATATTTTATGCAAAAAAAAAAGATTTTGAAACACTTGGCATATTAAAAGGTTTCTATGAAGAAAGTGATCCAATTAGCAGAGTAAATTATTTGTGTTTTAAAAATTAATTTCATATAAATTAATAAAAGTAGTGTTAATATGAACTATCTTTTAAATAAAATAAATTTTTGGCAATTTCATTTGACTGAAAAGGGATTGACTAGAAATTTTCATTTTACAGCATTTGAACAAGGCTCATGAAGAATTGGAAGCAATGCCTTTGCCCCTTAACAAATTGCTTAGAATACAGTTTCGGAGCTTTGAATGTTCCAAAAGTTATACATAATATTAAGTTGTGATTGTAGTTATTTTATATAATACTTAAATGTATGTTAATTTGTTAGATTACAATGTCTCAAGTTTTCAACTAACATTTGTTTTAGGTATTATTTTTCCCCTGATTTTACGGCTTTCTTCATTGTTTCATTGTTGGTAAATGTGTATATGAGCTAATTAATTTTTATGCTGCTTGAAATATTTGATGAGATTTCTAGGCGGAACTGAAATTATTTAAATGTGGTGTATTATTGTTTATAACCTGAAATGATATTTTTTCTTTAGTCCTTGATGAAAAAACTTGATGGATTGGAAAGAGATATTCACAATTTCAATAACAATGTTATTAAGTTAGCAAAGTTGAGTCAAGGGCTTGTCGAGAGAGGACATTTCGACAGTGAGAATATTACAGAAAAGCAAGTATGTGATTTGTTTCTTCTTTCATTAAACTAATATTTTTTAATTGAAATAGTGGTATGATAAGTTTACAGAATGGTATGAAAGGGTATCATTAATACAGAACAATAGCCCTAACCTATTAAAGGCAACTTTAAAAAAAAACACTTTTCTTCAATATCTTGTTCATTTAGGTCATTTAGAATATTCCCTGAAATTTTTGGATTTTTCGATTCAATATTTCAAAGCGTTCTTGATGGACAGATTTTCTTGCCAATTGTGTGTAGAGTTCACAAAAAACTCGAATTAGTTTAGATAGATAAGTTATTACCAAGTTTTACATCAGAAATAAACTGAATTATCATGCAACACATTAAAAAGATTTTAAAAAGAAGTTGAAAGATTTTGTTGTGACAATGTGTGGGACATTTGTAGAACTTGTAAGAAAACTTACACTGGCCTAGATAAAGGTGTAGTTTTGGGGATAACCCCTCCCCCCCCCTCCCTCCCTGAAATGCTAAAAATTGTCTAGAATTTGACCAGTTTTTCTTCTAAAACAATGAAATTAACTCACTTCTCCCGAAGAACCCCCTCCAAAATTCGGGTCGAGCTACGCCACTGAAAACTTATTTTGTACTAGCTGACATGCCCGGCTTTGCGCGGGATAATATTGCATCATTCGCACGCTAAGTGACGCATGTCCAAAATTCTGTTTTAAATATGTAAGGAATTTTTTTTTAAAAAAATCCAAGAGTAGGAGATGGGCAACACCCCTTAAAAACCTTATTTAAACAGTAAAAATCATTAAAAAAACACGATTGCATTAAAACGAACAGCCTAGAAAAATTCCTTTAGGACCAAGAATAACAGTCCATAAAAATCCACATTAAAATACCAGCAACAGTTCATAAAAATTGCCATTATAGTAATTGCAACAGTAACTAAAATGCGCACATGCAGCGAGATAATTGTGCCAAAATGATATCAAGAGTCCATAAAAATCGTAATTACAATATCTACCACAATACATCTAAAAATTCCCATCAAACTAAGAGCTGTATTCAGTTTTAAAATGTCCATCAGATGAAGAACAACTGTCCCTGAATATGTCTGCTACAATAAAGAAAAAAATCCCTAAATCCCCACATTTCAATAAAGACAACTATTCCTAAACATCCCTAATAGAATAAGGACATTAGTCTCAAACAATCTCCATTAGAATTAAGACGTCAGTGACTAAAAATACCCATTAGAATACTGACCTTCAAGAGATACTGTTCCTAAAACTACAACAGTCCATGTTAAATTATCCATCAAAATAAGGACAGTTCCTATAAATCCCGCTTGCAAAATCGTCAAATGATTTCCTGAAAATTCAATTAAATAGCACTCTCATAAAATTCGGATAAAAACGAAAGAAAGGAAAGCATTTTTTCAAAAGCAAATGCACATTTAAGTTAGAAAATGTTTATTACTGTACCAATCCTGACATGTGAAATTTAAGTTGATAGAAAGAAATAACTGAATTCTGTCCAAATAGTGCCAAATAGACAGTAACAAAAATAAATTAATGTTTTATAAAATAAATCACTTGAGTAAAATATGGAAAGAAAAATCAACCTCAAGATAAAGGAATTGAAAATCGGCTGCTGTTTATAATCCACGAAATATGCATAAAAATGAAATGATTTTTTAGAGTTTGTTTCGTTGATAAAACGGACACTCTACCAGAAGAAATAATATGTTTCATGAAATTGTTGAACTGGTACCATAATACTAAATCGCCAAAAAACGAAGAAGAATCAACCTCAAGAAGTAATTAAAAATAGTCTGCACATTGCTAAAAAATGAAATGAATTTTTAATGTACTCATAAAATGGCATGAATAACGATAAAACATCCTTTTTTCAATCTTACGTTAACAAAAATCATCTAGTTGGCGACAAAAGTATTATTTATTTTGGCGAAAACACGCAAATTGAGCAGATAAATTCAGAGGTAAGCCTCGTTTTAGAGTTCGAAAGCTTCTTTAAATGAATATTGCGCATGTTCTATTTGTTCTACAAACTTCAAAAAGAGATCATCTTGTGCAGTTTTTTACGGCCATTCATATGCTGCAAAAATCGTAAGCATGGGATGTTTCTTCGATGAAATAAACCCAAAATGAACAATTTTGCTTAAAATTGATATAAAAAAAGAACAAATTCGAATTTTAGGAAAAACGCTTTGAGGTGCACGAGGACCCTGAGCCCTGACCCAAGGTACTTGTAAACAAAATTTCGTACTTCTGGACAATTCCATCTCGCCAGGCACGATCGACAGACAGACACACACACAAACTTTCGGTTTTATTTATATAGATTGGTGTTTGCACCCAGACAATTTGGCAGAAGCTAAAATGGCTCATTTTGAATTGTTACATTTATGAAAAAAAATTTGCAAGTGGGACCCATAATGCGATTTATTAGAGCCAGAAAAAAAAAATTGTTGTGGCCAGAGCAACTTATTAGCTATTGCCAAGTTTCCTTGCTAATAGGAGCTAATTTAGCGGAGCCTTTTTTAGCCTACTTTCCTGTAAAAGTAAAGAAAAAAATGAAAGAAGGTTTAATGTATTATAAAAATACCATTAAAAATAATAAAGTCAAAAATAAGTTAGGTAATGAAATAAATATTGAAAAATAAATTGATTGAGATGGGTAAAATTTGTGTCTGTCTGTTGGTCTGTCTACAACTAATAATTTTTGAAGGAATTGTCCAATTCTAAAAATCTTTTTGCATTCAACAGCTCTCGGCGAGGACATCTCATTTCCATATTTTACTTTTCTATGTGAACAATTTTTTGTTGAATTTTGAACTGTTCAAAAAATCTTAACCTTAGCACCTGTTGGCAAAAATGAAGCAAATTATGTAAACCCTGGGCTTAAGATACAAGTTTCTTTGAACAATCTTATTGGAAGAAAGGGTTTATTCTCAACAGGAAACATTTTTTGATTTAATCATTTTTTTGTTAAATTGTGTACAGTTCAAAAAAAAAAGAGAAAGAAATGTAACATTAGCATCTAAAGGGAAATATCATATTAAATCCCGTTCTAACAGACGGATTTCCTTGGAACAAGCTTTATCGAAAAGATGTTATGGCATAGAACATGTACAGATACGAAATTCATCCAGAACTAAACGAGCCTATTTTCCCACGAAATTTTTTGATCAACATTTTTAAGGATATTCCCTAATGAATGGGTGAATGAATTTGTATATGCTGTTGAAAAAAGTATATTATAAGTAATTAAGAACTAAAGCTGAGAGAGAGAGAAAGATAGCTAGATTATCAATTTGATATCGGTGTATGCAGGAAAGTAGGCTCGGGGTATAGCTGTAAATGGAACTTGTTGTGCAAAGTTTTATGTTGCCTTGCAGTGTATAAATGTTAGCATTGTATTTGAGTATGGTAATTATTTATATTTAACTTAGCACCAAGTGGAGTCCAGTTACTCGGAACTGAAACATCTAGCAGAGGAGAGGGGTTACAGACTCCAGGAGAGCAAGAGGTTCTTCGGCTTCATGAGAGATGCGGATGAAGTGGCTGCCTGGATCCAGGACCAGATGCTCATCGCCAGTTCGGAGGATTACGGAAAAGACGTCGAACATGTGGAGGTGGGTTTCGTGGCAGAAGAAGAGTTCATTTCTTCAGTTCAGACTTCTAATGCCTATTTGTTTTTTGTCTGATCCATGAGATGTTGGGGGGCATTGGATTGCAGTGGGACATTACTCATTGGAAAAGATGCGGTATTTTTATATTATTTTATTTATTGCAGTATTTGTGTGGTATATAGAATTATAAAAATAATTCTATATACCACACAATCCCAAGTAACATTTGCCTCCAAATTTGATATGTTCCCGATATAACTGAGGGTACAGTTTGAAAAGGATGGTTAAAAGCTATTTTACAGGAATAATTATTTTATATAAACCAGTATTTTTTCCCCTCGCAAAAGCTAATTAAATATGTACAAAAATTTTATTACAGTGTATTCCTTTTGAATAATTAATATTTTTTGCGAATACCTTACTCCTATTTAATAAAAGTAGAGAAAAAAATATTTTCTTCACACAAAATATTCAGCAAATTATTTTCTTAAGTAAATAATGGCTGCAGGAGTAAATTGAAATTTTAAGGTAATTAAGAAATGTATAACTTGAGTTTTGACTGGTTCCACCAAATCATTGGGTGTTGATTTTCTACCAGTTGAATTGCTTATGTATTTTGGGAGAGGCTTTTTAACGCTCGTTTCCCAAAATTAAAATTTATTTATGCTAAATTAATGTTTTGTATGCATTTAACTTTTTTCATAACAATTACTTGAAACCCATGGGCAGCATTATGCTTTTGAAAAGCTGTAACAAACTAAAGAGAGCAAAACACTTTGCTTCTGAAATAAAGTAAAACCTCTCAATAAGGAACACTGAGATGACTGGAAATTTTGTCCCTTAAATAGAAGTGTCCCTTCCTCAGAGGTTCATTAATTGATGCATACACATATAGTTTATAAACTTTGCGTTATTTAATGTTTAACTTGCGTTAAACATGTGTTAACATTTAAGCTTAAAGTTAAGATATTTTATGCATGCAATATAAAGTCCAAATTATTGAAATTTAAAATTATTTCCACTGAAAGACTAAAATTTTAGCAAAAATGTCCTGTTGGCAAAGTTTTGTAACTTACTGAAACTTATTTGAAGTAATCCGTTAGATGGGTTTGTATAGTAGAATGTCAAAACATTATAAATTACATTTAGTGTGCTATTTGTAATCTTTGCATAAAAAACTTGTTGACAACCAGATACTGTATGTTAATGTTAAGCCTATATGTATTCCACAGTACTAAGGAGGTTAAAGCTTTTCCTCAAGTAAGTTTCTGCAAGCACTTTAAAATATACACTTGTTTCTTCGTTCATGCTCCTAGGATTTATAATAACTTCCAGAAGTTAATTTTTAGGAAAAAAATGAACCTCAGCTTACAGTAAATATTCCTTACCTATATGTTTCATTTTTGAAATTTTTCTCAATGAATGTCCCTTATTCAGAGGTAAATACATTGAGGTCCCTATTCAAATTGACTGAACTCAGAAAAAAATCCATTAATTGAATCTGTTATTTGGAAAAGGTAACATCTCGTTTTGAAAAAGAAAGAACTCTAAGTATTAACTTATTAATTCTTATGGCATACTTAATCAAAAATCGTTTTAATATACCAATATTGCATTTCTATTACCTTCCAACTTTTCATAAGCCATATTTTTCTATCTCCTGAAAAAAGTTTGTTTTTAAGAGTTGTTACCTTTTCGAAATAAACGATTCAATTAGACGTGTCCCTCAAAGGAGGTACTACTGTAATACTAGTACTTGTGTTGCAAAGATGCTTTTGTTCTTGTTACTCCATTGCTGTTAATAATATTGCAATTTTTCTTGTCTTGTAGATCTTAATTCAGAAGTTTGAAGGATTTCTCACCATTATCCACTCCAATGACGACCGTGTATCAAATCTGGAGAATGCAGCAGCGACCCTGCTCAAGGAAAACCACCCAGAATCGACGAAAATCGTTGCCAAAAGTGCCGAAATTGCCCACATGTGGGAAGAGCTGAAGGAGTGCGCTCAATCTCGACAGGAGGTAAAGTCCTTTTAATTTTACTTATGCAGTAATTATAATTTTGATCAAAGATTCTCATTGTGCTTGAAATTTTTTCATCATAAAAGTAAAAGAAAATAATAATGAAAGGGAGAAAAAATATTCTACATAACCTATGTACAAAGAGAAATCTAGAAAGGTCTTTGATGCCTCTGAAATTGGACAGCAAAAGATCAGTGTATGTCACATGTTTGTAGGCAAATAGAAAGAAGTGCATTCCTAGATAAAGTGCTAATACCAAAGAAAGGTTACAATTGGGAAGACTAAAAAGAAGAAAAAATTCAGCTTATGTTGCTAGTTGCGTATGTACTCTGAAGTTTGCCATCATTAAAAATAATTGCTAAATAAATTTATTATGTTAGCCAACTCACTCAGTGGCACGCAGGGGCGAATGCAGGGGCATTTTAGGGGGGGTCATATTCAAGACTCTGGCATGTAAATTTTCTCAAGCTGTTTGGGGGTTAATAAAAATTGCCAAATCAGCCGTTAATAAGACGTTTGCGATTAGCATCATTCTTATGCCACCAGGCCTTTACAGGGTTCACGCGATTCCCGCAGTATTTTTTGAAATCCCACTCAAAAACAGTTTGTTTGCGCGCTGTTCCCACAACTATTGGACAGGCGTTCAAAACATCGTAAAGCGAAACTACTATTCTAAACTGATAATTAAATACTAACTAAATGGAGTATGTTAGTTTTCAACTGCCATCTTATCCTCATTAATAAAAAGAATCTAGGAACCCTATTATCATATATAATAACATGGGAGAAAGATTGACCACTTGTTCATTCCTTGGGATTATTGAACAATTTAAGCCCTTTGTGAATGTCTTCATTCATTCTATTTATTCACAGAGGACAAAAATAAAAAAAGGAGTGGAAAAAGGGAATCTTCCTTGGTCACAACTTTACAAGAGAATGCTGGTTTCTAAAATATAGTTTTCATTGAAAAACATCAATAGATAAAATGACATATGATCAGAAAAAATAGAGGAAATATTAAACTAATTTTTATAATTTTTTTTGTAAAAATCACACAAAGAATTTTGGCTAAATAACCAAAGTTCCAGAGGATCTTTTTCATGCTTAACATTTTATAAAGCACCCATTTTTGCGATCGCAAATTCTGTGAAGGATCCGTTTTGTGTGAACCTTGTTGATGTTTATTCTTTCTTTGCTGATCATAGCTTAGATAATCATCTTTTATTACATAGTTTGTATCAGATCATGATCGGACAATTCAGTAATATTTTTAAAGAAAACAAAAAGAAAAGCTCCCACTCAAATTTTAAAAATCCCACTTAAAATTTTGGTCAAGGTGGGAAATCCTACCTTGTATTTTTCCCCTGTGTGAACGCTGCCTTATAACTTTAATTTAAATACAATATTACTACTAGCAGTAAAGCACCCTTAGTCAATAACGGGAAAAAACAAGGAAGTTGTACTTTTTTCCCTTTGCTGTAATCTAGAGGGTTTTTTTTTTTCAAGGTCTCTCCAATTTGCACCTGTTCCGTGGTATTACGACTTAAAATATTTTATTTGCAGTGGTCCACTTTCTATATATGTCTCTTCATCTGTACTTTTTATAAATTCATGAAATGTGTATCTATCCTTGAACAGTTTTAAATAGGAAAAATTAGATGGATATAGTGTATTCTCTAAATTTTGCCAGGTGGTAATTCTAAACTTTATTTCATACCAATGACAATATGCATCCTCCAAAATTAGTTTCTGGTTATGCCTCTTCTAGGAAGTATTACATAAAAGCTAACCCAATGCAAAACTTAATCTGTCAGTACCTTGACTTATTCCTAGCTGTTCAATATAGTATTCTACCAATTGCATTTCTTTTTTTTTATGAATGCTATTCTTTAATCGCTCAAGCAATATTCATAATGCAATCTTTTACCTTTTCAGGCTTTAGCTGGAGCTAAACAAGTTCACACTTTTGACAGGAGTGCAGACGAGACCATCAGCTGGATTCACGAAAAGGACACCGTGCTGTCCAGCGAAGATTTTGGTCATGATTTGGAAACCATTCAGACTCTGATTAGGCGTCATGAAGGATTCGAGGTTAGGAATGATCAAAACTTCCCCCTTACCATTGCAAAAAATATTATTTATTGTAAACTGCTTAGAGCAGACATCATATTTGTATGTTAAGCCTTTATTAAATTCTTTTAATAGATATTTTTCCTAACTTTCTCAGGATTTTCAGTTATTTTAAAATTTAATAAGCTGGGGAAAGTACTTTAAATTTTTTTCCATAGAATTTTTTTTTTTTTTTTAAATGCGCATCAGAAGTTTGCAGAATATTGTTCAATTCCTCGCCGTTGCCCCTATTTACCACTATTTTTGTCCTTTGCCACTTCAGTGGCTGACTGTCATGCTTGTCATGTAGGGGGGTCAGGAGGGGCAATTGAGCCCCCTGGCTTTGTATGAGCTTGTATTTTGTTTTTTAATGAAAAATACAAGGAAATATACCCTGTGCCCCTCCCTAGAAAAATTCGAAATGACGGGACTGTTGGATATCAAGTTACCTTGTAAGCTTTTTTATGCATTTATGCATTGTTACAATGGTCATTGCATACTTGATTAAAACCTTTATGAAATTCATAATTACCTACCTGCATGTATAAAAGCTTATAGATGCAAATAGTTTGTGTTCAAACCTTTTTTTTTTTTAATCTATGTGTCCTAAATACGGCCATGGATATTGTTCACGAATGTTCTATTACAAAGATAGAAATTTATTCATTTTTAAAACATGCCTGGATTGTTATATTTATAAGGTGCTAGGTGAATTATGTAAATCTATGAGCTATTTTCCTCATGTAATTTTTTTTTTTAATGTCATATCATAGTTTGTAGAAAAATTGAAGAAATAAAAAATTAAAAAATCCTCAGGGATCATTCATAAATGATGTTACTCTTCGAGGGGGTGAGGTGGTTCATGAAATTGTGACAAGGGGAGGGGGGTAACAAGAAGTGGACATGCTTATGCAACATAGCGTGGCATGTGACAAAGGAGGCTATGCTGAAGTGTGACATTTTATGAAAAATTGTGAGGAGGGTCAAATATATGGGAAAAAGCGGGACATCATTTACGGACAGTCCCCTAGAAAGTTGTCTCTGACTACAGCCTTCAATAGTATAACTTTGTAAGAAAAATGTCATGTTCCTTACTAATATGCACGTTAATTTTGCAGAGGGATTTGGCAGCTGTGAAAGAGCAAGTGGTGGCTCTAGTGGAAGAGGCTCGTCGGTTGGCCTCTCAGTTCCCCGATGCCAAAGACCATATAGACGTGAAGCACGAAGATGTTGCTGAAGCATGGAACCAACTTCTGGAGAAGTCGGCCGAAAGGAAAGATAAGCTTCAGCAGGCTGAACAACTTCAAGCTTATTTTGATGATTACAGGGAATTGATGTAAGAATGCATATCAATTGGTTTGATTTATGTTTTTTTTATGGAACAGTACTTCAAAATTGCTCAAATATAAAATAAAAAAAAATTATGTGAATTTTGATAAAACTATTTTAAAGCCTCCATGCAAAATTTCAGACCTATGTGAGCAAAATATTTCAAAGGATATTACAGTTTTTGTAAATAACTTAAGCTGTTTTCTTTTTGCATTTAAAATCTTTAAATGCATTTTTCTCTCCTTTTTATTTTTAATCAATTACGTGTAGTAAAATCCCTAAGGCTTTTTTTCAGCTGAAAATACAGCTTTGAAGCTTTGTATGTGCATTCCACGGAACATGTTTAACAAAAGTTAGCGTATGTTTGACACTGAAGTTTGTAGTTTGTTTTTATTTAATTGTTGAATTTGAGTTTGAGTTTTTGAATTTTTTGTCCTTTTTTCTGAGACAAAAAAAAAATTAAAATTCAACTAAGTTTCAGATTGCTAATTGCATGCTATTTTTTATTCTAGAGTATTTAAGAAGTATTATTCAGAAAAAATCTTTTGAAAAAGATATAAATTAGAAAGCTTAAAAAAATTTAAAAGTCAGGAAAAAAGGATATTTTTTTTTATTTTAAATGAATGGTTGATTGCAAGGAGGTTCTACTTTCAAATTTCATTTCTAATTGTAATTGGAGTTAAATGCATGCATTATTTTTTTATCTGATTGTTAAACCGAAAAAAAAAAAAAAAAAAATTTGGAAGGAGGTACTGTGCCACCTTAATGCTACAGCATTCTGTATTTCCGTCCCACGTTTGTCTTAAAAATAATTGTCGCAATCCTCCATTCAAAATTTCACATCGAATATATTTGCAAGCATCTTTTTTTTCCGAAATTTTTTGTTTTTTTTACCAAATCTGCTGTACCCCATGTAAAGTGCCTTTCACTGTACTGCCTAAACTGATTTTTATGCGGAATTCCCAAAACTCTCACAAAAAGCAGCTTTTTTTACATGAAGTTACTAATTTGTCTACTTTTTCTCAGGGCTTGGCTGAGCGAGATGATGGCTCTGATCACCTCTCACGAATTGCCGAAAGACGTCACGGGCGCGGAAGCTCTCCTGATTCGCCACAAGGAATACAAATCCGAAGTCGACACCAGACTGGAAAATTTCAACAAGTTCTATGAAACTGGCGAGACCATCATAGCTTCCGGGCATTTCATGGCAGATGAAATCAAGGACAAGATTCTCCGGCTCAAGGGTGCTTACGGCCAGCTCCAGGCCACCTGGGAGAAGAGGAATGTGATCTATGACCAGAATTTAGATGCACAGGTAAGGAGGCAAAATTATAAACATGGACACCTGGAGATATTTACCATGCTAACTTTTATTCTAGAGTGTGTGGGACGTATTATTCAGCTGGACGTACTATTTACCTGGGGTACAGGCCCGTAGCCAGAGGGGGGCCAGGTCGGGCAATACCGGACCTAGAAAATGTTTTGCCCATCCTAGCGTGATTAATTGGACCTTATAATAATCTATGGTATTTCTGTTTTTAACCTTTTTAATTTATTTAAATGCAAAGTCATATCGAAAAAATCCTGTTCTCATGCACCTTTATCTCTTTATTCAAATTTTAGAAAAAATAAAAAACATGAACTTTTTTCTTTATTCAGCTCATTTTTTTTTTCTGTTTTCAATCTAAACCAGGCAGTAATGAAAGGAGCATGGGCAGTCCAGTTTTTTACTGTAACATACCGATACATCTTTTATGCTTCAATATCTTACTTTGAATGATCGTTCACATTAAAATTATCTTTAAAAAATGTTCACTTTTTTATGTTATTTTATATATTTTATTAATTTACAAAAGACATTCTTAGAATAAGCTTTAAAAATTCAATTCTGCCTTTTGTAAGTTTTAATCAACGATTTCTTTTAAGATCAAATAATTTCGGTATTGAATTAAATTAGTATTAGTTTCATTAATTAATTGTTTAATTAATCAATTAATAAATGAAATAATTGCATTAATTGTTAAATAAATTATTAATTAAAATTTTAAGAAAACGCCCAAAATGGAGTATAAATTCTAACATGTTAGAAAGAAATTGAAAACCTAGTCTGCCCCCCTCCTGTCCAAAAGCCCCCCTGGAGTCGGAGTCTGGCTACAGGCCTGCTGGGGTCTTTGGGACAAATTTGGGATGAGAACTGCTTTTATTCTTTTTGGAATCTCGAATATTTTTTAAGCTCTTCACAATATTGTTACTTGCGTTTCTTTCGCAGATTTTCAAGAGGGATGCAGAACTTCTGGAAGCGTGGTTGCAGAGTCGAGAACCCATCCTGTTCGATAAGCAGTGCGGGGACTCCATCCTGGCCGTCGAAGAACTCATCAAGAAACACGAGGACTTTGAGAAGACGATTGAAGCCCAGGAAGAGAAATTCTTTTCTCTCAAGCGAATAACTAAGGTTAGTTTTCTTCTTTACAATAGTTAACCCTTTAACAGTTTCATTTTTTTCCAGAATTCGGTCCAAAAAATGACATTTTTTATTGCATTTTTTTTTTTTTTTGTTCATTTTATTTTTTTAAGCAGGAATATGTTGTTAAAATTAACATCTCTAACATCTTTAAGCATTTATTACAACTTTTTTTCTTTCATGAAAACAATCCATTTTCCCTGCAAGTTGTTTTCCCCCTACATAAATCCCAAAGAGGGAAGTTTCATTTACAGTTAAAATACAGTTACTTTAATATAATAATAATAAAATAACAATGTATATTTAATAGTACATCAACTGTTCATACTTCCTGAATTATACATATTTAAAAGTAAAAATACATTATTCAACTCTTACATCGATAAAATGAAAAAAAAAAACAACTATACACTGAAAGATAAAAATTCGTCTTCTAATACAAAACATGTTTAAAAAAATGCGCTTTTGAACCAATCAGAATAGAAAAGCAATAGACTGACTGACTGCAAACTATCAATTACTGAACAACTATCGCCGTCCATACGAATAATTTGTTACTAAAAATAGAAAAGATACGGGCGAAATACAGTGTACGGGCTGATCAGGGAAGGGGTTAATATCTTTCTGGTATTTTGTCGTTCTTCATGTAGCTGCTTCCTATTACTATGTCTAAAATATTTCGTTTCTTATTCATTTCAGATATAATATCTGGTCAGAGATACATCAGGGATAGTGGGCAATTTCATCATAAATTATAAATCATTTTTAAATAGCATGGAATAAATTTAATTTATTGCACTGAACCAATTTAGTGACTAGGGCAATTGTTAACTTAAGGCTTTTTTTTTTTTTTTTATCAAAGTAACTTAATGTTAAGGTTTTTTTTCTGTTTTGTAAATATTTTTAGAAATTCTTATATGTTACTGAGCTCTTTTTTCCCCAGAAAAATGCATGGTCCCCAGAAAATAATTTGTTTTTTCTGCTAGTAAATTCAATTTTATTCTGTTACATACTTTCCTGTAAAATGATTTAATTTCAGAATTATTCTAAGGAGGAATTCCACTATTAAAAATTTTTTTGGAGGAAATACTTTCATGTAAATAAATTTTATGATTTATGTGTATTTACTGAATTTTCCATATTTTATTTTGTTGCAAGTTCGGTGATTTGTGGTGATTAAAGTATGGTCTCATACAAGAACAAGCATTCTCGAAACCCTTAAAGTCAAGATAAACTTAATGTCATTACTTAATCATGTAATTTGACTTAAAATTGAAAAGATGCATGCCATTTACAAACCATACATTTCAAGCCTTCTTGTTCAAGATAGAATTTTAAAATCTCATAAATATCTGTTAAATATAAGTATAAATGTCCTTTGTGATTATCTACTCCTTTTTTACATAAATTGTTTTATATTTAGTTGAATATTAAGAAAAATGAGACAATCATTACATTTCTTTATATATATATATGTGTGTTTTTTTTTTTTTTTTTTTTTTGAGAATTCGTGAAATAGGTTCCTTGATGAAGCAATTTTGTCTAACATTATAAACTAAATTTTGTATGGGTTTTGAAGTCACCTAGATTTTTGCTCTTAGAGGCATGGCACAAATTATTGGGGCCATTTAAGCACATTTTTAGCTTTTTTTTTTTTTTTTTTTTCAACCATACCTACGGTTGCCTATGTTGGTTCTTTTTATCCCCAAACATTTTAAATTAATTTTTCTAATTAAATGTTGAGGAGCAGTGATTGTAAAGGAAATTATCATGAGATAAAAAGCTTAGTTGTGAATTTAATGTTTATGTTTGTACCATCATCGATCAACAATATTTTATGACTAAAAATTGATATTACTAAAATACCATTCTTGCCCACCAAACTGCCAAATAAGAAGCCTTTTATGGTAAAATATCAAAAATCCTTCAGATTTCATTTTTATGAGTTTATCTGTCTGAAATCTTTAGTCGCAACTGTTTTGTACATTAGGTATTGCTGAGACTTTTCATGTGATTAGAGGACGTGTGTAAATTACACGTAAATAAATAAAGTTGGAGTATTTTTATGTGTTAAAACTTATTTGATAGTATAGTATTTTTGTAACCGAGAGAGCAAAAGTATTAAAATTTGTACGCAACTAATTCCAGCTGGAAGAAGCCTTTTCCAAACAAAAAGAAGAGGAAGAGCGCAATCGAAAAGCAGAAATACAGCGCAAAGAACAAGAAAGATTGGATGCCATCAAACGCAAAGAGCAAAAGAGAATTCTGGAGGTAGGTGTTATAACTCACTGCATTCACTTTTAACTGTTTTCAAGTTATTCATTGTAGTAGAGAAAACTATTTTTTTTTTCAAGCATGTTCATGTTGTTTTGAAGTTTTATTAAAATTAACCCTTGAAATGTAAAGATATGTAATTTACAATTTAAACCCTTTTTTCCAGACTAAGTAAATTGTTTTCCTTAATTTTTCTTAAAATACTTTTTCATTGATAGAACTTTATGATTAAATGTAAGAACTATTGTTATTTAAAATGTAATTACATGCCTGAATATTCAATTTCCTGTGCTTTAGTTTTTGTGTTTTATTTGATGTTAAAGTTCTCTTGCTGTTATCTTTTGATTAGCATGTGACAAATATATCATGTGCAAGACTAGATTTCTTAACCATTTTACTTTGAAACAGTTTTCCAACTGAAATGAAAACTTATTCTAAATGAGAATTTTCTTTTTAATCAGGAGAGGCGAAGAGAAGACGAAAGAAGGCGTACTCAAGAAATTGTCCTCAAAAAGCCTGGTGATGAAAGACCCATCGAATACGAAATCGACGGTGGTGAAGCATCACCCTTGCCATCTTCTCCTAAAAATGTTCCTGAAATTCGCCATCCACCAGGCCTGTTCAGGGCCTCCAGTCAGAAGAGTCTCGATGGCGACAAGTTGTCCGTCAAGCGAGGGGAGAGCATGAGGGTGGAGGGATTGAGCCCTTGGAAGACGGAATCTCCAGCGCACATGAAGAGATCGGAGAGTATGAGACTCGATGAGAGGCAGAAGAAGCCCAAGCGTACACCAAGTTTCACCACTCGTAGACGCACGCAGAGTTTCCGCAGGCAAAGGACTCCAGCAGATCTGCCTCCTGTAGAAATTGAAGGATTTCTCGACCGCAAACAGGAACTGCAGAGTGGCGGAAAGAGAGCTACTATAAGATCGTGGAAGACGTATTACACAGTTGTCTGTGGTCAGTTGCTGTGCTTTTTCAAAGATAAAGAAGCATTCGTGGACAATAGTGCTGCTGCTCCCCCGGTGAGCCTGCTCCAGGCAAAGTGCTCCAAGGCTTCCGACTATACCAAAAAGAAACACGTCTTCCGGTTGCAGCTTGCTGATGGCGCCGAGTTCTTGTTCATGGCTCACAATGAGAAGATCATGCATGACTGGATGAACAAAATCGCTTTCCACGCTGCGCTGCCTCCGAGCATGCAGCTCATGCGGTACGAAACTCAGAAAAGCAACAGCTCCGACAGCGTCGGTTCCAGCATGAAGGCATCGGTCGCCAGCGGAGACAGTGCTGTCGGTAACAACGTTAACGATCACCAGGACACGACATCGGCCACATCCAGCCAGGCTTCCTCTCCGGAGCTCAGACGGACCATAGCCACTGCCCAGTCCGGGAGGTCCCACCCCCCTCCTTATGACGAAGCTCTGCTGCGGGATAAGCAGAAGCCTCCCATTCCTCCGCGAAACGTCCCTCCTAGACCCCTGTCGGATCCCTCCAGCAGACTGACGAACCAAGAGTCCTCCATATCGGTCAAGAGCCGCATAGAGATGTTTCAAAATCAGCAAAACTCCGGTCCACCTCCGGTTGCTCCAAGAGTGGCTTATCCGGCCGGTGAGTTGATGTTGCTTTCATTTGCCAATCCGAAGGATCACTCACATACCGGATAGATTGCTTCATCCACATTCGCAATGGGCTGTGTTATGCAAGAACTGAATTCAGTAATGTGGCTAGTAATTTTTGATGGAGGGGGTTTTCAATCATAACACAAACATTCACAGCTATTTAGCCATTCTTTTAGATATGTAGGTAGATAGATGAATGGATAAATAGATAGGGACAGTTCAAAATGATGTCACGCTTTTTTCATACATATTTGACCCCCTCCTAATATGTCACAAAATGTGACACTTCAGCGGACCCCCTCCACCCATTTGTCACATGTCATGCTATGTTGTATAAGCAGGAAGTCACACTTGTTGCCCCCTTCCCTCCCCTTGTCACAATTTCACGAACCCCCCTCCCCCCTCGAAGCTAGACATAATTTATTATTATTTTCTGATACAAGATGTTCAAAGGTGTGTTTTTTCTTCTTTAATTTTTTCACCGCCCCCTAATTGCCCCTAAGCCTGAATTTTGTTTCTTAAATGCGAGTTTAAGTATGTTCTCTCCATGGTACGAAATACAGAACAGCAAGTTTAATGTTTCTTCAGAATTTTTAAAATATGTGTAAAATCCAAAGTGTCCAAATACCTTTTGGTAGATAGTGTAGGCAGAAGTTGGACTTCCGTCCCAGACAGTAGATGGTAGCATTTACCATCCACCTTCACGATTTTGACATGGTACTGAAGGAGAATGAAATTTAGTGCTATGCCATGTAAATGTTTTTTTTTTAATTGAATAGAAGTAATATTTCATGTCAGAGAGAATTCCCTTCCTTTTCATGTTAATGCGTAAATGTATTTATGTTAGCAAAAGAGCCATTTTAAAATTTGTTATCATTTTTATGGAGGAAATATCTCTAAGTATAATGCACTAAATATATTAATGCTTTGTCCAGGTCCTTCATGTACAAAATTATATAGAAATTTCTCATATATGTTATTAATCATAACGTGATTTGAAACTTGAATTTTTTTAGATTAATCTTGAATAATGTGGCAACATTGTATTAATTCAATGACATATTAAGCGCTAACAAAAACAAATTTCATTAATAAACGTTAGTAGAATATGAAAAAACAAGAAATAAAATGTTATATTTATTTTCAGTTCAAAACCATCAGAACGGTACGGCCATCATCAATAATCGCAATTCAGTCCATTCGATGCGAGATTTCCATCATGGCTCTGATATGAATTCTGGTTCTTATGGAGAAAACAGTAAGTTGAAATTCATTGTGAAACTTTTTACTGGTTTTCATATATAGTTCTTTATCATGCAAGTTCTTTTTGATGGATTATTTATTTGTTGCAGTGTTCCTGAGAAACGTTCAGTTGATAAGCACTACAGTTATGTGTTCAATTCATAAGTAAAATATGAGATATATTGATATTTCACTTTACTGATTATTTGCTGGTATTCTGACAAATGTTTGAAAATCAAAATGTGTTTGATTCATGTTGGGTTGTCAGGCATTAGAATACTGTGCCTTCCCGTCATTGTCCAGATTATTATTATTTTTTTAAATATTTTATGCCATACTAAAACGCTTATAAAATTGAATAAAATGTGTAATAATTCATTATTTAAAATAACAAAGTGAGATAGTCGGCACTCTCGAATCCCCACAGCTTGGGAGGAAGTAATTTTCTGGATTTTAGGTCATTGGTATGTTTACACTCTAAAAGGTTACATAGTGAAATTACATCATGATTATTTTCGAAGAAACGACCAGATAGAAAGGAAAAAAAAATATAAAGTCTTTAAAAACTTCTGAAAAGCATGTTTTTTTTTATGTATTGTAATTTGTGCCTTTTATTTATTTTAACAATTTTTAGACAGTTTTTCTTTGCTTGGTGCATGATACATGCATACGTTTTATTTTAAAGGCATGCTTTAGACATTTTATTTTGGGAACATGTTAAAACAGGTTTCAATAGCACCACATTTTTATGCATGGCTTTTATTTTTAATCTTCCTTATTAGAAAAAAAAGCAATACTTGTATTTTGTATCATAAATATTATGTTGCGTGATAAATGCATACATTTGTTTTCAAGGCATGTTTAAGCATTTCATTTTGAAAGCATACTGAGGGCTGCAGTCAGACCTGCGTCATTTTTATGCATGTCTTTTATTTTATACCCTTTCCTGTTGCAAAAAGGAAAGGACAAAACTAGGTGCCTGAATTTATATATTTTTTATAGCTTTAGTTTATTCATTTTGAGTATTGATATATGTTTTGCTTTCTTAGATCACTCTAGTTTACCCATAAGCACTGCGCCCCCACCCCTCCCCCAGAAACCCCCACCCACTGCTCTGCGTAACGCAGTCATCGCAGACTCGGATGACGACTGGCATCCCATGTCTGATGGCGAGATGGATAAGCATGGTAAGATTCCTTTTGTCATCAATTAATTGCTGTTACAATGAAAAACCAATTTAATGTCTCCCCAAACTACTGTTTTTCATCAGGTCCCAGCTTTCCCGTTTACTAATTAATGTTAAGATAACTGGGATTCCAAGTTCGTCATTTATTGAATTCCTCGCATTTTACTTTTTCCCACAAAAGTAAAAAAGAAGAAAACGTTCTAAAATTAGCAATGTTTTTCCTTTTGGGAGACTTGTTTGAAGAATTTTCAAAAAGAGTCGATTCGAGCTCATCAAGGTGTGAAAAAAGTTCATTCTCTGTTCTTTTTGTCATTTTAACAAGCAACAAAGCTCCAGTACTTTGAGTCTAAAGAAGTTTTCGTTAGCAATTACTATTACGTGCTATGTACTGTACTCCTATTAGACAGAACAGCTTACAAAATATTACAAAGCTTACGAACAGTGAAAGACTATTTTCTTTCCCACAAAGACCGGGAAAAACACTTGCACAGTGCTGCAGTCCTGGAAGATGCTGCAGCCACTTTGGATTCCATGACTAAAAAACAATCCGCTATCATGGATTATTTTCAACCAAAATGCCAGTATTCGTAATTAAATGTGTTAAAATGGTATGCATAATAATTTTCTTTTCGAAAATATACATATTATAATTTTTGAAAGAGTTATCTTTACTATCTCTAGGTTTTTTCTGTTTGATTTCCAGTTTTTTATGTTTTTTTTTTTTTTATCCAGGGGCTTCACTGTATTGGGATATTTTTGGTTATTTTGCCATTAGAAAGATTGATTTGAGGTTGCTCTTTATTCTAAGAAACTTTATTATGCAGTCAAAGAGATTGCTTATTATGCACTACAACTGATGTTCCACAGATTTTTCACAACTGTGGCGAATGTTTGTTGTTGTTGAGGTCAACCATACAGATGGGTTTGGATCTTGCGACCTCGTCGATGCAAATCCAATAATTTGACTGCTTCAGTTAAAGATATTTAATGGTCAAGAGCAAAGTTAGATTGTAGGCCTTTTAATTTATGCCACAAAACCACACTTTTCTTAATTTTTACATTTTTAAGTGTTATGCTTTTACCTATTCTCTTCTGATATTTTCATTTAAATTCTTTGGGTAATTTTGATTTGAACTAACCATGTTTGTAAGTCTTGCTTGCCAAATAATACTTTTATATTCTTCTTCCACAAGACTGAGTCATTAGAATTAATTTAAACAATTTAATCACTCCACATTTTAGTTACTGATTTTGTAATTCTATTTCATGTGTCTATTTTCTGTTAATTAAACTACTGTAAGGTAAAGTGTCCTAAAGCTGACACCCTCAAATAAAACACATTTAAAGCATTACCAATTTACAGAGATTTAAGAAGTGATACCATTCAAAAAAAAAGAAACTCATTTTAAGTTATTTTAGGGAATTGGTAATACTTTTAAATGTATTTTTGTTTGAGGGTGTCAGCTTTAGGAGCCGTTTTTTGTATGTCAGCTTCAGGACACTTTACTTTAGATTTTTGTGTTGTGTATTATTGTTTCATTTAATTGTGTACTTTGTACTTTTTTTATAAGTTGTATGTACATATATCTTAAACATCTCGTTATTACTCTTAGCTATGTACCGAAGACCGGAACTGAAGCAACAGAATTCGGAGTTTATGCAATATCGGCAGGTAAGATGAATTTGCTTATTGTCACTCATTTATTAATGTACGGTTTTAATTGCTGATGAAACAATGTTCTTTATCATGTGGATTCTTTGAAGATATGATAATCTTCAAGGTGGCTAAAAAAGAAAGAAACTTTTGAGTGATTAAAAACGTTTTGAGTAGTATTGGATGGAACATTTTTGTGACCTATTTGTAATTTTCTTGACCTGTAGACACTGTGTATAATTACAATAGTTATTTTAGAATTACATTCAGTAACTAACTAGTTGTATAATTACCGTATATTGCCGAATATAAACCGATCCGTGTATAAGCCGAGAGTGCATTATTCCTTCAAAAATGTACCAAAAATTCAAAACTCGTATATAAGCCGAGATAAAAATTTGAAGAAAAAAAAATTACAGTTCAAAGAAAATTGCCAAAATTGGCGAAACTTTCGCTAAGCAGGTAACACAGATCAAGTATTTTCCAATCAAGACGTTGTGAAAGTGGGAAGCTTGGCGCCAACGGCGTCAAATTGATCTCTGGTAACCCTGTCTGAGGCAAGCGCCGACCGAGTGATCGAGCCGAGCGCGAGCACATGGCACTCGGGCATTCATTGCTTTTTGACCCTGCGTTTGCTAGTTTGTTTTACTTTTTTATATTGTTTTTATTCAATTATTTTCTACATTTCTATTAGAAGGATGAGCGGGAATAGAAAGGCATACACAGCTAGTAGGGAGCGAATTTCGCCATTTTGTTTCAGCGATGATTTTACAAAATCCAGCTATAAAATAGATGTATATTCTTTTAAATAAAACTCTACTTATTTTAAGTTAATTATTTCCTTAATGTAGGAGACGTAAATTACATAATTGGAGCTCTATATTAGTCTATATTTCGCGATATATAGACCGACTTTTTTTTTCGATTGTCGGACCCGTATATAAGCCGACCCCCCCCTCCCCCCCCCCCCCCCCCCCGATTTACCTTTTAAAAAAATTCCAAAAATTCTCGGCTTATACACGGAAATATACGGTAAATTGGTATATATTAGTATTAGAATACCATTTTCTATAATAAGTCAAGAACAGAACATTACATCCTGCTCATTCTTATGTTGAGTTGTACAAAATGGTTACAACCAAAGTAGCTCATTTGAAGAATAAATATCCAGTGATCCAAAGAAAGACATATGTTATTTTCTAAATGCTTGTTTACCAAATTACCAATCACAACAGTTATTACTTTTCATGTTTTTATCTTGGCAATGTTCAGGTGCCATGTCGATCTTAAATAGGGATGCACCAATTAAGATCATAATCGGCACTTTGGGAATTGTTTGCCGGTTTTACCGACTAATTTTACCGTTTTAAGTACTATTACCTTTTGCGTATCAAAAACAAGAAATAATGCTGTTTGAATTTATTAATGAGTAAATATATTTTTCTCCCCAAACATAAGATGTAGTGTAACATCAAAGTGTACTGTGAGCAAAATATTAAAAAATATTACTCATTTGACACTACTACTATAAATAGTGAAATCGCAGTACTTTTAAATTGCAATGCAAAAACATAAACATTTCAGTATTATCAGGACATAATGTCCTTGCAGGTTCATCTTATATTTCCTCCTATGCTGAATAATGTTTCACTTTCTACAGATGATTCTGTTGCACTTAACTAATTCAATTCTTATTTTCTTAGGCATGTAAAAAAATGCATATTCCAAGATTTGTACTATAAATACGGATCTTCATATTTTGGTTGCAATAGATTTGAATAAGTCTAATAGGTTATTTTTTAAATGTACTTTAATGTTTAAATTTACCGACTCGATAAAGAATACTGTATTTTATGATGCTGCTTGTGTGGTCATTCCATAAGCTCTACACCCACTTGTAAGGTCACTTTGAGAAATAATTTCTTAAAATTAAAATCTTATCTTTTCCTTTCAAGAAGCAATGACTTATTAAAATTTAATTAAGTGATTAGACTCACAGACTTGATTGCAAGGAGCAGTCTTACCCCCTCCTAGATCTTTTTTTTAAAGGGAGGATTGAATCAGAAAATCAGCTCATAAACTGAAGCGGACACCCTCAAAGTATTAAACTTTCTCACATGTCCCCATCCCCGGTATTCCATTGCACGAGATGTGCATTTTAAAACTGGTAATAATTTGAAAAGAGTAAAGAACGTCTAAACCAAAGCAAGCCAGCCCTTCATATATAAATGATGAAAAATTCTTTAAATGATCAAAAATGTTCTTATTTTATGTATAATATTTAGCTAATTATTGCAGGAATTTTTATTTAAATAAAACAAAGAAATTAGCTAAGGGCAAAAGAAATTTGGTTAAACAAATTAAGTTTTATTAAGCACTACGCTTAGAATAAATTGTGTAACTGGAAATTTCCCTTTTTATCCAATATATGGTCCTTTTTGTCCAGCCTCCATAATGAGGTTTGACTGCATGTACATGGAAAAGGAGAAAAATAAATTTATTATTCAAAATAGTCAACAAAATAATGAGGGGTTGGTTCAGCATTTTTAATTGTGTGCAAAGTACAATGTATGTATTAGCTCAGAATTTTGTTTAGAGTCCATTTTGATTTATTGAAATTTCGTAATGGGTGCGAAGACAGACCAGATTTTCTCCTGGGGTGGCGCCCCCTAATTGAGTCATTCAATGCACAAATCCATTAACTCCACTTTTTGAAAAATCTTAGATTTAAGTGTCACAGCACTTAGTATAATCATAACTTTTTGTATTTATACAGGGTTCACACTGGGGAAAAATACAAGGTGGGATTTTCCTCCTTGACCAAAAGTTTAAGTGGGATTTTTAAAGTTTAAGCCTAAAAACATTTTTTTTTTGAGTGGGATTTCAAAAAGTATTACGGGAATCGCGCGGCCTAGCGTGAACTCTGATTTATAATAACTTTTCTGAATAATGAAAATTAAAACCATTAAACTACAAGTTGTTTTTCACCATTGAATAATAATTCATTTATTTCGGAGGCCATTTTGACTTCATACTCTACCGTAAATGCAACTCGGAGAAACAAGCAAGCGCTGGCACAGAGCCAATAGCGTCATTATCAGGGAAACCAGCTTTTCTCACCCCTATTTTAACAAATGGAATTGTTTAATCCTTTTCCAACCAACTTGTCCTGTTGTAAATAGTACGTATTTTCTCAATTAAATTGTTCCGTATTGTTCGAAATCAAATTGTATGTTTCATTATAATCAAAAGGAGCGAGACTTTTATCAATGTGAATGTGGAAAACAGTGAATCATCTGATGTTTCTTTGTGAAGATTCAGAATTTAATGCCATTAATGTAAGGAAGTCCGTGGCATGTAGACCACACAAAGTTTGAAAAATGTAGAGCCACCTTCATTATATCCTAAAAGTAGTGGCAAGGAAGTAGTCTGTGATAAGGGAAAAAAGGGAGAGACGAAGAACCGCTAAAATTCATTCCTCCTGTTAGGGATTAATATAAAAACTTGACAACATGTATTGAAATGACGAGTCTTCACATACAGCTGGTAAAGACGTATTTCTGATGAATAAATCAAATATATCAAAACAGAACTTTTAAAATTTGTCTTTATGGAAAAATATGTAATAATTACTTTTTCTGTAATAAAAAATGTAAATACTGAATTTAACTTAACTAGTTAACTCCACAAGCCGCATAAAAATTGTGACATTAATGATTATATTTTGGATATTCTTTCTTACTATTTTTTTATGCCGTTAAATGAGAGCTACGTCTGTATTTATACATTCTATAATGTTTATTTGATTTTATATTATAAAATGATTTTAAAACTCAATGTGCATTATTTCATCGTATATCTCTTTCTGGAGTTAGTCGGTGTGTGCATTAAACACCTTGATTGTAAATGAACGATGGAGTAATTGTAGTATTGAAAAATATTAATTATACTAATTATTATTTTGGCTGCCAATTATCTTTGTGTAATTAATCGGCTACTGGTGATCGGCTAATTTGCTTATTGTTGTATCCCTAAAATGCTAAGCTTTATTTTATGTATAATTTCAGCCTTATGAATCGATGGAAGCTCCCCATGCCAGACACATGTCCCTCCCCCACAAAGTTCAGCCGCTCCCCGGAAACCGGCCGTTTTCCACCCTCGACGTACGATCCCGAACGACTTCTTCCGAGGGGTCGTCGGAGGGGGAGATCGCCATCAACGACCGGAAAATCAAAGAGAAGAAAAAAGGAGGGATGTTCGGATTCCTCAAGAAGAAGTAACCGCCTCCGGATGTATTCATATATGAATTTTTTAAATTGTTGTAAATTTCTAAAGAGATTATATATTTTGTATATAGACGGATACGACAGCTGGTTTTGTCTGACCTAGAAAAAAATATTTGATGAAGAGTTGTATATAAAATTGTTAGATTTTTTAGGAGGGTTTCAAAGTTTTAAAATTATGTTGACTTTATTTTGAAATGGATTATCAAATATTAATTGGATCATCACAAAATCATCATTTCCTGATCTTCGCACTGGAAATAACGACTGAATCATTTGAACATCATCGATTGAAACCGTGCTTAGATTTTTTGGTCGAGCGTGATACACTTACAAAATACACATTCTGCATTATTTCGTCGAATGCAATTTCTTGCCACTCTCTAAATTCTTTTTAAAGCTTTTATTGTGAAAATGAAGTGAAGAAGCATTACGCTTTCTTGCGTTTTTATGTTTCTTGTTTTGTAAGAAAATTCTGTTATACAAAATTTACAAGTCTATTATACAATGATTGATGCTTCGTAAAAATTTTCTTTACGCAACTATTTTTTAAAAAGAAATATGTGTGCAATATGCAATATTTGTATATGTAAAGTCCCATCTGCTATTAAAATTAAACATGTTTTGAAAAATGTTGTCCATGTGTATTACAAGCAATGTTCCCAAACGCATGCAATGAATTAAAAATATTTATTCGACATCTTTTTGTACACACGTAAATTTATCACCTGAATACATTGAAACATCGCATTTATATGGAATGCATTTTCAAGTAAAACAACGTAGAAATATATATTCTTCTAAAAGACAAACTTTTTAAGAAAATGTCCTGCATTTTTCATTCGAGGTGAGATATGTATTTAACAATCTGAAAAGTTTCTGAACAAAAACAGAAGTAAAACAAAAATTAAGTATGCATAAATAAAATATGTGCACAATTTGCCAGAATTGAGCTTCCAGGTTCTCCGTAAAAATTTTATCACTATACATGTAACTGCTGATTTGCGTAAGACTATCTGTTAAAATACGATAACAAACAGAAATGGGAATTGTACTAATTGCATCAAAATAATTGGAGATTTGTAAATTAAACACAGTATTTACAATTGTGAAGCTGTTTACACATTAATCGCAAATTTAGTCCCGCAGTCATTTTTTAAATACTTTTATGATGACATTCTAGAATCGATAATTGTAATCGAAATGCTATATAATTGAAAGAAGGGGGGGGGGGGGAGATACTGTTTAAAATTTATGAAAGATTGTATTGCAATTGCCTAATGTAGAAAGAAAAGTCAAACCATTACATGAATCGGTATTTTACTTTTAGATCGATAAAACTTAGGTAAAAGAAATCATATGTTCCTGTATTAATTTATTCGGAATGGGTAACTTTTTTAAGGAATATAAATTTCATTTTAAGAAATTATAATATAATTGTACCAGCACAACAAAGATTTTGCTTGCTTTTTTTTTTAATTTTAGAAACTAATTATTTTCATGGCAAACTGACATTTCAAAAAATGCTATTTTATACAAAATATTAAAGTATAAAACTTTGGAATAAAAATATTATTTTGCATTCAATTATATCTCGGTGGGAACAATTGACCTCAAAAAAAAAAATAAAAAACTCTACATATTGATAGAATAAATAAATCTATAGAAATTTCATAAGTGCTACACGGCATAAAATATTTACTATCACAAATATTTCATGCACACAACACACAGAATTTAATTGTATGCTCCTTGCACCTTTTATCATTTATAACAAGAAAAATAAATATTTGATACTTTTAAAATTATAAAATGCCGTTTCAAACAGCATGATCTAAAAATGATTGCAGTTGGCATCATTGTGTATCACCAAAAAGAAAATTAATTAATAATGAAGTTATTGAATTAAAATTCATCAACATCAAATGGAAAGCAAAGTAATGCAGCTGCTTCTTGGCACTTCTGACCTCCTATGCAGTGCACAGAGCTTTCACAAGCCCTAAATGCTACTGAAAGGGCTTCAAGTGTCCTTGAAACAGGTATACATTCATTTCTGCCCTTATTAACCCATTTAAGCATATAAAATCCAAAACTATATTGCAAGATTTTAAAGTTCTCAATGTCAGACAAATAACAAAAAATTAGTAATAGAAATAAAATTTCACGTTAATTTAAAGCACAAATGAGCATTAAAACGCAGACATATGTTTCGGGATTGATTGGAAGCCCTCCCTCCCTGTCGCATTGAAAACGGGATTCCAAGCAATCCCGAAACATATGTCTGCGTTTTAATGCTCATTTGTGCTTTAAATTAACGTGAGATTTTATTTCTATTACCGTTTACTTGCACAAAGTTAAATTATTATTAACAAAAAATTAATCAGCCAGTGGTTCCTTGAGCAAATGTTTTTTGGTCACCGAGGAATTCGCATTTTTTGCAGAGGAAATGTTGATATCTTCTCTTTCATAATACCTCATAGATTTTGGCAACAACTGTTCCAAATGTATAGGCAAATAATCCGAGTTCTGGTAAAAACCACGGCTTAAATCCACAAATAAAGACTACTGCAGGGAACAGGACTGTCATTTCACATTTTTAAAGGGGAGGGGCAGTAAAAGTGCTCCTTATAAACTACATTTAAGAAAACAAAATATATACATTCATAAATGTACATTATATTCTCAAAAGCCAAATGCCCTAAATGACAGACCTGGCAAAACTGGATTTTCTAATTATATTTCATTAATAAAACAAGTTTACATCAGTAAACCCACTCTAGGACTTGAGGGTCTGTAAAATTATTTTTACTACTTTTCACGATAATTCAAAAGTTTAAATCGACAATACCTTAAAACTGGAGTTATAGACTTTGTGATTTTTACCACAAACCAATGATATAAGGCAGTGAGAAGCAAAGGGATGTGCATGACCAAAAAAAAAAAAAACTATTCCGAGAAAAACGCGTTCAAAGTTCGGATCTCATGGGATCTTTAATGCTTTTTTTTTCTAAATCATTTGGGGGGTGGGGCAGCACCTGTTATGGTTACCCCTAACATCTCTTGCCACAATGTAGAATAGTGCTTTCGCTATCATTTGCAGTATTCATCTCCAAATTCTCCGTTTTGTCATTTACACCCCTTTGCTTCTAAACGTCTCATATCTGTTCTAGAACACCCAATATTGTACTGGCTAAGTATTTGGATTCTATTCTTTTCCCAAAACTTAATGGAGGTTTTTTTACTATTATCATTCTTACTAGGGATGTAACGAATATTCGGCCACTATTCGGTGTTCGGCCCTTTGGCCGAATATTCGGCTGACCGAATAATCATTTCATCACCAAGCCGAATATTCGGCCTGGCCGAATACTGAGTAAGGTCAATATTCGGCCTGGTCGAATATTGATGGACTATTCGGCCGAATAGTTCTGCTGCAGAAGAAATGTAAAAAAATAAAGAAATTAGTAGATTTTAAACATTTAAGATTGTATTATAATTATTGCAAAATAATACATTAGTTTATAATTTTAAAAAATAAAAATAAATTTAGAAAAAACTACTTTTTTTAAACCTAGTTTTGGCTTGACCAAGCAAAAACAGGTTTTAAAGTTGTAATATTGTATTTTATATTTAGCATTTGCTCCCAAAGCTGGCAAGAGTTAATTATGATATATGAAAAATTAATTTTGTTATCATTAACAAAGTGGAAGTCAGACTTTGTTTGGGTAGACTGATTTATTGTGAATATTGGGTAAGAGAGGAATGTGAAAAGCCTAGAATATATCATGAATATTTAGATAGCATAAGTTATTGGGGTTTTTGAAAATAGAAATATATTCCAGTTAAGTGTATTAAATTTTAATAGATCTTTTAAAAATACATATGTAAAAAACCCCATAAAGATATTAACTTTTATTAATTATTAAAATATCTTCATAAAACAGTTTTGAGCATGGCAAAAGTTCACTAAGCAATAGCAGTTCTTTCATTTGAATTAAATAATTAGTAAAATAATGCTAATGCTTACTACCGTAAAACCTGTCATTTCTATTCCACCTGTGGGTGAAATTCTTAGTTTTATTACATTCAAAACAATTGTGAAAATAGATTAATTTTAAATAGTTTTAAATTCTTAACAAACAGAATTAAATCATGCATCATAGATTGTGTGTAATTGGTGTTTGACTTTGTCAATAATTTTAAATTTGTCAAATACTTTCCTATTACAACGATTTTCTAGACATTGTAATATTCGGCCTAAGATATTGGCCGAATATTCGGCTTCGGCCTGGGAGAAGTGGCCAAATCACTATTCGTTACATCCCCAATTCTTACTATAGGTCTATAAAGCACTAAATATCAGTTCAAAATTCCTAATGTTCGTGTTTTTGGCATAAATGGGTTAATATTGCCTAAGCCGTCTTTTATGGACATCAAATTAGTCAATGGACAAATGTATTCAATAAAAAATTTTGCACAAAATTACACATCTCGGCAATCTCTTAATAAGTTTGGAACTATGATTCATCAAAATGCATCTACCATCGACTGGATGTTAAGCCTAAACCACCCCTTTTCAAGATATTCAATCTATTCTTGTAAAAATCTTTTTTCATCATGTACATTTATGGAACCTACTTTAAATCACGAATAGAACCATACATGGAGAGTACACATTCAAAATTGTTCGAATATCATAAAAATCATTTAAACATAACAATTGTAAAAAACTAAATTGCATTCTATACAACACATTGATTTAAATTTGGGAAGACTTCAATACAAAAAGGTGGTATAATTTTTTAAAAATATAACCAACGAAAAATATATTTTTCTCAGTAAAATATCAAATATTCTTTAACCCCAAACACGCTAAGACACATGATTAAAAAAAATTTTAACCAAGTCTGCTTTAAAATAAAAGCGACATCACACGATGTTTCATTTCATGATATCGAGGTTAGGGTTGTCCAAATGCAGGTACTGGGCGATAAAAACACGCAGAATTTTATTCAGATTGTCTATGGTTGGGTGATGCAAGTTCTGTCGATTGTCGCTTTCTCGGTGCCACACGTGGGGGAAAGGGGTTGGAATCAGATGAAGGATCGGAACACCTGCAACGTTTATTTCGGAAATTAAGATGATATGACACAAAACAATAACTAATTTTATGGTATTAAATAATACAAAAGTGATTACCAGCAATGGCTATAGTCTGTGTAATTAGAATCGGCGTGTCAAGGTCACACAACTCGACCTTTTCCCATTCTGGTCGCCATGGTTTCCGTGCTAGAAGCTTTTTCCCCACGTTAGTTCGGCGAACATAACTATATTTGTTGTTTTAGTTATAATAATAATAGACGGATTCAAATCAGATTTATTTCTCGACGGCAAAAATAGATTGCGTCAGATAAAGTATTCTAATATTTTGAACCAATCTAAATCTTATTCTAATACTTTGATGTGTTTCAGAAAGCTATTGTATACCTAATTTATTGTATTTTTTATTTTGTAAATGTTAAAATCTTATCTAAACATTCCAGATTTAATTTATGAGACATTTAATTGCATTTACTTCGTATCGAAAACAAGTAAATGGTGAATAAATTCTTTCTTATTACATCTTCTCAATTAATCTAATATTTTGAATCGGAGGTGCAGAGTAATGCAATTGCCTTGACTGCAGTGCGAAAAAAAGTCTGGCTCTGTTATCTTTCTTGCCATGTTGACATGGGGACAAAGCAGGAAACGCGACCTTGATGCGCCTATTCTAATTACACAGACAATAGACTGGTTCTAATCGATTTAACTATCCCCAATGAACATCAAGAACCCTCATTTAACTTTTCAACCCACCGCAGGTAACAGATGCTTCCGGTTAACGATTCCAACTGCCTACAACCCTATTGAAGTAGTAGTCATTTTTCTCCATTTCAAAATTAGCTTTAAAAGATTTGAAAAGCTCAAAACAATGACCTCTGGTCCTACCTTCAGCATGTAACTGTAGCCCATGAACATTTCTCATTTTAATGAATTTAAACAACTGAAACATGTCCCCTCTATCTCTCCTTTGCTCGAGACTATACATATTGAGCATTTTAAGTCTAAACTCGTAATCTAAATTCGAGTCCATTTACCAAACTATTAGCTCTCTTTTATACACTTTCCAAAAAGGTAAGATACGAAGACCAGATATGTGACAAAAATGAATAAAAGTTTCTGTCAAACGCATCTTTCCATCATGCTCAAATATTAGCTTTAAAAATAGCAAAAATTGAAGATGTGAAACCAGAACATCCGAATGAACATACAGAATATTGACTTACATTTTAGAACCCCTCCCCCCCCCCCCCCTCAGGAAACGGGAATATATGTTCAACTTTTTTTTTTTTTTTTGTAAAGAATCTTTCTGCATAAAAAGAAGAGAAAATCTCCATTGCTTTAAACCAAATCAAAATAAAAAGAACTTTTATAGTTGGGAGATTAGTTTTCAATTAAAAAAAGCTACCTGATTTAAATTAAATTCCCTTACCTCTTTTCATAAATGGAACATGATCATCTTCAACAAATGCTAATGTTGACCTTCTGTCAAAGTAATACGTCGTACTTTCCGGAGGGTGAGCTTCTACGAGTTTCAAGCTGTTCAGACGTTGTTCTAGAAAAAAAATTTGTACTACTGTTTAAAAGATATTGAAAAGAAAAACAAAATAGTACATTTCAAAATTCAAGGCATCTACAGAAATTTCAGCGACTCTATATAAATATTCATCACCATTTCAAAAAGACTAGCTACGACAAGGAGTCCCTTTATCAAGGTATGAAGTTGAGAGTTTTGCAATGTAAGTAATTCAAAGGAAGAACATGACAAAACATTTTCAGTTTTGTTTTTTAAAACGTTATTTGCTCATTAATGTTTACAAACAGCACAGGTCAGCCTTTTACTTTCAAAACTCATCAAGGGTCGATACAGCATTTTTAAGTGTTCATTTTTTGCAACTTTTAAAAACATTTTTGTGAAAAATGGAAACTTTTTATGAAAATTAAAATTTAAACATACAACGATAAAAAATTTTTATCGTTTTTTGCCGCAATAAGTAATTCTCTAAAAAGTGCAATTTGGTACCTCTGAATTTTGTGAAGGGTCAAAAAATGGACCTGAATTTCCTCTGGCATGACCCCAGCACATATATGCAATTTTCATTGCAAATTTGTGTCAAATAAAAATTGTTTTGTCTTTGTGCAATCAACAATTTAATTTTCAATAAACTAATGTTTTGATGTGCAACATTAAACAGCCGCATGATAAACTTATGACGTTGAACCCCATACATTATCGCTCTGCAGTCCGTGGAACAATTTGAAACAGTTGTTATGCATTTGGCCCAAACTGATCAGACTAGTACATGCATGCTTTGAGCTGGTTTTTTAGTGCATGTTCATTTAATCTGGATGTAGCTTAAGAAATATCTCAACTACTATCCAGGGTTCGTAATTTTTATTATTATTATTTTTTAAATAAAAAAAAATATCTGATTTTTTTATTTATTTTTTAAAAAACCTTAAATATTTTGGACATTTATTATGTTGCATTCATAGAAACAATATGGCATGTTTAACAATATATGCAAAAACACACTTTAATTTATTTTCACAGCAAAAAATACTTTTTAATAATAATAATGATAAAAAAAATTTAGTAAAAATGCATGACTCAAATGAAACTTAACCCTACCAGGAATAATAGTACACTCGTAAGAACAGAGAAAATGAAGACATTTAATCTGAATTCTGTTGCTGTTGAAAGCTGAAAAAAAGAAACAATTTTGTGTACTTAATTTTTACATCGAGCGTACTGTTTTTATTTTTCTATTTTGTAAATGAGAACGGTTGAAATATTTTTATCCATTTAGAAAAATCATATGCTCACAACATTACTGAAAACTGAAACTTTTTGTTTTAATCAAATATCTTTATTGAAAACTTCTATGATAGAAAGATATTTTTGAAAGGAAAAAACCTTAAGCTATTAGGGGACATGGATGAAACTTTGAGGATACATATTCTGAATTCTAAACTTTGTTTTAAGCACTATCATTCTGAATTATTTATTGTGTGGCACTCGTTTAATTGATCTAAAATGCTATGTTTAAGATAAACACAGAATGGTTCATGATTATTATGAATTGCAATTTGAATGATTGAATGAATGATGCTTTGCTGTTCAGATGCCTGAAGAATAAGAGTAATATTGTAAACTTTAAAAATAGTAATTAGTTCTAAACTTATGAAATATGTTATGCACACACACAGAAAAAGATAGACCTAGGAAGTTTTGTTTGAAACACACAGTGGTTGTAAATACAACATATTTCATTTTTACAACTTTCTAACACTAAAATCAATGATTTTTTTTTTTTTTTTTGAAAAAATCCCTTGATTTAAATTTCGGTTTAAATCAACGAACCCTGCTACTATCCAAAACAGGCAAATTTCTAGCTTCGCGTGGACGACTACAGCCTGTGGAACAATGAATTTAAGATCTTTGATTTACGTTTTGTATTGCAAACTCTGAAACCTACCAACATCCACCAAATGAGAATAGAGTCCATATGTGTCAGGAAAATAGCTGTAAAATTTCGGATTGGCAGTTCCGATCAAATCCAGCAGCATCATCACATCCTACATAAAAAAAAAAGAAAGAAAAAATTACTCAGAACTCATTTCAATGGTGGGAAATATGAATCAGTAATGAATAAAAGATAAAATTACATACATTTTTATTTTTATTGGGGCTTTTGAAAATTAGCAGTACAACAGAGAAAGATGCATAAAATAAGAGATCACTGCGGGGGATGTGGGTGTCATAGGGTTTTGTCCAATTTTGGGGGGCTCAGTACCTTTTCCGGGGGTGCGCCATTGCTCGGGGTGGGGCACCCCTAATTACTGCATAATCCAAACTTAATTTTCCTTTTTTTATTATTTGGTCATAACACTTAATACGTTAGAGACAATTTTATCACCACTACTGATTCACTGTGCAACACGAAAAACGTCCTTTGGATGAAAATGTCTGTTTCTTGTGTATTTTTGGCTGAAAATTACGAATCTCCAATTATATTTTGCCTGTCACGTACCATTTCCCCAAAATTCCACATTTTAGCTTTTTACGTATTTTCTGGATAAATGTGCATATTTTTATAATTTATCGACTTAATTTATTATAAATTATATCTTTCTCATTGCAAGTGAGATCGTTGCCATTTTAGAGACCTTTTTAATGAAGTTGGGTTATTTTAGCGACATTTTTGGCAACAAAAGCTTTATCTAGTTCTCGAAGTTGTGAGTCTTTTACAAGACGACAAAGACATATTGTAGACTATTTTACAGAGCAAGAAAAAATGGTATGCTGCTGTGATGTGAAGTGAATGTACTATTTCAAGCATTAGGACACGAGCACAATTCAGCAGAGTGGCACTTGTTTATCAGTGCTCCTCCTTCTAAGTATTTTTTTTTTCCCCTATTCGTTCCTGTGGCATATTCTGCAAACACAAAGGAAATTTCAAAATTACAAAATTACAAGTGGCAAAAGCATATCAAATGAGCCTATGATGATCTACAATGTGCCTTTTTTCCACAATTACACATTAAACTTGGTTTATCGAAATATTTATAAAAGCTCTGGACAGAGAAGGAGTGGCTTTCTTGCATTTCAGGAACAAATTCAAAAACTTAAGTGAGGCAAAAGTAAAAGAAAGGATTTTTATTGGCCCACAACTTAAGGAAGTCCTTTGATGAAGAGTATGAAAAGAAAGTCAGAAGCCGAAAAATCAGCCTGGCTGGCCTTTAAATCGGTGCGCTCACGTTTCCTTGGAAATGGAGAAAGCTGAAAACTACAAAAATCTTTCTAGTGACATGATAAAATGCTTTTGTATTATTAGGTTGCTATATTTCATAAAAACTACACTTTTTGGGCTCCCTACGGACTTTATTTCTCAAAACCTTGGTGCAATTAATGATGAGCATAGAGAAAGGTTTCAACAGGACATCTCTGTTTGAAAAGCATTTCAGCGCTCGATAGAATGGAAGTATACGAATTGAATATTGCTTAACTGTTATCAAGGCAGACCAATAGATGCCCACAAAAAGCATTGGCCAAAAAAATAATTTTAGCATTTGTGTTTTCAATAAGTAAGCCTGAGTTACATTCTTCTATAACCAAATTGTATAAATATGAGAAGTGGGTCTCCAGCAAAAACACTACGTGATGGACCATTTCGGTTTGCATATTTGAATCATGCACCTTTTGTTTATATAGAATCACCTAGTTTCATCTAAAGGACAAAAAAAAAGTTCAAATTTGTTGCACAGTATTATTCGAGGAGCCTCCTTCACCAATCAATTTCTGATAAAATATTTATTGAAGTTTCTCTATATTCACCATTCTGTCCAAATAAGAAGCGTAGTCCTTGGAAGTGCAGTGACGTCCATCGTTCAGGCCATTCGGAAACGGTTGCATCCTGTCCCACTTGGCGGCAAGGTGTCTGGATCCATAGAGGGAATCGTTCGGACCCCATCTCTTGAAAGCCTCTTCTCCGTCAAAGAATATAAACTGCAGACTGATTTCATTGTTCTGAAAGAATGAAATGTACACATTCAGTACACATTTATTTAAAACAGAATTTTTTAAAGAAAGGATATGTTGCGACTTTAATCAGTTTGAAAACAATGGGACAGAAGGTGCGCCTAGTGAGAGCTTTGAGAAACTTTAACTTCAATAAATAAACCAACACCAAAGTTATCAGAAATGTAAAAGTCGCCAGTAAAAATATCAGTGCACTTAAAATTTTATTACTATTATTATTATTTCATTCAAAAAATTATTACTTCATTAATTAATTTTTTCTTCTTTGATTGAAGATCATGACACAGATTCTTAACATTGACAAGCATTCTAAGAACACTAGAAAAGCAACTGCTTTTGCTGTTAAATCGTGCTTTGTATAGGCTATTACTGTATTAAAAATATTTTCTTAAGCATTACTCTAAAAGTGCATAATTTGCCAGTAGTACAGAACCGAATAAGACAATAGCAAGAAAAAAAGAAACTTGATGCGTTTTTTTTTTCTTTTTTGTAAAGCTTAAAATATTTTTATACACACTGAACATTAAAAGTTTTAAGTAATGCTTAAATTTGTTTTAATTTCTTAACATCTCATCATTTCCTTCAAACTTTGACTTCCCGACATTTAATCATTGCCGAATTTTAGTTTTTTGCTTCAGAAATAGTGCCCACAATCTGAGTGACTTACTCCCAAAATAGTGTCCATTTTCGTAATTGAGGGCATCCATTACAGAGATGTGTTTAATACCTTGCTTTGCCGCCAGGGAATTAAAAAGCCAATTTCTATGTTATGATTGAATAAATTTTGTTTAAAAAAAGAAAAAAGTGCGCAAACTCTGCAGCACCCTAGGAGTCGATGCTTCCAATACAAAGTCGCTCTGTATGCAAAACAACGAGAAAAATTTACTTTATTGTGTAGTTGAATGTGTAACAACTATCCAAGTAACTGTTATGTGTGGATTGTGGATGTTACATTAAGCATAAAATTATACATGGACATTAAGTTAGAAAAATGATGTCGTGGTGACTACTATATATTATCCCAAATTAAGTTATTTCCCCCTTAAATTTAAATTTTAAAATTATCCCCCATCATTTTAGTGAATAACATAAGAAAAAGGCCAGACCGATGATCGTAGGTGGAAAGCAAAATTACGAGCAATACGCCAGGCCTGAAAAGTGTGCCATTTTTTTGTGAAAGGAAAAGAGAATGTGGAACGGCTTACCTTGGGTTATTCATTTATTTAACCTATAAAAAAAAAAAACATTCTAGGGAAGCTCCACCATATAATCATCCAATCAACGTCCAGGCACGGACGGGATTAACCAGCTTGTAAAACATTTATATGCCCGTGGCTTGAAGAAAACAATCTCAATTTTTGAGGTTATTTTGGAAATACCAACGTTATTCAGGACTCTATCTCTTGTCCATCTGAGGCGATCTGCCAGGCTGCAATTCTGCTCAACGATGCTGTGGATGCATCAGGATTCTTCATCATCATGAGAGTCAAAAAATTCGGGGCGATCGTCCTAGCTGCGCTGGAGAGAGAGCGAGAGAGCCCTTTTTTTTTTTTTTTTGAAATACGATCGGCCGCACGTCGATCCGTAGCAGGTCACATGTTCCGTGCGCGACCAATAGCGTTCTGCCTGCAAATCTTCGCTCAAACGAGCGTTGCCAACTCACCAACAAATTTGAATGAAAGATAAAAATACAAAATAGCTCTGAATAAATCATCTGAACTCAAATAAGAGTGTGGTGCAACACCACATATGAAGAATACTCAAATATTGCAACAAAAGAACAGCATAAAGTTATATTTTGTACCAAAACAGAAAAAAATATGCAATCAATACTATTTAGGCATAAATAACAAAGCATAGTTGTAAAAAATGAAACAGGAAAATGATGCTATTTAGGTATTTTCTTTTTAAAAACGAAATAAATAACACAATTTTCCATACACACTGTGCATAAGGAAAGGCTTTAAAATTTAGAACAAAAAAAGGCAGGTGAGTTATTTACTTTGTCCGTTTGCTCTTTAAGAGCGGTGTCCAGCACTCGGGCAGCGTTGATCATCATGGCGCAGGGGACGGCGGAATCGATGGCACCGAGGAAAGTGTATTCCCGATTGTGCAGGGAGTCGTAGTGACAGGCCACGGTCAGGAATCGGCAAGCGTGAGGATTCAGGGTGGCGACGATGTTGCTGAAAGGCTTCTTCCCGTAGGGGGTGCGGTCCGTGAACGAATCCTCCTCGACCCCCCAATCCAGAGCTTTCATCGACGATACGATGTACTGAAAGACGTTCGTTTACGGTTAACTTTTTCGAATAGAGAGTATCGGTACTTACATGGTGTTGCAACTAAATTTGGCGCCAGTTGGCGTTTTTGGCGCCAGTTGGCGTTTTTGGCGCCAGTTGGCGTTTTAAAGCATGTTAACTACCGGGGATGAAGTTGTTGGTGTTAATACCAGTGAAATCAAGGGGTGATGCATTTTGTTGCTTTTCAATGAAATATACAAGGAGAATATATCATCCCCCCCTCCCCTACCCCAGAAATATTAGAGATGACGGGCCTGGTGAAGGATTAAACCACTTTCAAATAAAGAAAGCTAAAAACAATGTTTCATGAATAACTCATGTTCAATTGAATGAATTTCTTCTTGATAAATTACAAGGTAACTATTCTATTGTCAATGTAAGCAAACTTTATTTGTGCTTTGACGTACAATTGAGTAAAACTAAAAAGAAAACACGGACATTGAATTTACAGTCAAATTCCTTACCCCTCAGGTTTTATAAATTTTAGGTATTTACCCTAATTATAAAGCCCTGGGTATTGTGCAATCATCTCTTCCACGCTGAAGGCTTGGACAGGGGTCTCCTCCTGGTAAGGGGCCGTTCATAAATGACGTCACGCTTTTTCCCCATATATTTGACCCCCCTCCCCCCTCTGTCACAACATGTCACACTTCAGTGGACCCCCCCCCCCCTTTGTCACGCGTCACGCTATGTTGCATAATGCATGATGTCACTTTTTGTTACCCCCTCCCCTCCCTTGTCAATTTCAAGAACCCCCTCCCCCCCCTCGAAGCGTGACATCATTTATGAATGATCCCTAAGTTTCTCCCTTTGAGTTACAAATTTGAAATTTAGTCCCTGCCATTAATTTTTTCTAAAAAGTTTTTGAAATGTCACTGCATAAAGTACTTTCAACATATTTATCTTACTTCTAGGCATGTCATTTCAAATTTTTCAGGGATAGGGGTGGTCAAGGTTACCCTTATTTGCATGTTACACTAAAATAAAACCAACAACAAAATACATGCATATTCATAAAAATATGGTATAGGTACTCTTAAAGCTGATGAGCTGGGGGGGGGGGGGGATATTGCTCCCTCCAGCCCACCTTAAATAATAGGTCTGTTTACTACTCCCCTTCATACTTTAAATAGTAGAGATTTTGAGATATATTTCTCAAAGGGTGGGATGAGGTTCCCCTCGAGAGAATAAAATTTATGGATGCAATTAACGCTGAATTGAGTTCTATATTGCCTCTTTACTTTCTGAACTTCTTCACCTTAAATATTTAATAAATAGGGAAAATATTTCCCTTTCATGAGATGGATGAAAATAAATATGTTTAATAAAAAAGATGTCTTTATAGAAAATAAGAATGTTCTCGTATTTTTCTTCCATCGTCTTGTCAAAATGCATGGAAATTAAAATTTGCTGCCACAGGTCAGCAACCCACTCAGCAGATTTAGAAATTTGGCTCTGGATGTAATGGTTCTGTATGTTGACAATTTTTGTCAACCAGTTTTACAGGCTGCAAGGGTCACAATTAGTCGGAAGGTTTAGGAGCAGGGAAAATAAAGTTCTGTAGCAGAAAAAAACTTTTGGAGCAGGCAAAATAGAGTTTTGTAGCAGCCAGGGCAACTTTCATAGTGGAGAATTTTCGTCCTGTGGCCTGGCAGATTTTTAAAAAGATTTTATGGAAACAAACTTGTAGGGAAAAAGAATTCCTGGAGAATGGAAATAATATAACATAAATAGAACATAATTGGAATTACATTTTCAAAAAAAAAAATATATATTTTTTTGGATAAGTTGATTGGGGTTCTATAAAACAAGTTTAGCAAATAACAGACAAGATACTTATTTCCAAGCTGTAGATTCTGAAACTGGTTAACTTTAAGCATAAAACCGAGTAATCAGAAACTTATACAACTTTTCAAATTAAGAAAAAGCTAATTAGAAAGAATAATAATAATTATCAAATGAAACTGTCTAGCTTCACTTTTTTAGCTCTTTATCCTTCTCACAAGAAACTGTACAGTAGTACAATCATAGTCAAATAATCCACAAATTCTTATTACCTAAAAAATGAACAAATCGCATATAGCCAATCTAAAATTAGACATAAACTACAATTTGATTAAAGAAATCTTTTCATATGACTTTGCACCTTAGCCCCCCCCCCCCCTTTTTTTGTTTGTTTGTTTTTTTTTAACCCATTAACAAAAACCAGTCATTCAAAATTAACATTTATGCAACAGTTTTAATAAAAGAAATTTATACTCTTAAAATGAGCATTCTTGGTTTTAAAAAAATAATAATAAAGAAGAAAATTAAATTTAATATGTATAGGTATGTTTTAATTCCTCCGCCAGGGTAATTTGATGAATTATTTTTTATTCATGTACTCAATATTTATATTTTTATTATAATTTATGCAGTATATATTTATTATTACTGTGGCACATTGACATCATACATCAGTGCTGATAAGAGAGGTAAAGTTTGGTGCTGTTTTTCTACACTAGAACTGTATATAGGGAAGGAATAAACTTACCACCGATCAGGATGTTTAAATATATACATGTTCTTATCTTTAAAAAATTGAACATTGTAAAAAAAGTTAACAAAATTTTCATTTTGAAGCAGAAAAGGCCAGAATAAAGCTTTTGGAGCAGCTTCTAGGAGATTTTTCTGTTTGGAGCAAAATTGGGACTCCCTGATGGTTATGCACATTTCCAAAGATTTGTTTTTTAAATGATAGCCATTCTTTCACAAGTAAAACAAAGCAGACTAGCAGATGAAAACGTGCTCACCTTTCGAACTCTTTCGTGTCCTTCCGTCCCAGGTACTCTGGGGATTAATATAGAATCCAAAGTTTGATTGAAGTCATTGTAATCTGAAAATGTCGCCAGCCCTCGGAGTTCATGGTCTTCTAGCCTCGACATGGGATGGTGCCACTGAAAAAGTTTCTGCTTGAATGACAAATATTCATGCATAAAGAAAATAAACTACCTAATAAAATACCAAATACACAAGGTAAAAAATAATCAAATTATCTGGTTTTTAAAAACAAAACAACAATTTATTATTATCTTTTATCTGGTATTTACAGAAATATTTTTTACTTCACACAGGGGTAGAAATTTAAAAAACAGTCAGAGAGTTTTCACACCAAAAGCGACCAAGTCGATATTCCTGTCCTTGCCATGTTTGGTGTCAAAGCACCCTGACTGGTCGAAGGTAACTACGTATTAGTATTACTAGCCAGGGTCGATCCAGAATTTTTAACAAAGTCCTATTTTTGTGAATTTCAAAAATATGTTTGTGAAAAAGCAAACAATTTTGCAAAAATTCAAAACTGAAACATACAATAATAAGAAATTTTATCATTATTTGGTATCTCTCGGAATTCTGTGAAGGGTCCGTTTTCGTTGCTTGGAATTTTGTGAAGAATCCGTTTTGATTGATTGGAATTTTGTGAAGGGTTCAAAAATGGACCCGAATTTCCTTTGTTGCGACCCTTGGCTAGTAACTACAAAATTTCAACAATTCATACCTATTCATTGGTTCAATAAATGCACCTTTAGATTTGAAATAAAATTTTAAAGTTTACAAGACAATAGAAATAAATATAACAGAGGGGATATACTGCAAATTAATTTGAAAATAAAATTTATATAAGTTGGTATGTTTTTTTAATACAATACCTTTGCCTAAAAGTACTTATTCCTGACCATTATTGAATATTTTCTTACTGAGTGAAAACTTTTCAGAGGAAAATGAGAATTACATTTAGCTGGTTGCATGGATTGCAACAGTTTAGATCATAGTGGTCTGTTAGGTTCTTGTATAAACCCAACCCCAGACCAATGTACCACCCTCCATTTTTGGAAATGAATATAAATTGAATAAAAATATCCTTTTCTAGAATTGAGGGTTCTAAAAGCATATATTATTTTAAAAAAAAAAAAACATTTTCAATAATTTTTTTCAAAAAAAAAAAATATATAAGTTTAGTAGACACCCAGACGAAGCTTCAGAGTTTGAGGCACCACTGTAATGGGATTTTCTACGGGTTTAGATTGCTCCTTAAAGGTGCTCCCACCGCAGAAAACTTTGAAAAATTCAGCATAAAAAAAGCATTTTTGGGGTTTATGTCATCTGAGCTAAGAAATTAGAATAAGCATTGTACCATTTCTGCAAACATTTGTTTACAAGAAATAAATTATGGTATTGTTCTCTGCAATTTCTCTCTTTTTAAGGTAAGGGGTGGAGGGTCTTGCATGCATCTGATGACCACTATGAGCCACATTTATGCCCTCAGCAAAATGTTCCAGGCACAACTACGCTGACCCTTTAGTCTAGCAATACCAAAAATGATTAAATACCCTTCTGAAACTGTTTATTTCATTAGTGTCATTAAATATATATATATTTAATGTATATATATTTGCTTAACATAAATAAAAGTATTGACAGTTGTCATAAAAAAGCAAATAATGAAATTTTTATTATCAATTTTTAAATGATAAAATGATCACTTTTTAAAAAGGGATAAAATAAAGAAGGATGATATGAATTAAAAAAAATCATTTAAGAAATCTATTCCTTCATTAACTTGATAAAATTGTCAAATTATTTTTGAAAATTGTATTTTTTGAAATTGTTAATGAAATGTATAACGCAAATATATATATAATTAATTTAAAAAAAAACAACAACAATAATTTAGGGGAGAATTTTTTTTTTGTAACAAACACTATTTGGAACAAAACGTTAAAAAACTAAGATCTTTAATATTGTCAACCTGAAATAAAAATGCAATACAAAAGGTAAAAATATACATATAATAATGAGTCAAATAATTTAATTAAAAAAAACTTTTCTAAACAAAAAGAAATTCCAATTAAAATCTACATTTTAAAAATAAAGTTTAACAATTTAAAACATTGCAAGAAAATACAACAGTGAAGTAATAGAAAAAAACACGCAGTGACCTAGAATTTTACTACAAAAAAAAAAAAAAAAAAAAACGTGGTACAATATCGAAGTCTCAGTTGTTTACAAAAGTATTACGCGAGTGATCAATATAAGTTAATTAAAATAATAATTAAAATTATATTTTTTTAAAAAGTAAAAGAATACTCACTTTTGAAGCTTCTTGGGACCAATTGACACCACGAACTGGAAAACTTGACACTGTAAGACTTATTAAAAATCTTAAAAGTAACAAAGCCGGAATTAATAGCAGCTGAGACATGCTAAACATGCTTCCAAAATGAAAGGGATGTTTAAAAGTCTTGGGGAATGAGTGAAAGCTTTTATTCCAATGCTTTCAAGTTTACATTTGCAGCATCGTCGCTCTTGACATGTTGCTTTTACGGATGCTGGACACGGAAGAACAAGGAAGTGAGGAAAACAATGCTTGGCGTTCTCGTGACGTCACTTCCTTTTCAACTCCGAAACTTGATCTTGGCGATAAAAATTACCAGCCAAATTTCCGATTGTTAAAGCCAAGAGCATCCAATGAGAAAACAAAGAGAGGCTCGTTTTGCGAAAATTTATTTCTAGTTGATTGTCCAAATAACGCAGCTTAAATATTAAGCTATTTTTTTCAAGCTGGAATAAAATGATAGAATCTTTCACAGTTCTATTTCGAACAAACTAGTAAAAGTGTTTTTAAATTTTGATAATTTCAATCCAAAAGTTATACATTTAATATCCAAAGCGAAAGTCAAAGAAATTAATTTTGCATCATATTAAAACCTCCTATCTTAGGGATCATTCATAAATGATGTCACGCTTCGAGAGGGGAGGGGGATTCGTGAAATTGTACACGGGGAGGGGAAGGGGTAACAGTGACATCATGCTTGTGCAACATAGCGTGACATGTGACAAAGGGGGGAGGGGGTCAAATATATGCTGGAAAAGCGGGACATCATTTATGAACTGTCCCTTATCTGTCTTACTCTTTTTTTTTTTTTTTAGTTTTTTTTTAACTGTCTTTTGTTTTCTTCCTTTCTCTTTTTCTTTTTAGCTTTTATAGTGCATGAAAATACATTTGACTACATGAGAACTTTAATACAAATCATCTTCATAATCTGTTCTTTTGCATTTATTTATTTTTTAATTTATTTATTTACTTATTGATAGATTTTTTATTTCATAAAATTTCATTCTATTGTATTTGATGCACATCCTTTCATTCAAAAATGTTTCAATTGATACTTCGACAGATGATTTTATTTAATAATTAATGGGAATATATTTTTCACGTAAGGGAGCAGTGTGTTTAGCGTTTCATGGATCATAAGAAAACTCTTTTGCATTTTTTTTTTTTTTTTTTGGTCACAAAGGAAAACTCTCTTCCTATAAGGACTTTTAAGGGCAGCGCCCGTGTCTTTGCGCATTGAATAAAGGGAAACCAGGAAAACTCCCATCAGGCAACTCGACGTGGGTTAAGCAACAAGTCGGAACACCAGTAGTTCTTCATTCTCAAAGCAGTGACTGCTACTCAAGGATTAGAACTACTAGGACTCAAAACCAGTTGGTTCCGAACCAAATGCGTCACACCGGGACGCTCATTTCGTATGTCATTAATCTGTGCAGCGCCTCATACAATACTGCTGCCTTCCTAGTTGACTTCTAAACCGCGTAGGAGAACACCTGCTTAACCCCCCTCCTCCTCGCCATCAGGAAACTTGATAAATATCGGACAATCTATCAGAAGAACCGTTTCACTTCTCATTTCTCAAAGGATTTCAATGCTCGTGTTCGAACCCAAGACATTCTGGTTTAGGGCCATGGTAACGTAGTGGTTAGGATGTCGGGCCGGAAGATTGGGTGTTCGATACCCGACCCGCTGAGAATAACCCTCCAAGTACACTTGGGGATACGTGCATGTAAAATCCGTGGACCCCGAAGTCCCGAGGCAGTTCCGAGGGCACCAGAGATTGGAGAATTTCCCTTCCCTTCACTCTGAGGTCAAAAAGGAAGGTGGCGTATTTGTGGTGGTGCCATCTGGTGTCGTCCAAATACATAATGAGCCAAGTCGTACTTCGACCGTTGCGGTGCTCATCTATAAACGGAAGGCGCTCCTCACTGCCTTAAATCCTGCTCGCTCTGCGAAGGGGAGCTTGGATACCCAAGTGCAGTGGCGTACGCAAGGGGTGTTTTAGGTGTTTACCCCCCCCCCCCCTTGAGCTCAAGTCAAAATTGTCTAGCTGTCTAAATTAGGGAAATAATAGTGCTTTATTACATACTCGAATTTCTTTCAGTAGTTTCAGAAAATTATGAACCCCCCCCCCCCCTTGAAAAAATTATGCGTACGCCACCGCCCAAGTGGCATTAGAAACAACAACATTCTGGTTTAGAGACAGGCCACCACTTGGCCATTTGGCCAAAAAGCAGGTTGGTGGAGTTTTTGTGTTCATTTTTCCGTGAATGTGTTCTGTGTGCATTTCACGTAAAGAATGCAGAATGTACCTCAATTTTAGTTAGCATTCCTTCACCGTCCAAGAAATGCAACTTTTTATGTATGTGTGTTTAGTTTTTTTTTTCTAAGTGAGTAAAATAACTTCTAAAACGCACTGAATTCCAAGACGCGAAAAGTCCACGTGCGTTAATTATTACGAAATGCGAAGAAAACATCATTGATATGCTTACTCACAAATCCGATACTGCCAGAGCTACATGCGCTGATTGAGCTTCTCAAAAACATGCATCAGCTATTCAGGCAATCATGCAGCGACTTAAATATTTCAGAATCTGGTTGCATCCGCTTGCATAAAACTCGGTTCTTTTTACTAGCTATGCTATTCGCATGATTGAATATTAATAACTTTATGCTTATCGTTATTTTCAACACTTTTTTTGTTCTTTATATATTTCCGAAACTGCAAGCTAGAATACTTTTCATTTCGCCACAGGCATTCGAGAATTTTAATCCAGTTACATCCGGATCCATTTAAGCTCAGACCATTCCAAATATTACAATCACAGGATAAAGTTGATAGAGAACACAAATAAGTAGATTGCTTGCAGTGTAAAGTACATTTTGGAGATAAGTGCAACTCCTGCCTTTTTCCTTTTTTTAATAGAATTCAATTATATTCAGGCCTACAACGTCAATGAATATAAAACATAGTAGTTGAAAGTATTTCATCATGGATCAGTGCCCAGTGGTAACTACCTAGTGTTCTAATCCCGGTTTTGCGTCGCTGAGTTGAGAAAAAAAGTATGGGGATTGCTGCGGCGCTCACTTTTTATTCCAAAGGCCAACTTTTTAAACTATTCATGCTCCGAAGTTTTGATAGGAATCATATTATTTCATTGTTTTAGTTTATTTATTAACAGGTACACAGGGGTACCCACGTCCGAGCGATGGCACCCCTAAAAAGCTACAAAACCCTTCCCCCAAAAATGATGACCCCTTCCCAAATCGGTAAAGCTTACCCCCTCCAAACCTTCTGCAACAGCCCTCCCAAAAATTTCAGAGACGCTCCTTGCGCCATACCCCCCCCCCCCCTGTAGGCACCCCTTAAGGTGTAAATGTGATATAAAAAATTTAAAAAGTTGCTCATAGATTATCTATAAGTAACCAGGACCGTCATTCTAAAATTTTCCAGGGGGGGGGGGGCTGGTATTGTATGCATATTATAGATAAAAAACAAAAATATATGCATGTGTAAATACAATGTATATTTCTAAAAGTCAGGGGTGGGGGCAATTGAGCCCCTCCCCCCTGAGTGCCTAAATGACGGGCCTGTAGCAACTGTTGAACTCATAACTGTATATATAAATAAATATATGTTTTAACTGCACAGTGTTGTGGGAAGAATTGAAGTAGGATTTTTTTTTTTTTTTTTTTTTTTTTTTTTTTTTTTTTAAGGGGAAAATAAAGCATTTATTTATTTTTAACCTCTTTAGACCCCAGAACTAAGCACAAACAATTTTTTGGTTCTCTGCTTTAAAAAATGGTTACAAAACAAAATAACTAAAAAAATATTTTTTTAATTTTAATTAATAATTAGTTTAACTAATAATTAATGCCCAATTTCCAAGTCTTCCATGTTTCAAACGAAGTAAACTATCTGTTGATTCATTTCAAAAGCAATGAGGAGTTTTAGCTTTCAAATTGCACAAACAGCAGTTAATACCTAAACAGTATTTAAAATGTACCCAATTGGGTACACTTGGAATGAAAGGGTTATGTCAAAAAGTGGAGCACAACAGATTTCTTTTCGTTCCGGCTCAGCGCCCAGGTCCCCTTAAGAGAAGTCCTGAAAAATTCCTCAACTTCGAAAATGAGCATTCACCATGCTAAAATTGACATGGTCGTACTACGAGTAGAGACGGAAAAGGAATGATGAACAGATGATATTAAATCCTTTGAGCAGGTGCAAAAATGTTGTTGAACCGAATACTATTTGTATAAATCTGCGAGTGCGTGTTGAGTGCCATTTGCAAAAACGGAATCCTTCTGCTATGATGGCGTGATAATGAGTTACAACTGCAACTTCGATACAAATACTGCTGAAAGAGTTGTTCGTCTGTTATTTTATTTTATCCAGGGTATTTCACTAAAGAGTGGAAGAGTAATCTCGAATTGTTACGATATTGTTTTTTTTTTTAACTTCCTTGTACGAAATATAAGAAATATTGTATTTAAAAAAAAACGACTCGGTTTTCGACGTAAATTTTCACTTTTAATGATCCCTGAATCAATTTTGACTTTGTGACGTCTGTACCATAGATAGACATAGGAAACCGGTTCGCTGCCGCTCACTTAACTATAGACATGTCGTCCTAGGGGCCGTTCCTAAATGATGTCACGCTTTTTTCCCATATATTTGACCCTCTTCCCCCCTTTGTCACATGTCCCGCTATGTTACATAATGTATGATGTCACACTTCTTGCTACCCCCTCCCCTCCCCTTGTCACACTTTATCACAATTTCACAAACCCCCCTCCCCCCTCGAAGCGTGACATCATTTATGAAGCTAAGGGATGTGCCGTTTCTGTTCTCGTTTTGGTTCGTTTAGAATACTTGATTTCTTTCGAACTGATGCTATGTGTGCCAGTTTACAAATTGAGTTGCTCTCAAGAAACAGAGAAGCCAACATTCTGATTCGCGTACTCAATCAATGCACCTGCAAAACGAATTTCCCTCAAACTGGAATGGATTCATTTTTTCGGACATACGCAGAAGCTTCCAAATATCAAAATTCTGAGGTCGAACTGTACGTGCGTACGTACGTGACACCAAAATATATATATGCTGACCATTCTTGAATACACTTTGACGTTTTCTTGTGGCGCCCTATTTTTGTTTAGTTCTTTATTATTTTGTTTTCATTTTATTAATAACCGAATTCGATTGCCGGCAGTGTTATGGACGTTATTACTCGATGTAGCACTTTTTCTGGTAATGTCTTAGCAGCTCGGATCCTACTTAAAGCTGTGGGTCCTCCGTAGGCCTCTTCAGCCAAATATAAGCTCAGAAAACGGTAGGTCAAAAGGTTAACCGAAGAAGTTAAAAGCAAACAATGAATTTGTATTATCTATATACAGATAGGCAAGGACAAAAGAGTTAATAACCCTTTTCTCTTCTGTTTTACAACCGGTTTTCTTACTACTTTATTTTTTTTTTTTTTAGCTATTGACGAGTTTTAGTGATAGAGCCATTCCATTTCAGATCAGACAGAGGGTGTCACATGACCCTCACCGATTTTTTTGAAAAAATTACAGTAGTTACAACTAAGGGACATATAAAATATTCCAAAAGGATTTTGCAAAAAAAAAAAAAAAATTATTTCTCTAGTTATAGACGTTTAAAATTTTTGAGACAAAGTTGACCGTTTTCAGAAAATCAGCAAAACACTCACTTTTAAGATGGCCACTGTTTCAAAAGTTTTTAACCGATTCTAATGATTTTTTTTTCTATAAGTATTGAAGGGATGGTATTTTATTTAGACACTAATTTGAAAAATTTAATTGGCTTCGTTTATAAAGAAAAAAAAGTGTTTCTGAAGTGAAAAAATAGTGTTTGTTTCGACTTCATGATTTTTTTTTCTGATGAAAGAAATTTATTTTTGACAAAACAGAGGTGGCGATCTAAAGTGCTGTTATGGAAGTTTTGTATCAAATTTTATTGTAAGCCTGAGATGCATATCCTCTCAGAATTTAAAGTTTGAAATTTGAAAATGTTCAAAAATTACGATTTTTGAAGTGTGATTACTCAAAAAAGCCATTTTTTAAAAGTCTGAAAATCTGCTCATTTGTTGCATTTAAAGTGCTTAATGAGCTGCTATCAATTATGTTGTGTGTTTTTGCCCCAGATATTTTATGATTTTTCAGAAATGGCCTTTTGTGCGTTTCTCAAAAAAGCCAGAAATTCAAACTCGTTCTTATTTAATCACTTTAATATAATATTTAATCAATATTTATTAAGAAATATACTGTATTGTTACACAATTACTACAGATAAATTGTACTTAACCTTCTTAGAACTTAAATAGCTCCTAGCTCAAAGCGTAGCTACTGTGATTTAATGCATGTTATTGTGTTCAATCCAATGACTAGTTTTAAACTCGCACACTTTACATCAAATATGTTACAGCACTGATATACATAGTTGCAAACGCATTTGAAATTATGTACTTAAAGCAAAATAAGTAGAATCAAGTTCTTGAATCATCTTCTACTCATTATTACCAAAAAAATGCAAAGACTAGGAGGGTTCAGATGGTGTTATATTTCTTGTGGTATTATATTCTGGCTATTGAAATATTTGTTCTAGATTATCTGTGTACAAATTATTCGATAATGTCCCTAAACCATCGGTGATACCTTCTTAATTTGCTCCATTCAATAATTCTCATTCACACTTTCAATACATTTTCCTATTTAGAAATCACGCATTGAGTTATATTTGTTTAAAAGGCTGTTAGTTTTCTAACTGTTTTCCACTTCTTGTTTGCTGGTGCGTCCCATGTAAGCATTACTATTTTAGGGATTTTTACTATTTAGCAGTATTGTAGAATAGCCAATAATGTTTTGATTGTATTCCTACAATAAATTTTACATTTGCTGTTGCTTGGTATTTGATATAAAGCGTGTGAGTTTGAAACTAGTAATTGGATTGAACAGAATAACATGCATTAAATCACAGTAGCTACGCTTTGAGCTAGGAGCTATTTAAGTTCTAAGAAGGTTAAGTACAATTTATCTGTAGTAATTGTGTAACAATACAGTATATTTCTTAATAAATATTATATTAAAATGATTAAATAAGAACGAGTTTGAATTTCTAGCTTTTTTGAGAAACGCACAAAAGGTCATTTTTGAAAAATCATATAAAATATCTGGGGCAAAAATACACAATGTAATTGATAGCAGCTCATTAAGCACTTCAAGCGCAAAAAATGAGCAGATTTTCAGATTTTTAAGAAATGGCTTTTTTGAGTAATCACACTTCAAAAATCGTAATTTTTGAACATTTTCAAATTTCAAAATTTAAATTCTGAGTGGATATGCAGCTCATGCTTACAATAAAATTTGAAACAAAACTTCCATAACAGCACTTTAGATCGCCACCTCTGTTTTGTCCAAAATAAATTTCTCTCATAAGAAAAAAAAAATCATGAATTCGGAACAAACACTATTTTTTCACTTCAGAAACACTTTTTTTTCTTTATCAATGAAGAAAACTAAATTTGTAAAATTAGTGTCTAAATAAAATACCATCCCTTCATTATTTTTAGAAAAAAAATCATTCGAATCGGTTAAAAACTTTTGAAACGGTGGCCATTTTAAAAGTGAGTGTTTTGCTGATTTTCTGAAAATAGCCAACTTTGTCCCAAATTTTAAACGTCTGTAACTAGAGAAATAAAATTTTTTTTGCAAAATCCTTTTGGGATATTTTATATGTCCCTTGGTTGTAACTACTGTAATTTTTTCAAAAAAATCTGGGAGGGTCATGTGACAAGTTTCAGACCTGCCTGCCTGATTTGAAATGGAATGACTCGATAGCAAAACATTTTGGAAACAGTTTATTATTAGTCAATTATTTCCCCTTTTATTTTGTCAGGCAAGCCTCATTTATAATTGTAGTTGTTACATTGTTATAGATAGCAGATGGCAACCTGTTTTAGTTGAGTAAATTACTAGGTGATAAATATAAAACTCATTATTAAAAACAGTTTGTGGTCATTAAGCAGTCATATTAAAAGCAATTATAATAAGAGTGGAGTGAAGGCATCTCTAAAACAATGGAACGAAAAATGAGAATAGTGTATGGAAGCAAACAGTTGAGTGTTATTCAATTGCCACTCTACTTCGTATGAAATCAGCGGAAGTACAAGCGGCTACATGTATGAGCGCCATTGGCCATGCGGCGAAAGTTATTTACAATGCGTTTACTTTAAGAGAGGATGATTAAAATGAAGTTATAATAGTCAAATTTGATGAATGATATATACTTAGATAATTATATAAATAGCATAATTTTTTCAATGCTAAATTTAAGTATTAGGGATCATTCATAAATGATGTCACGCTTCGAGTAGGGAGGGGGGCTCATGAAATTGACAAAGGGAGGGGAGGGGGTAACAAGAAGTGTGACACCATGCATTATGCAACATAGCGTGACATGTGACAAAGGGGGGAGGGGGGGTCCGCTGAAGTGTGACATATTGTGACAAAGGGGGGGACGGGGGTCAACTATATGGGGAAAAAGCGTGACATCATTTATGAACGGCCCCTTAAGGTTCAATTTCGACTCTTGGGCGAACTCCTGTTATTTTGGAAAATACAAGATAGCAGTGCGAATTTATAAATGTATACGGGATACTCGAGCTAGCATTTTGGAGATATTTCAGACATTAACGCGAGGGATCTGGAGTGGAGCACGGAGCAGAGAAATTTTGCTCGACATTGGAGCGGAGTCGGAGCAAGAACATTTGTTGTACTTCGATTTTTTTTTTTTTTTTACTTTTTAATTTTTATCATGTAAAAAAATAAATTAACTATTAAAAAAAGGGATAAATAATAAAATCTGTCAAACTTATTCGGAGCACGGAGCGGAACTAGAGCAAAGTATTTAGAAGCCGGAGAGGAGCATCTCAAAAAAAGTGGCTACTCCAGATCCCTGATTAATCCGTTTTGATCGAAGACTGCTTTCATGAATGATGTCACGCTTCGAGGGGGAGGTGGTTTCTGGAAATTGTGGCAAAGTGTGACAAGGGGAGGGGAGGGGTTAACGAGTGTGACATCAGGCTTATACAGCATAGCGTGACATATGACAAAGTGGGGTAGGGGTCTGTTAAAATGTGACATTTTGTGACAAAGGGGGGTAGGGGGTCAACTACATAGGAAAAAAGCGTGACATCATTTATGAACGGTCCCTAGTACTGAATCCCAAAATTCAAAATATCCAAAAATTCCCGTTTCTTCTTTTTTTTTTTTTTTTTGTTAGAAAAACATCAATCTACCAAGCTGTTAAATCAATAAGTGCTAGTAGATTTAGATTCAAATGTAAGCAATCTTGTAAACAATATCTGTATACTCAAGAAACCTAAATAATGACCGTTCATAAATGATGTCACGCTTTTTTATGATGTATTTGACCCCCTACCCCCTTTGTCACAAAATATCACACTTCAACAGACCCCCTACCCGCCCCCCTTTCGTCACATGTCACGCTATGTTGTATAAGCCTGATGTCACTCTTCTTGTTACCCCCTCCCCTCCCCTTGTCACACTTTGCCACAATTTCACGAAACCCTCTCCCCCTCGAAGCGTGACATGATTTATGAATGATTCCATATGCCTATGTCAACGTTGATGTTTACGTAAATCCACTATCTTTGGTCCTGTAAATCAGCCATTTTGGTTCGAGTTCCAAAAGTTCGGCAAGTTCCGAAATCCGGCATAGCGCCGTCCCGAGCATGCCGAATTTGGGGATCGGTACTTTACAAGACTAAAAATTTTATTTATTATTTCGTACATCATGCTATATCTTTTTAAAATGCCTTGCATTCCATTTTCTTATTTATTGGCTACTATAACATATTAAATTCCAAAAATAGCTACAAAACTTTCTATTTCCAGATGCACTTTCCCGGAAGCTGAAAGGGTGAGAGTCGGGACAGAACAGGGAGAGCTTTCTAAATTTAGCAGCCAATGAGATCCCTCCGGAATGGGATTGGAACGCCGCGGGATTGATTTTGCTGTGGGTGGACACTGTGCGTAGGCGGATTTCCCGGAGAAAGTCTTTTATGTCATGTAAACAGGACAGCTTGAGGAAAGGAGAGATTTCAATAAAGGGCATAGACATAAGAAGCGTTCCTTTTATTTGTAACGCATTATGTTACAAATGCGTGGTTGTAATAGTTATGTTTGAATTTTTCTCTGCGCCAAATGCTGATTTTTTGAAATAATTTTTATAACGATGGGGGCTTGAGAAATTAATTTTGGGTGTACACTAGTTGATATTAAATACTGATATACATTTTTTCGATTTAAGGGGAGGGGGCACCATGAGAATTTTTTTTCTCTATGGTGTTTTTATTTACAATTTGTTTTCTTATGTCATGTTATATCATTTCATTAGAAATTTAATATTAAAAAAAAACTGGATTCCTTAAATATAATTTGAAAGTTTGAATGTTTAGAACGAAATTTAGCAATTTTTAAAAATGCATCTTCTTTTTCAAAAATTGGCGTAAAGTCTCAAAAAATTTTTTTATCTATTCATTACTCATAAAGCAAAACTTTTATGCTTTGAATTTTTAATAAGTCAAATAATTTTTGAGAAAAAAAAATAAAAATTGAAGTAACGCAGAAAAAACAACGAAAACTTCAAAGAACCTACAAAAATAATTTAAAAAAAAAGTACTTAAGCTATCATAAAAGTAAAGCATAAATTTGTTATGTGTAGTTTTAGGAACATGTGGGAAAAAAATCCACATTATAGATATAAATTTGAAAAAGCCCTTGCATTTTAATTGAGATAAAATGCGTAAAATGCAAAGCGAGAGAAAACAGCGTTTTAAGTTTTCGGCTTGCAATATCTTTATCAAAATGTCAAGTAAGGGATTTTTTTTTTTTCAGTTACAGTCGCGATGAAATTGCTTTTTCTCATTTATTTTATTTTAAAAATATGTGGTTTATATTCAGCCCAGTTTCGGTTTAGGAAATGAAAAGGTGACACATCACACCGTAATAAAATCAATGATAAATCAATAAATATTGTTTCGATTTTTCTGAAACTTTCAGGGAACATTTTTGAAGAACTATTTTACTACTTAAGCCAATAAAAAAATATTCGTTTTTTTTTGGATATTTTTGGGTGCTTTCTCTCCCCTTAAGACTCATCAAAGGGCAGGGAATTAGAACACATAAAAGTTTTGCTTAGTGTTGTAAGCTGGAAACAAAAAATTACTAATACCAACGGTTTTTTTTTTTTTTTTTTGGTACTGGTGATCTAAGTTAATTTCAAAATTTAATCTAACATATTGCCTTTTAAAAAAAGAAAGCAAAAGTTTCACTAATCTTTCCTTCAGTTATTAGCAAAAAGATTTTGTCGACAGGATAAAGCGATAAAAATGCTTAACTTGCATTTATACCATCACGTAGTAAACGTTTATCTTTTGTGAGACACCAATCTATTGATTTCTAATGACGTTAAAAATGTCTTTAAAAAATAAAAAAAACTACTAGGAATACAATACAATAAAAACTTCAAATATAAGCTTTACAATGCTATGCTGCAACTTTACAATGTTTCAAAATTTTGACTTTGTAATACCCATATTCCGCAGTTATGTCACTAACATTTTCTCTTATAAGTTTAAAACTGCTAGAACCAGAACCATTATTCAATTTCAACCTCTCTAAACTTAATTATTTCTTTCTAAAATCACGTGCAAAAAACTTGGACAGCCTTCGCCGTGTTCCAAAAGTCGATTCAATCAAGATAAAAACTATGCCTGTATGAACAATCATTTTCCATCAAAAAAATCGCAGCTGCTACTTCTTTATCACATTAATGAGAGAAAAGTGTTCTTAATCAGCTGAAGACGTTCGATTTATTTCTAGAAATGTCAAGAGGTAAATTCATCCTTTTATGATCGAATGTTCCAGACTAAAATCTCTGCGAAAGTTGGTAATGGAATGTTGGCTTATCATTGATAAATTCCAAGTTTTTGTTCTTACCGAGTGAAATTTCGGTTCTTAAAACATCTGTCAGATCTTGATATTACTCTTTTAAACGCTGTTATTAAAATTAATTTAATATCTAAGTTCCCAAAATTAAAAAAACAGCAAAAAATATATTTAGCAATTTAAAAAAATAGAAAAGAAAAGGAAATAAAGAAAAAAAGAAAATTGTAGACTACGAATTCCTTCAAATGTCCATGTATTCTACGCATCTTACAAAAATAATCGTATTCTTTTTCCGCCATTTTTTTTCTCCGTTTTCTCACAAAGAATTCCATTTACATTCATTGTTTTTTTTCTAAAGTTATATATACCAAAGTCGTTTTCATCCGTATAATTCCAACAAATGTCTTAATAAACCGTTCTTTTTGCTTTACGAATGTATGCATCCTGCTAGGTGGATCTTTGTAATATTCATAGTTCTATTGATAGAAGGACGGCACTTCAGTTTTACAGAAATATGTACAAAGCCTGGTTCTGAATATATTCATGTGTTCTTATTTTATCTCAATCCAAGTGAGAAATCTGAATATTCCTTGCGACACACTGAAGTGTTCGGTGCCACGTAAATAAGTCACTCCCAAAGAACGTATGTGAAACAACAATTGTTACATACTAGACTGAAATACTTGTCGTTTTTACCATATGAACGGTGTATTGATTTTTATGTCTGCTTTGTACTAATAGTACAGTGAAAACTATGTAAGTTAACCACTTGCGTACAGCACTTATTGGTCAACTTATAGAGGGTGAAGACTTTTTATTTATTTATTTATTTATTTTTTTTTCTTGTTCATTTCTTACAATGTGCATTGATTCATTTGCAACTAATTAAAATATAGCTTCATCTATTTACATTACTTTAAAATAGTAATCCTATAGAAGTTACTTATTCCATGGTAAAGTCGACAGTGTGGCGTAGTGGGGAGGCAGCAGGCCTCGTACGCCCAAGATCGCGGGTTCAAACCTGGCCCAAGTCGGTGGATTTTCAAGATGCAGAAAATCGTCTGCGCCCATGTCGTATGATGATGCGGCATGTAAAAGGTCCCTTGAGTAGACATTTGGCTTGGATGCTCTCGGCTAAATTAAATTCCTAGTGCATATTGCATCAACGAGAGCTCAGGTACCGCCATCTAGTGGTAACGGAACGTCAAAATTCTCACATGCGCGAAGGTACCACACTCATTGGTGCCGCTGAAAGAGATGGTACCAATTACTGGGGAAAGCACTAGGTCTGCAATTGTTGAAGACCAATACCGTAGTCCCATTGGAAATAAAAAGTGACAACGGGAGGGAAGGGATTAACAAGAAGGATGACATCATACGTTTTAGCTTCTACAAAAAGATTAAATTAATTAATATTAAAATTGAATTTATTTCTGAAGTTTTTTTTTTTTATTTTCAAGTATGTGATTTGATTTTGTATCGAAAACATCGATGCTGATTAAAGTCTAAATTTACTTCTAGTTAAAATTTAAAAGAAAATCATCTTAGGCATTTAATTTTTTCAGAATTCGAACAATTAATATTTTTTTTACTATTAAAAAATTATCTTTTTTGTTGTAAATCTTAATCTTCTTTTATACAAATTTACACGGCATATAATCATTATTATTGTTATGTTCTCAAATGTCATAAAAAGTTCAAAAATAGAATTGGAAAGGTCATCTATATGGTAAAGATTTCCTAAAAATACATATTTTTTTCAAAATGGCTAGATTAGTTAGAAGTAAAAAGAAGAAACTTCTTTATAGAATAAAAGAGTGCTCATAGTAGTTTTCCCATATGGTTCACTTACAAAGAGGTTTAGGCAAACGTTGAAACTCTGATAAAAATCAAAATAGTGAATTTCCTGGAGGCAAATGGAGTGTTGACTGATTTTCAGTATGGTTTTAGGAAGGGTAGGTCCTGTACAACTAATTTGTTGCATTTCTATGACAAGGTTACCATGGCATTAGATAGTAAAAAGTGCGTAGATGTTGTTTACATTGACTTTCAGAAAGCGTTTGATAAAGTACCGCATGAAGCTCTTCTTAGCAAATACCAATATAAGCAAGTATTGGTATTGGTGGAAAAATTTTAATTTGGGTTAAAAACTGGCTGACTGGGAGGAAACAGAGAGTAGTAGTGAAGGGCAATTATTCTCAGTGGATTGATGTGTTGAGTGGGGTTCCACAAGGTTCAGTTTTAGGGCCAATATTATTTATTATTTCTATTAATGATATTACTCAGAGTATTTCTGGGAACATCAATATTTTTGCTGATGATGTCAAAATCATGGGAATTGTGGACACAGAGGAACAAGTCAATCAGTTTCAAGAGGATTTAAATCAAATTTCTAGGTGGGCAATTAAGTGGGGTATGCCTTTTAATATTGGGAAATGTCAAGTGCTTCATTTTGGTCATGGGAATAAACATGCAACCTATTATTTACAAGGTTCTGTCATTAGGGAAGCAGAAGCAGTTGTTGATCTAGGAGTATTGATTAGTCACGACTTCAAGTCCAGTCAGCAGTGTAGCATAGTAAGTAACAAAGCTAACAGGATGCTTGGGTTTATCAATAAATCTATTTCGAACAGGACTAGGGAAGTGGTATTGCCATTATACAGAAGTTTGGTAAGACCTCATTTGGAGTATGCTGTTCAGTTTTGGTCTCCGTACCTAAAAAGGATATTACCTTATTAGAAAGGATTCAAAGGAGGGCTACAAGATTGGTAAGTGGTCTTTCAGACTTAGATTATGAGGTTAGTCTTAAAAGGCTCAATATGTATAGTCTTGAGCAAAGGAGAGTCAGAGGGGACATGATTCAGTTGTTTAAATTCATTAAAACGGGAAATGTTGATGGACTACAGCTATGTGCTGAAAGTAGAACCAGAGGTCATTGTTTTAAACTTTTCAAATCTCAGGCTAATCTTGAAATTAGGAAAAACTACTACTTCAATAGGGTTGTAGGCAGTTGGAATAGATTACCGGAAGCGACTGTTAATTGCAGTGGGGTAAAAACTTTTAAGAAAGCTCTTGATGTTCATTGGGGACTGTTAAATTAACTAGGACCAGCCTAGCTGGGCCCTGAGCCTGTTGCTGGTCGTCACTTTTGTATTTGTATTTGTATTTATATGGATGTTTCATCCATCCAGGCAAATACTGGTCTTACCATTATGGCATAAAAAATATCCCGGAGAAATTATTCGAGGTTTTTTTTCTTTTACCTTTGCAAAAATAGATAAATAAATACTATATAGTAATTATTGGGTGGTGAACTTACAAAAGTTTTTTTTATAATACTCCCATCCAAATTCGGCATACATAAGTGGGCAATATAGACAGGCGGTCAAGTTACAAAGGTTTCCTTACATTGTATAATATAGGGCTCATTCCGTTCCTGACAAAAGTGGTCAACTTTATAGGTTTTACTGTACTTGCACGGCGGTGCCCGTGCTAAAATTGTAGAACCGTCCAAGAATCGCCAAAATTTAAGGTAAAAAAAAACAAAGATCGAAACGTATTTATTTAGTGCAAAAAATATATGCAAAAAAGTATTTCCACCATAGCGATGCACGTGGTAAAAAAAAATTAAACAAGTTAAAATCACCCAAAAAAGAACGAAGGAAACTGCGTGTTTTATGCAAGGAATTTTGGCACTCGCGAAAAGCGTAAAAAGTGCCAAAGGGTTGCCCGTGATAAAAGTTTAAAAGAAGAAAAAAGTTAACTTTCGTATTCCTTGCTTAGAGGCGTAGTATAAACTTTATTTTACTGTGTGAGAAAATGAGATTTTTAGATGCCTCCTTCCCTCCACCATCGATCACGCATTAATCAAAATTCGTTATTGCGAGATTTTCTTTCAATCCACAAACACACATTATCGTGAAATCGGCGACAATTTTTGAATGAACTATTAATCGTAATGTATGCTTTTTCCGAAAATGTCACGTTAAGTTCAGAATTTTTTTTGTTTTTTGCTCAGAATCACCCATGAAGCGCCAATAATAGCCGAACGAAAGGGGAGATGCAAGTTATTGCAATAGGGGGCGCCAACTTTATTGGTTGCCAAAAGTCAAGTAGCATCCAAAAAAAAAAACTGCGTCTTTAGAAGATCTGAAATACAAACGTGTCGTACAAGGTTTAATATACACGGAAATTGTGAAAAGGATTTATATTTATTATTTTGTTATTGTTGCTATTGTTGTAATTCTCCAGTGATGTTATTGTTATTTATATAATTATTATTATTATACTAGCCGCCTGCGCGACGAGCCACTTCATTTTTTACACCATTTGCTTTTTATGCCTATCGCCTCTGTACGCTAAGCAAATAACTGCCTTCGGCGGCTGTTCGGCTTGCTTGTGTTATGTTTTAAAAATTTCAACAGTATATACAAAATGAAACCAATTTGATATGATCATCAATTATGAAAAACTGTTCTAAGCAAAAATGTTGCAAGTATCGCTAAGATACTAAGAAAGGAATTTAACATTTTAGAGAAAAATAGAAGTCACATGTAACAATAAATTTGTTTTATTTTTTTGTACATGACGTATTATACTCCACAAACACACATTATCCAGAAAATTCTACATGAGATGCTACAAAAAGGAGTAAATAAAGGCTGTAAAAGATTTGAATAGGTGGAAACTTATGAAATAACGTTCAGGTATATCTAATAAAACCAACTTTGTTAAAGTACTAATTCTCAAAAACATTTCATACACTTCCTTCAGAGCGACAACCCAAATTTCATATGTAGAAAAAAGGAGCCCTTCATAACTCCGAAACACGTGCGTGTCATATTTTTGTATATTTGTACTTTAACAACGCTGATTTTCTCGACAAATTGTCCTACGTCATAACCTTCAAGAGTTGATAAGAAAAAAGAAACAAAAGACTGCTTTCGGAAAAAGGATGTTTGTTCATTTTAAACTTATTCACTATTTAAAGGGCTTTTGTTCGATTATCCGTGTTTCCCGATTTTCCGGCAAATCCGTACATTAACTACCACGGATAATCAAGAGTTCAGCGCATGATTGCAAGAAGAGGATCACTGAATAGTTCTAATTTCTTTGTTAAAATAAAATTAAAAAAGAAACGAAAAGAAAAAACTGAGGGCAAAACGAAAAGTTTAAAATTAAGAAAAGAATCATGTAGCTACTAGAAGAGCTGCAATGTCTTTGTAGTAGAAATCTTTTCTTATTTAGCTTTTTATCCGAAGCAATGGATACAAGAATCAAAAGGATTGACATTCTCACTTTATTTTTTTTAATAATTATTTCATCTTCTTCAAAATATAATCACAGGAAACGTGTGCAGTTTTATTTACATTTGTTTTATACGCATATTCGTTGCTCCAGAGAAAAAGGACCAGAGTCATTCGGCTAAAAGAAAGAGGTTAGGGGTAGGTCATAAATGTGCAATGGACAAAGAATAGTTTCGTTTTTTGACAATATTCCACGAAGAGATAAAAAATAGTATTAGCATAGCAAATGATCTTCCGCTTTGATTGGTGGATTACTTCATAGATGGCGCAACTGCAATCTATTGTCCTTTTTCCTGGCATTCCAGTGATGCTATCTAGGAAATGACTACGAACTAAAGCAATAGATCGTTTACTACACGAATACTTAAAAATCGGTCTAGTATTTATGGATCAATTTTTATAAAACTTTTAAGGCATGTTAGTATTTTTGAAGTTCTGAGAAATTGAAATGTAGGGCAATATTATATTATGTTGAAAAAATATTAAGAATTAAAAACTATTTAATGAACGTTGTTCAATAGTTTAATTACAAATCGGAACTTGAATTCGGTTTAAACTCTTTTTAATTTTGTATGAACGTAAACTATGCAGCATAAATGAAGAAAATAGCCTCGAAAATTCGTTGTTTTGAAAAAGAATCACACTCTGTTTCATAGAATCTTTTAAAAATTGGTTTAAACTGGCTCAGACAAATACTGTTTCGCAGAATGTCATAAAATAGTATAATACTAATAGCAAATTATTATTATTAATAATAATAATTAGTAATGAATAATTAAATAGTAATAAAATTGCAAATGTTGTCGTTTTTCCCAGAAATTGAAAAAAACTCATGCAACTCGTACTGGACGCAAAACGTTTTGACTGTGATCAGGACTTCAACTTTGGCATCACTTTAGGAAGGAAATTCCGGTTTAGCACAGGGGAAACCGTACTTTTTCCCAAACAATAGTTCGCCAGTTGTTAATGGATATGCCATCGCTGGAATTTTAGAATAAAAATCCTGCGTGAGGAAAATCAACAGGTGGCTAAGCAATACCTCATTTGTATGAAAGCGAATACATCTAACAGAATTAATTAAGGGGCCATTCATAAATGATGTCACGCATCGAGGGGGGTTCGAGAAATTGTGACTGTTTGTGACGATGGGAGAAGAGGGTAACAAGAAATGTGACATCACGCATTTTAGTTTCTGTAAAAATGTTTTAAAATCGGCAAATTAAATTCATTTTTCAGTTTTTTTGATTTTCGCAATTTGATTTTAAATTGTATCGAAAGTACCGATGCTGAGTAAAGTCGAAATTTACTTCTAGTTACAAGTTTAAAAGGAAATCTTCTTAGACATTTGCACTTTTAAGACAAAATAGCAGGGTTCATTTTTTCAGAATTCGAACAATAAATAATTTTTACTATTATATACTATTTTTTTTTTCGTAAACATTAATCTCATTTTACACAAATTAAGTACACAGCATATTGCCAATTTTATTATTGTTATGCTCTAAAATGTCATTAAAACTTCAGAAATAAAGTTAGAAATGTGACCTATAATTAGAGCTTTAATTTTTTCTAACTGCAACACAGTAAGTACATAATACCTATGTAACATAGCGCGACATGTGACAAAGAGGGGGTAGAGGGTCCGTTGAAATGTGACATTTTGTGACAAACTGGGGGAGTCAAATATATTGAAAAAAATCGTGACATCATTTATGAACGATCCTTAAGGGATCATTCATAAACGATGTCACACTTCAAGTGGGGAGGGGGTTTGTGAAATTGTGACAAGGATAGCGGTAACAAGAAGTGTGACATCATCCGTATGCAACCTAGTGTATCATGTGACTAAGGGGGTAGGGGAATGTTGAAGTGTGACAATTTGTGAAAAAGGGAGGAAAGGGCTCAAATATATCGGAAAAAAGCGTGACATCATTAATGAACGGTCCCTAAGGGATCATTCATAAATGATGTCACCCTTCGCGAAATTGTGACAAGGAGAGGGTTAACAAAAAGTGTGACATCATGCTTATGCAACATAGCGTGGTATGTGACAAAGGGGGTAGGGGGTAGCTTGAAGTGTGACATTTTGTGAAAAAGAGGGGAAGGGGGTCAAATATATCGGAAAAAAGCATGACATCATTTATGAACGGTCCCTAAAGGGGGGTAGGGGGTCCGTTGAAGAGTGACATTTTGTGATAAAGGGGGAGAGGGGAGACAAATATATTGAAAGAAAGCGCGACATCATTTATGAACGGTCCCCAACTTGAAAAATCAGGAAATCCATCTTCTGAAAAATGTTTAAAATAAATAAGTAAAAGGTTGCTATTTTCCGCGAATGGGCGAGTCCAACATCGGCAACAAAGAACGAAAACTATGAGGAAGTACGTGTAGTTAGTCCTTGCTTCTAAATATTTAGTCAACGAGAGCAAATATTTGCATTTTCCGTGAAGGTGTGTTTCCACGCACATCTGCTCCAGTTACTCACGCCACCACATGAGATAAAATAGGGGAAGCCGTAAATCTTCATTCTTTTCTTCAGAAGCTCGTAATTCCTTCTCTTGTCGCCACTGTAACAGTGATTTGGAACTATGTTGCCTGAAAAAAGAAAAGAAAACAAAATACATATAATTATAGTTTTTAATGAAATTGAATAAAACAAAAATAACAAGTTTGTCCAGAGCGAGGTTTCTCAACCTTGGCCATATGGCCCACTTGGGGGCCACGGAAAAAAACTAGGGGGCCACAGGAAAAGTATGAAAATGGGGGAGTCATGAGTTGTTGGAAGGGGGTTATGGCTGAATTTTTTCAAATCTGTAAAATCTTTGACTCTCCCAAAGAACAATTTCTTAATCGCATTTTGAAGGAGCTATCCCGGCCATCTGTTTTGGAATGGTCAGAAAATGCATTCTCATAAAAGAACTCGAATAACGATTCATTTACCACTGCAAAATACTTATTATATGAATCGTGCTTTTATGGGGTAAAAAGATTAAGGGGAGAGCTTTTCTTTCATAGGCCTTACATTATGATTATGTTACTACACTATTTTTCAGAAGTTATCATAATAATTTTATTTTAATTTTTGTTAACGTACAGTTTTTTAATTTCAAAACTGTATGGTCGTTTCTTTAGCATGCGCTGTAAACGTATTTTAGAAAAAAAAAATATACGAGAACATGAAAAAAAACATAATATCCCTTAATGATATAAGTATAGTACACAGATGTTGAAAAACAAAATTTGAAAACTGGATTACCAGAAGATCAGGGAGTTATTTGGCTCAAGATTTTTTTTCTTTTTAATTGATCGTGCTTGTTCTGAAAGTAATATTTGTTTTTATCCTTTTTTAAGTGCGTGTTTTGTGTGTACACGTACATGAGGGGGGGGGGGGGCCACGGAGGAATTTTGGGCTCACTAGTTGACCACAACTCAAAAAAGGTTGAGAACCCCTGGTCCAGAGCTAATAGAACCGAATTTCTGATTTTATTGCATCAAAATTCTGAGTGAAATGCGGCTTTCAATTATATAGGTATCGATATAGGTAGGATCCGCTAAGACACAAGAAGGTAATTCTTGAATATTTTCATATATTCTGTAGAGGAGGGCATAAAACTATCGAAAGAGCTACCTGTGGCTCGCGAGTCGCATTTTGCTGACCCCTGGTTCAATGCTTATTTTTCTCAGGCCCGTAATTTCGAATGTTTTCGGGCGGGGGGGGGGGGAGGGTAAAGGGTATATTCTCTTACGTATTATTTACACTTAAAAACAACAAACGCATGCACATTTTCAAAATTCCATTGCATTCCAAAATTCCGGGATTGGGGGAGAGAAGGAGCAATTTGCCGCACTAGACTATCCTAAATGATAGGTCTCTTCAAAATTAGAACCATTGCAATGAATTTAGAGTAACTCAGTTGTAAAAGCAGGATAATCCTTTGTATCCAGCGTTGAATCTACATAAACATTGTTTATGAGACAAAATTCCACCAAAAAAAAAAAAAAATGAACCGCGTCCAAGTACAGTTCAAGCGGCCAAAAAAAAAAAAAAAAAGAAAAGGCCTCTGACTGGCAGAGTACCAAAAAGAATCCACTCATGTTCAAGGGAGAAACTGCTGGCATAAGGAATGTGCCGTATTCTGTTCTCGTTTCAGGTTCCTCAGCATGCTTGATTTTTCCCGAACTGATGCTATGTGCCTGTTTACGAATTTGGTCGGTTTCAACAGATGGAGAGTTAAACATTCTGATTCGAATGCTAACTTTCCTAAAACTCGAATGGATTCGTCCTTTTCTGACATGCGCAGAAGCGTCCAAGGGCCGAACTGTATCCTGTATCATTTCGATCTTTTCAAGGAGGCGGGGACAAAAACAGGGGCGGATTAAGCAATAGGTGGATCTGGCGGTTACCAGAGGCCATAAGTTAAAAAGGGGCTTCTTCATTATTTGAATTTTTTCCGTTTATTTTAGACCGATATCTTCCATTGTATTAAGCAGGGCAGGAAGAGAAGTTATCCCATAAGAGAAGAGAAAGACCCCATAAGGAAAGAGAAGGCACCCCCACATACACCGATTGTGTTTCTAAAAGTCAGGGAGAACGGAAAATTGCTCCCTCCTGATTCCCCAAATGACTGGCCTGGAAGTACGTCCACTCCCCCTCATTTCTCATCAAATTTCAGTATCAAGAAATTGATAATAGCAATGAAAATAAAAGATTTACATCACAAAAATTGTTACCAAAAAGAAAACTACATATGGAAATTTTTTATTACCCGGAGAGATTTCATTTTATAAGCTCACTGTGATATTGTGGCATTATGGTCCACACATGGCGTAAACAAATTTATTCCCCCTCTCCTCTATTTAAAGGTTCAGAGAAGTGAAGAATGCATTAGTTGCTTTTGTAATCTTGGGTTTAAAGTCTTATTTATACCGTTATTCGCTTTTCAGACGAAGCTTAGAATTTTTCAAGTCGATGAAGTAGTACGAAATGTTCTTGAAATGTTCAAAAATAGCCTTACTTACAATATATTCTCGAAAATCCTGTTTATCCGTATATTTTACGTCAAACTTCATGTCTGCTATCAAAATTTCGAACCTTTTTTCCTATATGAGCCAAAGTTATAAGGGATTAAATTCCTTCCCAGGCTCTAATGCTGATATTTTCAAAAGTGTTCAGAACTGAAGAAAAACATCTTTGAACCACCAAAAGTGGGATTGTAGCTTGCAGACGAAAAGTCCTTGAAAAAACTTTTTGTTAGTGAAAATTGAATATTTCCCACAAAACTATTGGGGATAGAGGGACGGAGGGCTAACCTTTAGCCATCTAAAAACATACTTTTAGCCTCCCCCCTCCCTAAAATCCGCGTTCGAATTTACCTTGGACTACTTATTAGTGTACCGCGTTGCATCAGAGGCATTTTACGGCATTTGGGACATAATGTAGAGTGCGTAACATACATATATATATATCTCGATATTCTCAATAAATTTGAGGAAAATCTAAAAAAAATTTAATATCTACATGTATTTACGTCTTACATTATTATTATTTTTTCTTTAAAATGTATACAAAACATATGCATGTTTCGGACATTTTGTCCCAAATACCGTAAAATGACCCTTCACTATTACAGCCAAACTCTAGTTTACTTCATTGGTCGCTCTAAATTGGTCTGTAGACACTGCAGCAGTAACTACAGTGTAATTAGTAGTTTTGAGTCACTGTCTCCCAATTACTAATAAAATATAAATAATGTCTGTTTTTCTGTATGTAAGTACTCTGTATGATGTGAGTACTTCTGTATGTGTAGTGAAATATCTTATATATAAGCGGCTTATTCTGTCTGTGTCTGTCCGCGATAGGATCCTAGGCCGTTTTACCGAACGGGGCCACATTCGGCACGGTTCATGTTTACAACCCGAGAAACGCATCGCCGCAAAAATGAAAGTTGTGGCTCAATTAGGTTTTTTTTTTTTTAATTATTTTTTAAATTTTTTCGATAATTTTTTGACCCGTTTTATTTTACTTTTGCATTGTTGCCCTCATTTCCAAACATATAATGACAGTTGCCGTGTGAACAAACAAATCAATGCAGTTGCCATTGTTATTGTCATAAATGTAACAAATAGACTAATAACAATCGAAACGTTTTTCTCCGTCAACGTCATATTGAGTGAGGCTTCGCTGTATTTCAATCTCCGTTAAAAATTAATGTATACGCGACTTTAATTTAATCATTTCTTTCTTTTTAATTTATTTATTTATTGTCTGCCCTTTTCATATTTTTCTTATTAGAGTGGCAGCGCTCTTTTTTCCCAGTTTCGTTAAAACTGTTGTTTTAAAAGCATAATAAAATTTTCAATAAGTTCTTTCGATGATAAATATATATTTTTCACAAACAATTTGATTATATAGTAAATAAATGTATAGTATTGTGGGGCTGTAAGCGAAGGGGCGTCCTCGCCGCCTGATCTTGGTCATTCAGTTTGAATGAGCAGACACCTTTGCACAAATCATTTTAATTACAATTTATAATATCTAAAACAGCGGTCATTTCGTATGACTGCCGGGCGTACTAGTATATGTATATGATAAGTCAGTCAGATTGTTTCTCCAGTACAACTTCGAACAAAATAAAATACAATTTGAAGCTAGTAATTTCTAATATAATATAAAGTGAGATAATAAGTTGCTTAAACGCGTTATTTTGCTTCGAATCAACGTTTCGTAAGTATGTTGGTTTGTATTTACGTTTTGAACTCTTGATTAAAGTAAAAGTGAGTATATAGCCGCTGGGCGAAATTTAATATTAATTGCAGGAAAAATGAAGACTAATTAGAAAAACTAAAATGTAGGAAAACCTTAAATGCTAAGACGTTAGATCGGGGTTCTGCTAGATATATAAAAAGAACTGGTAATTAATTTGCACACAACTAAAAAAAAACCTTCGTTGTGGCCCTGAAAGAGACACTATATCAAAAAAAAAAAAGAAAAAAAAGTTCTTTCATTTTTTTTCTACCGCCAAAACAAAATGGAATCCCGAATACAATCTTTTGTTTGTGTTCGATAGATTTACGACCCAGCCATTTTCGACAAAAGCGAATAATAAAAGTGATTCATAAGAAATGTTTTGCTCCATAAAAAAGGGTTACTTGAGAAAAGGCGCAGGAAAACCAAATTCTCAGTAGAGGTGACTGAACTGGTAACCATAGCAACACAGGAAGCTGCATTGTTTGCATAAGAGTGCCCACCAGAGAAACACTAGGACGCTAATGTGAATTTCATGTAAAAGGGAAACTATCAACAAATTGAATGAAAGTCTCGAGTTTCATTTCTACATTAACTGAATGTCGAACAAAAGATTAAAATGCTTTGAAAAGTTGTTTCCTGTTACTAATAAAAATGTTTGAATTTAAAATCAACTCGAATACTATGCTAATTGGTTGTGTCTATTGGCTAAATATATCGTGTTTTTAAAAGTCAGAGAGAGGGGCGACGGGCATTATAATATATAACGAAATGATTTGGAAGAATGGACAAATCCCCCCCCCTCCCCCCTTTGCTTTTCGCTGGAAATTATGTCTTCACAATGAAAGCAGTTTTCATAAAAGGAGTTAATTCGAAAAAAAAAAAAATTGAAATAACTTTTTGTTGTGGAATTTTTTAAAAATCCATTACAACTTATGAAATGTAAATTTGTTAATTTACGACTGCTGTTTAGCCTACTTTCCCGGAAAAGTAAAAAAAAGGAAAAGAGTAAGAAAGGAAGCTTAATGTACCATAAAAATATCGTTAAAAGTAAAGAAAAGGAAATTTCAATCCTATACAAATCCTGACCTAACAGACGGATTTGCTTGGAACAAAAATGTCATCGGAAAACTCCTATGACGTAGAACATGAGCAGATAGGAAGTTCATCCCGAACTAAACGAGCCTATTTTCTCACGAAACTTTTTGATCTGAATTTTTAAGTACATTTCCGAATGAATGAATGAGATGAAGAATGAATGAATGAATAAATGAGGAACTAAATGGAAAAATAAATAAATGAGTGAATAAATACATGAATGAATGAGTGAGTGAATGCATATGTATAAATCATTGAAAAATGACTTATATTTGAAGTAATAAAGAACTAAAGTTAAATGAGGAAGAGAGAGAGAGAGGGTAGCTAGATTATAAATTTGAAGTTGGTGTAAACGAGAAAGTACGCTCGTATAGTTCTAGACGGAACTTCTCGTTTATGATTTAACAAGCATAAATTTCTTCTTCAAACCATAGATTCCGAGTTCCTATAGCTTCTCTCCCCCTCAACCAAACAACGAATAAAAGAAGCTATAGCATGTAAAATTACGTGTTGCAAAAAATAGACTATAGAGGAAAAGGGAAAATTCGAGTATTTATCACTGTATAATTTGCAAGCAAATTACTCAAAAATTCAGACACGTCTCAATTTTTGTCTTTTTCCTGCCTTTCATAATTTTCATAATCTGAATTTTTTTCTAATCAAAAGCATTTTTAATTTGTTTAATATTTAAAGTGTAACCAAAATATACATAACTAACGCTAAAATAAGTACAAATACAGTGAAAAATTAAAAATGATTTCGTAAACGAGCTGATGTCTGCCACACGACTTTCTTCTGCTACACTAATTAGTTGGTTTGAGTGATGAATTTGGGGTAAATATCTTGGTATGGAAAACGACTGGAAATGTGCTTGCAATTGACACAAAATCGCATAAAACACCCTTTTTGGAACATCCGATTGCAACCAAAAGGAGAGGTGCACAACTAGACCTCGTGCAGCTCCTGCACACGAAATTTCAACCTTCTACAACTAACTGTTTTTGAGTTATGCAAAATACAGTTCGACCACGGAAATTTGAAATTTGAACACTTCTGCGCATGGCAGAAAAGAACGAATCCATTCGAGTTTTAGGGAAGTTCGTTTTGCAGATGCGACAGTTAGGATGCGAATCAGAATGTTTGCTTCTCTGTTTGTTGAAAGCGACTACATTTTCAAACTGGCATATATCATCAGATCGGAAAATATTAGGGATGCTAAACGAACTAGAACGAGAAGTAAAAAAGGCACATTCTTTATATCAGCAGTTCCCCCCTTGAACATGAATGGATTCTTCTTGGCACTCTGCCAGCCAGATTGCTTTGGTTATGGTAGAACTGTACGCACATACAAACGTACAGACGGCCCTACAAACTCATCAGAACGGACTCGGGAATGGTCAAAATCGATGTGGTCCATAAGCACGTACGTATGCACTTACACACGGACATTGAAAAAAACCTTCCAAACTTATTAATCTGTGATTTTAACGCAAGATTAAGTGGAGAGTTGAGTGCGAAATCTTTCGCGAGTATAACACTTCCTGTACTTCGTAAAGTATTTTTTATAAAAAAATATGTTTATGTGTTTTTTTAGACAATAGTTATAAAAATTACTACTATCAAGAAAATATATTGAAAATTAGTTTATGAGATAATTTTTCTCATCCCTTTGGGAAGGGCACGTACCCCCTGGGCATCCTTTAAAATCCGACAATTGCATTTTATTAGATACTAATCATTCGCAAACAGCAGATATACCATTGGCAGAATGTAATGAGAAACTCCGTATCGACTTACTTTCGATTCAGAGATTGACGATTGCTTTATCTTCAATGTTTCTATTTCTTCTCCCAAACGCTATAAATAAATGAATAAATACGTTAAAAGAAGTTATCAAATTTGTAAAAATGGTTACTGGATGGCATTGACAAAAGTGTGGTACTTATAATAATTTCCGTCAGTAGATAAAGGGTTAATTAGGTATTACTAACCTGAGGTTTCTTGGGGGGATGCATCTTGATGAGGCTCTCCCCTCGTCTTCTCGCTGATGATTCGCTGATCTCTGTGCCTTAAAAAGAGATAAAATACGAGAATTAAAATAAGGATTCATAAAAAAAAAGCTCATCATTAGAGATCAAAAATAGATCGCGCGGTTAGGCTTGCAATTTGATCCTCGTTTCTAATGGGCTGCTGTTGGCTTCTGCCAGTTGCAGACCTAGTGCGTTCCCCAAAGATTGGAACCACCTCTTTCTGAGGTACAGTTCCAAGATCAACCAAAGCGATCTCTATGACAGATTGCCAAGAAGAATCTATTCATGTTCAAGGGAGGAACAGCTGGTATAAGGAACGTGCCGTTTCTGTACTCTAAGTTTTTAAAGACTCTGTACTTGCAGTTTTTTCCATAACTATCATAGACCAATCGTCCTCAAATTGTGCTCAGCGAGTCATAATAAAAAGGAGAGCGGAGAAACATACGAAAATAATCACAGGAGTTTACTCTACTAGACTGCAATGTTTCTTGACAATGACGTCACAACGCGCGGCGGAAGAAATGAGCAAACAGCGAGGCTGTTGGGTTGCAGGAGGAGGATCGAAAACACGCCAAGCTACCGACTTGGCGAATAATCCAATTAAGCACTCTATTTGGCACAGTGCATGATTGAAAACTCATTTGTCTGTTTATCAGAAAAAGACAATGTAACAAATCTGAAAACTTAATTTTTTTACCCAATCATAATCCCCTTCATCATAAGTTATTGCTTTCGACAAAAAAAAAAAAAAGAGAGAAATTATACTCTAAATACTTTTATGCAGATAGATATTTTACAAACATCAGAAACCTTTTTTTATCACAGCTACATTTTGAAATGCACTATGGTTTTTATAATAACGATATCAACGAATATAATAATAACAAGAACAATATTAACGAATATAATGAGAAGAAAATCGATATTAACAAAAATAATAATAATAACGATATTAACGAATGGAATAATAATAAAAAGAACAATATAAACAATATTAATAATAACAATAATAGCGATATTAACGAATAGAATAATAAAAACTGTTTAGTTTTAAGCTAAGTCCAAAGGCAACGAGTCGAGAGATAAATATAAACGATCAAAAATCTCGCCAAACCGCTTACAGATCGCCAAGTGCTAGTGCGCTCTTATTGGCTCGAGCGTTAGTTCTAAATGAAGGTATTAGTATAGGCGTTTCGCTTCTCGTAAAATTGAAAATATATAACATTTTATGAAAATTATGACAAATAAACGCTACATATGTGTAGGTTAAAATACCTTATCATATTTCTATAGCGAAATGCTTAGTTTAACTCGAAAATCGGACACCGCGCGGAGAACTACTTCCTTCGCTTGCTCTCAGCATATTTCTCCATAGTAAGAAACTTTGCAGTTGAGTATAGTGTTTATTGACTAAAAATATAATGAGTGGTATATAATGCGACTCCAAATACATCAATAAAGTTTCCCTTTCAATGTTTTGTGAAAAAAAAAAAAAATACAATCACACCTCATTCACAAAATGCAAGAATAGCTGCCGCACGGGAGGGGGGGGGGGAGGGATCATTAGCTCAAAGCAATGCGTAGAGCCAGTCGGTCAAAAATAATTAAAGTGAATCAGGACATTTTCTGGAACTTTCGGTAGGTAGGTACGGTAGTTTTAGCTTAAAGGTGGAGTCCAACTCATGCGAAGCACGCAAAACACATCTGCGGGCTGTTAATGAGACCGATTTTGTTATAATAATGTTTGTATCCTTGACGTGCGGTCGGAGAAAACGGCTTCAAAATGACAGCACACGCGCCCATTCCCGGAGACGCTTTTGCAATGCAAACAGCTCGGCCACCGGATATACCGCACCGTCACGCTATAAGAAGGCTCTGCAGGAGAACCACCTATACTCCTCGCAAAAAGCTAATTTACAAGGTGGATTTTTCTGCCTCCAATATTATTGTTATTATTATTATCAGTGAACTGAAGCAATAACTTTTTGAGTTACTTCGCTGCAGGCAGGCCCGGGCCCAGCCTGCTCGAAGCTGTCGTGCGAATTCCTCCTAAACGCTTTTTCTTTTCTTTTTTTTGTTTCGAAAAACCTAACTTAATGATTTTTTGGGGTTTATTTTATTTTATTTTCCGATATTATTACTCCGAATTTTTTTTTTTTTAAATCTTTTTTCATTTTATGTTTCTGTTATTATTATTTAAAATTTATTTTTGAAGGGGTAGGATTATTCGGTATTTTATCGGGGGATTTTAAGGCCACCTTTCATTGGGTGACCCGGCGCCGTCGTGCGCCACAAGGAATTGCACACATGGACGGCGCGGACCTGGCTCCTGGTCCGCTCCATGCTCCGAGTAATTTTAATCAGGGATATGGAGCAGCCATTTTTTTTAAGTTGCTCCTCTACGACTTCTGAATTTTCTTCAGCTACGCTCGATGCTCCGAAAAGTTTAAAAAGGAATTATATTACACACACAACCATTCATTTATTTTTAAGCTTTTAAATATAAGTCATAAAAAGCACTGGAACGCAATATGCGCATATATTTTTATTTTTTTGCTCCTGCTCCACTATAGTTTCGAACGAAATTTCGGTGATCCAGTGCTCCGCGCTCCTGCTCCACTCCAGATCCCTGCTTTTAATAGGAATCATAAATTATTTGTTTATTTAATTTTATGTAATGTTATTTTTAAAAATGTGTTGCGTGTTGTTTATCTATCTTTAAAATGTTTATCTATCGCCTTTGATTCTTTTCAACATAATTACAGATGAAAAATTATCTTCCATAATGCAGAAAAGTCATTTTAAAAATTGTAAGGGAATTTTAATGAAAAAGTATCGGAACAGTGGAGCACAACAAATTTCTTTCCTCAGGCTTCGTTCCCCTGCTCCAGATCTTTCTCTTTCTTTCTAATGGGGCTGCGAATGGTCACTAACCTTCGCAGACCTAGTGCGTACCCCGGTAACCGGCATCCATTTTTTTCAAGTAGCACCACTGTCGGTGGATGCCATTGCCACTGAGAATTTGGACGCTCAGTTACCCCTAGATGGCGGCACCTTAGCTCTCATTTGATGCGAATTGCACTAGGTATTTAATTTAGCCGAGAGTATCCAAGCCAAACGGATACTCAAGGGATCTTGAAGATGCCGCACAATCATGCGACATAGGCGCAGACGATTTTCTGCATCTTGAAAATCCACCGACTTGGGCCAGGTTCGAACCCGCGATCTTGGGAGTACGAGACCTGCGCCTTACCACTACACCACTCTGTCGACCTACTCCAGATCTTCTATTGTATTATTATTATTTTCTAAAGAATTGCTATAAATAAGCACATTCATTCTGATGGTACTCTCTCTCCCTCTCTCTAATATAAGAAGGGACACAATTCAAATTTTTAAGTGTAATCCCTTTCAAGCTTCATATATATAGGTATAATTGTAAATTTTTTCGGAAAAGAGGAAAAGTAGCAATATCAATCGACTATTTCAACCTTTTGTATGTTCCCTTAAAAATGGCATGAAATAATAACTTTTTAAAAATTAATTTATCGAAAATTGGGTTGCGAGGTGCACAACTACCGCCGAAAACTACATTTGGAAAAAAGAAGTCATCTAGGCTTTACTGTTTTCCGGGATGCGAAACGTGCGTCACAAAAACACAAACTCTTTCTTTCATCATATGTACAGATGATAAAGCGAGTCATTATTCATTTGTATTTGACTAGTAAGCCCGGCGGTCATACGAAATGACCGTTGTTCCAGATATTATAAATTGTAATTAAAATGATTTGTGCAAAGGTGTTTTCTAATTCAAACTGAATTACCCAGGTCAGGCGGCGAGGACACCCCTTTGCTTACTGCCCCACACTATTATATATTTATTTATTATACAATCAAATTGTTTGTGAAAAATATATATTTACCATCCAAAGAACTTATTGAACATTTTATTATGCTTTTCAAAACAAAAGTTTTAACGAAATTGGGCAAAAAAGCGCTGCCACCCTAATAAGAAAAACAAAAAAAAAAAAAAAGCGCTGACGATAAATAAATAAATTAAAAAGAAAGGAAGGATTAAATTAAATTCACGCATATATTAAATTTTAACGGAGATTGCAAATGCTGCGAAGCCTCACTCAATATGCTAGAGAAACGTTTCAATTATTATTATTAGTATATTTGTTACAATAACAATGGCAACTGCATTGATTTGTTTGTTCACACGGCAACTATAATTATACTGTTGGAAAGGACGGCAACAATGTAAAAATAAAATAAAGCGGGTCAAAAAAATCATTGAAAAATTTTTTAAAAATAATTAAAAAAAAATAATTAAGTCACAATTTTCATTTTTGCAGCAATGAGTTTCTCGAGTCTTAAACATTAACCGTGCCGAATGTGGTCTCGATCGGTAAAACGGCCTGGGATTCCTTAGCGGACGGACAGACAGACAGACAGAATAAGCCGCTTATATATAAAGAAAGAAGTTAACTTGATCTAAAATAAAGTTTAATTTCATTTGCACGTCTGTCTCACTTTTGCGTCCGTTTTGAATGGTCCTTTGCGTCGACGCCGAAGTGCGAAATCACTTCGTATATGTAATTTTAATTCTTCAAGGGGGGTGATAACCCCATACTCCTCCTCCCCATCTACACCACTAACATTGCATGCAAAATGCAAGCCAATGTACTTAGATTCCACTTAAGTACAGAGTCCAATCAGAATTTACGTTCATACAACACGTATTACATAGCTTCAAGGCCTGCTTTTTTTTCTCTCGCAAGCATGACCTTGATACAACAACCCAGTTCGTCGTTCGAGGTCACAAATTCTTTTTCGCGTATTATTTAGAAAAATCTCGCACAGTATTATCAAGTTGAATGTCGGTAGAATGGAAATTCACACGGGAGCAGACTTATCTTTCTTTTTTTTTTTGCTGGTACCCGATGATATTTTTCAATTAAGAGAAATATTATTGATGCTTTTTTCTCACGAAATGAGCTTCTGAAATCGCGATTACTAAGTTTCCTTTTCTATTTATGGGACTAGTAGTTGATGAAAAATTATGGGACGGGCACAAGTTTAACAAGAAGTTCCGTTTAGTCTATTTTCCCGTTTTTCCCTTCCCCCAACATCAAATATATAATGTAGCTATCTGTCTCTCTTTCTCCTTTAGTTTAATTTCTTCAAATGTACCTTTTTCAATGGTTTTATATTTATTAATAATTTTCCTAACAAAGAAAAATCAAGCCAAGCCTTTCCTATTAAAAGGAAAATAATTATTTTTCACCCATAATGTTTTTTCTAAAAAACGAATGCAGTCAAATTCATGTACAATATTTGAATTAGACGAACCTCTATAGATTAAAGAAAAAATCATCAAAATCAGGTCATTTAATCAAAAGTTATGCATGAAAAAAAAAAAAAAAGACTACATTTCTGCCCATAACTTTTTTCTAATTATTGAATACAGTCAAACGAAGGTACGGGACCTATAGGAAACCACCCTCGATCAATTTAAAAAGAATGAAAATCGGTTCATCGGGTGAGAAGTTATGGGTGGACAAACAAACAAACAAAAAAAGATATACATACGCTATGAATGTATAACCTCCTCCTTATTGAAGTCGGTTAAAAACCATCATAACATGCATCTGGGCTTATAATGATTTGGGAATGTGTGCTTTCAGTTTTATCCGAAGGAATATTCCTCACTGAAAGAGTTATTTAAAAACTTACTCAGCGGAGGGCGAAGTGCCCCTAGGATCGCTAATAGCTTAAAGTAGATTCCGAACCACTGTTACGATCGAAAGAGAGTGTTTTTTCCGATTAATAACCTTTATATTTCCACAGAGGTTGGCACCTGGATCCATGTCCGTTGTTCATCGATTCGCACTGTAGACCTACAAGTCTCAATTCCTTAGCCTCGTCCATTTTGGTATCGATAATCAAAAGTTTATTTCAGGGTCTAGCTTCAGACTTCAAAGTTTCATTTCTCTCATTTCGGACATTTAAAGAAACTGATAAAGAAATTGGATATTGCTGTCATTTCAGTCAAGAGTTGCAGATGCTAAACACGCCGCCGTCCATCGCCCTCCAAAAATTAGTACTAACTAGGTTTCCCGCAACACACCCCTCTGTATGAGGCAGGACATTAGCTGTATGTGGACAACTATTTAAAGGGCTAACTTCAAACTAAGCAGTCTTTTATAAGTCTCCTCTAAAAGTTGATTAGGAATTTCAACCCTTTTTTAATCCTTTTTTTAAAATAAATTTTGTTTTGATGGCCTAGCTTTTAAAACTACGCGTTATGATACATGCTTATATATGCAATGGTGGTAGCCAAAGTTATAATATATATTTTGGAAGGCCCGTCATTTCTAATTGTTCCCGGGGAGGAAGGAGTAAAAGGTCTTCGATGTAATATATTGTATTAAAAGTAACATAAAGCTGCGTATACAAAAATACATTAAATTCTCAAAGCAACCTATCCTCCCCACCATACACGTATATGCCTCCCTTCGTGGTAGTCAATCCGCGGGAGTTATTTTCTTTTTTGAAGTGAAAAAAGAATTAATTTTTAAAGGACCCTTTATTCAACGGTGTGTCCTGGATTTCTGATTGCATGCTCCATGCTTCCTGGATAGGCCATCAATTATGGAAAATAAAAGAAAAAAAAGAAATATCTAACACTTGATTTGAGAAAGCTTGCAAAAGATGGCAGCACTATAAAAGACTTATTGGCAATAGATCAGAGAGAAAAAGAAAAGTATTCCATAAGCTATATATTTAAATGTCTTACAAAACGGAGGTATTGCGGAGAAAAAAAATACATGGGAGAAATTGACTTTGTTAAGAAATAGAATGTAAACTATAATAAGTGTTTGAGAGAGTGAATAAATAAATAAAAGACGCCATTTAAAACGCCTGATAGTAATTTTTGAAAAACTGGAATCTCTTTGATGAGTAAAAACTGACTAGAAAGGTTGATAATAACTAACAAGAAATCTGGACCGCGCCCCTTCTTCAAATTACCTAAGAATAGGAGCGCCTGCATTAATTTAGTCTTTAGTAAAAAGTGAGAGAGAGAGAGAGAGTGAAATTGCAAAAAGAAGTGAAAACGTACTAAATATACGTTTTCAGTACGTATTGCAGAGTGGTTATAATTAAAGTTATCCTGGTTTAGACTTGCATAGAGCTCGTTCTGATGGACGGATAGTATAGGTACATGCGTTATGAAACATTTTTTTAAATTTCTAATGGACTGCTGTTGGCTTTTGTCTGAAGCCTAGTGCGTTCACGAGAGATTGTACCATCTCTTTCGGTAAGTGTGGTACCCACCGCCACATGAGAATTTTGACGCCTAGTTTCTCCACCTGAAAGAGCGAGCACCGGACTATGTTGATGCGAAACTGCCCTAGGAATTTTAATTTAGCCGAGAGTATCCAAGTCAAACCGATAATCGAGGGATCTTTTATACATGCAGCATAATCATACGACATGGGCGCAGACGGTTTTCTGTACTTCGAAAATAAACCGACACTGCCAGCCTCGATCCTCTGATAAGGACCAGCCAGGGCCAGTGCGAGCACGAAAGACGCCCTGAGGCAAAAAACTTTTTTCCGCCCCTACTATATTTTATGAAGGAATAGAGATTAAAAATGATCGATAAAAATTTTTTAATTATATACATTTTAACTTTCAAAAAAACTGAAGGAAAACAACCGCAGATCAAATTGGACTGAATAAGGAAAAATAACAAGAAGTTCCGTCTAGAACTATACGAGCCTACTTTCCCGTAACACCAAATTCAAATTTATAATCTAGCTATCTCTTTCTCTCTCTTTCTTATTTATCTTTAGTTCTAATTATTGAAAATATACCTTTTTCAACGGATAATACATATTCATTCACTCACTCATTCATTCTTTCATTTATTCAGCCATGCATTTATTCATTCATTCGTTACCTCATTCAAGTGTTTATTCATTCATTTACGCATTCATGTATTTATTCACTCATTTATTTATATTTTCATTTATTCAATAATTTATTCATTCATTCTTTTCCTCATTCATTTATTCATTGATTTATTCTTTCACTCTTTCATTTATTCATTCATTCATTATTTCACTCATTGAGTCACTGAGAAATATCCTTGAAAATCCCGATCAAAAAATTTCATAGCAAAATAGGCTCGTAAGTTCTGGATAAACTTTCTATTTCTACATGTTCTACGTTATAAGAGCTTTCCGATAAAGTTTGTTCCAAGCAAATTGGTCCGTTAGATCAGGATTTATATAGGGTTGAAATTTCCCCGTAAGCTCTGTGTTAATTTTTTGAACTGTTCAAAAATGAACAAAAACTGTTCAAATCAATATTTCACGCCGAGAACTCCTTTCAATAAGCTTGCAATAGGAACTTGGCTCATGTGCCCAGAGTTTACAGAATTTGCTTCAATTTTGTCCATAGGCGCTAATGTTAAAATTTTTTGCTGTTCAAAATTGAACACAAAATTGTTCAAATCAAAAAGTATATGGAAATGAAATGTCCTCGCCGAGATCTTTCTAATGCAAAAAGAATTTTTCCAATCGGACAATTCGTTCAAAAGTTATTAGGGGGGGACAGACCGACAGACAGACAGACCGACAGACCGACAGACACACTTTTTCTCCATCTCAATACCCTATTTTCAAATTTTTTATTTTTCAATCTTTATTTAATTACTTCACTTATTTTTGACTTTTCTTGATTTTTAACGATATTTTCACGATACATTAAGCCTTCTTTCATGCTTTATTATTATTTTTTTTTTACTTTTACGGGAAAGTAGGCTAAAAACTATAAATAACCCAGTAAAATATATATCCTTTCAACAAAGGATAGAAAGAAACGGAAACGTTTCAAGATGTTCCTTTTGTGTTTCTGTGTTTGATTTTATCAAAATTAAATGAGTGATATATAGTAATGCAAAAATGAAATTAGATGAAGTTTTGATGCATCATTTGTAAAACTAAATAGTTTAAATATTATTATTATTTTTTTGAGTTAAAAACTATTGTTTGTTGCTTAAAACGATGCAGTCACTATTTATGGCCAGTGCGCCCCTAAGAACGACGCGCCCTGAGGCGGGCGCCTCACCGCCTCAGCGTAGCGCCGGCCCTGGGACCAGCCGAGCTGGGTCCTGTACTTTTTTCTGGTTGTAGTTTTGTACTTGTATTAAATTGATCCATTTGAGGTCCTAAACGTTTAAAGCTAAAACTGGGAAGGGCTGTTGTTTCGATGTTTAATGCATGTGAGCCTATGGTCCATTGGTTTTCTCCACATTCTTCATCTTCTTTAACCCCTAAACTGGTTTACTCGCGCAGCGTACGGGCATTGAAATTTCCGCCTTTCTTGCATTGAGTTGCATCTATTTTTAGCCTACTTTCCCGTAAAAGTAAAAAAAAAAAATAATAAAGCATGAAAGAAGGCTTAATGTATCGTGAAAATATCGTTAGAAATCAAGAAAAGTCAAAAATAAGTAATTAAATAAAGATTGAAAAATAAAAAATTTGAAAGTAGGGTTTTGAGATGGGGAAAAAGTGTGTCGGTCGGTCTGTCGGTCTGTCTGTCTGTCGGTCTGTCCCCCCCCCCTAATAACTTTTGAACGAATTGTCCGATTGGAAAAATTCTTTTTGAATTCGAAAGATCTCGGAAGATTTGAACATTTTTTCGTTTAATTTTGAACAGTTCAAAAAAAGTTAACATTAGCGCCTATGGGCGAAAATGAAGCAAATGATGTAAACTCTGGGTGCAAGATCCACGTTCCAATGAACAAGCTTACTGGAGGAACCTCTTGGCGTGAAATATTAATTTGAACAGTTTTTGTTCATTTTTGAACTGTTCAAAAAATTAACATAGTACTTACGGGGAAATTTCAATACTATATAAATCCTGATCTAATGGACCGATTTGCTTGGAAAAAACTTTATCGGAAAGCTCTTATGACGTAGAACATGAACAAATAGAAAGTTCATCAAGAACTAACGAGCCTATTTTCCTATGAAATGTTTTTATTGGGATTTTTAAGGATATTTCTCAATGAATAAATGAAGGAGTGAAAGAATGAATAAATGACAGAGTGAAAGAATGGATAAATGAATAAATGAATGAGGAAAAGAATGAGTAAATGAGTGAATAAATGAAAAAATAAATAAATGGGTGAATAAATACATGAATGAGTAAATGAATGAATAAACACATGAATAAGTAAACGAATGAATGAATAAATGAGTGGCTGAATAAATGAAAGAATGAATGACTGAGTGAATGAATATGTATTATCCGTTGAAAAGGGTATATTTGAAAAAATTAAGAACTAAAGCTAAATGAGAAAGGCTAGATTATAAATTTGAATTTGGTGTATACGGGAAAGTAGGCTCGTATAGTTCTAGACGGAACTTCTTGTTAATAGATTGAAAGAGAGTCATTCAGGGGCATTTGTGTTTCAAAGTTATAAATTACTTAAATTCATTATTTATGAAAATTTTTAAAAAATCTTTCATTTTCCTTTCATACAAAGTTAGGACTTTACCTAATGCAATAAAAAATATGCTTTTTTTAGAAACATTTGTGGTAAAAAAATTAACCAGTTAAGGGGCTAACCCTTTATCTACTGAATTACGATCTGCAGTATTTTTTTTTACATAAATAGTTTGAGTATTTACACTGAAAATTAAGGGATTTACACATATAAAATGCTCAGTTTATAAGAATTTGTATATTTACAGCTAATAAGCGCCACAGAGTATTTTAACTGAAATGAACTACATACACTTTTTAAGGTGACCGACTACCTTCGGAACAAATTTTTTTTAAAAATGCAATTTCTGCCCATGTTTTATACTTTTTTGGTTAAATAAGGATTTATTAACATAAAAATACTTTTAAAAAATCCACATGTACTGTAGTTTTTGAATGAATGGGTAAAATGAGGAAAATTTTAGTTAAATTTTATTAAAACGGTTAACACTGTAAAAAAAAAATATATCGTTGCAATATTAATTATTTTCAGCCATTAGTTACAAATAACAATGATCTTCAAAATGAACTAAAATGAGAGAGAAATATTAAAATTTATGAAAATTACAAGGGAAAATGTATGCTAATGCATCGTTTTCCCGAATTTTTAACCTGCAACCCACATAAAAACCCTTGTATATAAAAAAATATTTTATTTACATTAGAAATTGCAGTTCATATGATAGCTGATACTATTTAAAACAAACACTGAAAATTTTGTGAGAATACATTGATTATGTTTTCAGATATCATGATAATGGAAATGGGTTTTGCGAAAAAATAACTTTCGAGAAAATTGCAGTTGAAAGTTACAGTTCGTTCAAAAACAGGCCGGAATTACATGAGGAGTAGCAGACGATATGTTTTATAATAGCTATAACTTTTTTTCTAAAGCACATAGATGAAAAAGGAAAACAGTTTTGGAAAGAGAAAAGTTCAAAGTATTAGAAGCGGAAAAAAAAAAAAAATCATCCTTAAGGTCAAAAATCGATGTTTTTAAGGTAGTCGGTCACCTTAATCAAAATATTTCGTCAAATCGTTTTCTAAGTTCTTAACTAACATATTAAAATAATCAGTGAGTTAGTTCTTGAATTTTACTGCTTTTCTGGAACGAAACTCTAAAAAAAAGGAACAAACTGAACAAAATGGACGTTCAAAACACCGCATCGGTTTCAAAACTATCTTCGTTTCTTCGCTCAAATACTCTTTATAAAACCCTTTGCTGATATGTATCCTGAAAAAGTGAAATTTAAAGAGTGTTCCTGCAAAGTAGCATCAGAATATTGGTAAAAATGATTTCTGAATGGAATTTTTAGAGAATCGTTGTTATAAGTACCCTTAGTAGATAAAGGGTTAAATCACATGTTTTGAAAAGCTGAAGAAAATACTTTTCTCCTCTGAAGGCAAAAATAGTCTTAAAGCGTAGAAAGTAAATTTGTCTTTCTTAGCGTTAAAGTATGCCTACCTTATGAGAGAATCTGTAAAGAGTAATTAAACGCTTAAAAAAAAAAAAAAGCATGTATTCTATCATTTCAATATTTTTTTCTGAAATTCATTGTGTTCTAACAAAGTAACCAAAAATTGTTTTTGGTTGATGAAGTTGAAGTGTTTTTCTCCATTTGAATGGTTTTTACATTGTTCTGTGTGGTTTGGATATAAAAGAAATTTGATACGTAAAAGTTTCTTTTTTTTTTCTCAGTTTACTGTGGTTAGCGCGAGCGGTTGGGTCACTTAACATTTGCTGGTTTTACAATACTTGCTACAGACGTTTTGTTGAAGATCACTGTCAAGCGTAGCAACACCTTTCTACTAGTGGAAGCAGTTGTAGAGTACCTTTTCTACAAAGAAAGAATCGCTTTTGTTGTTGATGGAGAACTGGTCGAATTTTGGAACTCTACAACGGTGAAACTGATCTATATGCGTTATTGATTTCGGTAGAGAATTGAACAATAATAGAAAATTTCAGTTCTGTGAACAAGAAACCGTTTTGCACCGTATTAACCGCTTGCCTGATTATCCCGAGTTATCTCGGGTTAGTATATATTGCAGTTAATTATTACCCCGAGAAAACTCGGGCAAAACAGAATTTGTCAATATGATTTGTTTTATCACGGTTTTATTTCGCCTGGAGGAAATGAAAGGAAATATTCAGTTTTTATTGGCAGTTTGTCAAGTTTTATTGGTTTCGCGTTCTGTTCTTTTGGCGGGGCTGGTCACGTGTTTTCCCTATTGTATAGTATAAGGCGGCTTCGGCCTGGAGGAAATTCTGATTTGATTGGAAGTTTTCCAAGTTTTGTTGGTTTGCTGTGCTGTCCCTTGTTTCAAAAACTATCATACAAAAACCAATATTTAACTTTTTTCCATTTTTGGAACAGTAAACTATTATTAAAATGTAATGCAAGGTAATTTTACACCTGTAAAAAATGAACATTCAACTTAAAACCTACATATTTTGTTTTGTTTCGTGTCCTTGTATTTAATAAAATTTTTAAAAAATGATGATTTTTTGCAATTTTTTTCAAAAAAATTTGTAAGGGAAGCGGTTAAAGAGTTCAATGGAGAAATTAATATTCCTTTTCAACCAGGAACCGTTGATTTTATGAAACATTTGGTCTCAAAGTTGAAAATTGGATTATAACTTCGATTACAAGGGATGATATAGAAAAACGGGAACGAGCAAAAGAAAAGGAGTGTGAGTGGAGCTAAAATAGCTAAACTTTTCTATCTACTACAAGCAGTGTCATGATTTATTTCCTTTTTGGATTGCATCTTAGATAACAAGGGATGATGTAGAGAAACGGGAATGAGCAAAAGGAAAGAAGCGTGAATGGCGCTAAATCTTCTAAACTTTTCTAACTACTGGATTTCAAATTGGGGATTGCATCTTAGATTACAAGGGATGATGTAGAAAAACAGGAATGAGCAAAAGGAAAGAAGTGTGAATGGAGCTAAACTAGCTAAACTTTTTTATTTACTACAAGCAGTGTCATGATTATTTTTTTTCTTTCCTTTATTGGATTTGAAATTGCATTGCATCTTAGCTTACAAGGGATGATGAAGAAAAACGGGAATGAGCAAAAGGAAAGAAGTGTAAAAGGAGCTAAACTATCTAAACTTTTCTATCTACTACAAGCAGTGACATGACACTCACCAGTGTTCACTTCGGGCACAACTCCGGGGAGGGAAAGGATTGCCTCGGTGCCTTCTTGGTAATAAAGGTTCTGTCGAACGGGAAGGTTTCTTCGGAGTGGAGGATGAGCTTGAGGAAAAAAGAACAAACAATCAGATCCTCAAGCAAACTAATGAGTATTCATAAAGGTCACTGAGAGGGGAATCAATATTTGTAGCTAACAATTGTTAAGAAGCTTTAACTATATATATGTTTCCTTTGGTGGTTTGTTTTGTATGGATAAGCTCCAAATTACCACATAAAAGAACCACAACTTTCACTTCCAGGAAATGTTTCGCTTGCTTGCGAGCACACATCTCAAGAAACCTTAACAACTGTAGCTCGAAACCTCTGGCAATATAAAGTGTAATTTGCGAAGCGAAACAGCTATGAGTAGCAATCGTCTAAGAGAAAAAGTGAACAGGAGGGATCTAAGCCCCCTAGCATAGGTGTAAAACTGGGAATTTTGGTTAGTAGACAGTGGCCGGACTCAGTTTTGTTAGTGGCCACTTTTTGAAATTTCCAATAAGAATTGAAAACTAACTCTAAAATTGTTTAGAAAATAAATAAATTATTGAAATAAAACAAGACATATGCACATTTGAGTTAGCCCATGCTAAAATTGTTTCGAACTTTTAAAATGATCTAAATATATACAGGATGCTGAAAGATTGAAAGTTGAAATGCGACTTTTTCGACGCGAAGCACGTGTTCAATATTGGCAAGTTTCCAAGAAAAAACGATTTACTCATATAATAAGAATTAGAATATGATAATTCAATTTATCTTTAAGATGTTCATTAAATTATACCAATCTTCAAATAAATAGATAAAAATACATTAAAGGTTTACAGAATGAAAATGAAGCAGTTAGTCAAAGAGTGGAGGAGTGGCGATCGATGATGCATTTTTTAATCTCCACTTTTAACTACTTTAATCGCCACGTGGCGAGTGGGGACCACTAATTTTCCCCTATACGTCTTAGCAGTATAAACTTTAAAAAATCACGGTTCAGTTGCTGATCGCTTCAAATTTATCCCGGTAAATGTGTTTTTTCCGTGAATATAGTATTATTGCAGTAAAGATGAGGGGAGGAATCCCTTTTACTTTTTAAATTTATCATATGAAAAAAATAAACTAAAAATAAGAGAAATAGCATAATCTGTTAACATTGTAAGGGACCGTTCATAAATGATGTCACGCTTTTCCCCACATATTTATTTGACCCCCTTCCCCCCCACCCCTTTGTCACAAAATGTTAACCCCCCACCCCTTTGTCACAAATTTAACGGACCCTCCTCCCCCCTTTGTCACATGTCATGCTATGTTGCATAAGCAGGGATGTCACACTTCTTGTTACCCCCCTCCCCTTGTCACACTTTTACGAACCCCCCTCCCCCCTCGAAGAGTGACATCATTTATGAATGGTCCCTAAGGAGCACGGAGAGGATCCGAAGCAAGTATTCAGAAATCTGAGTGGAGCTACTCAAAAAAGTGACTGTTACTCCAAATCCCCGATTTCATTAACTGTGAATTCACTTCATTTTAATTCCTTTTTCTCAGTTAATTATATTTATTTATTCCACGAAATACTTTGATCAACTGCGATGAATTTCAAAGCTATATATTTTTATTCGTTTAATTATACCTCACCAGTCACCACTGGCGTAGATAAAGGGGTGGTTTTTTGGGATAATCCCCCCCTCCCTGAAATGGTAAAGATTACTTAGAATTGGACCACATTTTCTTGGAAAACAATGAACTTAGCCGACTTCTCTCGAAGAAACACCCCTAAAATCAGGGTCTAGCTACGCTACTGCCAGTCACCACCATACCTATCCTGTGGTGAGGGTTAAAAAAGGTAATGATTAAGAATTTCAAATCTGAACGAACGAGCCTTGGGTTTTGTTTTGTTAGAAATAATCATTCCCTGCCTTCTAATTGACTCACAAGTTTTGAAAAAGATTTCATATCGCAACCGTGTTTTAACGACATTAAAATGGTGCAAAAATAGAAAAGAAATATATTCCTTAGCATTTTATGATCTTAAAATAAAAATTCGAACCACTTTGAAGCTTCGAAAATTGAAGATGCTCTATGGGATTATCTTCAGATACCAACCAAAGTACTACTTCTAAAGGAATTTTTTTTAATTTGGTGAAGTTCGACGCGAGATGCAATATTATAAATTTTCATAAGTTGTACAGCTATTTACATCCGTGTACGCTAATGGTGACTGGTGCAAGTTAAGTCTGTCATGGGCACAAAGTTGTCCATGTTGCCATAAAAAAACAAGACCTTTGGGGCGCTGGATCAAATGGTTGTTCGGTTATTGGTCTAAAATATCGTTCTGTGATAGATAGTGTTTCCATCTATCATGTGTTGTCTGAGCTAAGTCACGCTTTCACCTTTGTGGTGCTCGATAAAACGATAGGAGCAACCTTGTGCTGCCATAAATCCGGTAGTTCTCACTACCCGGGCTTTGTACATTTGAGTGGATTAGTCAACAGTCAGCTATTTACATAAATTAATCTATCTATTAATAGGCAAAGACCAAAACATTTAATAACCTTTTTCTCCTCTGTTTTTCAACCGATTTGCTCGCTTTTTATTTTCTGTTTAGTAGCTATTGACGAGTTTTAGTGATATCGATTATAAAATTTTGGAAACAGTTTATTTTTAGTTCATTATTTCCCCTTTTCTTTTGTCAGGCAAGCCTCATTCATAATTGTCATGTTGTCTTGTTATAGATAGCAGATGGCACATGTTGTCGATGAGTCAATTACTAGGTAATAAATATAAAACTCACTGTGAAAAGGAGTTTGTTGCCATTAAACAGTAATATGAAAAGTAATTGCAATAACAGTTTCAGTGAAGGCTTCTCTGAAACAATGAAATGAAAAATGAGAATAATAGTGTATGGAAGCAAACATTTAAGTTTTATTCAACCGCCATTCAACCGAGTACGAAATCGGCAGAAGTACAAGCGGCTACATGTATGAGCGCCATTGGCCCTGCGGCAATGATGTACAATACGTTTGCTTTAAGTGAGGCTGATAAAAATAAACTCGACATTATAATCCGCAAATTTGATGAATAATACTTATATAATTATATAAATGACATTGTGTTTTCAATTCTAAATTTAATTATTACGGTCAAATTTCGACTGTTGAACAAACTCTAGTACATATAAAACTATAAATTACAACAGAAAGGGAAAGGGACATCATGCTGTAAATAATTTTGCTTTAAATTCGATAAACGTGCATTAAGTAGTTCTAGAGCAAAACTATTCTTCCTAAAAGATAAAGCCAATCGATTCACATGCTCCACTTTCCGTCAGCCTCAATTTCTACAAAGTAGCCCAAAAGAAAGCTTCTTCTCGTGTCCCCTAATCGATCTGGAAAAGAAGATTGAATTCTTTTTGTGGCGCTAATTATGTTTCTGGGACGATGCCGAGGCACGATCCCGCCAAATGACAGCGCCACACCCCCGATTTCTTACCCGAAGAGAAACATTCTATCGCGTGTCCATCATCCAGAGCACGAAGGACGCATGCACACTTGAAATTTTTTTTTTACTTAGTTGTGTGTAACTGTAACTGTTATTAAGGGCCTGACATAATGGTAGGAGCAAATTCTAGTGTAATCGAATTTGTATAAGAATATAAGTCGTTCATGTTTTTTGGGTTTTTTTAATATTTCTGAATTGTAATAATGAGTTATTAAGTTCAACTTGACATATCTATTTATTCAACTCATTGACTAGTAGATGGGGAAAGACTATTGCGGTGGTTAAGCTTGCGTTTCAATGAGAAGAAAAACATTTTTCTTCTCACACAAAGGCAAATATATTCCAATGGAAAATAAAATCCCTCTACCCCTTAACAAAGAATGTATGAGGAATAACTAAATAAGCGATATATTTAATGCGTGGCACACATCAAAAAAATAATGTTCGCCCTTCACCAGTATGCTAGGCCGGGGCCGTGGTAGCCTAGTGGTTAGAGCTTCGGACTCCCACCTGGAAGGTCGCGCGTTCGATACCCACTGAAGACCACCCCTGTACACTTGGGGATACGTGCATGCAAAATCAGTGTACCCCACTACCTTGCCCTGTGCGCAAGCAATACTAAGGCCTCGGCTAACAGGTAGGGGTCTGGTGGAGAAAAGGAAGCTAGGCCGTGGTAACCTAGTGGTTAGGATGTCGGACTTCCACCTGGAAGGTCACGTGTTCGATCCCCGCTGAAGACTCACCATGTACACTGGGGATACTTGTATGCAAAATCCGTGGACCCCTCCCCCGAATGCAGGGCATCCTTAAGGTCTAGTGCTGACAGGGAAGGGGGTTGGTGGAGAAAAGTATGCAGGGGGCATCCTTTGACCGTGAGATCAAAGCATCGGGCTGTGATTCCGACAGAAACTTTTCTTCTCACCATATGGTTACATGTACGTAATAATGCGCGATAGTACAAAAGCTCAGTTCCAAAACAGCAATTGCCGCCTATGAGGTAGAAGATCGATCAGTTCTTTCTTGTCCTGTGCTCCAAATATCTTTAAATACTACCAGTTCAACTTACATTTCTTGTGTGGCTAATAATGGCATTTTTATTATTCTACTGAAGTAAAATAGTCAAAAGATTTTTTTTTTCTAAATTTTTAGGAACACAAAAGGATTGGCGATTTGGGAGCGTTATACATAGATGACTTTAGATATCATTTTAAAAAGAATTAATTTATAATATGCTTCTAATTTTTTGTGCTTCCAGAACAGGGTTCTCAAGCTATGGGTTGTAACCCCAAATGGGGGGAAGAGGAACTTCTCAGGGAATCGCTATATAATTCCTAATTTTTAATAAAAGAAAACTTTACCAAGTAGACAAAATGACTCTTTCCTACAAAAAAAAAAAAAATGTCATTTTGAATTATTTTGTTCTAAACTTAGGAGCATAAATTGCAAAAAAATTGTCTAGTGACACGGCAATTTTCTTCATATCCGGCCAGAGTATAATCAATCAATCAAAAATATCTAAACGAAAGAAATGTGTGAAAAAGATTTTTAGAGAAAAATTCAAATAATATACGAAAAATTCTCAAATGATGGAGAACTTTTGAATAAATTTAAATAATTTGTAGAAATATTCAAATGGAAGCATTGCCTCTTTCATTAATATGGCGGCAACCAATTTTTGTTTAATCCTTCTATTATTTCTTGAGAGTCCGCGTGTGTTCCGAATTTAGTTCCGTTCCAAGTATAATATTTTCAGAATGGACACAGGAAAGTGTTAAAGTAACAAGAAGTTCCGTCTAGAACTATACGAGTCTACTTTCCCGTATACACCAGCTTCAAATTTATAATCTAGCTATCTCTCTTTCTTGTTTAGCTTTAGTTCTTAATTGCTTCAAATATACCTTTTTCAACTGTTAATACATATTCATTCAATCGTTCATTTATTCATTCATTCATGTATTTATTCACTCATTTATTCATGCATTCTTTTGCTTATTCATTTAATCATTCATTAATTCAAAAGTATTCTTGAAAATCCCGATCAAAATATTACACAGGGAAATAGGCTCGTTAGTTCTGGATGAACTTTCTATCTAAGTACATGTTCTACGTCAAAAGAGCTTTCTGATAAAGTTTCTTCCAAGCAAATCGGTCCGTTAGATCAGGATTTATATAGGATTGAAATTTCCCCGTAGGCGCTATGTTAATTTTTTTGAACTGTTCAAAAATGAACAAAAGTTGCTCAAATCAATATTTCACGCCACGAACTTCTTCCAGTGAGCTTGTTCATTGGAACTTGGATCTTGTACCCAAAGTTTACATAATTTGCTTCATTTTCGCCCATAGGCGGTAATGTTAAAAGTTTTTGAACTGTTCAAAATTGAACGAAAAATTGTTCAAATCAAAAAGTAAAATATGGAAATGAGATGTCCTCGCCGAGATCTTTCGGATGCAAAAAGAATTTTTCGAATCGGACAATTCGTTCAAAAGTTATTAAGGGGGGACAGAACGACAGACAGACCGACAGACCGACAGACCCCCCCCCCCCCCCATCTCAAAACCCTACTTTCAAATTTTTTATTTTTCAATTTTTATTTAATTACTTAACTTATTTTTGACTTTTTGTTATTCCTAACGATATTTTCACGATACATTAAGCCTTCTTTCATGCTTTATTATTATTTTTTTTTACTTTTACGGGAAAGTAGGCTAAAAAGCAATCTTTCAGTCCAACTAAACGGTAATTCATTTTGTTTTAGTCCTTGAACATTGTAAAATAAACACATTCACAGTGGGGTTGGATCCAGAAACAGCTTGGACTCGAGAGTATCATTTTTGTGTCAAAATACTTGTGTGAAAGTGAATGTACATATTGCTGCGTGGATTGCTTTTTTATTAAAAAAAATAGACGTGGAAAAGGTTGGGAACCACTGTTCTAGGAGAAACACCTGTTAGGGATCACTCATAAATGATGTCACGCTTCGAGGGGGAGGGGGGAGGGGGTTCGTGAAGCTGTGGCAAAGTGTGACAAGGGGAGGGGAAGGGGTAACAAGAAGTGTGACATCCCTGCTTGTGCAACATAGCGTGACATGTGACAAAGGGGGGAGGGGAGTCCGTTGAAGTGTGACATTTTGTGACAAAGGGGGGAGGGGGGTCAAATATATCGGAAAAAAACGTGACATCATTTATGAACGGTTCCTAAAATAAATACATTCACAGTGGGTTTGGATTCAGAAACAGCTTAGACTCGAACGTATCATTTTTGTGTCAAAATACTTGTGTGAAAGCGTATGTACAATGTACATATTGCTGCATGGATTGCTTATTTACTACAAAAAGGTGGTTGAGACGTGAAAAAGATTGGGAGCCGCTGTTCTAGAAGAAACACCTGTTAATAGAGCGAACCAACATTTAAAATTTGGAAATATGTTTTTCAGCAGTTCGTTATTAAATGATATCTAAACTCACATCGTATTACGCCCCCAAAACACAAATCCATTTTCAACTAAGAATTTCAAAAAATTTCTTTACTCATAAAATTCTTCCGTACTTCTATCGACTGATCAAAATATCATTATTAAGCACAAAAGAAATGTAAGCTGTGCTGGTCATTTTTAGAGAAATGTGTCGTCGAATACAAGGAGGTTTAAATTTAATACAGTTGAACTCTCTTAATACGAACTGCCGAAAATTCTCGAAGTTATTCGTATTAGCCAATATTCGTAACAACCGTGAATAAGTAAAATTGCAAAAAAAAAAAAAAGTATCAGAAATGCATGTTTATATTTAAAAAATAATTACTACTATTTATAAAAAATGCAAAATAAATAATGAAAACAAATTATTTATTTTTGCTGATATACACTTTCAAATCTTACTAGTACATTGACAAAAAGGGAACTTACCTTTTAAAATTTAACAATTTTGAAAAAATCCTTAATGGTTAGATTTTTTTAAGGTACATTACATTTTATCATACGCATGTCTCGTCGCAAAATGCCTAGTGCCATTTATAATTGGTGGTTTACAATAACTCAAAATAACCGACAATTTCTATAAAAAAATTCTATAAAAATATATATTATATGCAATCGAGAAAATTTTTCGTGAACATGTCAGACATTTTGTTCGTCTTTGCCGAAATTTGTATTTTAGCCTTCGTAATATGCATGAGTTATTTAGTATAATTCAATAGCTAAGCAAACTCAATGAACGAAAAGTTCGTTTTAGCCGTGACTACGTATTAACCGCGTTCGTATTAAGAAAGTTCGACTGTATTTGCAATGTCGATTTAGCCCCCTTAATAAACGAGCTTCAGATTTTAAGAATCTCACTCTCTCAGGCCTCTCTGACGTCATAGTCCCACGTTCCAGGCGTCGCACAGACTGGTATTTGAGCCAAAAAGCTGGCCAATAAATTGAAATTGTCAGCTGTACTGATTACCATGCTGGTTTTTAACTTAACCTTTAGGTTACGGCGCTTGAGCTCCTAAAATTCATCCATAGAACGGCAAAATTCCCGAATATTTATCCCCACCTTAGCTCCCATTATACCTCTTTTGAGTGTGATTGACTTGATTTAAAGGGTTGCCGTAAAATAAACTTTCGTTGGTAAGTTACTATTTTTTGCTCCCAATCGGCAACTCTAACGATTTCTACAGCTGATTTCCGAAAAGAAGGTAAACGAGCTGATGTGTGCACCACTTGACTTCCTTGTATGTACTACACTAATTATATGATATACCTTTTTAAGAACTAAAAAAAATGGGTGCGTGTGTCCTATCTATACGAACCTTAAAAGTGATATTTCTTTATTTCATTATTTTTTTAAATAAAGTTTTTGTTCACTTGTAATTCCCTACACCTACACAGTATAGTAAATATAGAGAATGAATGGCAGGTTCAGGGTCAAGGGAATTTATTATTTTTATTGGAAGCCCAGGTGGCTGAGTGGTAGCCTTCCGTGCTACCATGCCACAGGTCCAGGGTTCGATTCCCGGCCTGAGCAGGGTCGACTCAGCCTTTCATCCCTGCAGTGGGGTCGATAAAATGAGGACCAAGCATGCTTGGGAACTGAACACCGGGGGTTCCGCTTCAGGCCGACCACTTGACCGAAACTTTTACTTCTGCGCCCCAGCGCCCTCGGTCTCGAAAACTGGGATGGGCACAGGAGGCCATGGCCCCTAGAAGGGCTGGCGTGACACTGAGTTTTGCCTTTTATTATTTTTATGGCCTGAGGAATCTGAAATTAAAACACCATAGTAACTGAAAGGTAATAAGGTTTTCATGTTGCTATGGTCAGTGTGGCTTGTGCCGTTGAACGAAACGTTTTTTTTAAAATCCGATCCCTTACATCGGTCGCTTCCAGTTCACAGCGCTCCCCCCTTTTTTTTCGCTGACAGCGAAGTTTGTTCACGAATGGTTATGCGCGCAGAAGCCGACGGATTGCTCGGATAGCACTCCAGTTAGTCATGCAACTCACCTAGCACCTAGTCAGTAAAATCAACAATGGTCCCTTTTGCAAATGGATGACACTCTGTATGATATCAAATAACGTCACACACGTCTTCGACATAAGAAAATCTTGTATAATCTCATTAACCTTCTGCATGTTATGTTATAGCGGTGGCGTGGGAACAAGCACTATGCTCCCACGCCACTGCTGGACCCCCATTAAGTATGTGTACATGACCCATTTTTTACGGATTATAAGACGCTACAGACTACAGGACGCATATTAATGCTTAGTTTTTTGTTTTTTTGAAAAATATATTTTTAACATTTATTATTAGACTGCAAAGCTAGGCTAGATTTTTTTATCAGCTTTTAAAACCTAACTGATCTTTTAAACTCCAATACATCGTCATCTGTTCACTGACATTTTTAAGGCTGACGAGAATTTAAAAACCAAGCACTGAACGTTTCAACATCCGTTTTAAATGTAAGACAAACCTGAATTCTTGAGGTATATTCTCAAAGAATAGAAGTGCACGTTGTAGTCCGTAAGATAGGTAATCATTGTAGATGGGGGGCGGGGGGGGGGCATTGACATATGGAATAGTAAATTTGAGTTTTCCCAGTAGTAAAACTTTATGCCACCAAATTTCTGCATTTTTTAAAACGCCAAAGTTCGGACAGTCAAACTTTGACACCAAATTTCTATTTTTTTCTCTAATTTCCAAACTTTAGAGAAACCTCCCTCCCAAAAAAAAATTGGAAATGTTGTAAAACGCCCAACTTTTGCATTTTCCCAAGCGTCAGACGCCAGAATATCAAACATGAATACTTGCCCAAAGTTTTGGTGTTCTCCCAAATGCCGCATTCCCTTTGGAACCGTTTACAAGCCATTTCCTTTCAAAAGCCTACACTTTTTCTTTCCGCCTTAGCAACAGTTTGTTTCTCCCCATTACTGCGTTCCCCGATCGATCCCGAGAGTTCCGGATAATTGCCATTCCGGGAAAAGTGGGTAACGAGTCAAATAACCGTCTTATGTTGACCACGATCTGACGTCATTTCGGATAATTACCCAGACATCACCGCTCCCAAAATAGGCACGGACATTTATCCAGGGAGTATTTATCGGTGCAATAATTTGAGCTCGTTGCGTGACAAACAGCCCCATTTGTCTTTGCCTAACGAAGATTCAGTTGAGAGTAAGGAACTAGGGGGGGGGGGGATAGGGTCAAATCTCCTAGATTCTTATGGCTTTAAAGTATGCTAACATATGCTTTTTAAGTAGAAAAAAAATACTAAACTGCAAGTTAATTGTTTTGAATGATAAGACTAAAAAATTACACAAGTTCATGAAGTTTTTAGCATCAAACTGTAAAATTACTTTCTAGAGTTACATTTACAGGGGTTCATTGACTGGAGGAGAGAAGCGGGACCTCTCCCTTCAGTAGCACCAGATATCCGGTATCCGACTGATTTTTAAGTGTCCGGAAATAAATCCGCCCACTGAGAGAAATATCCAGTTATCCGCCATGTCAATTTTGAGTTTTAAAATTTAATCAATTTGCATGTTTTGATAGTACAGTGGAACCTCGGTAGCTCGACACGTGGATAAGTCGACTACCCTCGGTAAGTCGACATTTCCCTCCCCTAATGGTTGGCCCAAGGTTAATTTCAATGGGCGAAAAACTCTAACTAGACACGCAATTTCCAAGAACTCCAGTAAGTCGACCTCCATTTTGTATTCTTATTCTTCCATATTTTGTAACTTTTTCTTCCGGTATTTTTTCACGGTGTACGATTCTGGATTTTTTCGAATGAGATATTCTGATTTGATATACTAGGTTCATATATTTATTAATTTGTAATGCATAACTTTTCAAAATAATAGTCGAACCTCGTTATCACGACACCCTGCGGACTTTCTCAAAGTGTCGTCATAAGCGGAGCGACGTCTTAAACGGAATTACTTCAAATCACAATTTAAAGAAAATATAACGTAATACTGCATTTAAGTGTTTATATTAATTATTTTATATTTTTAATTAGTTTCAATTTCCGTCATTTTGTATCATTTCATAAATCAATGCAAAAACATTAAGAAAAGATAACTTGCTTTTTATTTCGCACGAAAATATTCCCCAATAAGGGTTTGCTTACTTTTTGATTTACAATTTAAAATTTTTCTGTGTAGTTTGTACAAAACGTCAAAATTTTCCTGTTTAGCTTCTTCCATGGAAGAAAGGTATTTAGGTATTTTTCTACGACATCAAAGCAATGCAACGCCTCCGTTTTATTTGGAAGTTTTCGAACAAAGAAAGATGCTTTCTATCAAATTGCCAGCCTAAAGAGGAATATTGCACCAATTTTTAAAAGCTCATTTACAATGACCATTCAACTTCTACAGCAGTTGAATAGCCATAGTGGTTCTCCCCTGCCCTGTCTTCCTAAACTCTTTCTGACTGGAAATTAAAATCTGTGCACGTTCCTGGAATTTCAGAAACAGAAGTCGAGTTTCAAAATGGATGCTTTCTTTCTCCTAGTCCCTTTATCCTTTTCTGAAGTACTGCTGAGTAGAAATTTAATCCTGCGAGCAATGCGAATGAAACTAGTCCCACTTTTCTTGTGACTGTCAATGTTGACAATTGTAAAAATCTTTCTGTACTTCAAATCCCTTAATTTGAATAAGATCAAGTAAACCTGCAGCCCAATTTTTATCTTTCCACCTGTCGCATTCAAACCTTCTGTGCACGCCTTGCTGGGTCACGATTGTTAGGTTCGAGGGGGCTGGGGATTTTATCCACTATAGGTTGATAGCACTTATCACTAATCCAGGAATTTTAGGAAAAACTTTTCCTGAAATCTTCATTATTTTACTGAAAGGTTTCAGTTAAAAAATAAAATCGAGCCCCTTTTAACAATTTGAAGTGTCGTCATAAACGGAGTGGAACAATAAAGCAGTGTCGTGAATTGCGGAGTTATTTAACATTAAAATTATAGGTTGCAAGTTCGGGACTTTGAAAAAGTGACGTGACATCCGGAGTGACGTGTCATCCGGGTGTCGTGAAAACGAGGTTCGACTAATAGGTAAATAATAAACGGGGAAATTTCATTCACTAGAATTGGCTTTGATAACTTGAATCGTAAGTAAATAGCAAGACAGACCAATATTAACAATTGAAATTACAGAACCTCGGTAACTCGACACCCGCTTATCTCGACATGTTTTCGTGTGCGTCGAGTTATCGAGGTTTCACTGCATATGTAAAGTAGGAGCTTAATACGCATTTGGAAGCTGTGGAATGTTGAAAATATGCATAGAATTTAGGGGTTTCAAACATCAGAGTCGAATATCCAGTATGAATTTATCAGGTAAGGGTCGCCGGATATCTGATGTCCGGTAAATCAATATCCGATGTCTCCCTAAATATATGTTTATGTATGTACAGTGCATTGTTTTTCAACTGAGGTTATTCAACGTTACCTTCAATGGGAATCCAATGGGACCAAACATTTATTGACGTTATAACTGACTAGAGTAAGCCCGGCGGTCATACGAAATGACCGCTTTTCTGGATATTATAAATATACAATTCTCCCAGTAACCGGAAATGCACATCAAATCAAAGAGATATTTATCAGGTAGAGCAGTAAACTTTAATGAATAAATAGTAAACATATAATAATTCCAGAAAAAAATATTCTTACCGAAAAAGATACATCTAAGTTATAATATTCTGTAAAATAAAAATATTATTTACTATATAAGCAAATTGTTTGTGAAAAATATTTATTTATATCCAACATAATCAGCGTCAAAACAACAGTTTTAACGAAACTGGAAAAAAGAGCGCTGCCACTTTAATATATATAAAAAGTGCAGACGATAAATAAATTAAAACAAAGAAAGAAGGATTAAAATAAATTCGCGTTTACATTCATTTTTGACGGAGATCGTAAATCTAGCGATGCCTCGCTCAAAATGCTAGAGAACTGTTTTGATTATTAGTGTATTTGACATGCGTTACAACAATGGCAACTGCATTACAGTTACGGAAGCAACCAGTAAGCTATCGGCGACAAACAGACACTTAAGCCGCTTATATATAAGATGTGTCGTTACTACCGATGTTGTTATAAACGAGTTCGACTGCATATAAACACTTATTTCAAAGAAAGGAGTTCAAATTAACATTTGTCTATTTTACATTTTTATTGTACAGTTAAAGTTGTAATTTACAGCAGTTGCTGGCAAGCCCTTCCATTTATTTATAGTGCTTTTCCTACTTCGGAACAAATCGAATGACAGTCCTACCGGCGAACGAATTACCAAGAAGAATCCATACATTTTCAAGGGAGAAACTGCTCGTGTAATGAATGGGAAGTATTACTCTCGTTTGAGTTCGTTTAATAGTATGACGCGCATTTAAATTTGATAGCTTATAGCAAACAGAGAAGCTAACATTTTGATTCGCGAGCTAATAATGCATCTGCAAAACGAACGTCCATAAAACTCGAATGCATTCGTCAAAAATTCCAAAAACTGTATCAAGCTCCTTTTCGGAGGATCCTCATTCCACCTTTAGAAAAATATGTCTTAAAATAATATTTACTGTAGATCATTATGTTATATGTACTTTACATAAAGACAGTTAATGGATTTTATTCTTTATTATAAACAGTTTAACATTACTGTAAAATAGCATTTATTCGTCTTCCAAATGTTCCCTGCCCTTGCATTCAGGATTGGGGTGTTGTTGCATTTTTATTATTATATAAACGGGTTACATTTGGCAACATATGTCGCACAATCCCCTTGTATGTAAATTCTCAATCAAAACAAACGAACTCTGTAAAAGTTGTTTTTCCGCCGAAAGAGTGTCAGTGCAGAGAAAGCAATCAGTCTATGCTACATAATGCGAATTTTATTATCTCACAGTTTAAGAATCGGTTCTTAAAAAAAGTTTTGTAAGAAAATATTAGTACACGGACATTAATGCTTCCTAAAGATTGGACATTGTCAACAGGTTGGCGCAAAAAAGGTTGGGAAACACTGTTATAACGTAATTTTTGCGTTCCCACTTGCCGCTTGATTTCTAACTACAGTGGAATCCACTTAATTGGACAACCGGATAATCGGACCAGCCGCTTATTCGGACCAAAAATCCGTTTAACACCGGACCAGAGAAATGAAAGCAAGAATAAAACAGGAGCCATATAAGTTGCTTCGAAGAATGAATTTAAAGCGGGTCAGCGAACACGAAAACTAATTTATTAAACATTAATTTTTAATAAAAATCCAACGATATTTACAGGGGAGATGTCTAACAATATTCCCACTAGATGGAAGTACTATTAAGGTCAAAGCTCAAGCAAATTTTCGAAGTTACTCGGCTAAGTCGTCAGCACGTGCAGTAAAATTAAATTGCAATTTTAATAAAATTCTTTGATTGCAAAAGAAGTAATGTATATTCAAACAGAAGAGTTTTAATAGCTGTTGTGTGCTTTTTAAAACTTCATGTATAACGTATAGTATGGTCAGTCTTGTTCCATATTCGCATAATCGAACCAGCCGGTTAATAGGATCAAAATGATTGCGTCCCGATTAACCGGAATAGACTATATTAACACTTTGGGGAGACGTTCGGGCGTTAATAGGACAAAAAGGCTTGCGTTCCGATGTGGTCCGATTAACCGGAATGGACTATATTAACACTTTAGGGAGGCTTTCGGTTGTTAATAAGACCAAAATGATTGCGTTCCGATGTGGTCCGATTAACCGGAATGGACTATATTAACACTTTGGGGAGGCTTTCGGTTGTCAATAGGACCAAAATGATTGCGTCCTGATGTGGTACGATTAACCGGAATGGACTATATTAACACTTTGGGGAGACTTTCGGTTGCTAATAGGACCAAAATGATTGCGTCCCGATGTGGTCCGATTAACCGGAATGGACTATATTAACACTTTGGGGAGGCTTTCGGTTGTCAATAGGACCAAAATGATTGCGTCCTGATGTGGTACGATTAACCGGAATGGACTATATTAACACTTTGGGGAGACTTTCGGTTGCTAATAGGACCAAAATGATTGCGTCCCGATGTGGTCCGATTAACCGGAATGGACTATATTAATACTTTGTGGAGACTTTCGGTTATGAAGGTCTTTGACGTGTAATATCGACTGTTTTTCGGTCTCCAGTTATAATAAGGGCTGCCAGAAAAAAGGGGATTCAAATCGTATACTAAGCCACATTTCAATGATTATCGGTAAAAAAATCAGCCTGATGTTAAATGAAATGTAGCCAAGAATCTTCATATTTGAAAGTGTCCTCACAGTTATGGACTTGTTGTTGCCACCTGCAGATGTAATTTCACTCACCTCCAGTGTCGGCAACTTCCAGGGGAGCGATATCCCTGATTTGTGTGATGCTCGTAGAAATGGGCCTCACCTCCTCACTCGTGGGCCCCTCCTGAGCCTGGGCAGCTTTCGCGGCCCCACATCCCATTAGGGGCACTCCAAGATGGCTCAAATCCACGTAGCCATGAATCTTCGCCACCTGTTAAGCAACAACATACGTTTTGAGCTTCAAATCGAATAACAACACATACAGTTCTGCCATAAAAAAAAAAAAAAAAAAGAGCTCTGACTGGCAGAGTGCCAAGAATGATCCATTCATGTTGAAGGGAGGAACTGCTGGTATAATGAATGTGCCGTTTCTGTTCTAGTTTTAGTTGGTTTAGCATACTTGATTTCTTCCGAACGGATGCTATGTGCCAGTTTATAACTTTTGTTGCTTTCAACAAACAGAGAAACAAACATTCTTATTTGCATGCTAATAAACGCAATGGTGTTCTACACGCCCCCATGGTATTTCATTTATTCTACCTCCCACTTTTATGCTATTCCGTTTTATGCCGTCTCCTGCTTATGTGGCCGATTGTAATCTAAACGATTGTACAATCACATCATTCTGTTATGCAATGGAGGCAATGCAAGCAACGTCATTGACCACATGGTACCGATGAAAGCAATGTAAACAAAGGAAGCCGTAGCATCGCTTTACATCGAGTTCGACAAATCTAATTAAAAACTAGGTCTAAATAAAGTTCTTCTAAATTACATAAAATTAACATTAAATACAACACTACAACTATTGTAATAATTGATAAATTTCTTTTACAATGATTAAATTAAATGTAAATACTATGTTATAATGAGAAAATGCTGTGAAAATAGTCTAATTAATTTTAAGATAACTCATTTTGCCTAGTGAACTACACGTAGAACTCCATTGAAAGTCTTTGTAAACAAAGAGCGGATATCACGTGACAACGATGCTCGCTCATGAGTCCCTCTAGCGGTGAATTGCCTCCATTGTATAACATAACTGGTGCACGTCCTTCCATTAATATTTCAACCCGTTTATATGGTTTTACAATATTATGATACCACACCTTTTAGAAAATATACGCCATTAAAACATAATCTTTGCATAATTTTTATTCACTCCCCTTCTTTGTGGGGGTGGGGATCATGCCTGCCACATTTAAAAATTGATACACTTTGTAATAAATATACGTCCTACAATCTCTGCATGCTTCTGCCGATCAGAAGGAATAAAATATTTTGATTTTTATCCGAAGGAATAAAACTGCTCGCTAACCCATAGAACTGCTTGCGCAGCTACTTCGGATCGCTTCGTGATTTCGAGCTCACTTCGCTCGCTCATTACAAACTGCACTATTTTAGAGTAGCTTTATGGAAGGTATCCGTTTGCTGTCAGAAATAACATTCTATATTGCACACTCTTTGGAATAAAAAATATATATCTTGTACGATAAGGTGCATAGATTTTACACAGTATCAGCAGCTCGGCGAGATTCCGAATGTCACTGTTAATATCCAAAATTGAAATTGTATATAAAGTTACGAAGTAATATACTCACTTGGGAAATTTAAAATAAAGTGGATCGTATCCTAACGTCAAAATTCTAAAAGCAATATACTTATATTTTCACGTGCACGTTTTATTTATTATTATCCCTCTTGGCAACAGCAGGAAGAATCTTAGTACTCAATCCTTTATTGCATAATTTAAGATTTGTGTTAAGACGTTTTCATATTTGGCAACAAAGAAATCGCTTTAAAGCTTAAAGAAATGTAATATTTTCCTTGGCGAAAAACATTTTGACATATGAATGCTTGAGAAAAAGGGAGTGCATAAAGTCTGCTATTGAAATATCCCAAAAAGAGTTGCTACTTTAGATATTTAACTGAAAAATTAATTAAAATCCTGCAAATAAAAGAAACGCATAACAATCGTTTCAGTTGTCAAGATAAGCCATTGTTTGAATTTTAAACGCTGATGAGATCTCGCTTCTGTTATCATAGTAGCTACGATTTGATTGGCTCTGCCGACACCATCATTAGATTTTTATAAATATAGAAACAACACAAACTGCAAAGCAAAAATACAGCGGTCACGTCGCATGGGTTACTTGCATCACAAAACAATTGCCTAAAATACTTTTGTAATTTTTGCGTTAATCGTCGATTTCACATTTATTGTTCTGCCACAATGAAAAATGTTTTACATCTATGATACGATACTCTTCTGTACAATTTTAAATTGAGAACAAATTCAAAATAAACCATTTGAAACAGAGAGGAGGGAGGAGAAAAAAACACATACATACATTGTTCTCCTTACCACGAACATGCTCCATTTGATTATTTTTTCTGTAAGTTGAATTAATTCCTTTTAGAGTTCCAGCATCATTTGAATAATTCTAAAGTATTTTCTACAATAAACTAGTCTCTATGGCAACAGTCAGCAAGTAAACAGACGTCATCACCTATTGTTGATCGAAACGTCGAGAACAGAGCAGACTACGTATTAAAAATTCACTATAACAACTTGTTATAAGCGAATGTATGGAAATTTTTACTTTAGCATGAAATGTCTTAATTATTTTGGAATTACACATTGGCGTAATGGGGGAGGGGGATGGATATTGAGATGTAAACCCTCTCCCCCCACATCTAACATAAACCATGCAAAAAACAGGCATTAAGTTGCTCCCAAGCACTCTGCCCCTGCCCCCACCCTTCCCTCCCTCACACAGGAAAAAACATTCCTGATGATACGCAACTTGAAATACACGCATCAGTTTTACAATGAAATTTCATGCGAAATCATGAACGCAAATCTAGGGGGGTGGGGGGAGATTCAAAAGCTACAGGATGTCTCCAAACTTAACAAAACCGAACTTATAAAATTTAGTATTATATTTCACAATAATTCCTACGCATCAGCTCCGTTCTATAAAATTCTTCAAAACTTTTCGACATAATTCGGAACTTTCAATAACATTATAAACTTAATTAAACTGTAATTACAATTATTGTATAGAAACCATACAATTAAAAAATTACTGTTAAAAAAAGTTTGAAACATGGAAATGTCGACAGACAAAATCAATTTATTTAACGGAGGCAATTCATACAGCGTCATAGGTCATGTGACAAAGATGTATAAGATACTTCGAGTTCGCTTGTTTAACATTACGTTTTTGTTTGAATATTTTATTGAGTTGTAAAAGATGTCATACTGTGTTGCATATGGGTCATCTATTTCAACTGAATGTTACGAATGTTCAAAACTTGAGCTTCATAAGCTTTGAAATCTATGAAACAAAAAAAAAAATGTCAAAATAAATTACGATAAATAAACAATAACAAAAACTTACCTTGCATTCGGTTGAAATCCTAACTTTTGCTGTGTAAGCTTCTTTGTTTTTCATTTCAGCTTTGACAGTAGCCGATATGTCAAAAAAATGCACTGTTTTCTGACGGTTCGAGAAAACAGATTTTATAAACGAATTTTTCATTAAATAATAATGATCCTTTCTTTACTTTAGTAATCACGCTATTATTTCCAGTTAGTGCCGGAAACTGCTCGGCATATTTCATTATGGAAAAATTTGTAAAATCCGCTAAATACAACGGTTTATCAACAATAGAATTAGCCATGGGGCCCAATAAATCCTAAATTATTACTAATTAAAACTTCTTTTATGAATTTAAACTAATCTAATTAAAAACTAGGCCTAAATAAAGTTCTACGTTATTAAAAACTAAGACTAAATAAAATTCTACGTTATTAAAAACTATAACTAAATAAAGTTCTACGTTATATAAAATTAAGACTGAATAAAATACTATAAATATTGTAATACTTAATAAATTTATTTTATAATGATTAAATTAAAGGTAAATTACTTGGTTTATAATCAGAAAAAGCTATGAAACTAGTCTAATTTTAGGATAGCTAATTTTGCTTCGGGAACTCCACGTAGAACTCGATTAAAAATTTGGTAAACAAATCAGCGAACATCTTTGTCACGTGACGCGGTGAATTGCCTCCATTACGTTAAAAAAAGTATGCAATATATAAAAACGTAAAACCCTATAGTCTTTTATTTTAAATTATATAACATACGTCAAGTTAAAACAATGGGTCATTCATAAATGATGTCAGGCTTCGAGGAAGGAGGGGGCTCGAGAAATTGAGACAGTTTGTGACAAGGGGAGGAGAGGGGGTAACAAGAAGTGTGTCATTACATATTTCGATTCCTATAAAAACATTTAAAATCAGCAAATTAAATTTGGTTGGATCTTAGGAGAGCCCACCCCATTGGCGTGGTTGGCGATAAGTACGCAATCTTGGTAACCCAGATTCGATAGAAACCCAGCTTCTATCGTTCTGCGAAATAGACGCCAAATTGGCGATTTTGAAAAGCGGTGGGCTCTCCTAGGAGTTTACCTTAAATCTATTTTGATTTTTGCTTTCATAATTTGATTTTAAAATTTTATTGATCATTTTGTATCGTAAATACCGATGCTGATTAAGATTTAACTTCACTTCTTGTTTAATGTTTAAAAGGAAATTTTCTTGAGCATTTACACTTTTAAGATCAAATTGCGTGGGTCATTCTTTCAGAATTCCAGCAATTAATATGTTTTACTGTTCCATACTCATTATCTTTTGTGTTGTGACCTTAACCTCATTTTTAACAAATTAGGAACACATGTAATTATTATTATTACGCTCACAAATGCCAAAGGTTCAAAAATGAAAATAGAAGCGTGATCTATAGCGCAGTGCTTTGTTTCTGAACTCTAAGTACATATGCTTATGAGAAAAAGTGTGACAAAGGGGGGAGGGGTTTCTAATATATTGAAAAAACGTGTGGCATCATTTATGTACGGTCCTCAGGTGAAAGTAAGACAGGGCCGTATGCAGAGGGGGGGGGGGGGCGACGCCCCCCCCCCCCCCGAAATCCCAAAAAATTTCGCAATGTAGCATGTATTCCTCCCTGAAACTTTACTCTACACTAGTGTTTCAAAGTCAGCTCCCCCCCCAGAAAAAAATTTCTGGCTACGGTCTTGAATTAAGTTGTTTAACAAATAAAAAAGGCGTTTATTTCTTGTATAATTACAATCGAGAACTACATCTTTAAATACGTTTGTAAATGAATCAGAGCAAATATAGGTAAGAAAAATTTGTTGACAAGAGGCCTGGTGATCAGGGCGTCGTTCTTCAAACCGAAAGGTGTGGGGTTCCGAACCCAACCCGCTGAAGACCCATGCACAGTTGGGGATATGTGCATATAAAATCTGGACCCTGAAGGAACTGAAGGATGGCGAAAATTTCCTTCTCCTTCAGTCTCAGGCCCAAAAACGCAGGTAGCTTAGTTGCGGTGGAGCAATCTAGTGTCATCCGACTACTAGATTTTAGATTTGTAGAGGTGCAGGAAGTTTGACGCTAATATCATTAATATTACGATATTCCAACAATATCAATTTCAGGCATTGTTATAAAACACAACGAACAAAAATAACTCGACATAAATTTTACTTCTTTGTTGCAACAATACTGTAGCGCAAAAGATGTTATTTCTTCGTTGCAACAATACTACAACTCTCCAACAGAACGAATCCTAAACTTATTTTTCACTTGTAAGCTAATGAGAAACCTGTTAGGTGGAATTTAGTTTATGCTCTGTGGAAATTTCAATAATTCTGCGAATTTATGAGAACTTGTGCGATAAGTGAGTAAAACGTTATTTTTATCTCTTATCTACTATTACGTAGTTTTGGTACCAAAGTATTTCAGCATTAATATCATTTTTCAAATGTTAGAAGCGGTTCCTCCAAATTTGGCAAAATCTCAGATGGCGAATGGAGAAAACTAGACTGAATGACATGAAAAGCAAATGGATAAGGCAGTTTAAAATGAGAAAAAAAGTGTGAAAAACAAAATGGGGGGATAATAACAACAAATAGACGCGAGTTAAGAATCACTATTTTCTTCACCTGAATTTGGAGTGACCATGATTTCTGTATAGCCCCTCATTGTAAAGTAAATGCATTATTGTATTCAATTTCAGTCAATGCAGGGACACGATATCGCAGTGTAAAATTTTCAAAGTCGAAGGTGACGCTTTCGAAATGCCAGTAGAGTTTAATGGAATTACGAAACTAATTATGTACTGTGTCAATCTGCATTCCTAATTTCGCAGCTTTTCAATAAAATTTAAACTGTCCGGTTGCCACCCAATTTTTATTTATTTCTTTTTTCATATTTTACATATGAACACATATATACTAAAAAACCCAGAATGTTTATTTATTTGATTTTTTAAAAAAAGCGTCGAAAACTCACAGGGCAAAGACTAAAGTACTATTCTTTTTTTAATACACAGCTCGAAAGGAATTTTTAAAAGAAATGAAAATACAGTATAGTCTCTATCAATCGCTCCCGCATATTCCATTTTTTCGTACACAGCGCTTTGCTTTAAAGGTCCCTTTACGAATGCTCCTTAGATAATGTTAACTATACCTACTTGTATCGTTTCTGAAACTAGCAGATTCCCGTATCTCTTGTCAAAATATTTTCACCCGATTGAAAAAGAAAATGGTAAAGTCAACCTTTGCCATCCTTTATTGCGCATCACTAGATCAAGAAATTACGACATATATCTTAATATCTGTTCAAGAAATTATCACAGAAACGACGAAATTGATGATGATGATGCCGATGACCACATTTGCTGAATAATTTGAGGGATTTGAAATGGTTTTTAATAATCGGTATTTATATAAATTAAGAGAAAGAGAGAATAGAGTAATAAATGTTGAAAATTTATCGTCTGGTATAAGAGTCGCAGAGAAACAATCAATCGAGGTTCTACTGTAATTTTGACCATTCCTGTAATTATTTATTAAAATAAAGAGAATGTATGATTAAGTCAAATCTATTTATTAGGACATTACTGACAATTTCATTTTTAAATTTATTTATGGATGTCATTTTACTTCCAGGTGTACTAAAAAAAGATTATAAAATGGATATCATGAAAGTCGAAAAGATTTCGACTACTGAAGACAGTAAAAAGCAAAAAACTGTTCCTGTTCCTGATTTTGTCTACGACAGTCTCCTGATTATCCCACCAAAAAGTGGAAATCCGGGTGAAGACGCTAAAAAATTTGAGGCATGCTTGAAAGATTTTGGAAAGGCAATAGATGATGCCCGCAAAAACTTTTCTAACAACATGATACGACCCATACCTATCAAAATGAAAACTGCTGATGATGTATCACCTCCACCAGAAAGAGATCTTGTAACTAATGACTTGCATCACAAAACAATTGCCTAAAATACTTTTGTAATTTTTGCGTTAATCGTCGATATTCACATTTATTGTTCTGCCACAATGAAAAATGTTTTACATCTATGATACGATACTCTTCTGTACAATTTTAAATTGAGAACAAATTCAAAATAAACCATTTGAAACAGAGAGGAGGGAGGAGAAAAAAAACACATACATACATTGTTCTCCTTACCACGAACATGCTCCATTTGATTATTTTTTCTGTAAGTTGAATTAATTCCTTTTAGAGTTCCAGCATCATTTGAATAATTCTAAAGTATTTTCTACAATAAACTAGTCTCTATGGCAACAGTCAGCAAGTAAACAGACGTCATCACCTATTGTTGATCGAAACGTCGAGAACAGAGCAGACTACGTATTAAAAATTCACTATAACAACTTGTTATAAGCGAATGTATGGAAATTTTTACTTTAGCATGAAATGTCTTAATTATTTTGGAATTACACATTGGCGTAATGGGGGAGGGGATGGATATTGAGATGTAAACCCTCTCCCCCCACATCTAACATAAACCATGCAAAAAACAGGCATTAAGTTGCTCCCAAGCACTCTGCCCCTGCCCCCACCCTTCCCTCCCTCACACAGGAAAAAACATTCCTGATGATACGCAACTTGAAATACACGCATCAGTTTTACAATGAAATTTCATGCGAAATCATGAACGCAAATCTAGGGGGGTGGGGGGAGATTCAAAAGCTACAGGATGTCTCCAAACTTAACAAAACCGAACTTATAAAATTTAGTATTATATTTCACAATAATTCCTACGCATCAGCTCCGTTCTATAAAATTCTTCAAAACTTTTCGACATAATTCGGAACTTTCAATAACATTATAAACTTAATTAAACTGTAATTACAATTATTGTATAGAAACCATACAATTAAAAAATTACTGTTAAAAAAAGTTTGAAACATGGAAATGTCGACAGACAAAATCAATTTATTTAACGGAGGCAATTCATACAGCGTCATAGGTCATGTGACAAAGATGTATAAGATACTTCGAGTTCGCTTGTTTAACATTACGTTTTTGTTTGAATATTTTATTGAGTTGTAAAAGATGTCATACTGTGTTGCATATGGGTCATCTATTTCAACTGAATGTTACGAATGTTCAAAACTTGAGCTTCATAAGCTTTGAAATCTATGAAACAAAAAAAAAAATGTCAAAATAAATTACGATAAATAACAATAACAAAAACTTACCTTGCATTCGGTTGAAATCCTAACTTTTGCTGTGTAAGCTTCTTTGTTTTTCATTTCAGCTTTGACAGTAGCCGATATGTCAAAAAAATGCACTGTTTTCTGACGGTTCGAGAAAACAGATTTTATAAACGAATTTTTCATTAAATAATAATGATCCTTTCTTTACTTTAGTAATCACGCTATTATTCCAGTTAGTGCCGGAAACTGCTCGGCATATTTCATTATGGAAAAATTTGTGTAAAATCCGCTAAATACAACGGTTTATCAACAATAGAATTAGCCATGGGGCCCAATAAATCCTAAATTATTACTAATTAAAACTTCTTTTATGAATTTAAACTAATCTAATTAAAAACTAGGCCTAAATAAAGTTCTACGTTATTAAAAACTAAGACTAAATAAAATTCTACGTTATTAAAAACTATAACTAAATAAGTTCTACGTTATATAAAATTAAGACTGAATAAAATACTATAAATATTGTAATACTTAATAAATTTATTTTATAATGATTAAATTAAAGGTAAATTACTTGGTTTATAATCAGAAAAAGCTATGAAACTAGTCTAATTTTAGGATAGCTAATTTTGCTTCGGGAACTCCACGTAGAACTCGATTAAAAATTTTGGTAAACAAATCAGCGAACATCTTTGTCACGTGACGCGGTGAATTGCCTCCATTACGTTAAAAAAAGTATGCAATATATAAAAACGTAAAACCCTATAGTCTTTTATTTTAAATTATATAACATACGTCAAGTTAAAACAATGGGTCATTCATAAATGATGTCAGGCTTCGAGGAAGGAGGGGGCTCGAGAAATTGAGACAGTTTGTGACAAGGGGAGGAGAGGGGGGTAACAAGAAGTGTGTCATTACATATTTCGATTCCTATAAAAACATTTAAAATCAGCAAATTAAATTTGGTTGGATCTTAGGAGAGCCCACCCCATTGGCGTGGTTGGCGATAAGTACGCAATCTGGTAACCCAGATTCGATAGAAACCCAGCTTCTATCGTTCTGCGAAATAGACGCCAAATTGGCGATTTTGAAAAGCGGTGGGCTCTCCTAGGAGTTTACCTTAAATCTATTTTGATTTTTGCTTTCATAATTTGATTTTAAAATTTTATTGATCATTTTGTATCGTAAATACCGATGCTGATTAAGATTTAACTTCACTTCTTGTTTAATGTTTAAAAGGAAATTTTCTTGAGCATTTACACTTTTAAGATCAAATTGCGTGGGTCATTCTTTCAGAATTCCAGCAATTAATATGTTTTACTGTTCCATACTCATTATCTTTTGTGTTGTGACCTTAACCTCATTTTTAACAAATTAGGAACACATGTAATTATTATTATTACGCTCACAAATGCCAAAGGTTCAAAAATGAAAATAGAACGTGATCTATAGCGCAGTGTTTTGTTTCTGAACTCTAAGTACATATGCTTATGAAAAAAGTGTGACAAAGGGGGGGGGGGTTTCTAATATATTGAAAAAACGTGTGGCATCATTTATGTACGGCCCTCAGGTGAAAGTAAGACAGGGCCGTATGCAGGGGGGGGGGGGGGGCGACCCCCCCCCCCCCCCGAAATCCCAAAAAATTTCGCAATGTAGCATGTATTCCCCCCTGAAACTTTACTCTACACTAGTGTTTCAAAGTCAGCCCCCCCCCAAAAAAAAATTTCTGGCTACGGCTTGAATTAAGTTGTTTAACAAATAAAAAAGGCGTTTTTTCTTGTATAATTACAATCGAGAACTACATCTTTAAATACGTTTGTAAATGAATCAGAGCAAATATAGGTAAGAAAAATTTGTTGACAAGAGGCCTGGTGATCAGGGCGTCGTTCTTCAAACCGAAAGGTGTGGGGTTCCGAACCCAACCCGCTGAAGACCCATGCACAGTTGGGGATATGTGCATATAAAATCTGGACCCTGAAGGAACTGAAGGATGGCGAAAATTTCCTTCTCCTTCAGTCTCAGGCCCAAAAACGCAGGTAGCTTAGTTGCGGTGGAGCAATCTAGTGTCATCCGACTACTAGATTTTAGATTTGTAGAGGTGCAGGAAATTTGAGCTAATATCATTAATATTACGATATTCCAACAATATCAATTTCAGGCATTGTTATAAAACACAACGAACAAAAAAACTCGACATAAATTTTACTTCTTTGTTGCAACAATACTGTAGCGCAAAAGATGTTATTTCTTCGTTGCAACAATACTACAACTCTCCAACAGAACGAATCCTAAACTTATTTTTCACTTGTAACTAATGAGAAACCTGTTTGGTGGAATTTAGTTTATGCTCTGTGGAAATTTCAATAATTCTGCGAATTTATGAGAATTGTGCGATAAGTGAGTAAAACGTTATTTTTATCTCTTATCTACTATTACGTAGTTTTGGTACCAAAGTATTTCAGCATTAATATCATTTTTCAAATGTTAGAAGCGGTTCCTCCAAAATTTTCAAAATCTAGATGGCGAATGGAGAAAAATAGACTGAATGACATGAAAAGCAAATGGATAAGGCAGTTTAAAATGAGAAAAAAAATGTGAAAAACAAAATGGGGGGGGAATAACAACAAATAGACGCGAGTTAAGAATCACTATTTTCTTCACCTGAATTTGGAGTGACCATGATTTCTGTATAGCCCCTCATTGTAAAGTAAATGCATTATTGTATTCAATTTCAGTCAAAGCAGGGACACGATATCGCAGTGTAAAATTTTCAAAGTCGAAGGTGACGCTTTCGAAATGCCAGTAGAGTTTAATGGAATTACGAAACTAATTATGTACTGTGTCAATCTGCATTCCTAATTTCGCAGCTTTTCAATAAATTTAAACTGTCCGGTTGCCACCCAATTTTTTTTTATTTCTTTTTTTATATTTTACATATGAACACTATATACTAAAAAACCCAGAATGTTTATTTATTTGATTTTTTAAAAAAAAACGTCGAAAACTCACAGGGCAAAGACTAAAGTACTATTCTTTTTTTAATACACAGCTCGAAAGGAATTTTTTAAAAAAAATGAAAATACAGTATAGTCTCTATCAATCGCTCCCGCATATTCCATTTTTTCGTACCAGCGCTTTGCTTTAAAGGTCCCTTTTCGAATGCTCCTTAGATAATGTTAACTATACCACTTGTATCGTTTCTGAAACTAGCAGATTCCCGTATCTCTTGTCAAAATATTTTACCCGATTGAAAAAAAAATGGTAAAGTCAACCTTTTCCATCCTTTATTCGCATCACTAGATCAAGAAATTACGACATATATCTTAATATCTGTTCAAGAAATTATCACAGAAACGACGAAATTGATGATGATGATGCCGATGACCACATTTGCTGAATAATTTGAGGGATTTGAAATGGTTTTTAATAATCGGTATTTATATAAATTAAGAGAAAGAGAGAATAGAGTAATAAATGTTGAAAATTTATCGTCTGGTATAAGAGTCGCAGAGAAACAATCAATCGAGGTTCTACTGTAATTTTGACCATTCCTGTAATTATTTATTAAAATAAAGAGAATGTATGATTAAGTCAAATCTATTTATTAGGACATTACTGACAATTTCATTTTTAAATTTATTTATGGATGTCATTTTACTTCCAGGTGTACTAAAAAAAGATTATAAAATGGATATCATGAAAGTCGAAAAGATTTCGACTACTGAAGACAGTAAAAAGCAAAAAACTGTTCCTGTTCCTGATTTTGTCTACGACAGTCTCCTGATTATCCCACCAAAAAGTGGAAATCCGGGTGAAGACGCTAAAAAATTTGAGGCATGCTTGAAAGATTTTGGAAAGGCAATAGATGATGCCCGCAAAAACTTTTCTAACAACATGATACGACCCATACCTATCAAAATGAAAACTGCTGATGATGTATCACCTCCACCAGAAAGAGATCTTGTAACTAATGACGAAGAGTATAATCCTGAAATCAAGCGCCTTCTTCAAACTTCATCTGATGCTGAGAACAATCCAACATTAAATCAACAAAAACACTTGAAAATGATTAACCGTGGAACCCAAACTGAATTAATATATGATGACTTCATCCGCTTTCGCAAGCTGTTGAGAAAATCTAGGACCATTGTGGATAATGTAAAAGCTAAGATTTTCAAACAACAGAACAACATAATGGACAATAAGCCAACGAAGACTGAGACTTCATATTCACGTATGGATGCTCTTAAATCAACCGCAAAGATTGCGTTGTTTAAGTTTTCGCTCCATTTTGTGCATCATTTAATACAATAGACCATCAAAACATGAGCTCCAATAACACAAGGACAGTTCTCAATAGTCAAGCTTTCCACAATTCCTTCACTTCAAGTATTTAAACCTTTGAAAGAACTTCATTCATCAGCCTAAAAGATCATACATGAGCCATAACATCTCGGCTCGGGGGTCGCAAAAGGGAAACATCGGAGGGAGGGGCGACCCCCACGGGGAGTGACAGCAGCCTACCTCCACGTGGTACTCCCTGGAAACACTGCTGGTGTTGGTACACGCAAAAACCAGCAGTGGCTAAGCGGCTTCAAACAGAAGTTCGAATGAACGAAATAGGAGATCTGGATCGAATACAGAGTGGATTGATTATTAGGGTTCATTTCTGGCTGCGAACATAAAAGCATTCCAGATTGAAATCACGTGACCATATAGTGCAGCTTTTCTTCTTTTCTTTGATTGGTATCAATGTAACACTTTGAAAATCAATAATTTTCAATAAAAATGAAAATACTTCAAAATGTATCCATTGGCTTTGAAAAGTACCTACGTTCAAAAATGAGCCGCTAAAACAAATCTTTTCTTTTCGTATCAAAATGTGTTTATTTTTATCACATTAAAATAACATTTTAAAATGTAAAAATTTAATGAGATGAGTGGTACTGATTTTTATAATTTATTAATACGTTGACTGCCGACACTCTGACTGCCATAGTTTAATTTAATTGCCACATATTGTACAAAACGTTTTATTAAGTAAAAATTGACTAACTTTCTATAAATGTATTGACAAATGAAAAAAAGTCGGCAACAACAAGACAACTTGTTATTTGATCTCTCAACAAGTTCACCTACTGCAAGTTATCTCGCAGGTTGGCACTCAACGTGTTAAGACGTTTCACTCAATATACTTTTTACTTTTCTAACACTTGAAGGTGTGCCACTAAAGAGAATTTTATCCTCTGACTTCAAAATGGTATCTTACTTTCCGTTTTTTTTATGCTTTTGACACCTGCATTTTAAAAAATGATATCTTTTTGCATCCGCTACGGGACTTGCAGTTTTTCTACTTGTGTAATAATTCATAAAGCTTTGTTAAACAGGTAAAATCTCTTTTCATTTTATTTCATTCAATCCTTATTTTATGTTTTATTAACTTATGGCACGCGTGCCATAAGTTCGCCATTTCTGGCTCAGACAATACAGCAAAAAACGTCCATGGGTTTATGATTAAATTCAGGCCAGTGCCATGGATGTTGCTGTCGTGTCCTCGCGAACCGATCGGTATTTCATTTCTTCCAATAATATCCTAACTGTTATAGTCCCATTTCTAGCTGTAGGTCCCTCGTACTCGGCCTGTTTCACCAAATTCAGTTGAACTCGCTTAATACAAAATGCCAAAAATTCGTGAATTTGTCCGTATTAGCTGTTATTCGTAACAACCGTGAATGAGTAAAATTGTGTAAAAAAAAAAGTATTAGAAATGCATGTTTATATTTTAAAAATAATACTATTTAAATTAAAAAGTAACATAAATAGTGAAAACAGATGATTTATTTTTACTAGTATACACTTTCAAATCTTACTAATACATTAAGAAAAAGTGAACTTACCTTTTAAAATTTAACAAGTTTGGAAAAAATCCTTATTGGTTAGTTGATTCTTAGGTACATTAAATTTCATCATGCAAATTTTTCGTGAATAGGCCAGAAATTTTGCTCGTCTTAGCCCAAATGTGTATTTTAGCCTTCATAATATGCGTGAGATATTTAGTGTCATTAAATAGTAATCCAAACTTAATGAACAAAACGTTCGTTTTAGCCGTGATTTCGTATTAACCGTGTCCATATTAAGAAAGTTCAACTGTACTTTCAAACGAAGTAGTCTCATTAAAGAATACAATTTCCGGGAGACCTACGAAAATGTTACAGAAAGTGACGTAATGAATCGTTAAAAGTGTCAACTGCAGGCCCATGTGCGGATCCTTCAGGCGTTTGTCTTTTCGGGCAGCTTTCCACACGTCAACCAAATTTAAACCATCCAGCTTCTATTCCTCTTTTCTCCCAAATTTGTCATTCGGTTTTGAAATTCATAAATATTTTCGCATGCTTTCAGTGTTTAATTACGACATGTTTTGAGACATTTTTGTAGATTTTTCCGAAAGTTATAAGTTGTTATTTATCAGTTTTTTAGAAATTATTATTATTATTATTTATTTATGGAGTAAAGAAACGAACTTTGTAAAACTATTTCTTCGCACGTACAGTTTCAAGGCAGAAAAAACAACCAGTCTTTGGCTGAAATATGTTTCTAATTTTTCGACGTTAAGCGTTTTCATCTCGATGTGTCTGTCTCACACAAATGTCTTCTTGAGGAGAACCAATAACTCAAAATATTATTCTAGAACGTTTTAATTTTATGTTTTATTCCTAATCATCAATTACTTTTGTTATCCCCAAATTTAAATTTGAATTCAGAAGAAAACATTGAAATACAAGATTTTGTGAAACTAAATCTTGATCTAGGTAATAAAATTAACGTATCAGCCTGTAAGAGATAATATTTTTACACTAATTGTCTTTTGTATTTACAATCCTAAGTAGATTTAGAAGAATCGAAAAATCCATGAAAACAAGAAGTCCCGTCTAGAACTATGCGATCCTATTTTCCAGTATACACCAACTTCAAATTTATAATCCAGCTATCTTTCTCTCTCTCCCTTTCTCATTTAGCTTCAGTTCCTAATTCCTTCAAATATACCTTTTTTAAACTGTTATTCATTCACTCATTTATTTATTCATTCGTTCATTCACTCACTTTATTCATTTGGAAATGTTTATGAAAATCCAGACCACAAAATTTCATCGGAAAATAGGCTTGTTTAGTTGGAGATGAAATTCGTATTTGTACATGTTCTACATCAGCGGTTCCCAATCGGTGGTTCGCGAACCCCCAGGGGTTCGCGCGGTGCAGAAAGGGGGTTCGCGAAAAAATTATTGCAATGGTGGAAGTTTTTAACGTTAACGTAAAAGAAAAAAATGAAATAATAAATTTACATACGCCTTAGGAAGAAGAGTAAAAATTACTTTTTTTAAAAATAGATTGTTTTCCAGATAATGCAGAAAAGTAGTGAACTGGCATACGAAGCATACATACAAAATTTGAAATGCACTTATTTCTACTTATGCCTGATTTTCAATTTGGGTTACAAGTAAACTTATCATTTCGATACCAATTTGGATCACAAATTGGTACCGAAATACATTTTTTGATTTAGTTTAAATTTTAGAACATATTTTCTCCTACCATTTCCCACTTTCTCCTCGCTAGCGCGAAGAACGAGTCGAAAACATGAAAAGTATCTGCAAAAAGTGGAAAATTTTGCATTATTTGAGGCTAATTTTTCATTATACAGACCCTAAAGTGGAACCAAAAGATATTTATTCATTTATTTAAAATTTGATCTCACATTTATCACTTAATTCCAACTTTCTGCGTTATCGTAATATTGCAATTAGAAGTTTAAAAATTTGTAAATTTAAATTGTTCTTTAAATTTCGAAAACTTTTTCGAATTTTGTATATTTTAACCGGGAAGTTGAACCTATCGGGAAAATAATCTTTAATTTTTTTAGGAATACATTTGTTTACTGCTCTAATAAAAATTCAAAAGAACAATTAATTAAAATGTAATAATAAAAAAAAATGTTTGTAGCTGTATTTTCGTTTTTATTAAAAGGTAGATGTTTTATAATAACTGTTTTCATTTCTTGTTATAAAGTATTATATAACACGGAAAATAAATGTGCTAGTAAATTTTATGTTTTTGTCACCCGTTACTAACGACTACAGAAAGGGGTTCGCCATTTTCTTTCGAATCTTAGAAGGGTTCGCAAGGGGAAAAAGGTTGGGAAACACTGTTCTACATCATAACATCTTTTCGATAAAGTTTGATCCAAGCAAAGTCGTCTGTTAGAATGAGATTTAAATAATATTCGAATTTCCCCGTAGGAGGTAATGAAATTTTTGTTTTTGTTTTTGAACAAGTTCAAAAATGAACAAAACTTGTTAAAACAAAAAAAAAAAAAAAGATAAAATCACGCCGAGAGCTTCTTCCAATATGCTTGTTCATTAGAACTTGGAGCTTACGCCCAGAGTTTACATAATTTGCTTCATATTAGCCCATAGGCGCTAATGTTTAGATTTTGAAACTGTTCAAAATTGAACAAAAAAGTATTCAAATCAAAAAGTAAAACATGGAAATGAGATGACCTCAAAAAGATCTTTCGAATGCAAAAAAAAAAAAAAATCGGACGAATCGGACAGTTTGTTCAAAAGTTATTAGGGCCGGACAAACAGACCGACAGACACATTTTCGCCCATCGCAAAGCCCTACTTTCAAATTTTTTTATTTTTCAATACTTATTTAACTTATTTTTGACTTTTTCTTATTTTTAACGATATTTCTACGATACGTTAAGCCTTCTTTCATTCTTTTTTTAAAAAAATTTACGGGAAAGTAGGCTAAAAAAGAAAGCCGCGTTAAATTAAGAGTTTTTCGTTACTGAAGAGTCGTTTGGTTTCGTTGTGATTATTAATCGCATAAATAAGTGAAGTATTACCTTCAAATTATCTCGCTAAAAAATTAATCCAAAATGCACTAATATATGAATTTAAATAAACCATCATTTTGTTCATTCCCTTCTTCAATTAAATAATAATGTGACGCATCACATTGCTAACATATGCTAGCGTAACGTAAATTACACTTTGTTCACAGGGTCAGGGCCGTCGAGAGAAATTTTTTTTAGAGGAAGGGGGTTGGAGTTGGTTTTTCCGAATGACCTAACCTTTTTTCCAACTAAAATATATATTACATGTACATATATATTTCAAGAGAAAGAGAAAATTATCGAAATATGTACACAATGAAATATATAGCGTGTCTGTAAAATGAGCAAAGTTTATCACTTAAAGTTTTTGCATCTCAAATAATTTGAAAAATTCTAAAATGCCGATTCCAGCTGAATTTGCAAGCAGGGTGAAGGTAAAGCAAACAAAAAACAAAAAGAGCTGCCGTTGAAGTGAGCTTCGGACACAGGAGAGTTAAAAGTGTGAGCGGTATCAACTGGTGTCAAAATGTAAACAAATCAACATTACGCACGACAAGGGTGGCATGGCGGTTAGGATGTCGGACTTCCGATCGGAAGGTAAGGTGTTCGATACCCGACCCGCTGAAGACCCACCATGTACACTTGGGGATACGTGCATGTAAAATCCGTGGACCCCACTACCTCGCGCACGGGGCAGGGCACCTACTAAGACTAACAGGGAAGGACGGAGGAGAAAAGTATCATACACGAATATTCATGATTTCTTTTTTTTTTCCTTTCAACACCCACTCACACCTAAATATAAACTCTGTGTTTTATATGTACTTAATTATCTTTTTTATTCAATGATTTTGTGAATCTGGTATCAGTTCCAAAAGTCAAAAATGCCGATTTTATCTGAATTTACCGACTGAACGCAAATCAGCTACAACAACTGCAAAATGTCATGTTATTGTAGCCCCTAATTTCATTAAAAAGTAAGAAGAAATGCAAATTTGTGCGAGTATGTTTACCTTTTCTATTTTTCTAGTGGAAATATTTAAAGTTTCGAAGTGCTAAACGTGCCGACTCGACGATGTCGCTGGGGGTGGAGTGAGAAAACCCCACTCAACGAAGGGGGGGGGGGGGGCGCTCCGTTAGCGACGGCCCTGTTGCTCATAACTTTGCGTCTTCAAAAATGATATTTAAAAGTAGTATTGGGGTCATTTTGAGATTTATTTTCAACATTTTTACGCAGTTTAGAATTACGTGAAAAGTAATTTAGAGATATTCCTCCCCTCCCAATTAATACAAAACAAAGATTGACATACATCAAACTCAAATTTAGAATGCCTCGATATGCAAAATAATTGCAAGGCATTTAAAAAGTTTAAAAACTCGAAATGTATTGAATATAATATAGAGCGCCCTTAATTTGCTGGCAATGTTTACACAGCAAACGAATTCAACTAAACATTTCTAAAGCTCCCACGTGCTACATATCAATTAAGAAAATCATACAAACATCTTTAGGAGCATTTATAAACAATTACGACGCAAAAAACAACCACATTTCACACGAAAAGAATTTAAAAAAACGAGAGCGTTTTACCTGAGTTATTCCATTTTCTTCAAATGTACTTAAATTCCCTACTAAACTAAAAATCGCCTGCACGCGCTCTGTGTGAAGAGGCGTGGCTCCATAACAAGCGCATGCGTAGTTGAAGTAAAAGTAACGATCTTATTGCATTAGAGAAGGAGATATAGTGTACACAACTCAGAGCCAAGCACGAAACACTCATTTGAAATTGCTTTTTCTAAAAAGAAAAGGCAGTCAGATAATGGTTACCATTGAGTGGTAACAATTCTGTCAGTGAGGTTATTATCAGAAATGCTCGAATTGGGATTAGTTACATGCGACTCTTAATGTTTGTTTTGACACGAAACTTCATTTATTTCTCTTAGTATATATTGATATATAAATATATTCAAGCCAATGCAATCAAGTTTTGATCAATAAGTAAAAGATTAATTACTGTTGGAGCAGTGCAACTGTTCTGTCGTGCAAGTCATTAACTGCAAGGAATTGACTGCGGAGAATTGGTATTTGTTTGTAACTATTAAAAAAAAGCGATGCATCATTAAGTATAGAACATAGTTACATTTGATCGATGTACATGACTCTTACTTATTTCTTACTTTTTGTTAAGCGATTTCGCCCAAGGTTTCTGCTAAACACCCCCCCACCCATACACACACACATTTTTATACACACACTATATTCAAAATTAAAAATCAACACTAAATTGCGCACAAAATTTGTAAACATTGCCGACACTTTTTCGAGGTTTCAAGGAATCCCTTTTTCAATGCAAAAGAGTGAGCATCTAGATGAAAAACATCCGACTGGAGCTTCAGTTGCATGTTTTTCATGTGCTTTCATGGCTCATTATGTACTTGAGTGACACCAGATAGCGACACCACAAACATGCCACCTTCCTTTTTTGACCTGAGAGTGAAGGGAAGGGAAATTCTCCAACCTCCGGTACCCTCGGAACTGCCTCCGGACTTCAGGGCCCACGGATTTTAAATGCGCGTATTCCCAAGTGCACATGGTGGGACTTCAGAGGGTCGGGTATTGAACACCCAAATTTCCGATTGGAAGCCCAACATCCTAACCAGTGGCGTACGCAAGGGGGGTGTAGGGGTTTAACCCCCCCCCCCTTGAGCCCTAAATAATAGTGCTTCATTAAATACTCGAATTTCTTTTAGTAGTTGCAGAACATTATGAGCCCCCCCCCCCTTGAAAAAATTCTGCGTACGCCACTGATCCTAACCACTAGGCTACCATAGGTCTTTTTTTCTGAAAAAATTTAGTTTAAAAAATAATTTTAAAGATGTTTAATAAAATATTTATGACTTTTGTATTTGCATTCAAGAAGATTTATCAATGGTTAAGCTTTTGTCTAAAGTAAAGATTAAAAAGTCCAGAGATCAAATAACAACTTTGTAAGATTGCCCACCAAAAATTTAGGAATGAATTCAATTATTATGAGAACTACATTGAAGGCTGGTAGTATTCATTCCATACTGTGAGGCTAGACTCATGAAATAAAAAATATCTATTTAAACTATTCTGATCCAAATTAAGATCAACTGATATTTTCCCATTCAGATCAGTGGTGTATTTGAGGGGGATGCAGGGGGACCGCGCCCCCTTACCTTTTTAGTTTAATACAAGCGTCCGCCCACATTTTTTAAATTTTAACATAATGGTCGTTCATAAATGATGGCACGCTTTTTTCCCAAATATTTGACCCCCTCCCCTTTGTCACATGTCACGCTATGTTGCATAATGCATGACGTCACACTTCTTGTAATCCCCACCCCTTGTCACAATTTCACAAACCCCCTCTCCACTTCGAAGCGTGACATCATTTATGAATGATCCCTAAGCGTCCCCTCACTTCTGGTTCTAATTACATATCTTTGTGTGCATTAAGCATCCCCCCCCCCCCCCCAACTTTTTTTCACGACTACACCACTGATTCAGATGAAATATTTCCTTTACTCTATCAGTTGTTCTTTATGATAACGATTTTCTTGGTCATTTCTTTTTCCCCAATTTCCATCTTTTGCAGTCTCTAGAATATGTTATTAGAGAATCTCATCATCTACAGTTATTTTTGAATTCCAGTAGAAACTGGTGCTGACTTAAATGTAGTACAGCAACGTATTTTGTCAGTTTATTTGTTTATAAATAAATACACACACAAAATACATATGTCATATTCAAGTGTAAGTCGTACTTTTACAACATTTGGAAGCTGATGGAAGAGGAGGGGTCAATTTATACAGGGGCTAGTGAAAAAAATTTACTTATCTAATTGTCAAAACTGAACATCTTTAAAGACGGCTAGTATAATCGTCACTCAACTGTTTTTGTACCAAAAGTTAAATCCATCGCTGTAACTTCCGAGAATCTGAATATTTGTAATGCTCAGTTAACTGAGAATCAATTGACCGAGCTAATGCTTATCAGTGAAAATTCATTAGATTTTGAAACAAGTATTTTTTGTACTCGCAAACTTATAAAAGAAAAGTCCGTTTTTCACAGTTGTGTGATTTCAATGAAAAAGGTACTTTATAAGAACCTACAGGGTGAGATATGCAATTGGCCCGAATTTCACTTTCCCCCGTGTTTTCAAGAGTTTCATTCTTCAAACTGTTTTTAGTGACACTTTTTATGTCTCCATAAGGAGCAAAATATTTCAAATCTTCTTCACAGCAAATACAATGTTCCTTGACTTCCATAAGCTTTATATTAGTACCAATTAATATCTCGTATCCAATATGTTTAAGAAAGTTGTGCCAATCACAAGTGGACAACTCTATTCTGCAAAGGTGGGGGACTTTCCAAAATTACATTTTAGGTCACGTTTGTTGTTTTATTCTGATGCTGATAGATCCTATTTTTCATTTAAATCTAGAGAAGAAAGAATACAAAAAGAACATATCTGGCATATATTTCATATGAAGTAACCAGGGTTAATACTCAAATAGCCAAAAAAATTTCCATGACTTTTCCAGGTAGATTCAAAGCAGAATTCCAGGTTAACGTTCCAAGTAAAAATATTTACTAGCAAATGCACTACTTGTACATTAAATACGCCCGCCATAGCATTTTATTCATACAATTGTATTAACCTCACATTAAAAAATTCCACACAGATGCTCATTAAGATAAATTTATACTATAGAATTTCAAAAGCAAAATTTTATGACACAATACTGCCAAAAGATACTAGCTTTTATATTTGCATCCATCTTTTTTTAATTTAAATTTTAGAAAACTAAGTTAAAACTATAAAACATAAAATATAGAGAATAAATAAAATAAAAACTAGGATGATCCCAGTGTGGACAACCAGCTTTTTAACTCTATAATAACGCATGAAAAGCAAATATTTAAAGAAATGCCGAGGTAGGCACTTTTATGCCATGACAATATAATAAACACAATTATAGAAAGGAAAAACCTATATAGGGAAAGGAAGGCGAGGATCTGACATCGCGACGAGCGTAGGTTCCCTCTAAGGGGAAAAAATCCCCGACTTTTCCAGGTTTTGTCAAAAATGTACGTTTTTTCCCGACTATTCCCTGACTTTTGCAAAGGATATCAATTTCCATGACTTTTGCAGGTTTTCCATGATTTCCAGGTGGAGTATGAATCCTGAGTAAACGCTCCCTCATCTGGATTCTCTCTCACCCCCACTTTGTTGAAATCGAAGGTGGATCGATGCGCGTGCAAAATTTGTACTTGAAACAAATACAGAATACAAACTGGACAAAATTGCATAAAAACATTTTATTATGCTTTTAAATAAATATATTTAAAACATTTCATTATGCTTTTAAATAAAAATATTTACAAAGTTTTGGCATGTAAAAATCACACACAATCAATGCCTTCTCCTTTTGTTATTTACATTTCCATATGATGACTGTGGCCTTTTTTCCTCTTTGACAGGGGCGGGTTCGTCTGAATCAGAAGAAGAAGAATCTAAAGCAAACAGCAAAACAAAAGTAAGTTATTATATTATCACTCAATGAATCAAGCTGTTTTTAAAATGAAAAATAAATACAGTGCTACCTCCTTTAAGGGACACCTCCGAAAAAGGGACACTCTATTTAAGGGACATTCTTAGAGAAAAATTTCCAAAATTCAAGCTATATAGATAAGAAAATTTACTGGAAGCTGAAGTTCTTTTTTGTTCTAAAAATTAACTACTGAAAGTTGGTATGAGTCCTAGCAGCATGTGTAGTTTAAAGTACTTGACAAAACCTACTGTAAAGGCTTTTCCCTCTTTTATACTATATGGAATGCATGCGTGTTCAGCAAGGACAGACAGTACCCGGCTACCAACAACTTTTTTATGCAAGAATTTAAAAAAGTACACTAAACGTAATTTATACTGTATTGCTAAAATTACGTACTTTAAAACAAACCCATCTAATATATTACTTAAAATAAATTTCTGCAAGTTACAAAACTTTGCAAATACCACATTTGTGCTAAAATTTCAGTTTTTCAATGAACAAATTTCAAATTTCAATAATTTCAAGTTACATTTTGTATGCATGAAACATTTTTAGTATTTAAGCTTAGATGGTAACACCTGTTTATTATTAAAAAGTTGAACTAAGTTAATACACTCTATGTATGCATCCATTTATGAATCTCCGAGGAAGGGACACCTCTACTTAAGGGACAGAATTGACAGTCCTCTTCGTGTCCCTTATTGAGAGGTTTTACTGTATTAAAACAATACAGAACACATATTTTTACTTCATTCCCCACTGGAAGTTTCATTCCATCGACAGTTTACTTGATTTTTAATAATACACTAGTTTGCTGATTGTTATTTTGCTAATTCCATTCTTGCATCTGTGATATTTGTACGCATACATTCAGGGCTGCTCTTAAGCTGATTGGACCGATTGCTCCTAATAGAGCCCTGCACCTAAAGTGCCACTGCGCTCAAATTTTTCCAGGCAAAAAAATTTAAACATAAAATTTCAGGAAATTCAGGTTTGTTTTTGAACCCTTCACAAAATTCCAATTAATCAAAATTGACCATTCAGAAAATTCCAGTCAATCAAAAAGAACCCTTCACAAAATTCCAGTCAATCAAAATGTGCATTTCACAAAATTCTGAGCTACCAAACCAAATTGTACTTTTCCCACTACTATTTATTATAAATGCAGCAAATAATAATAAAAATTTTCATCATTATATGTTCAAAGTTTCAACTTTCACAAAAATATTTTTTAAATTCTCAAAAAACAGACCCTGTTGAAAACGTTAGATCAACCCCTGGTAAGTTCAACAAGGTTACAAACCTCGTTAAATATATGTGTACCTCAAAATATGTTAATTAAAAAGAAAAATAATAATTACAAAAAATGCATCTTTTTAAGTGCACATTTCGATTTCTTCACATTCTACTGCAAAATTATGAACTCAACAAAGGAAATTTTAGATCTTGATGACATTTCGCTAAGATTGGAAGTGAAAGGGGTGCATCAAAAATATAACAAATTGGGAGGGGGTCACACCAAATTTACTCACAATGGGGCCCCGCAAGTCACAAGGCCGGCTCTGCATAGATTTGCACACCAACAAAAATATATTAACCTTTAGCTTTTAATTTTTATATTTTTTAATATGGTAACTTGAAGCATTAAATTTCTTTAGAAAAGAAAAAGTTTTATATAAAAAAGAGTAATCATGCACTAATTAATATTTTTAAAATGAAACATCTTGTCTTCGAAAGTTCATATTTTGTATTAACATACATGAGGGTTAGATACATTCTAAAATATAAAAATTAAACGCTAAAGGTTAAAATTATTCGATTGTAGGGCAAATATATTTTAGTACAAATGTCACCTCTGCAAAAATGGATTGGGCAATTTATGTTTTATTTTCTACATACTTTATTGCATTTTAATACCTCTATTAAGCAACTTCAAGCTATATTTTCGATACAAGTTACGGTTATAACAAAAAGATGAAACTTTTCCCCCCAATAGTAAAATGTACAGCACTTGATTTAAATATTCTGACAGTCTTAAAAATGTCAGGGTCAAATTTTTCCAACAAATAAATACCAAGGAAAATACTTTCTAAAGAACAAATGTAGTCAAATTGATGTGCGATATTTAAGTTAGAGGACCCTCCATTGATTGAAAAAAAGAAAAAAAATCAAAATTGGTTCATTTAGTTGAAAGCTATGGATGAAAAATTAAAAAAACGACTACATTATTGCTCAAAACTTCCTTTCTTAGTATCGAACATGGTCAAACAAAGGTATGGGACCCATAGGAAACTACCGTACCCTCGACCGCTTAAAAAAAGATTTATGAAAATTGGTTCATCTGGCAAGAAGTTATGGGTGGACAAACAAACAACAGCAACAAAAGAGCGACATACATAGAGTATGAATACATAACGTCCTCCTTTATAAAGTTGGTTAATAAACTATGTTAGTCAAATAAGCACACAGCTTCAGTCTGTAAAGTTAGTAACATGTAAAATCTATTGCTTGAAAGATAGATTAGTGGTCAAGTCTAAATCTGTAAAGAAGAATTTTATGTAAGATTTAAAAGTGGCAGTTTAGAAAATCAACAAATTTAGGGCAGCATAGGTTTAAATTATTTCCATCTTCAAAATACAGTCGACACTCAATATAACGACCATTTGCGACCCACAGGAAAAGGTCTTTATAACAAGTGGTCGCTATATGAGGTAGAATTTTCTAAAAGATGTATAAATACATCATGCATGTTCAGTACTTCCTTTAAAATTGGTAATTTTTCAAAGATCCATACTAAATGCTCAAATTATTTTCTTTTCCTTAGAATTTTTAAAAAAATTATCACTTTTGATTTCAATTACTTTATCTTTGGATGTATAAGCGTCCCCCCAACTCTTTTTGCAGGACTATATCACTGGTTTGTATAGTGTCAATGTCATCAAAATAAAAAAGAAAAGGTAAGCAATTGAAATGAGGTTTTGGCCGTGGATCAGCTGATAGTTAAGGAGTGTCACAAATAACACTTCTACAACACTCTTTTTTTATAACTAAAAATAAGCACTTTCTAAGACTTTTCAAAGTCATTTTCTAAGACTTTGAATAAATTATTGTGGAGCACACACAATACAATTTAATGGATGAAAATCCATTTTGATCAAGTTGAATGTTCTTACAGATAAGTTAAACTTAAAATTCTAACATATAAGAGTATCTTCCCAAATATTATATATAAAAACATAAACCCAATCTCACTCTTACAAATATGCATATTGTGTATACATTAGGGTGGTGCTTATTTTTCAAAGTTTTGAATTTTCAACCTCTTACCCTCTAAATTTGTTCCACTATATCAAAAAATGATTATGATAAAATTTTATTACCAGCAAACAATATTTAGAGGTAGCTCAAAGAGGGAAAAGTTTCATAATTCAACGAGATTTTTTGAACTTTTAAGCAAGATAAAAATTATGATTTGTAATTATGTTTAGTTTATATAATTATATTAAAAAGCAACTTCTCTATGAATAAGTAAAAATTAAAGATTTTTAAATTGCATAGCTATAATAATGTAGCTCTCTTGATAAAATATACAGTATTCAAGTCCACCTCATAGGTGGCAATAACTTTAAATGAGTGATCCAAACTTATGGAGCCAATGTGCAGTAATACCTTTTCCAAATTTTGGCCCCGCTTAAAAAAGGCCAACTTTTATTTAAAAAATTTTTTTTACAAAAAAGTATTAAATAAAAAATTATATTTAAATCATTTATACAATTAAATTATTACTGCGATAGCAAAATACCTGAAATAAGAATGCAAATTATTTAATAGAATGATACATTACAGAAATAGCAAAGAGAAGGTGCTCCTCATTAGAAATTTATTTAGATTCAATGCAATTTAAACGATTTATTTTCAAAGATTTTTACTAAGAATTCAAAAGTTCAATTGACACTACTATATGAACTAAATATTACCAATCCTTTGCCTTATTCTTTATCTAATAATCTTTTGTATATTTTTAAAGCACCTTTATTTTTGTTTACTTTTTTCAGAACCTTAACTAGTTCTCTGATCCAAATAAAAATAAAAGCTACTTGTCAAATAAATTGCATAAAATAAAAAAAGCCCATCTTGAAGCAGACCAGCTGGTTAACGTTAAATTGTACTAGAAAGATATTCATCTTTTAAAAATTTTAATGTTATGCATACAAAAAAAATTTCCTTATATAAAAGTGAGCCAACTACTCACCACGGACGACTTCTTTAAATTTTTTGCCATGAGTAGTGCTGTAGGTAAACACTAGTTTAGCTAAATAGGATTATGTATGTAAGTATTTTGTTAAAGAAAAGGAAATACTCCAAATTAGTCTTTCCTACTTTTCTCACCTTGAGCAAAAGACTTTTGTTTGTAGTGTAAAATATGTGATAGGAAAAAATTAATGAACATAGTTCTTTATTGCAAGTTTCCATATTCTGAATTAAAGTAATTAAATTCTTAACATTAAAATATCAATTTTAAGTGAGAAGTATGTACTTGAATCTGTAATAGGATAGCTTCTCATATGTATTAAGGTAAGGTATTGTGCTCAACTATAGCAGAATTTGATTCCTCTCCCAACCTGAATTTAATTTCCTTCTTCTTTTGTGTTGAAAGAAATAGATTCCGTACAGCTATAATATTAGGCAGGAGCTTAATGAGAGTCACAAAATTAAGCTCACAAACACGGAAATGGTAATCAGTTTTGTAAAATGCATTCAGGTTGTGTAACAAAATAATTCTGAATCTATTTTTAAATGAACTCCTCTAAAAAAAAAAGATTTGAGCTTCATTTTATACAGATTAACAGTAGCAACATAAATTGACATAGTATAGGCAGGGTTCCCGCTAGGCCGAGCGATTCCCACAATATTTTTTGAAATCCTACTCAAAAGAAATTTTGTTTGGGCTAAAATTTTAAAAATCCCACTTAAAATTTTGGTCAAGGTAGAAAATCCCACCTTGTACTTTTCCCCATTGTGAACCCTGTATAAGTGTAAATAGTATTGTGTCTAATTGAAAAAGGCCAATAAAGACCGGCCCTTTTTAAAAAAGACCTGCCTTTTTTAATAAAAGCCCGCCAGTCTGGCCATTTTAAAAAGAGCCGGCTTTTTTGCAGCCCTGAAGACAGGTCAAAAAAGTAAGAAACTTTTCAATTCTCAGTTATTTATATATGCCAGAACAAAACGAGAGGGCTACTATATTGGCAGTTTCTGCTTTTTCATGGATTTATGCCAAAAAAATATTCTCCATTTTCCTTCTGAGCCATAAACTTTCAATGCAAATATTGACGAAATATGGAAAATCCACCAATAGTTGTTGGTGTAATTATGCACAGATTAACCAACTGAGTAAGACCGCGATCTACCAAAGATTTCCTCGTTTGTTAATGGTAGCTGGCAATTTACGGTTTGATAACGACTGGTCTAAACTACAAATAAGGAATAATTTTGCTCTGAAATGACGCAGTGAACTTGGCAGGTGTGGTGAAATGGTCACACAAATAAAATGTGAGAGCATTAGACATGGAAAAAAAAAGAAACTAAACATTGCTTCAATAACACTACTGAATCCCAACTGCATTATATCTGACTTAGACCAAACAAAATATTTATATGACTATTATGCAGCTTTTATAATATAGATGCTGCTTGATTTCGAGGCAGTGCATGCTAGATAGTTTCAATGTAATTTAAAAGATAACTAAGGCATTAAAAGTTTCGAGTTTGATGAATTGGGTGAATCTGAATCTGCGAGCCACTTCTTTTGAGGGCAGCAGTAACAATAGAAATAAAAATTGATGAAGCTAAGGGAAAAAAATAACCTTCAATTCATTCGTGCTCTTTTTAGTACTAATATTATCTGGTAATGGCATGCTGCCTAATATATGCTAGGGGTTTGCTGCTAGCCTGTGTTTGTTACACATATGATACCAGCTAACCCCAAGCAGCAAATTTAATATGTCTCCTCTGAAAGGCAAATGCTTCCCCACCCATGGTTTAGACCAGTATTCATTAAACGGCAAGTCGTGGTAGCCTAGTGGTCAGAGCAACGGAGTTCCACCTGGAAGGTCGCATGTTCGATACCCGCTGAAGACCCACCATGTACACTTGGGGATACGTGCATGTAAAATCAGTGGACCCCACTACCTCGCCCGTGCACAAGCAATCCTAAGGCCTCAGCTAACAGGTAGGGCTCTGGTAGGGAAAAGAAGAGAAAAGTAGTCATCAAACCATAAAATGCCAGCTACAAATAACTCACAAGGAATTCTTTAGTAGATAGCAGTGGTACTCATGTGGTTTATTTGCACATAATTACACCAACAGCTGTTGACTTTCCATGTTTTGTTAATATTCGCATTGATAGTTCATGGCTCAGGCAGAAAATAAAGAATATTTTACTGGCATAAATAAAAAGTACATGGAAAATGTAGCCCTCTACTCGCATATGTAAATAACTGAGAATTGAAAAGTTTATAACTTTTTTGTCCTGGTTTTTTTTCTTTCTTTTCTATTGGGGGGGGGGGAGGGGAAAGGGGCAGGAATATCTCATAGTAAAATGTGGAAGAGGTACAGTTGCTCAGTGGCTCCATAAGTTTGGCGATCACTGGTTTAGACAGTTGTTGTTGCCAGCTATGAGGTACACTGGAATACTGTATTTTTAATTAAGATAACTATTTCATTATAGCTACACAATTTACAAATGTTTAATTTTTACTGATTCATAGAGAAGTTACTTTTTAATTTTATTAAATAAATTAAACATAATTGCAAATCGTATTTTTTTTCTTGCTCAAAAATTCAAAAAAAATCGCAAAATCTCGTACAATTTATGAAACTTTACCCTCTTTGAGCTACCTCTAAATATTGTTTGCTGGCATGGGTGCAAGTATTGGAAGTTGCCAGGACTGAAAAAATTATGCACTGACTCAAGGGAAATTTTTCATGGGGGGAGGGGGGGAGTATTTATTATATACAGGAGTCACGCCAGAGGAAATTCGTTTCCGCTATAGGACCCTTAACAAGTATCAAATCAATCAAAACACACAACTTCACAAAATTCCAAATTTTACTTTTTACACCATTATTTATTATAAAAGTGGCAAATAATAATAAAAAAATTCATCACTATATGTTTAAATTTTTAATTTTCACAAAATTATTGATTTTTCACAAAAATCTCTTTAAAATTCACAAAAAAAAACCCTGTTAAAAATGCTGAATCAACCAGATATAAGCAAGATTATATACATACCTACACATGGTAAGTTTCACTACTTTTTTTACTGATATAACCTCATTGATATGCCACTATTTTTTTCCTTTCAAGTATACTTTGTGAGTGAGTTAAAATTTGAAATACACAGTATGGGAATCGGAGCCTCGGCGCCACGATCTTTCCGGATTTTGGATCCTAATTTTCAAAGAATTTTGTAAGTAGCATCAGTGCGATTTAGTTGCATTTTTCTTCTTTATAGTGTTTTTATATTATCTTATACACTCCTCTATAAGTCGCGAAGTTTAGCACGAAAAACGAAGTTGGAGTCGGCTTACATTCGAGGCAAAACATCGAAACCATCTAGACTTTTCTTGATATTATTTTAACTTCTTTAACTAACCTATAACAGAAAAGAATTCCTTCAAATTCTGATATGATTTTATGCTCTAACTCTCTAGCCACTAAATTGCAGTAAAAGATCAGACGAGCGGGAAAATGCGAGAAGATTGAAGAATTCGCAAAATTGAAAATTTCGATAATATTCCGTATCGGCGTGAAAATTAGAGCTTATTTTAAAAAATAAATATAATAAAACTACAAGAAATGGGGAAAAAAGCAAAATTTAATGATATTAATTTAAAATTAAAGCAACAATAAATAAAAACTCTAATCGCAAAAACGAACCATTTTTAAAAAATCACGAAATAACTTTTTTTGAAAACTGCACATTTCCGATCTTAAAAATGTTTATTACATTTTGTTTTCCTTCCGTTTAAAATGCCTATTTCAAAAGAAACGGTGCAAAATCTTTCCCGATTTTTCTTCGAAAAACGAAAGATGTTTTTCTTCCAGCTGCCGATTTTTTTGAAAAAGTTCCAGATTTCCTGATTCCGTATTTGGGGTCCGGTACCGTACATGTCACATTTTCATGTACTAAAATTACAATTATTATAATTAATAAATGAACACCTGAATATGAATTAATCAAGAGAATTTAAAATAAAAAATAATAATAAGAAGTCCTTTTTAAACGAAAGTAAAGGAAAAAGTAAGGCCAGTTGATTATAAAAAAAGGACTTCGAATTTAACAAAAAAAAGGGGGGGGGGGACTTTTAGGCAAAGGATCAGTTGTGACCTGCTTATTATGGTTGATTAAGAAATTAAAGGAAATACCTTTTCCTGATGCGTATTTTCCCACCAAAATTTAATGGCCGATCAAGGGAACCCGGGAAAATTTTTGCTCGTCTATTTTCCCCGCATTTTTCGCCGTTTTCGGAGAAAACATTAAGTTTCCTTCATTAAAAATGGGGGTATTTGTCCAAAATATCTGCTGAAAAAAAAAAAAGCATTTTTCCGTAGTATAATAGCGAAAATATCTGAAAAATACCGATAATAAACCCCCTTAATTTCTGCAGAAATCGGAAAATTTTGGAAGGCTTAAAAAAGTAAGAGTGAGAAAAAGAACATGTTGAATGTACTCTTTATAAAAATTAATTAACTTTGTGCAAAACTGTAATAAAAAATATAATGTCACGTTAATTTAAAGCACAAATGAGCATTAAAATGCAGACATATAAAGCTTCATTTGGATGCTTTACATCTAGAAGCTCCCTGTCGCATTGAAAAAGGGATTCCAAGCAATCCCGAAACATATGTCTGCATTTTAATGCTCATTTGTGCTTTAAATTAACGTGAAATTATATTTTTTTTATGTACTCTTTATGACTAGTTGAAAGCTTTAATGTGGTAAAAAATTATTAGTTTTTCCATTCATAAAACAGGAATTCCGACAAAAGGTTTTTTTTTCTTCACTTTTTCAAAAACGGAAGAAAAATAAAAATCCGATAGCTTTTTTTATCGAGCTAAATACAGTTTTGCTTTTCTTTTCATTTGCTTTTCTGTTTAAAATGAAGTAAAAATAATAAGTGCAAATTAAAACTACGCAATCAAAATACGTGTAAAACATCCTTCTAATGATTCATCAACCAATTGGTCTATAATCTTATACTTATTGAGTCATCAATAATTTGTTCAAAGAAACTTTTAGTATGGTACAACTCATGCATTTCAAATAGGATATTTTTCATATCAGCTAGTCAAATTGAGGAACAATGGCGATAAACCCACGAAGTCGTCATATGTAAAGTAAAACGATGCGCGCCATTTTGAGAACACGTTGTTTTAAAAATAGTCCGATAATTCAAGCAAAGATTTTGAAAAGAATGAAAATAAAAGCTAATGTTGGAATTTAATAGCGGAAATTTGCTATTTTTGTACTTGTAAATGATCCATTAAGAATAAGATCGCGATTTGTGTAAAAGGGTTCGTTTTCGCGTTTGTAACTTTTAATTCATTAGAGCGAGTGAAAAATTCGTTTGCGGATGAAAAAAAATCCCTTCCTTCCTCACGATCTCTTCGTATTTTTTTTCCGTTCGTCTTCCGTCCTCTAGTATTTTCAAAAGACGGAAATCCGTCCCGTGGACGGAAGTCTTGCACCCATCTTTGCTGGTGACAAAATTTTATCATAATCATTTTTTGGTATAATGGAACAAATTTAGAGGGTAAGAGGTTGAAAATTCAAAACTTCGAAAAATTAGCACGACCCTAGTATACATAAGTAATATGTAAAGAAATATTAGAATAGAGATATTAAGAAAAATGGAAACTGACCACAATCTTCAACGTTTAAACACTAAAAAATCTTAACTTAATACTTAATGATGTTACTTGAATGCAAGACTTATTCTGTTTGTACTCCTGGTTTTTTTTTTTTTTTTTTGTTATTTTTAAATTATTAAAAAAATATTTAAGAAACAGAACATATTTGCATGAGGGTCATTCCTTGGTGACCATCTAATTGTCTTTTTTTCTGAAATGGATCTAAATTATTACAATAATAAAGTATAATAACACTACCGTCACATATTGTCAGGCATTAGAAGCTTAGGGTGGGGGGGAGAATTAAAAAATGTGACTGATGTTACTTTTGCCAGTCACCAGTAAGCTTTTCAAATCCCCTTAATTTCACACATAAAATCTTATGCCAAAAACGAAGTGGGGTACCGTTATTATAACTCCATTGTAATAATTTCAATCAATTTCAGAAAAAAAGGCAATTTTAAAAGTTAGAATCGTAATTAAATTTTAATGTCAGTGGAATTACCCATGAACTTTTAACGTTTTGATCCAAGGTTTAAAAAAAAAATCTGCAATTACAGTCGAGCGCCATAAATCCGCCAACGTCCGAAATCCGCATTGATTTTGTCCCTAACTGGTTTCGCAGAAGAGCCATTTTTGCAAATGTAAAACTAATATATTTTTGGGCCACAATCTGCCGATGACAAATTTAGGCATGTTAAATCCTCAACTATGGAGTAAAAAGATACTCCCAACGTTATTACAGTACCGAACCCCAAATTCAGGATCCCAACTTTCGGAAAATTCGGCACTTTTCCCGAAAATTTCCGATTTTTTTTTCTTGGCCAATTTAGAAAAATATTTAATCTAAGAAGCTGTTAAATTAATAAATACCAGTAAATTTTGATTCAAATAGAAGCAATATTGTAGATATGTTTCTGATTTACATGAACTAAACTCAGGAAACCAAGATTTAAAATCAGAAAACCCCACTATGTTGAAAGATGAAAATTGAGCTCAGTTAAATATCTTTTTTCCCTATAAAAAATGAATTTTTTTCCCCTTAAGTTCTTAAAAGTTCGTTTTTCAAGTTTTATTCCCTTAAAAAAAAAAGAGAAAGAAAGATAAAGGAATTTGTTTCTCTGTGGTCATAAATGGCGTCCAGTAACTTTGCAATTTGTACAAATGGCGCTAGCGTTTTGGTTTGACTTCTCTGTTAATATTTTTTTAGATGTTGATGCAGCTCCTATTTTCTTTTTCATGCAATTGCAGGTGATTAGTGAAATGGTGAACTACCATGTGGGTATGGTTTCTTTTTGCTGAATTGTGTGTTGTAATTTGGAGCGTTTTATTAAAATCCATGAATAAGTTATCTTTTTTGTTTGGTAAAATATATTAACACATGGATTTACTTATATTACCTTTAAAAAAAAAAGTTACCTATTTATCAACCCTTTGACAAAACAGTGCAATTTGAAGTAAAATGCGCTTATCAACGTCAATGTTTACGTAAATCCGCCATTTTTGGTTCTGTAAATCCGCCATTTTGGGTCGGGCTCCAAAATTCGGAAAATTCCGAAATAAGCCCTAGCACTACCTTGTGGTTAAAAAATAATGTTCTTAAACATGTTTAAGGGTGGGGGAAAACAAAAAGATATCCCATTATTTGCTTATAATTCACACCTGGGAAACTTGTGAACTTTTTTTAACATAGTTAACTAAAGTGGCCTGAAATCCGCACAACCACTTCTCCCAAGTTGTGCGGATTTTTGACCCTTGACTGTATATGAAAGAAAGCCATGTTCTACAGTCGCTGGATCGTGTGATAAAAATCAACAAAATTCTTATAACCCTCCATAATTTTTCACTTTCTGAATCTTAGTTTAAAAAATCATAAAAATTTAATCAGA